>OY748329.1:35594778-36216028 GCA_963556525.1 Cochlearia excelsa | reverse complement strand
TTGATTAGCTTGGCACATGGCCTATTTTCTCCTCCCTACATGAAAATATAGATGATAAAGATACAATACACATTACAAAACTACAACAAAAACAACAATACAAAGTATACAATAAACACTTTGTGGATCAACTAGCATAAGTAGTAATCATACTATTTAGTAAACAAGATTTAGCCGCGACATAGAATTAACTATATGTCTTGATGACTTCATCAATTTTTACTTAGACACTAACCTTAGGAACAAGCACACTCCAACCTTTCTCAACTGACCATTCCAATGATGGGCGCAAATCCTTAGACAGACCTTCGTAACTATCTCCTTCCCCATGCGGTTCAGGCAACAATTCAATCTGCAAAACAGACCATCGATGAGTATATCGTAAAGAAACAGACAGTTAATTTTACTACCACATAATATTGTCTTAATGGGAACAATGCAAAATTTCGGTTTTTTCAGAGATCTCCAAAGCTCTAAGACCAAACATTAGCCGTATACTGTCAACCTCTGTTAAGAGCTAAAGAACAATAGCATTTTGAAGAATCTCTAATGAGTTACTAAGAGAACATCAAACTTCACATACCTTTACTGATTTATCTTCTCTCACTTCCATAACCGTGCCCAACCAATAACTATAATCTATCCACCAATCTACTAAATCTCCCACTTTCCAAGCATCATGAACAACAACAGCTTCTTCTACACCAGCCTTCTTGCTAAGGACTTCATTTTCTTGACATACTCGTGGATATGGAGGTCGGATCATCAGGACATTCTGGTCCCCACCTTCGGGTCTTTGAAATACTTTTGTTTCGTGTATACCTGAGGCATATACACATGGTTACAAAACGTTAAACCATATTTATATCTAAAACGTTTTCAGATTAGTGCTTGGCTACTATATACAATGTAACATTATCTATAACCTTCTCCTGGAAAGTCAAGATACTCCAAGTTATATACCAATGCTCTCCCTCTCTTGTAAATCTTTGTAATCTGAGAAACACACAAGAAAGTAAGTAAACACAATCAGTTTTTAGCCTAATAATAGACGAGAACGTAAAAGTTAGAATAAGAAACTGAGCCGGAGAGTACCTTGCATCGAAACCAAGCTCCACGAAAACCTATTTCGAAACTTTTAGCCTCTACAGTGTCGTCAACTTTGAAAGGTAGATTGATTTGAGTCATTTCTGGTCAAATTGTTAGCTACATGTAATAAGAATGCATTCCGAGTGAGTAACATAATACGAAGAAAATGTCAATAACAACATACATCACATCGGACAAATAAAGGAACTAGAAACTAAATGAAAAACTAGAAAACATAAGTCTTGTAGTCTATCATTATCCATAGTTGAGTGTTTAGAATAGTCTTAAATAGAAATATTTTGTTCTTCGCCAGACCAATCCATGAAACATCTTGTTTTCTCCGTAACACTATGTTGATGGCTTTCTACTAAACTTGTAACAAAGACATACTAATATCCAGAAACTATAACACATAATCAAGATTGTACAAAATCAAAAGAGAGACAAAAGCACCTAACAAACAACACAAGCCAGGTATCATATAATCACAGATTCATCAAGAAAAGTGAAAGAAACTGATTGTTGAAGAAGACTGTAAGTCAAATATGGTGTCAAAGAAGAAGAACCTTAACAAAAAAAATGGAGAAGAATCACTCACTCTTTGCAAGTAAAATCAATGAATAGCTCTGATAAAAAAATTGCAACACAAAGACATGAACAACACAAGACCCTTCTTCTTCACTGTTCACGCACAAAAAAAGATACAAAGAGCGCAAAAACAAAGACCTAAATTTCACAAAGATTAGCTTCACAAAAATCCAAATCTACGCCATAGAAATCTTAGATAAACGAGCTCTGAACATAATCACAGAGAAATTTCATGGAGATTGAATAAAAAACTTACACTATTGGATCTCTCGAATACTTCACCAAGACTGCGATCGCTTATAGATCGGAGAAAGGAGAAAAGAGGTACAAGTACAGTCTTCGTAGGAGACAGTGGCATAATTGTAATTAAGAACAAGTCCAGGGTGATTTTGCGTTTCGAAACTCTTCTTCTATCCAACAAGTCCAATGGGGACCACGTGGGTCATAAACAATTTGTGAGCAACCCTCTGCTCCTTAATAGATTAACGGGAGAATGACAAAATTACACCATTTGAATTATATTTCACAAAACTATATCATTTTAAAAATACTTCAGAAAACTATATCTAAATACTCAAAATTAAATCCAAATAAATCCTATCTAAACAATCCTACCCTTAATACTATTCTCTAAACACTAATTAGCGAACCCAAATGAAAATATTTTAATTTTGATAATTTTTAAAAGGTAAATCAAGCTTTTAAAATTTTGAAAGGGTGTAAATTTGTGAAAATATTGAATTAGGTGTAATTTTGTGAAGGGAGGATTGAAAAGATGTAGTTTTGTGAATTTCTCAAGATTAATCACAATTTATTTGATTAATAACAAAAAAGCATGCTTATGCTAACGAAACAATTACAAAAATAAAAATAAGGGTATCATAAATACTTAACTTACTACAAAAAAAACACTTAACTTAGTTTGCGAATGGATGCGTGGTGTGGTCAGGTCAGGGCGGACTAGTCCGTTTTGCGGTTTGGACTGTTTTTAATTTACCATTCGTAAATTATGATCCGCACTTCTGCAGACTTAATAAAACAAAAGGAGTGCGCTGCAATCTAAAGTGCGAACTAGAAATAATTCTTGTCCGCATTTGATCCGCGGCAATTTATTTTCCGTCCCGAAAATGAAGTGGTCTAATCCGTTTTTGATTTTTTTTTCGTTTGGTACGCCGCAAGCATTTGAACTCTTTATCTTTTCATCACATAACAAAATTAAAAGAACTAATCTATCTTAATTATACTAATTTAAAAAACAATTAAAAGTTTAACCGCTAATTTTGCAATGCACACAAAACAAAAGAGATCCAACAAGAGCAATGAGAAGTCAGAGAACCAACACCACAAATGTTGATATGATAAGTTACTACAAAATAATAATATAAGAGTTTACAAACACTTAAATGATAAAAGAAAGTTTTCAAGCCTCCTATTTCCAATACAAGCCTGCAAGTCTTAAGCTTCCTTTTCCACACTTCAAGTCTGCAAAAAAGACAGCAGATACTTTCATAACAATATGTCTTTCAAATTTCAACAAGTCTAGATCTGCCACATGTATAAAATCCTTGTCCTGGATTCATGGTTTTTAACTTTTTCTATAGATATACGACGCTTAAATACGTTGTATCGTCAATCTTTTACTCTAAAAAACCTAACCTTAGGATTACGAGAAGGCTCAATCCAACCTTCTTCAAGTGACCATTCCAGCGATGGACGTAAATCCTTAGACAGAACTTCATAAATATTCCCTTCTCCATGTGGTTGAGGCAACAATTCTATCTACAAAATAGATAACCATCATCGACATTCGACAATATCATTCGAAATATTTTTTTTACTACATAGTTAAAAGGTCTATAGCATCTAACGAATAGTAGCGTGTTACTGAAAATATCAAACTTTAACATACCTTAGCTGATTTATCGTCTCTCACTTCAAGAATTGTCCCTGTCCAATAACAATCATCTTTCCACCAATCAACCAAATCTCCCACTTTCCAAACATCGCCTTGTTCTACACCATTATCATCATCACCCATGTTAATGACTTCAATTCGCGGACATGGAGGTCGGATCATTAAGTACTTCTTGTCCCCTCCACCTTCGGGCTCTTGATATACTTTTGTTACATTTATTTCTGAGGCATATATAACATATTTTCAAAAATGTTAAAAAACCAATTTAAATCTAAATGTTTCAGATTAGTGCTTGGTCAAATATTATACAATGTAACGTTAGAGGATTAAAAAAAAATAACCTTCGTCCGGATAGTCGAGATACTCCAAGTTATAATATAATGTTATCCCTTTCATGAAAATCTTTATAATCTGATAAAACCATAAGAAACTATCAATATTCTACAACAAAATACAAGTGTCCATAAGAGTGTTATATTTATCATACTCTTATATAGAATGCAAGTAATAAGAGAGTAGACCTAACAACAAACTAGTTTAGAGATTTATAGTCTATCTCAAATCAACAACTTATTTTGTTGGTTTTTGGTTATCAAACAATCTAAAGATTTTTAATTTGGCCTAATATGAGAAGAGAATGTTACCTTGCATCGAAACCAAGCTCCACGGAAACCTATTTCGAAAGTTTTAGCCTCTACAACGTCGCCAACTTTGAAAGGTAGATTGATTTGACTCATTATTTTGGCCAACTCGTTAACTATACATATCGAAAAATGTGTTCCAAATGAGGTACATAGAAAGAAGAAAATGGCAACCAAAACATCACATACATACAGGAGAGAAATCCGACTAACTAGAAACAGTAACGACAGCGTAAACACATAGAGGAAAGGGTAAAACATAAGTCTTTTGTAGTAAGTCCTTACTCCTTAATCCATATAGTTGTGTGATCAAGTCTTCTTTTTAATGCTTTTTTAAAATAATTTTGTAACATTGAGATACTAAAATCCCCAAAATGCTTTTAGGTAGCAATGCAAAAATAGACTTGACATTCATGTTGCAAAACTAACTAAATACCAAAAATGTAATCAGATAAACATAAAGAAAAGGTTAGATACCTAATTTCTGAAGACTGTAAGTCAGATCAAAGACTATATATATAGTGTTTATTATCGATCACGAACGATATTCAGACAAAAGCCCTGAAATCAGAAGACCAAATGGATAAGAAGAAGCACTTGTAATGTGCAAGTAAATGTTAGAATTTGGACTCAAAATTACAGAGAGAGACTTAAAGGTACAAAAAAAACTAGAAACAAACCCTAAACGAGCATCGAACATAACGAAAAAACCCTTTGGAATTGCAGTTACGAACAGACTCTGCTAATATATAAAGATAAAGATCTGAGACAAGAAAACCAACCGTTTTATTAAGTGAAGAAACGCTTGCTCTTCTCTCAGACTCGCAAACGAAAAACTCCGAGACTCGTTGGCTCCCTTGATTTGCACTCTTCTATGTATTTTGTTTTATTATTCTCTGAATAAAAACAAGTATATAAACAAACATCCACCTAAAAGGCTAAAACAAGGCCCAATAACAACCTAAATTTTTAAATCCATGTTTGATTTTCTGTATTATTCAACAAATTGATTTCAATTACTTTTAATAATTCTTAAAAAAAAGTTTTTACTAATTTTGAATAAAAAAAGAGTTGATATTATCTTTTTCGATATATTCAATATTAATTAATTAAAAAAATACTTTTATTTTATTTTTTTTGTCAACATTTGGATCACAAATGGTCTGATCTATTAGTCAAACATATACTATCGTAGGCGCGGGAAGCGGGAAACGAATTCGGGTGGAGTGGTGTTACATGTTTCATGTGGACTTATGTATGCCACTACACCAAGGTCACTTCCCCCAAGGCGAAGTATGTTTGGTTAGTTTATAATTTAATTCAATTTTATCTCCCAAAATTCTTCCAATTCATTTTTTAATTTAACAACCTTTTACTTTTTAGCTAGTGGTTACAATACTAAACCAATTATTTTCAATTCTCAATAAAACTAAAATTTAGATCCGTAACCTCAAGCATACCATTTTTGAGATTTTCCAAAATACCATCACAAGTTCTTTTTTCGAATATACTAATGACCTTTTTTAAAAAAAGAAAAGTGAGAACCAAACCCAAAGTGAAGTAGTCTATAATAAAAGAAATAGCCAACATAAAGACAAAACACAATAGTGGCTTAGTTTTGTCATGGAGGAAGTGAAGTAGTTATACCAAAAACACTAATCAAACTTTAAAACCAAAATAGATTTGTTGTTAAAATAAAGAAACTCCTCTTTGTATCTCTTCTTGAACATAATAATGCTCACAAGAATCATCTTCTTCATCGCCGTCGCAACTTCCATCATAATCGTCCTTCTACTTTCTTTATTCTCACCCGTTCCTAATTATGACCCTCCCGAATCGCTCTTCTCTTTCTCTCTCTACGTCCAACAAACACACATCCCGTCTTCCTCTTACTCCTCTCGCCGCTCCACTCATCACACCGCCCGGTCTCACCGTGGAGGAGGAGGAGGTGGTGGTGGAGCATTGATATTCCGGCGTACACTCACGGAAGGACCAAAACACAATTCTCGTATAGTAGGCAAAGCGGAAGGGTTTATAATCCCTCACGAAGACTTTGCTAACTCGGATTTCAACGTTGTTTATTTGACTTTGGAGACCCCTGAGTACACTGGGAGTGTTAGTATTAGGAGCAGAGACATGGCACATAAGATGGAAGAGGTTATGGAGGTTGTTGGAGGCACGGGAGCTTTCGCATTTGCTCGCGGAATAGCCATGTTTGCTAGGATTGATCATGATGATGATGATGGTGATGGTGATGGTGATGATAACGAAGACGTAAATACTTACCGTGTTAAGCTTTTGCTTAGATTTCCACATACTTCTCATGTAAATCCACAATGATTGGCACTTTTCTATTTGCATCTAATACTTACATGCATGTATACGAGTATAGTATAAATAATTATAATTACAGTTATATCAATTTTATATGGATATGACGCAAATTAGAACTAGGTACCAATGTCTATAAGCTTACTTTGTATATAGTTTTTGTGACAAGGTTAAAATTGTATTCCCTCGAAAATTATCAAATCTATATTATTAATTTAAAAGGTTACAATTTAAGAACTAGACAACGTTACAAATTTTGGACACATAAATCAAATAGTATCTAAGAGCTAGGAGAAGTAAAATTAACAAAAAAGAAGAAGCAATTCAACATAGAGAGTCCAAAAGAGAAGAGAAAAGTATTATAGCGCTTACATAATATTGATATTGAGACAAAAAAACCTAAAAATGGTATTCTTCGTCTCGTAGAAGAAAATCCATTGGTGAATCTATGAAGTCTCAACATTGTGAACCAATCTCTATTTCTTGTTCTTTTTTTTTGTATTCAAACATGTAGGAATCAAAATAGAATTAATCAAGGGAAAAATCTTGTGGTGCCAACTTTAAATACAAGAATAGTGGTAGAATTATTATACTTCCTCCCTTTAAAATATTTGATGTTTTAAATATATTTTTATTTCAAAATGTTTGATGTTTTATAATATTAATGCATATTTATTTAGGGAGAATTACAAAATTACACAATTTGAATTACATTTCACAAAACTACACCATTTCAAAATAACTTCACAAAACTACACCTAAACACTAAAAATTAAATCCAAATAAATCATACCCACACAATCCTACCCCTTAATACTATACCCTAAACATTAATTAGCGAACCCAAATGAAAAGATTTTAATTTTGATATTTTTTAAATGATAAATCAAGCTTTTAAAATTTTGAAAAGATGTAAATATGTGAAAAAATGAATTATATAGAGTTTTGTAAAGAAAAAAAAGAAATTGTGTAGTTTTGTGAATTCCTCATTTATTTATTGATACTAGTGAAGTGTTATTTTCGAGACATATTAAATGAAATTATCAAAATATTACTGGTTAAAAAGTATGGTAAATTGTATAGTACAAATATATATTTACTAATCATTTATATATTTTTTTAATTCGTGCGAAAAACCTAAACATTTAAACAAATAAAAATATAGAGATTATGAATTAATGATAAAATTGGTTGTCACATTTGCTATAGCATTAATAGATAACGAGAAAAACTCACTACCAACGACGGGTTGGCTCAGTCGGTTAAGCGCAGTCGTTGGTGATGTTGTGCTCCTGAGTTCGAACCGCGTTGGGAGCGATGATTTACGCCATTAATTGGTATTATCAAAGGCTGGTCGCGGGCCTAGGGGGATTATGGGCTTCGGTCCAGAACCTCCTGGTTTAACAAAAAAAAAAAACGAGAAAAACTCACTTGAGTTAGAACAACAATAAAAGTAATGGGTTGATTAGCTTAAATATGGTTTCAACGGAGTTTTCCTCTATTTTTAGTTATGGCAAACCAAGATGCTATTTCATTAAATATAATCAATTCAAATTTCCCATTAAATATAATCCTAATTTAAATAACTACAAAATCAAATCAATTAAAATTTAAATAACTACAAAATCAAATCAATTCAAATTTCCCATTAAATATAATCCTAATTTATACACGCTTGTGTTTGTTTAAAATTTTGGATATCGATGACAGAATGGATGGAATCAAATCAAACTAAAAATACAAATATAACTATAACTCAACTACCTCTATAATCATAACTACAAATAACTACAAAATAAACATAAAATATTAAAACAACTTTTATTTAGTCAAACGCACGTGGCTATTTGAATATACTTCTCGGGCCGGTGGTGAAATCTCCCCAATAAATCTCATCAAAAACTGTGTAGTCTTTTTTTTTTTTTTGTCAAACAAAACTGTGTAGTCTAATATTAACAAAACAATACACAATTTTCACATTTTGGGTTACATTAATTCAAGTCGGTATAAACTATATACTATATAGTTTATAGAAAAACTCGTTCACAAATGAAATAACAAAGGTCCACACATGTATTTTACTCTCTTTTATAAATACAAACTCTAATCTCTTTTTATTACAACACAACAACCAAAACCCAAAACAAAAAAACAGTCAACACACAACAATGGCTCATGTTTCAACACCTTTCCCAATTTCTCTTCACCCACAAATCCGATCATCAAAACTTACTCGACCGATCATCAAATCCTCCTTAGACACACCTCCCGATCTAACCGTAACGACCCGAACCGGATCCAAAAACCTCCCGATCCGGTCTATACCGGGTAATTACGGTTTACCGATAATCGGACCTGTTAAAGACCGTCTCGACTACTTCTACAACCAAAAGCCTGAAGAGTTTTTCAAATCACGGATCCGTAAATACGACTCGACGGTGTTTCGCGTCAACATGCCACCTGGCGGATTCATAGCCGAGAATCCGCAGGTCGTGGCGTTGCTCGACGGCAAAAGCTTCCCGATTCTCTTCGACGTCGATAAAGTCGAGAAGAAAGATCTCTTCACCGGAACTTACATGCCTTCGACGGATCTAACCGGCGGCTACCGTGTCTTATCTTATCTAGACCCTTCGGAGCCGAATCACGCCAAGCTCAAGTCTTTGATCTTCTTCCTTCTCAAATCCTCGAGGAACCGAATCTTCCCCGAGTTTCGATCTACTTACTCCGATCTCTTCGATTCGATCGAGAAAGAGCTCTCCGTCAACGGAAAAGCCGATTTCTCCGGTCCCGGAGATTCCTCCGCCTTCGATTTCTTGGCTAAAGCGTTTTACGGGAAGAATCCGGCGGATACGAAACTCGGATCCGACGCGCCGGGTCTAATAACGAAATGGGTCTTCTTCAATCTCCATCCTTTGTTATCTCTAGGCTTACCAAAACTCGTAGAAGATAATCTCCTTCGTAGTTTTCGATTACCTTCTTCTCTGGTTAAATCTGATTATCAAAGATTATACGATTTCTTTCTAGAATCTTCTGGAGAGGTTCTCGTGGAAGCAGAGAGATTAGGGATCTCTAGAGAAGAAGCTTGTCACAACCTTTTATTCGCCACGTGCTTCAACACGTGGGGAGGGATGAAGATACTCTTCTCGAATCTTGTTAAACGGGTCGGGCGGGCGGGTACGCAGATCCAGATCCGATTAGCTGAAGAGATTCGTTCCGTCGTTAGATCCAACGGCGGAGATTTAACGATGAGTGCGATCGAAGATATGGATCTGACGAAATCAGTGGTTTACGAGTGTTTGCGATTCGAGCCGCCCGTGACGGCGCAGTACGGACGTGCCAAGACGGATCTGGTGGTCGAGAGCCACGACGCGGCGTTTAGAGTGAAAGCGGGGGAGATGCTTTACGGGTACCAGCCATTCGCGACCAAGGATCCGAGGATTTTCGAGAGAGCGGAGGAGTTTGTGCCGGAGAGATTCGTCGGAGAGGAAGGAGAGAGGCTTTTGAGACACGTGGTTTGGTCTAACGGACCGGAGACGGAGAATCCGACGTTGGGGAATAAACAGTGCGCCGGGAAGGATTTCGTTGTTCTGGTCGCGAGGCTGTTTCTGATTGAGATTTTCCGGCGATACGATTCGTTTGATATTGAGGTTGGTTCGTCGCCGTTAGGAAGCTCCGTTAAGTTCACGGCGTTAAGGAAAGCTAGCTTTTAGAAAGCAACCTGGGAGGGGGGGGGGGTAAATTTGTAATTTTGTAATGTAATTTCGCAAATGTTAGTTAATGATTTTTTGTTTTATTGTATTATATCTGTCTTTGTCTATCTGTTTTTGCTTTATCAGAAGTTGATACTAAGACTATGATTATTGGGGTTTTTAAATTGGGTTTTAAGCGAAAAAAACCCATTTAATTAAATCATAAATTAAAAAAAGGGAGAGACACTTTCTTCCCGCCTCATTTCGGACGGTTCACAAAAAAAAAGTTTTTTCATTCTTTTTCTCATTTGGCGACATAAATCAAAGTTTTTGTTGTCTTGATTGTAGGCTTTTGTGTTGGATTGTCTTAAAGGTGGTTATGGCACACAATTGATCATGTGGTACAGAATTGTGAGTATGTTGAAGGTTGTGGTTTCGTTCACTCACACATCATCAAGAGTGGTGAAGCAGCCTTTAGCGTTCTGCTCGAGGTTCATTTTAGGAACACTAAAACATATGTTATATCATGTGGGGATGATACTCACAATTTTGCATGTTTGAAATTGAATTTTTTTTGCATGTTTACAATTTAGACATCATTAAGATAATGTTTAAGTTTCAAATTGTGTATTTTATTTTTGGTTAAGTATGATTAGTAAAATTATGTTTTAAAAAAATTATAATTTTTTTTTTCATTTTTTTTAAGAACCATTCCGGAGTTCTACCAATAATACACATTTTTCATTAATATCATTTTTAACTCTCTTAACCATTTTTAATATTTTAATTAACTTAAAAACTCAAAATTAGGAACTCCCAATAATCATGCTCTAATATAAAGTAAATAAAGTGTTTTTTTTGCTTCAAATATTTCAACAGAATGTGATAGTATCATGCTACAAGACATGATGCCATAATTTTTCGTTTCTACACCAAAATAGGGTTATTTTGTCTTAAATCGTTGTCTTTGGTTCAAAAAAATATTAAGGAAAATGATATAGTGAAGGAAAAATTTTAAGACAAAAAACACCAACAATATGGGCCATAAGGCACACAAGCTGGCCCTTGAGGACATTGCCACTCAGAATATGGTCAATGCTCCATTAATTATCAACCAACAAAAGAGTCCACTTGCTTATACACGGTTAATTAGCAAAAGAACCAAAAAAATAATAAGTAGAAGAGACTCTTGTGAAGAGTATTGGGAATAATTAATAATTATTTTATTTATTTTTATCAAAAAAAGAGTAGTGGGGGAATATCAAGACGGTTTTTCAAAGCCGATAAACTTTATACCATCGTCACACCAATCACAATGGCTTTATGGCCCATATTGTCGGGTCGGCATAATTAATAAAAACTCAATGTAAATAACTCTCATCTAACCATCATTTCTTACACTATTCGCGAGTTCCACAGACACTTGGCGACCCGCGATGCGTCTGATATTAATTTTTTTTTAATTAAACAAAATATATAAAAAAATATATACTCCCTCCGTTCCAAAAAACATGTAGTTTTAAAGGAAAAATTTTGTTCCAAAATAGTTGTAGTTATCAATTTTCAATAGAAAATTTATTGTTGTTTATTTTTTTGACCAATAGAATTATGTAGAGAATTTTTCTATTGGTTGTAAAATATATTAGGTAGATATTAAATGATGTTTTTGTATTGAAACACACAAAATTTAATAATTTCGTAAACATTGTGCACAAATCTTAAACAACATGTAAATTGGAACATAAAGAGTATATCCTTTTGCCCACCCTTACATATAAAGATGGTCTTATATACTCCTTCCCTTTCATATTATTTGATGTTTTAGCATTTTACACGCATATTAAAAAATCATTTAATTTTGTTATTTTCAGTGTAAAAACATCATTCATAATTTAAATCATTGGAAAACAAAAAATACCAATTAATTTTACATTGAAAATTGAGAACATCAACTAATTTGAAACAAATTTTTTTTGCCTAAAACATCAACTATTATGAAAGAGAACAAGTATATCTTATGGTGATTATGATTAATTTCTCAAAATATATTTAAATATTATAATTTGAACATATGTTCTTGGTCATCCATAAAGGGGTCTATAAATATATATACAGAAGCATATCCTAACTTGAGAGCAACTCATTTTAGTAAGGTACATTTCATGCTTTATATCTTATCTATAACTAGGGGAAAACCCGGGCATTGCGCCGGTTAATGATATAAAACATGTATATATATATATATATATAGAAATATTATTACCACAACATGAAAAACTGAATATTTGTGAGTAAAATTTTGGTAATTAAATTAAAATGACAAAAACAACGATACAAAAATTAGGAAAATAAGTGGGTTTGCGAAGGCGAGTAACATTCTTTCCTTACTTCTCGAAATGTCACTTAGTGTGACATGAAATTCTGAATCGCAAGATACAACCACATAATTCATATGATTCGGATCTTTCGAAAACATAATCTCTCGATCTCTATATTTCTGTTATATTCTCACACAAAGATAACAATAAAAATAAAAGAATAGATAGAAAATATGTGTAGAATGGTATCTAAAAAATGATGGATTTTTCTCTTTATATAGGGGAGGATGCAATATATTTTGGTTTCACCATGTAGTCCATAACACCATCAATACTCACATTTAACATATAACTTAATGTCAAACTTGGTGGTTACACCATATAATAATAAAATTATTTATTAATTCAATTTAAGAAGAAAAATTTTATTTGACCAAAACTTGATTCTTTTTTATCATGAAAATTATTATATTCTTTGACCAATTTTAAATATCCATCACATGAAAAATATATCACTTGACCATAATAAAATATACGTAATGATCAATTACATAAAAATTTATTTTGCATCATTGGTTAAAAAATGATGGATTTTGCTGCTTATATAGGAGATGATGCAACTCTTTGGTTTCACCACCAATACTCACATTTAACATATAATTTAATGTCAAACTTGGTGGTTACACCATTGAAAAGTAAAATCATTTATTAATTCAATTTAACAAGAAGATTTTTATTTGACAAAAAATTAATTATTTTGATCATGAGAATTATTATTTTCTTTGACCAATTTTAATTCTCCATCACATGAAAAATATTCCACTTGACCAAAATAAAATATATGTAACTAGGTAAGTACTCGTGCGATACCGCACGGGAGCTGATATCGCATGGGAGCTAGAATACGTAAAATATTTTTTATAAAATTCATAAATCTAAACTAATTAGTATATTTATTCATATATATTAGATAATCCATAATCATTATAATTTTAATATTCTATATACATTAGTTATTTTAAAAGTGTAAAACTTGCAATTAGATTTAAATAAAACTCAATCACAAACTTACAAACCTCGTAACAATATTTTTAACTTCAAAAATGTTGTCACAATTTTAAAAAAAATTAAAATCCTACATCATATTTCAAAACTCAATCACAAACTTACAAACCTCGTAACAATATTTTTAACTTCAAAAATGTTGTCACAATTTTTTAAAAAATTAAAATCCTACATCATTTTTCTTTACTACAAATAAATATGTTAAGAATACTCGACACTTACTCATATTTTAAATCGTTTTATCAAATTGCGTTAGTAAGATATCGAAAATCTCCGTTTTCAACAAAACAAACAAGACGACAGTCATTTTTCATTTGGTTTAACTATTTAGCGTTTAAAATTTAATTTTGAAGTAAGTAAGATTTACTTTTGAGGATTTAGGGTTTAATTTTTATGATTTTAAACTAAAATAAAACCTTTTTATATTAATACTCTATGTGATTACATCTATAGAAAATAATTTTTAATGGTATTTTTGGTAATTGTCATCAAAATTATTAAGTTTTGTTAAATTTATTGGAATTTTACTTTAAATTCTTTATGATAAAATTTATCTGATTAATTTTTTAATATGTTAGAGAGGTATAAATAAATTTAGTTTATTAGTCTAAATTGATTAAGAAAATAGTTATGAATTGATTAAGATAAGATGTTTTAATTTTTCATTACCTTAAGTTAGACCACCCTTTAACGGAACACACATTAAAAGTTGGGCAATTAATTAAATTGTAATCAAATTTTATTTCACTAATAAACTAACATGATTCATTGTTTTTTTTCTTTGAACACTGTTGAAAAAACTCTTTTTACAAAATACCATAAATATTAAATTAACTTAATATTTCTTAAACTAAATTCTAAAGTCTCAAAACTAAATCTTACAAATAAAATACACACCACACTACCAAAAAAATAATGATAAGTAATAAATCAAGAAATCTAAATAAAGAAAATAAAAAAGGATAAATAATAATCTACAAACAATAATGAAAAACGAGAAATAAATATAGTAAATGAGGTTTGAGATCATACCATAAGGTTTTCTTCTTCGTCTTTAAAATTTTAGAAACTTAAAAAAAAATGATTTGGAAGTAGTCATAAGACATATATATAATAATCAAAAGACACCTTTTGGAAGACACCTTTTGGAAGACACCTTTTCGACGAAACAACACGAGTTTGTAAAGACACTTTTACGAGTTTGTAAAGACACCTTTACGAGTTTGTAAAGACACATTTATGAGTTTGTAAAGACACATTTACGAATTTGTAAAAACATATTTACGTGTTTGTAAAGACAACTTTACGGAACACACCCCTACGAAATTTCAACAAAGAAATCTCAACAAATCTCTATTTATAATAATCAAAAGTCACGATTAAAAGACATGACTTTTGTAAAACGGTTATGTTAATAAACGAAAGAATACAACTTTATAAAGACACATTTGCAACGAATGAATACAATTTTATAAAGACACATTTACATAACACATCCCAACACACCTCTTGAGTCTTTTTTTCATTTTGTTATTATTAGTAGATAAACTATGGGAGAATTAATTTAAAATGATATTTTTTTACAGTTTGTCCATAAATATCATAGACACTTGGGATGACGATTTATATACACCTCAGGAGTTGAATCCCACATTCGTTACACCTGAACTCTCAAACTCATGATATTTACGCATGAACTTAATAAATGTCATTTAATTGTCGAAATCACTATTGTGACTAATAAAATTGCGTTAACAATCCGATTAATTATTCATATATATAACCTAAACACCCAACAAAACACTCTAAATCAATCAGAATCTTTCCCTGTTCCCTTTTCCCACTCTCCACTTCACTCACATTCTCTCTCTCCCTTTCTCTCTTTCTCTCTTTCTCTCCCTTTCTCTTTTTTTCTCCCTCTCTCTTTCTCTCTTTCTCTCCCTTTCTCTCTTTCTCTCCCTCTCCCTTTCTCTCCCTCTCCATTTGAGTTCAAATCATAAAATGATGAAATTTTCATCCAAGTTGTGGAAGAAAAAGAAATCTTCAAGAAATCTTCCAGTTGTTGGAATTAACTTTGGTGGTGAACGGATTGAAGAAAGTAATACTCAAAGGAACACGTTTACGGGTTCGGAGTTTGCTAATCACGGTCTTAGTGTTGGTGGAACACGTTAACAAACGTTGGTGGAGATGAACGGTTTGAAAGTGATACACAAACAAAGTGGTAGTCGGTTTGAAAATGATACTCAAGAGTGGAACATTTTATATAGTGATCAAAACATTTGTATTAGTTTGTATTACACTACTCAATTTATCACTAATAAATTGTTCAGTGCAGTACTAGTACAAAAATTAAATAATGAGTATTAACTTTGTAACTACCTACTACAAGAACAATTCATTTATGAGTTTTTTTTCTTTTAATATTTATGAGTTTTTGGAATGAAAAATTTGTGACTTTTCATCAAAAGTACCATAATCATATTGTTTGATTTTTATTTTGTTTTGAATGTCATAAGACTCATAACGCTATTTCTTTTATACAAAAACTTGAATTATATAACTCATGTAGGTACGCCCCAAGATCCACACTTGCCCAGAAGAACAAGTTTATGGTTTCCTGATAATCATGACTATATGATTCGAGGCGACTAGAACTCCCCCCGAGGGCAATTCGTCGGCTTACCATAGTCGGCGTTCCTACATCGACCACCACGACTCAAGTTGGAGAGATCATTGGACCTATTAGATCCTAAGACATTGACATTACGCCTCTCGTGCAACATGTAGTATATTACTCCCTTATGTAGTAAAAGGAGAAAGATTGTCCTGACCGTACAAACTATGTTCATACTAATATTTTTTTGGGAACTGAAATGAAAGCATACACGTCCTGGATCCAAAAATTTAGGAAGACTATGACGCCACACAAGGCGCGTGTCTTTTAATTTTGATACTAGATTTTTTGATCCGCGTCAATCGAGGAGTTTAAATTTATAAGTATGTACATAATATATAAAAAATACAAAATTACTTTTAATTTTCGACATATAGATTTATTTAAAATAAATTTGAAATTGTTTTTAAACATGTTTTATTATTTATTAAGGGATAATCAAAATACCATTAAATTTTTTTTTATAACAATAACGGTATCATAAACTTTTTTTGCATATTAAAAGAAGTTTGATATTTTATCACCATTACTATTCAATTAAATTGTATAATAAATTTTCTTTGTTTTTGGTTTTGTTTTGTGTAAGCTTTTATAACAATTTGGCGGATTTTTCGTATACTCCCTATGTATATTACTTATTGAAAAAGATATAATGAGATTTAAACTTTCCATTTTATGCTTGAAATTTGAGATTATAATTTTCAGTAATTGGATATTTTATGTTATGGACATTTAGATTTTATATTTTATGAGATTTTTATTCATATTTTATGGGCTTTTTAAAATCTTATTTTATGGGTATTTTAAACTATTATTTTATAGGCTTTTTAAACTTTCATTCAAAATTCTAAAAGTGTCTCCTCGATTAATATATATAGGATTTTATGTTTTATTTTGTTAAAAAGATGAATATAAAAATATCTCCAAACACTATATTTATTTTGAATACTCCAATATTTCAAATGTGAAGATTTGAGTTTTTTTTCTTTCTTCAAAAATTATAAATTCCACAATATAAACTTATGTAAATATTTTTATTCATTCCATAATAGTTTTTTGTATTGTGTAATGTATTATTATATATAATAATTTTTTACACTTAAATAATATAATAATTTTATAAAGATTTTGCGAAAATTAAACTTAATTGGATTAATTTGCAACTTTTAATAAATAAAAGGTGTTATAGTAAAATGTAAATAGAATCTTTCATAGAATATTCTTGTTTAGAGATAGAGATAGAGAAATACATTGGAGAAAAATAGAGAAAAATGCACCTCTATTATAGAGTTCCTCTATTTTAGAGATAGAGATAGGGAAATACATTGGAGATGGTCTTACATAATAGTCTGCAATGTGGCCTTCACCAAAATCTTTTTTTAATATGACATTCACCAAAATCAAATAATTTTAAAAGGTTGATTTACCTTTTAAAAAATTACCAAAATTAAAATCTTTTCATTTGGGTTCGCTAATTAGTGTTTAGGGTATAGTATTAAGGGGGTAGGATTATGTGGGTAGTGCTTATTTGGATTTAATTTGGAGTGTTTAGGTGTAGTTTTGTGAAGTAATTTTGAAATTGTGTAGTTTTGTGAAATATAATTCAAATGGTGTAGTTTTGTAATTTTCCCTATATATTATTACAAAACTAAATACATTTAAAAATCAACACATGAATATCAATTAAGTCTAAGTTTTAAATGTGTATTCTCAATATATTTTGGACTTTAAACAATTGAAAATAGTTTGATCCTATATATAACTAGTGTTGTGACCCGTGCTTTTGCACGGGCTAATTAAATATTAAATTGTTAACAATAACTTGAATTTGTAATAAAAAATATTATTTTGCCATGTAATATTACATATATACACAAAATTTTACTAAAAATCATATATTTACTATATGTCTTTTGAGATTCTAATTTTGTTTAATATCTCTTTTAAATGTTTTTGTTCGAAATATTGTTGAACTCAAATTTTGTATATTTTTTAAAAGCTAGTATTAGTTTGATAGTGATAGTAAACTAATATCGTATGGAAAAGACATGCATTAGATATGATAGAATTATTTTTTTGGCTCACATTTGTTGTGGAAGATTGTTGATGAAATCAACACATAACCACTTTGGAGACCAAAAAATCTTCCAAACAATGAACAAAAATTTCCATTACCACATGACACAACCACTAAACACCCGAGATCATAACCTCCCAAACGTAGAAATCGTGTTGTACTAAGAAGAGAATATGAGAGATTGTTTTTATGAGATTGTTTTTTGGGAAAATTCCATATTAATACACCAACTAAATTATTATTAGCTTTTTAATACACAAACTTTTTGATTGCCCAGAATAATACACCAACTATTTTATTTTGTTCATTTTAATACGCGAACTATTTTAGTTTCTTATTTTAAATCACAAACTCAAATCATTTATCCATTTAACCAAATCACCGTTAGTTGACCGTCAGTTGACCGTTACAAATTTTTTGAAACAAAAATATTTTTTTCTATTTTAATAAAATGATACTTTAAAATTATGTAAAAAATCCAATAAAAACTATAAAATTCGGAATATACAAGAGGTTCCCAATAAAAAATTTAAGAATAAAAATGAAAATGTTTTCACAAATTAAATTTAAAAATTGTTATTTTCCTATCTTTTAATTGTTTATGATTTTAAATTGTGAAAATATTATTTTTTGAAACTTTTATTTTTGTTACAATCTTTTTATAAATTCTTAAATTTTTCTAATTTTTTAACATAATTTTAAAGTATTTTTTATTAAAATAACAAAATTTAGATTTTTTTAAAAATAAACTAACGGTCAATCGACGGTCAACTAACGGTGATTTAGTTAAATGGATAGATGATTTGAGTTTGTGATTTAAAATAAGAAACTAAAATAGTTCGCGTATTAAAATGAACAAAATAAAATAGTTGGTGTATTATTCTGGGCAATCAAAAAGTTGGTGTATTAAAAAGCTAATAATAATTTAGTTGGTGTATTAATATGAAATTTTCCCTTGTTTTTTTATGTTAAAGTATATGAATGTGTGTTTCTCTAAAACATGTTTTATGAAAGAAAAAATGATTTTCATTATATAGTGACACTCTAATAAGAGTTACAAGGTGGAGCGATGAAAATTTATTTTCCACATAGTTGTCACTATTATGTTACAAAATTAATTATAATTTAATTTTGTTGAATGATAACATCTAGGAGATATTTTGTTGACTTGATCAACAATCTTCCACAACAAATGTGAGTTAAATATATATTATTGTTTATCAGTTTCAACATTGACTAATCACCAAAAATTTTAAATTATGATTTTTGCCAGTATTATCTAATTTACTTTTATTATATAAATATAATAATTATGATAATGGTTTACAAAAATATGAGGATAGTAGGATATAATGATTTAAAATTTATATATAAAATCTAAAACTTATATATTAATATATTAATTACATATGCGAATGTACATATGTAATTCACATATGTTATAAAAATAATTATCATTTGACCAAATTATTTTCAGAATTTTTTTTATAGAAAAATGGAATAATTATGTAATAAAAACTATTGAACTTTCATAATTATGTTTGAATGTCATGAATTAATGTATTTAATAACAATAAAATCTAAAAATAGTATTATATGAAAGTCATATGAATCATTTGTATTAAATTAAAATAAATATATAAGACAATTTGACATTTATTCTTAAATTTTTAAATAGGTAAATATCATTAATTTAATATTTTATATAAGACAATTATGTGGATAATATGATATATTGATTGTAAATACTTCATAAAATTAAAAATTAATAATATTGAAACTTATGATGATAATTTGTATTAAATTAAAAGATACATAAGACATAAATTGACATTTAATTTTGTTTTTCAGAAGAACTAAAATAATTTTGGTTTAAAAATTAACTAAATGTAGACACATGTCAAAAAAAACAATGAAACACTTGTCACCACCACAATGAAAGTTACAAAAATATTTTGTCTTATTATATAAGATAACCCATTAACATATCAATGATAACAACATCATTATAGTCATATATAGATGTGCACACTCGTACAAATATTCCTAATATATGTAATCTTTTAAAAAAAAAAACAGGGTGACAACAAAGAGAAAGAGGGGAAAAACTTTCATCTTAATTTGGAATTTAACAAATTTAACTTAGTTGATTATATATATGGGATAAAGAATCTCATTACCGGCCATCATATCAGAACTTCTTCTTTCATGAATTTTCTTAAATGAGTTTATGTCGGATTAATTAGTAGCCATATGGTATTTTGTTGCAATTTTCAAAAAAAAAAAAAAAATCTCAATCTTCTTGTTGTAATAGTGACCTTGACTTTCATCAAAACTTCAGGTTTGGTCACACTTAAAAATGATAGTAGTGTCTGTTAGCATTTACATGTAAAATGTTATAGTACTCTAATCATCGTTTGTATAGAATATATACCTAACAAGAAAATGAAAATGAAAAAAATTCACATTTCATTTCTCTGGATAGGCCTTCGGCCTAAAAACCTTTTTTCTCTTATATAAAATATATTCGGATACATATTTGATTTATACTCAAAAGACAGACAAGACAAATCTAATTCACTTATCAAGTGGGCTAAAAGGCAAGACCCCTAACTCCCTTAACACGTTAGGGCATTTCGTTTTTTTCGCCAGCTCTGTTCTTCTCGGAAAATATACTCTTCCTCATTATCTACCTTGTACACACACAAATAGTTCCTAGTTACTTGGCTATGAATCTACTCCACAAACCGCTAAACCACGGCGATCTTATATCGCCTGAACCGGTACATTCAGCATCGCCTTCTTCCTCTGTACTGAAAAGGGTTTGATCTGAACAGTCTAAAGAAGCACCACAAGCCGTATTGTAAGACTGACACGCTGAATGGCATACCCGTAACCTATCGTCTCCATCGATATCACACTTCTGGATTGATATCTGAGTTTCAGAGAGATCATAAATTAAAGAAACAATGTCATTCATTAATAGGAGAATTATATGGACTTGAGATAATAATACAAATCACAAGAGATTGATTCTTACCCAACACGCAAGTCTTTTCGCTGCTTCGTCGCAATAGCTGCTGCCGAAAATGTTGAATAGCTTGCGAGCCCCGCCTGGAAACAGCCTGTTGTAGTTGGGAATTACTACGACTTCCTCGAGCTGTTGGAGTATGCTAAGTTCTCGTGGAGCACAATGTTGACCTGATAGGTCTCTCTCCAACACGTCTTTGCAAACCAGTAAGCTTGTGACTAGTTTAGAGCTGTTCTGACATGTGTAGCCTGCGTAATCCGAGCAACGGAACTCGCAAACCCCATTATCACACACTCCTCCGTGTAAGCTGCACTGTTCGTCGCACACAGCTGTATCGTTGTGAAATAATCTTGTTATTGGATATAATATTGATATAAATGTTTATTTTTTGACACAGTTATCTAAATACGGGTGTTTTTACCGGTGGAACAGTCAATTCCTGTAAATCCATTTTCACATATGCATACGCCTTGAGTTGTGCATTTTCCATGTTTATTACAATTATTAGGGCATGAACCTGCATGGTGAAAAGCATAAATCTTAAGTTTCATTCTCGGAAAAGATAGAAACCTTGGCATGTACAAAGATTTGAAGGATACATGACACTTACGGTTTTTACAGTCATGACCGTGATAACCAAGAAGACAGCGACACTTCCCATCAACACAATCTCCATTAAAGTTACACGAATTAGGACACTGACCAAGCACGGATACTATGGGTGTACTGCATAATTCATGGTAAGCCGGACAGAGTAAGTCACCTACAAAGCAAATCATTTGTGGTTCAAAAGATTTAGTAACAATTCATCTTCTTTTGTGAAAATAAAGAGCATTCTTACCATTGAAACCTGGAAACTGAATCGGCCCACCAGCTTGAGGGCAGAATTTCCATACTCCCTCCACAGCAACCTAAGCGAATGGAATTGCAGTGACCAGAAAAATATTACTAGTGATGCCATGAATAAGCATAAAAGAAAGACGACTTCATCTCAACAGAACATGGAAGAAACAAGTTGAAATAGAACTGATTCCACTATGACTTTTGTTGTTTACGAACCACAATACAACTATAACAGCATATGCGCAGAAAAAAAAGAGATCTCAGAAACAAGAAAGAAGACGTAGAAAGCATTACCTCCAATAAATTGTTTCTACATCTATGCTGATAACAACCATTTCCCTGTGTCATGGAACCCCGGACAAATCCAGTACGAACTAAAGATGAAGCCATACACCTAAATATAAGCCAAACTCTTTCATGAGCAATATGTCATGTAGATATCTACAAAATAATGAGAAATTTAACCAGCAATCACCTGGATTCACTCCCTCTCACTTCACCCAACATTCTGTCAGGCGCACGTGCACTATTAATATCCGTACAAGACCCATCTGAATAAGCAACAAAATATGTACAATAATCTGCTAAGGAAGACTGACCGCCTGCAAAATGATACAAACAAAAATCATTAGCATTTCCTTACCAAACCAGAAACTAATGCATGATTGAATTGTTGAATAGCACGACTTTGTTATATATATATCACTCCACATATTTTAACAGAGAAAAGGAAATAGCCTAAGAACATAGAAAACATATACTTTAAGGACTAGTTTCTTGTACTAGCATATTGAAATCAGTAAGCAGGACACACCTTTATTAGCCTGTGAAAAGTAACGAGCCCATTGAGGCAAGTCTCCATTATAGTTTAGAATTGGGCAGTATCCTTCAGCCTCTCTGTTATATGTACAGCCAGATAGTTGGGTCGTGTTACAATGGTAAGCGCCTTTCCACATGTTACATGGAGATGTGACAAACTGAGTCCCCTCGTTTCGGCCCCAATCAAGGCGGTCTGCCATGCTATAATTAGCCTTATACCAGCCACTGTCTTCCAATAGTGCTAAAGTCATTTTCGATACGACTGATCTTGTGTCCACCGATCCAGTCATTATCTCATTCATGAGAAGTCTCTTTTCCCAGTGGGACCCTGATGTGCCACGTCCTCCTCCATCCTCAAGTTCTAAACCCGAGAAGTTGTGAGAAAATGCCTGTTCAGTTAAACATTTGACACTCTTATTCAGAACATGAAACTAGGGAGACAGGTAATATCGCAAAGATTCATGAGATCTTAGGAGAGAAGGTGATTATAAGACATTTAAACTCACTCCGTAATGATGCCGTGAATGCATGACAACCCTTGGAAGGACTACACGTGTAACTATACGACCAAGCTTTTCATCCATCCGTTGCTCAGTGACCTAAGAACATGAAAAATGGCTTATTCCATGGTGATTCAAATAGAAATTCTAGTGCTCTTACCCACATGAAAAGGGAATGGAACAAGATAAAACTAAAGCCCAGGGCCTTCAAATTTAAGCCAACGTGTTCTCTGGAATAACATTGGTCAATTAAAAGAAAGTTGGTTCTCATCATATACCTCAGTCCGTCTTCTTTTCCTCTCGTCTCTAAAATGAGCAAATGCATGTGGATCAAATCCTAGGACATGCATAACCTCGTGAATGAGAGTTGCTGAAAGCAAAGTCCCAGATTCTGATGTCAAATGGCGGGGAGCAACATTTACATGACCTGAAAAAACATAACTCCTGGATTTAGTTTAACTCAGAGCAATGCAGAGATTTCAAAACATTGTAAGCAAACTAAAGAAGATTGACAATTACCAGCAATTGCACGCCCCCATTGATCGCGTTCACAAGCGACAGCCCATGCTAGGGTATTACCAGTAGTAGGTCTTGTAGTCACCAATAGAACTAAATCAGTATCAGCAATACCCTCTGCAAGTTGTAATAATCTTATCAGGATAAAATAAATCTAACAAGACTAGTTCAATGAACAAGAAACTGTTAATCAGAGAGAGAAACCAGTAACGAAATTACCCTCCACGTATTCACGAGGAAGCTGCACACCACCATCTTGCCCACATGCAGAATATCCACTTAAACGCAAATTCCCTTTCACAGGTTCGACAGATAAAGCTCTTTTGAACCAATCTGCTGTCTGCTCTAAAGCCTTCATATGAAAGATCTATAAAAATCAGCACACATGACTAACAGAGTAAGACTCAAATATCTATGACACAAAAGATCAAGTGAACCTTGCGTAGACGACGCCTTTTGTCCTCTCCTGAGATGTCATCTAAAGTACAGTTATACCAGCAATCACCGGATACTGGAGGTTTAACATTAGGATTACATGCCGGAGCACCATGTAATATGCTTGAAGGAGGCTCACCCAACTAAGTAAATAGTACAAAGAGAAATAAATTAGCTCTGCAACTTAGAAAAATCCTCACATTTCTACCAAGAAATGCCTACCTTCACTATATCGCCAACTCGTTGGCAATCACGGTCAAGCGAGTGACCAACAGCATCGTAGTTTAAGTAAATCCTTATAGGTTGTTTCACATCCTTCACTAGCTCTTTAGGAACACTGAGCAATACCCTTCCTATGCGAGGAGGAGCTTCTTTCACGGGCTCATGATAAACCTGAGGAGTAACTGAATACACTTTCCGGCCGGGTCTCTTCCTCTGCTCTATGATCTGATCATGGATGCAGGAATGAGAAGCTACACTATCAACTCCACTCTCCAAACCTTGCAAAGGTATCTGATGATGATGATGCCGCCTAGCTTTCGCATCGATATCTCCTGTCCACAACAAAATCAACAAAACCTGGAAACAAAAAAAAGAACAAAACTTTTGTGTTTAATATAAACAAAAAAGATCTGTAATTGAGCTATCAAAGCAAAACTGCAGCTACACGGATTCACATGAGGAAGAGATAAACCTAAAAAAAAATGGCCTATTAGCTTTACAATAAATTCTCATAGCTAATAAGAACTGTAAAATAAGCAAATTTTGCAGAAAAGGGAAAGTTGCCAATAAAAAAAAAAACAAACACAGATCTGATGAAAATATGAAATATTACTCTACTTAACGTTATTACAATCTTAAAGCTAAGCTCTAAAATCGATGAAATCGAAAAAATCGAAAAACCCTAAAATCAAATCAATGTGCGGAGGAGGAGTAAAAGAGCTTACGGCGGCGACGAATCGGAGCTGATGATTGAAAACGAGCATAGAGCAAGAACAACCACAGCGAGCTAAAACCTCCATAGAAGAAACAGCTTCACTTCCATCAAATCTCCGGCGACTTCTTCACGATCTGTCTCCGTAAGTGCATTTCATAGCTTCTTACAGTATAGATTCAGCTTTAAAAACAAAAATCCCTTAGAAAAAAAAAATCAAAAATGCTTATAGAAAAGCTATAGAGAAGAGACGATGAAGATATCGAAGCTTATGTAATTTAATAAAATAAAAAAAAGAAATTCAAAAAATGGAGGAGAAGAGCGTATAGATTAACTAAAAATCTCGAGCTTTGAATTTTTCAATAAATGAGAATTAGGGTTTGTTTTTTTTTTGGGTGGAGACTGATTCAAAACAGGTGATCTAGATTCCACCCAACTTAAACAATATCATAAATTAAAATAGTATCAAAAGTTTTTCTTTTTTTCTTTTTCTTATTGTGCTTTTTTGAGAAATCTCTCAATATTGTATTACTTTCTCTCTCTACCTTATGATACAACAAACAAGTGACACTAAAGGATGAGAGAGAAAAAAAGGCAGAGGAGTCAAATGGATTGGGTGTGAGTGGGTGTAGGGTAGGATATGATGTATCTTCATTATTGTTGTTATTTTTTACCATTTAAAGCTAATAATTAATTTAGTTTTTGTGGAACTACGTTTTTAAATATTTTTGATTAGATGCTCTAATTTTCAAATTTTGTTGGATGAATTAAAAATATGGACATAGAAGATTTAAATATTAGGTGGTGATTTTTTATTTAGACGAGGAAGAGAGAGAAAATTTTTGTTGACCATTATACCCTTGTTATTTTTATACGCAATTGTTATCGGATATCTTTCTTGTTATCGCGAACATATTTTATAGCTTTTTATCAAGTAAATAACAATATTTAATTGAGTTATTGTGTAATACATAAGTTAGACGATATCAATTACACGATAACTGAGTTATCAGTGCCAAAATATGTTTGCAGTAACATACAAAATATCGCGATAACAAAACAAATATCCTGATAACGAAAAAAATCAAAATTAAAATGGTCAAATTATTATCACGGTAACTCAATATAGTTATCATAATTTATTTGATTAATTACAAAAAAAATATCCGATAACAAAAAAAATATTGTGATAACAAAAAAAATATCGTGATAAGAAAAAAAATAATCGTGATAACAAAAAAAAAATATCGCGATAACAAAATTAATATCGCGATAACAAAAAAAGTATCGCGATAACAAAAAAAATTGGGATAACAAAAATGATATCGCAATATCAAAAGAGAAATTCAACCAAGAGAGAAAGACCCAAGAGAGATCCGACCATAAAGAAAGCCAACCGAGAAAGATCCCGCCGAGAAAGAGATCCGACCGATAAAGAGATCCGAAAGAGATTCGATCGAGTGAGATCGATAGAGATCCGACCGTGAGAGCGATCGAGAGATCAACCGGAAAAAAAAGATTCGAGAGACATCCAACCAAAAGAGATCGAGAGAGATTCGAAGGAGAAATGACTCGAGAAAGATTCGGAGAAGAAAGAGTTCGAGAGAGATTCAAGAGATATATCCAAAATAGAAAGAGATAAAGAAAGATCTAAGAGAGAAAAATAAAAAACAAAAAGAGAAAGAGAGAGTTTTAATAGAGAGAAGAAAAAGCTTCGATAGAGAAAGAGAAAAAGAGAGAAAGAGAGAAAGAGAGAAAGAGAGAAAGAGAGAAGAGAGAGAAAATAGAGAAGAAGATGATGAGGGTAAAAAAATAATTGTAAAGGTGAATAGTAATATACTATTCACCTGATTTGGTCTCACCTAATAAATGATTCTTCCATGTCCATTTTGTGATATTATCCAATTTTGTTTGATTAAATGATGAACAAATTGTTGGGATTTTTTCGCATAAATGTAAAATTGGTAAGAGTACTTACTTTTTGTGGTTTAAACGGATATAATTTGCATACATTTTTAAGCTAATTGTTGAGTTAAAGGTTATAGATGGCATAAAAATAACTAAAATATGTTCGAATTATCCAATGTTATCTATATTATTATTTTTGAAGTACTAATTTGAATTTTTCCAAAAAAACCTTCTTATTTACATCTCATGCCATTGATTTTTCAAATGATTTTGATTTTTAAAAAGGACAAAACAATAACTTCCAAAAATACAAACAAACCTATTAAATGATAATTTTATCCTTGCCTTGGATAACAATAACAAAAGAGAATAAGTATAAACTTAAACCCAAACATGTTATAATTTTCGTTTTTGTTAACTCATTACACAAAAATACAAAAAACAAATTTATCAAGCAAATATTAAATAACAAAAAAATTATTTTTTAAAAAATATATATTAAAAAGGATATTAAAAGACCATATATCACTAATATATTGGTTATTTTAAAATTAAAAGATAAATTTTAAATTTACCCTCAAACATATTAAGTTTTCTTTTTTCCTAAATAATTACACATAAAATACAAAAAATGATAAAAAAAGCAAAGGCTACATAACAAATGAAACTATTTAAATAAAAATAGATATTATAAAAGGTTATTAAAAATAATATATATCACTAATATAAAGTTTAAAAATTAAAAGATAAATTTTAAATTTACACCCAAACATATTTATTTTCGTTTTTACTAAATAATTACACATTAAATACAAAAAAGTGATAAAAAAGCAAAGACTAAACAAGTATGGTAACTTTTAAAAAAATTGTGACCAAACAAATTTACGAAAATGGGGACCAAATATTTATTGAGAATCAATACCATATATTCAAATATCATATTGATTTATTTCGAAAATAAAAAGTCAAATATGTAAATGTTAATTTCAAAAATTAATTTTTTAAATCAATAGGTTACCAAAAATATGTTTTCTAATCTTCTAACATTAGGCAATAAAATGTTTCACAAATTTAAATAAGACATGTAAATCATTCAGAATTTTCGCATTTAAAATTCTTAGTAATATCTCGTTTCCAAAGCTGGAAAAAACTTGCCCACCAAGGTTTTCAAAACCCTAAACTTTAGTTAAAATTATCACCCTTAATCCCTTATATATAATATATTTTACCAACTCAAAAATCACAAAACACACAACAACTAAAATCTATCAACAGAAATTCATAAAATCAATGGTTGCCACGTCTGCACTCCTCTGTGATTTACACATGTACAAAACACAATGGCGGGTGATACACAACGAGTATAAATATAAAACACTAAAGTTTGATGGGTGGTACACCACAAATTTATATTATTTCAATTTTTTATATATTTATATACATAACGGGTGATACACCATGAGTTTATATTTAACGGGTTGTACACCAAAGGTTTAAATGAAAATAACATAAACCCGTTTGTTATTATATAATATAATATATTATAGTTAAAAGACTAAAAATTTAAAGATTATTACTACTATTATTCGTTTCATCTAAAGATTATTCTCATGTTGTTATATACATATCTACTACAATACTATTATATAATAACAAAAAATGTCAACAACATCATTTGTACGATTTATTCTCATATATATACGTATATTTGTTACTTTATCTTCCTATGTTAATTATTTATATTTATTAAAATGCTACAAAATAAAAAAATATAAATTGTTAAATTATAAATATTCATTTTTTTAAACCATAGACCCGTGGTGTACCACGGTTAAATCCTAGTAATAAGAGTAATAAACAGAAGAAATACAAGATATATACAACTTTGAGATACCGGATTTATAATTTATTTTGCAATAATTATTTAAGATACTATAACACTTTTAGTTAGGATTACATAACTTATATGTACGATAGTTTAGTATCCAAATAATTACTAATTTACACTCAATTTTGGAAACATTCATTGTTTTAAAATAAAATTTTGTGTTCCACACCAAACAATTTGACTTATCTAAACTAAATGATTTTTTTCTTTAAATTCGGTTTATTATATTATCACACATCTTTTTACATATAAATTATATATTTAGAACTTCTTAAAATCTCATTATATATCTCAGAGGAATTCACAAAACTACACCCTTTCAATCCTCCCTTCACAAAACTACACATAATTCAATATTTTCACAAATTTACACCTTTCAAAATTTTAAAAACTTGATTTTCCCTTTTAAAAATTATCAAAATTAAAATATTTTCATTTGGGTTCGCTAATTAGTGTTTATGGTATAGTATTAAGGGGATATGATTGTGTGGGTAGGGTTTATTTGGATTTAATTTTGAGTGTTTAGGTGTAGTTTTGTGAAGTAATTTTGAAATGGTATAGTTTTGTGAAATGTAATTCAAATGGTGTAGTTTTATAATTCTCCCTATATCTCATTACTCTACATACTATTATAGAAAAAACAACTTTTATTTCATTTTGTCCAACTCTAAAGGAAAATATAGCATTATGACAAATATGATAGAATAGTGTTCACCCCTCTCTATTAGAGTTAAACACTTTTAAAAAATCTCGAGTTTTGTAAATACATAATAGCTAATCTTAAAATACAACATACCTTTAGAGTGTATAACCTTTTAGCTTTTTAGCTTGATCATGTATCATGTAGATTAACGAAAATTAGTGGTGGGGACTTAGAATTAGGAGTAGATAATCATTAGGACTTCACATTAAGATGTTTTAAATGCTTGATTAGTAGTCAAAAAAGTGAAATCTAACCAACATTATATTCAATATTTCATATTAATCTTTACCTCATAACTAAAACTCTTAATATCATTTTTTAAACAAATAAAAAGATACTTTTTACTAAGTAAATTGTCTCAAATAAAAACATTTATCACCCCTACAAAAAACATTCTAGCTCTTTCACTATTTCTTTGTATATTTAGTGTGATATTCAAATCTTCTTGTGGATTCAATCATAAAATATAATATCGACATATCATACGATTGTTGTAGTGTGTACTCAAAAAAATATTATAACACAATTAATAAAGTATCCATTCAACCTATACAGAAGACCAATTCAATATTTTACATTTGATTTTTGGTTTGTTCTACATAATTTCAAAGAAAGTACTTAAGTGAATATATATGATCACTATTTTATAATATTTCTTTTGAAAGCAAACCTCTCACAACATAGATCAAACTTGTAGTTTTACTATTTCGCAAAATTACATCATTTCAAATTCTCTCTCACAAAAGTACACATAATTCACATTTTAAATATATTTTAAAAATGGTTAAATTATACATTTTAAAAATGAACTAATTTTTTTAAAAGATATTTGGGTTCACTATTTAGTATTTAAGGTTTATTTTGGTTTAATATTTAGTGTTTAGGTGTAGTTTTGTAAATTGTACTTTAAAAGATTTAATTTTGCAATTCCCCTAGTTTAAAGACAATTACAAAAAAGAATGCAATAGTTTTGTTTATTTTGTTAAAGTAAAGGTAATTATTTTGCATGATGCAAGACAAGACACGACAGGAAGAGTTGGTCACTTTCTAACGTTTCTTTGGTCAAAATCGTAGTAATGAAATCCAGCTATTTACGTGTTCTAAATCATAAAAATGAATTCTCATCACTATAATTGATAGTTGGTAGATTAAAGTTCCACCAAATTAGCCTTTCGACTATAAATGGATATCGACGTCTTACTTTTCTTTTTTTTTGTTAATGTTTTTATTTTGTATATAAATCTTCACAAGATTACAAGAAGAGTAGATAGAACTCTTTTGACTAATTATTACTTTAATAAAACGCATTAAATAATAGATAGATTTGCTTAGAAAGTGAGATGTGAAGCTAAAACAATATAAAGTCTATATGAATAAAATATTTTATGGCTATATTTCCACTTCTTTTGAAAAATTTCGAACAATATATACCAAGTGGTTATATTCTAATTATTTCTATTTGATGATAGATTGTTATGTTAGTATCAGTCATGAATGGAGTCAACCGTGAAATTTTAAGATTTTTATTTTTTATTAGTCGAAGTCATTGTCACATTTTATGCCCATTGAAAACCTTGGTGAAATTCGACGTATCAATCATAAATTTGTTGGAACTCAAATTTAAATATGATATATTTGTAAAGTTTATGTCATAACTTTGAATAATCATATGTTAATATTGAGTTAACGTGAATAAGAAATGTAGTTGTAAAATGTATTGGGTCTTAAGTTTGGGTTTAAAAATCTTGGGCTATTTCAAATATGAGACAAAGTTGGTCCATATGTTAATGAAACCAAGTGCATTTGTCCCACATTGGAAGTTGAGAACATTCTTCACTGGTATATATAGTGAAAGACACATTATCAAGTTCAATAGGCTTGGGTACATGATGATGCATGTGAGAGATGATGGACTGCCATCGCGGGCGCGTCCCCGCCGGCTCGGCTCGGGCTAGGGGCTCTTGGGCTCTTGGGAATGGGTCTTTCAGGCCCGTCAAAGATTATTCTTTTTGGAGAAAGTTTGTAATTAACATTTTGGTTTAATACAACAATTTCGGTTTTAATTCAAATTGAAATCACTTAACCGAACCGATATTTAAATCGAACGGTTTCGGAATATTCTCGGAATATGCCAAAGAATATGCTTCCCGAGATCTCCGCGCCTGATATCTCGCAACTGCTCGGCTTGCGCAGAAAGTCTTCCTCGCCTATAAAAGGAGACATCTTCTTTCTCAATTTCTCACGTTCTGAAACACAAACAAAATTCACAAAACAAACACCAACGCGTTTCTTCCATAGTAAGTCTCGAGAGTATCGTAGGGTTTAGTGTTCGTCGATTCTGATCTTGAGTGTTGCAAATCAGAATATCACAGTTGTATCATGGGATTCTTGATCGATTATACCGTCACACTACGGGCGATCTTTAGAATTAAGAAGAGAGTTTAACTCGACTATGTGAAAAGATTTACAAATCGTTTTCAAAACCGTTCTTAATTCCGGATTTCATCAAAACCTTTTACAACTTCTAAAACAATTTTCAATTCGATTTTAGCATTCCTACAAAATCATAATATGAATAAATCTCCAACTTTTTCTAACTTAACAATAACTAAATTTGAACAAGACTAGTTTAAATATAGATATATATAGTCTTACTAATACTTAAAAAAATTTAAAAGGAAACAAATTAATTAAAAAGAAAATGAACAATTATAAAACTACATCTTTTGAATTGCATTTCATAAAATTACATCATTGTCATTTTTCAAAACTACTTCTAAACCTTCAAAATTAAATCTAAAGAAACTCCGTCCACACATTTTTACCTCCTAAATATTATACTCTAAACACTAATTACCGAACAAAAATAATTTTTTTTAATTTTTTGATAATTTTATAAATGGTAAATCAATCATTTATAATTTTAAAAATGTGAAAATATATAAAAATATTGAATTAGATGTATTTTTGTGAAAAAAAAATTGAAATGACGTAGTTTTGTGAATCACTCAAAAGAAAATGGTCCACGAATTTAAAGATATATAAAAGGGTCAATTACTAAACTAACTCTTTTTTATTTGTTTATTACAGGAGAGACCCTACTTATTTTGTAACTAAAATATGACGTTATATTCCAGTCTTACCCCTCGGCTATGAGTCAGGAAAAATATAGTTTTCGGTTTTGCCACTGATTTTGGTAAATCTGCATAATTAATCAACTATATAAATCTACCTTTGTAATGTATGCAGATTTAATATTGTTGCAGATTTTTAATGTAAAGTTTTTGGAAAAAAACAATTTATCTTGCAGACTTTTATAAAAGTAGATTTATGTTGCATGTTTGTCCTTCTGTTAGTGCAGATTTATTTGCAAAAGTAGATTTATAATGCAAATTTATTGACTTTCATGTATGTTTTGCAGATTTATTGAAAAATGCAAGTTTGTTTTGCGTACTTGAATTGCAGATTTGTTTAGTTGACTTATTTTCTTTGATTGCGACATTTAAACAAAAATAGATTTGTTTTGCGATTTTTGTACTTTTCCGTATGTTTTGCGATTTTTTGAAAAACGCAAGTTTGTTTTGCGGACTTAACGAATTGCGTATTTGTTTTAGTTTGACTTGTTTGCTTTGATGATGCGTACATTTTTAAAAATATAGATTTGTTTTTGCGATTTTTGTCTTGCGAGTTTGTTTATGCGATTTATTAGTTGGTAGATTTGTTTTGCGGAATTTTGGAGAGGAAAAATTTTAATGTTCATTTTTGACTAATTTCTTACATTTGTTTTTGGTAACGATTTAAGTTGTAGATTTATATTGTAGATTTTCTTGGCGGGAAGAATATTTAGGTAAACCTTATTTGTAGCTGATTTAATCCTTAGAAGTTAAAAATTAGATGACAATAACGTAACAAGAAAAACATATTATTACAAAAGCTGGAGATGGCTTACCGTGGAAATATTACAAAGCCGAATATTACATGGAAAAAATTTAAAACCATGACAACCAAAAAGATGTTACGTACCGAATAGTAAAGAAAAAAACACAACGTAGTGAAAACATTTTTTTACAAATATTAGACAAAACAAACCATTATTGTGTTCTTAACACATTCCGGTGAAGTAGATGACGTAGCTCCACGCGAAGCAATGAAAACAAATATCAAGCTCTATGACGTGGTTTAGGCCACAAATTGGTCCGAAGCGATGAAGTTCATAAAAACAATACTTACCGAAAAGTCCATGGCTGGGAGTCCCCATGCGCGCGATCTGGTTTTGCACTTTATTGGCTATGTTAACGGACTCTTGAATGTCTCCGACCTTGTGTAAAAACACAGTTGTACCCATGACCCCTTCGTCTAACTTGCCGCAACAAATAAGAAAAATTCCGGCTGCGACACGAGAATGTAGGCTCTCTCGCGCTGATAAACATAACATTTCTATGCCTGTTTGAGAAGGGCCAGTTTGAGCTAAAAGTCGTAGTCCTTCGATGTATCGTGCCGTGTTGTTATTGTAACGTACATAGTCAAGAAAGAAATGACGATAGTTTGAACCTTCGTTGGCAAGCTCCGGTTTATCGAAAAACTCTTGAAGATCAACGACGCTTAAAACCTCCTCCGAGAAGACAATGTCTTTAAAGAATTTCCCGCGGCGATGAATGGACCAAGGTTTCGAAAACTGTTTCGACCAACGGCTTGAACAATGTCAACAATTAGAGGGTATGGTATGTGAGCCATTGTTGTTATGGAAAAAAATAGAAATTGAGTGGTGAACAAAGGCAAACGAAAAAGTGAGAGGATGTTTTGTTTGCGATTTGAGGTGTATAAAAAGGATGAGGGTGGTAGGGTTAAGATGTATTAAATTGAAATGACAAGTCATTAATGAGATGCACAATTATAAAAACACAACCTAAAAAGTCTGTTTAATAAACTGGTACAACAAACCTGCAACATAAAGATATTTCGAGATACATCATATTTATCTTAACGAAACCACGTAATAGTTCCTACTACAACGATAAGTAAAATTAATTTGTTAAGAACACCATTCATGGGCGAGATATTAATAGTCTTCTCCTTTTGATTGTCGAAGTTTTGCTTCATTATCTTCAAGTTTTTGATTCACGACTTTCTTTAGTAGTCATTGACAACGTCAAGTAGATTTTTTTGTTGTGCTTGGAGTAACTTTATCTCGTCGAGCAATGCATCATCCATCCATTTGAACAAATGTCTTTCTTGTTTTCGCTTTAACAAAAACATGAAGTTAACATTCCGGATCGCTAAGGCTATAACTAAACGTTTTTCCCATCTTCTTGTTGCCTACTTTGGTTGTAAGAACAATCGAAACCCTAAATTTTGTCGATCCCCTTTTCAATTTTATATCGAAAATTAGAAGCTTAAAACGCACCGTTTTGTTTAATTATTTACAACTGTAAAACAAATCTGCAAAACTGTAAAACAAATCTGCAAACCGTTATAAAGATCTGCAAACACTAAAATAAAAATCTGCAGATTTTATAACAAATCTGCAAAGACATCGAAGACAAATCCAAGGTAACCGACAACATTTAGAAAGCGAGGACAAATCCTTACAACATTAGGAACATCGAATTTAACTTCTACTTTAGTAGGTAAATGGCAAGAACAACAACAACAAAAGTGATAAAACTTATGAAATTGTGTGGTTCATGTTCTTCAACTCATCCATTTGAGAAGTGCTCTTCTTAAGCGTCTTGTGTAAAGAAGCCAATTCGCCGATTTGGTCTTCAAGTCCACTGTGTTTGGCGAGCTCTCTCTTAACCTCCGTTAATTCATCCATCAAAGCCTCGTCCCACCACTTCCAGACATGGCATTCTCCATCCTAATAGGCATAAAACCTTAAATACCAGTCTTTCCACGTTAGTTTTAAACCGAAAATAGAAATATTTGCTTACATTGTATGAAGGACAAGTGTAGAAATGTCTCCCCGGGTTTGTTGTCGTCGCCGAAGATTGGACGACGACATTGTAACCACAATAACACGTACTTATGTGGCCAAATTGAAAGTTTTCCTCTGGGTCACGGAAATGTGTATGGACTGGATCTTCATTTTCGTAGGTCACCCCACGACGGTAGGATGTCGACGGATAGCTTTGGATTCGACTTGCCATATTTTTGTTAATCGCTTTGTTCTAAGAATGTAAAAGACCTAATTTTTGCAAATCCCCTTTTTGATTTAACTTTGAAGCATTAAACGCCCTTTTTGATTTAACTTTGAAGCATTAAACGCAACGTTTTATTTAATAAATTATAACAAATCTGCAACGTTGTATAACAAATCTGCAAAGTTGAAATAACAAATCTGCAAAAAATCTAAGTAAAATAACATATCTATGTTTCGTCTTCTTATCTCTCCTCATTGCGACGTTGCATCTTTTTATCTCTCTATCAATATATAACCCTTCTCATAAAACCTAATCTCAAGAAAACATACATCATGTCTATTGTCCCACCATATACATCCAATTTCGCGAGCATGGTCAATGCCATACACAACATGCAAGATCGGGATAACCTCCCGCTTCTAAACCCTGGTCCGAATGTATGGTGTGACAAAACCACTGTTACGTGGTTTAGGTTTTTACATGATCTCTCCCGGCGATCCCGGATATTCTTCGAGAGGGATGGGTCCATGCGTGGCCGACTTACCGCTTCATTCCCGATGATGTCAAGGGACGATGGTTTCTTAAACTAATCGTAAAGCATAACCGATAATGTAATCTTATCGGATTTAGCTTTTTGTTTCTCTAACACTAATAAAAAAATTTTCTTCTTTTTATAGCGAAAATACAGATGGGATCCGAGGCATAATTTGACAAGCTTGGACACGTTTAATCTGTGGCTAGAACGATTTTTCGTGATCATATGCGCACGTTGAAGAGGATATGGTTTCATGGCGGCGAGAAGCCTGAAGGAATGACTACTAGAGTTTGGCTTGCTCTGGTCGAACTGTTTGATGAGTTAGGACCTGATAATTTTCAGTATGGACAATGTAACTTTAGATAAATGTTTTCATAAGTAACATCTAGGCAGTTCATAAGTAACATCTGTGTTTCATATGTAATCTATTTTGTATGACACATTTATGGAAATTTCGTGGATGTAAACAAGTCTGCAATTGTACAACCCTACAAAACAAATCAACCAACCCTGTAACATAAATCTGCAACCCTATAAATTAATCAACCCTACAAAACAAATCTGCAAAAGGATAAACAAATCTACAACCCTATAAATGAAATCAATAATACAAATCTACAAATGTTAACAAGTCTGCAACCATAGTAAACAAATTTACAACCCTACATAACAAATCTACCAACCTTCTAAATCAAATCTGCAACCCTATAAATTAATCAACCCTACAAAACAAATCTGCAAAAGGTTAAACAAATCTACAACCCTATAAATGAAATCATCAATACAAATCTACAGATGTTAACAAGCCTGCAACCATAGTAAACAAATCTACAACCCTACATAACAAATCTACCAACCTTCTAAAACAAATCTGCAACCCAATAAATTAATCAACCCTATAAAACAAATCTGCAAACCCTACAAAACAAATCTGCAAAACGGTAAACAAATCTACAACCCTATAAATGAAATCATCAATACAAATCTACGGAATGTAGACAAGTCCGCAACAATAGTAAAAAAATCTGAACATAAACTTGTTTAAAGTTGAAATGTAGTACATAATCTGCTTTAAAGTTGAAATGTAGTTCATCAAACTTAACATAAACATAAATTTTAAAGTTCATCAAACTTAAACCAACATCAATAAACTCAATCTGCCTCATCTAGTAGTTGTGGGACATAAATATCTCCTTCTTCATCACGGAGAGGTGGAGGGTGACAGATCGTTCCTTTTTGATGCTTCGAGAATTTCGTCAAAGATCTTCGCCGCATATCTCGTCGGATTTGCAGAATCGTTGCATCGCTGAGACCATCAAAGCTCGTCCCCAAAGCAAGGCACTCAATGTATTTCAAAGTGAAGACACCACAATCTCCCGGCCTCATATTTTTTGGAACATTCTCCGTTTTCCTAAACACGTCGAACATCTCAATACGAGGTTGGCGATCATTTTCTTCCAAGAAATTGTTAAGCATTAAGGGTATCAACTTCCGCAGGAACATACATTCTTCAACCAACTTTTCATCTGTCACATGAGTTGGAATGAAGTCCATTTGAGAAGTGCTCTTCTTAAGCGTCTTGTGTAAAGAAGCCAATTCGCCGATTTGGTCTTCAAGTCCACTGTGTTTGGCGAGCTCTCTCTTAACCTCTGTTAATTCATCCATCAAAGCCTCGTCCCACCACTTCCAGACATGGCATTCTCCATCCTAATAAGCATAAAACCTTAAATACCAGTCTTTCCATGTTAGTTTTAAACCGAAAATAGAAATATTTGCTTACATTGTATGAAGGACAAGTGTAGAAATGTCTCCCCGGGTTTGTTGTCGTCGCCGAAGATTGGACGACGACATTGTAACCACAATAACACGTACTTATGTGGCCAAATTGAAAGTTTTCCTCTGGGTCACGGGAAATGTGTATGGACTGGATCTTCATTTTCGTAGGTCACCCCACGACGGTAGGATGTCGACGGATAGCTTTGGATTCGACTTGCCATATTTTTGTTCATCGCTTTGTTCTAAGAATGTAAAAGACCTAATTTTTGCAGATCCCCTTTTTGATTTAACTTTGAAGCATTAAACGCAACGTTTTATTTAATAAATTATAACAAATCTGCAACGTTGTATAACAAATCTGCAAAGTTGAAATAACAAATCTGCAAAAAATCTAAGTAAAATAACATATCTACGTTTCGTCTTCTTATCTCTCCTCATTGCGACGTTGCATCTTCCTATCTCTCTATCAATATATAACCCTTCTCATAAAACCTAATCTCAAGAAAACATACATCATGTCTATTGTCCCACCATATACATCCAATTTCGCGAGCATGGTCAATGCCATACACAACATGCAAGATCGGGATAACCTCCCGCTTCTAAACCCTGGTCCGAATGTATGGTGTGACAAAACCACTATTACGTGGTTTAGGTTTTTACATGATCTCTCCCAGGCGATCCGGATATTCTTCGAGAGGGATGGGTCCATGCGTGGCCGACTTACCGCTTCATTCCCGATGATGTCAAGGGACGATGGTTTCTTAAACTAATCGTAAGCATAACCGATAATGTAATCTTATCGGATTTAGCTTTTTGTTTCTCTAACACTAATAAAAAATTTTTCTTCTTTTTATAGCGAAAATACGATGGGATCCGAGGCATAATTTGACGTTTGGACACGCTTAATCTGTTGGCTAGAACGATTTTTCGTGATCATATGCGCACGTTGAAGAGGATATGGTTTCATGGCGGCGAGAAGCCTGAAGGAATGACTACTAGAGTTTGGCTTGCTCTAGTCGAACTGTTTGATGAGTTAGGACACGATAATTTTCGTATGGACAATGTAACTTTAGATAAATGTTTTCATAAGTAACATCTAGGCGCTCATAAGTAACATCTGTGTTTCATATGTAATCTATTTTGTATGACACATTTATGGAAATTTCGTGGATGTAAACAAGTCTGCAATTGTACAACCCTACAAAACAAATCAACCAACCCAGTAACATAAATCTGCAACCCTATAAATTAATCAACCCTACAAAACAAATCTGCAAAAGGATAAACAAATCTACAACCCTATAAATGAAATCAATAATACAAATCTACAGATGTTAACAAGTCTGCAACCATAGTAAACAAATTTACAACCCTACATAACAAATCTACCAACCTTCTAAATCAAATCTGCAACCCTATAAATTAATCAACCCTACAAAACAAATCTGCAAAAGGATAAACAAATCTACAACCCTATAAATGAAATCATCAATACAAATCTACAGATGTTAACAAGCCTGCAACCATAGTAAACAAATCTACAACCCTACATAACAAATCTACCAACCTTCTAAAACAAATCTGCAACCCAATAAATTAATCAACCCTATAAAACAAATCTGCAAACCCTACAAAACAAATCTGCAAAACGGTAAACAAATCTACAACCCTATAAATGAAATCATCAATACAAATCTACAGATGTAGACAAGTCTGCAACAATAGTAAAAAAATCTGTGAACATAAACTTGTTTAAAGTTGAAATGTAGTACATAATCTGTTTAAAGTTGAAATGTAGTTCATCAAACTTAACATAAACATAAATTTTAAAGTTCATCAAACTTAAACCAACATCAATAAACTCAATCTGCCTCATCTAGTAGTTGTGGGACATAAATATCTCCTTCTTCATCACGGAGAGGTGGAGGGTGACAGATCGTTCCTTTTGATGCTTCAGGAATTTCGTCAAAGATCTTCGCCGCATATCTCTCTCGGATTTGCAGAATCGTTGCATCGCTGAGACCATCAAAGCTCGTCCCCAAAGCAAGGCACTCAATGTATTTCAAAGTGAAGACACCACAATCTCCCGGCCTCATATTCTTTGGAACATTCTCCGTTTTCCTAAACACGTCGAACATCTCAATACGAGGTTGGCGATCTTTTTCTTCCAAGAAATTGTTAAGCATTAAGGGTATCAACTTCCGCAGAACATACATTCTTCAACCAACTTTTCATCCGTCACATGAGTTGGAATGAAGTCGTAGATATACAATTTTTCTTGCGATTAATATCCACCGCAACCCAATGGTCCTTCGTAATGTTCAATGGTACGTAGATATTATCAATATCATAAAACCACCTTTTGTTTGTCGGCGATGACGCGGGAACGACACCATTGAACAGCTGTTTGTACGTATTATCAAGTGGCCATGACAATTTGGAGCGTAAGGTAGAAAACCCCGCATAATCAATTTTCATCGTGGGAATTGACCAAGGACACATGAAGCAAATACGTGGATTGTAAGGAGAATCAGGACGCATGGATCTCCTACGGAACAATGTCATGCCCAACTCCATGTGCTGCAAATTTGAAAAAAAAAATTCTCCAGATGTAAACCCTACAAAACAAATCTACAACGCTACAAAACAAATCTACCACCCCTATAAAACAAATCTGCAATACGATAAAAAATCTGCAACCCTATAAATGTACAGATGTAATGTAAACAAGTCTACAATAAGAGAATACAAATCAGCAACCCTACAAAACAAACCTCTAAAACAAATCTACATATGAAAAAGTATCATAGAAAACAAATCTACAAAACAAATCTACAAAGACGTTAAACAAATCTGCAGATGTAAACAAGTCTGCAATCATAGAAACAAAATCTACAACCCTACAAAACAAATCTACCACCCTTGTAAAACAAAACTACAAAACTGGTCCCAAGTTGGACCTTCCGAAATAGGAACTTCCATGTCACACCACAAATCCTTATGATCACCCTCACAATCACCTGCAACCTCATAAGGATCTATGTTCATACCTGTGATGAAACCAAACTCAAGCAAAGACAACCTTATTGGTTGATCATCAACCAAACACCACATTTCTTTCGACTTATTAGTCACTAGCCGGTGTGTGTGTGAGGAGGTAGTGGACCGTCTTAGCCGACCATATAAAGTTGCTTTTTCGCTAGTTTCACAATGCAACCAAGCGGAGAGGTTTCTAGATAAGCCCAAACATCATCACCTAATTTCTCTTTCAACGACCCTATGTTAGCAAGCACACAATAGTGATTCATGCTTCTAACTTGCGCAGATGATTTACCATCACCATAGAGACGTGGAGGATAAGTCATCATAAATATCCTGCATCATAGAAAAACAATTTTAAGTCTGCAATTACATCACAAAAAGTCGGCAAAAACATATTATATCAAGTCATAAGTCTGCAAAATAAGTCTACAATAATAAGTAGATAAGTCTGCAGTGACACTGCAAAATCACACAATACCAGATTTGCGGAAAGGGAGGAAGAACAAAAAAAAAACCCACGAACCCAAATAATCAAAAAGACTGAATCGAATCGAACCTGAACCTGAAGTGGATCGATTACAAACAACAATGGTTAAGTGGTGAATATCAAGAACGTGAAGGTCAAACGACGGTGGCGAAGGTAAAGCGGCGAAGATCGAGAACGTAAACGAGAAGGCCAAGCGCGCCGGTGGAGGCGAAGGCAAAGCGGCGGTGGTGGAGCCGAAGGCCAAGCGGCGGAGGCGAATGTGAAGTCGTGAACGAGAAGGTGCAGTCGAAAACGCGAATGTGAAGTCGCAAACGCCAAGGTGAAGTCGCAAACGCCAAGGTGAAGTCGCAAACGCGAAGGTCTGCGTTATCGTCGGCGGTGGCTCTGTGTTAGCCGTGGCGGTCGTGCCTTTGCGTTATCGGCGGTGGTTAGGGTTTAGGGACGGGGAAACAACGTTGAAGAGAGAGGAAAAATAAAAGTCGGGACTTTTTTTAGGACGGGGAAAGGAGAAGAAAACCTATATGTTTTTATTTTTTACCCTTTTTTATTGTTTACTAGTCCCTCATATTCTTTAAATTTACAAAATAAACCAATCAACATGATAAAGAGTTTACTCAATAAGTCTACAAAATAAGTCGACAATGACACCAGTCAAATTTATAAGTCTGCAATTAAAAGAATATGTCTACAAAATTTAACAAACAAGTCTGCAATAATACAACTGTGCACACATATATAGACAGAGACAACGACGACGGCGGAGGGACAGACAACGACGACGGCGGAGGACGGAGATTTTGACGTCCAATGAATCTGTGTAACGAGAGATCGAGAGAGAACAAGGATTTAGAGCGACAAGATGACGAACTTTCGGCGAGAAGACGACGGATTTACGGCGAGAAGACGATTCGGTGAGAGAGACGACGGATTTTCGGCGAGAGACTATGAATTCTCGGCAAGAGAGACCAGGGATTTTCCTATACAGATACGACGTCGAGAGAGACGACTTCGAGAGACACGACGGCGAGAGATACGACGGCGAGAGACACTACGGCGAGAGAGACGCCGTCGAGAGACACGACGGCGAGAGACACGACGGCAAGAGACACTACGGCGAGAGAGATAACGGCGAGACACCACGAGGAGAGACGAAGTTTAGGTTTTGTAGTTTAGGTAGACTTATTTTGTTGATTAATTTCCTTTGAAGAAAATAATTTCAATGGCAATTACGTAATAAAATGTTGTACCCTTGTGATATACGTCTTTTAACACAAAGTTTACCCAAGAAAATATTTGTAGGTCATTTGAGTAATAAACAAATAAAAAGAGGTTAGTTTAAGTAATTTCCCTATATAAAATGTGGGGGGTCCAAAGTCCAAACTTTTTGCTTGGTGTGTTTGTTCCATGGTACTATTGAATGATAAATATTGAAACTATTGCAGACATAATAATAAAAAAAACAGCAATGATCAAACTGGTTTGTAATAAACCTTTTTCATGATCACAAATTCACAATCACAATGCTCTTTTTATTCTTTACTGGCTACATAGCCCAAACACTATTTTTCCTCGGACCCAATCCTAAGTCCATCAAATGAAAATAGAGATTTATGATTTTACATACAAATTATGATCCAACTTTATCAAAAATATACACATACAAGTTGAAACCCCATACATGAAGTCTACACATCTTCATCCGATTTCGATATTCACATTGTTCTAAGAGGCATCCTCTCTTAGACCACGGAAACATGAGATTGCGGTCTTATTTTTGTGAAAAAAATCAAAACCCAAGGCCGGCCTTGGGTGTGAACAAGGACTTGAGATGGGTATACCTCAAGAAATCAAACCCATGAGTGTCCATAAGCTTCTTCTGTTTGACATTAAACCGTTGTTGATATAGTCCTTCGAACGATGGTTCCGTGGATGTTTTGAGAAAAAAGCAATAACCAAGGATGAAATGTAGTGATGTGACAAAGAAGCAAATAGGCTCCATGACATCCCAAGTTAGTTCCCAAAAGGTAAGACGCATAAAGCCAATAGTTTGCGCGGCTAAGAACCCAAGACCACAATATAACTCGGCCTTGACTACGCGATGTGCCTTTGTGTCGATATCCTTCTTTGTAATCTCAAGTTGGATTAACTCTTGTTTTCTTGGATCTTTTGAGAGTGTTGATGTTTGGTTGATTATTGCTTCCATGGACTTTGCTATCTAAGATAAGTGAGCAAAAATGTATATGCATGAGAAAAATAGTATTTCGGAAAAAGTATAATGAAGATTGCTTTGTTTTGTTATGGAATGTTTTTTATTTTGACTCCAATAGTTACAAGATATATGATTAACAAATGTACATATTTTCATAATTTTACTATTTTTTTTTTTTTTTTTTTTCATCGTTGCCTAGTGTCTAAGTAGTTCTCTCCCAACTGAGAGCGGCGAGGTTCGAACCCCGGGTTATGCGATTAGATGCAGAGGTGACTACCATTGGGCCACTTGCTCATCCGCTAATTTTACTATTTAATATAATAAAATATTTATTTTTATTGATTCCTGAAGAGGAAAAAAATATAACTTCTCGGTTTTATGAATACTAATTGTATAACCTAATGATTTATATATTAGTTTTTGTCTTAAAAACCTTATTCATAGTAGTTGTTATTAAAATAATTTTGTAGTCGGTAAATAATAGTAAAGTTTTCAATATTTTTTTAAAACCAAAAAATTATGTACTATTTCTATAACAACTAGATGCGGACCCCGCGCTATACGCGTGACAAAATTTTATTATCTTTAATAATATTATAGACTCATATATAATAAAAAATATTTCATGTTTTAAATTAATCTTAGAAAGTAAATAAATATTGTATAGCGAATACAATTTATTTTAGATATAAATAAATATTTATTTAACTATAAATATAAATCTATGTTTACGACAAATTATTCAAACCTTATATATATCACCATATTCATATATATTACGACAAAATAGAGTATTACATGTAACTCCCACATTGAAAGTTACAAAAACATTCTATCGTATATATTATATAAGATGTATTAAGATATAAGTATTTGTAGTCAGTATATAATGAATCACCTGATGGGGATGAAGAAAAACAATATCTCCCAAAACGACGACGCATCCAGAGAGATCCAAAGACTTGGCCAAAATCTCACCTTGTTCTTCATCATTGCCACAACTCTCACAACATATCTCCAAAAACTCCCAATACGAAACAGAGCTTTTCTCAATCTCTCTGAGTCTACTTTTCACTTTCTCCGTTTGATAAATCCTCAACAACTTCTTTGTTTCACTCACTGTTAAACCCTTCACAGCTGTTTCCTCCCTCTCAGGGAGCGCTACGGACTCTATTCGGAGTCCGATTGGGTCCTTAAAGTTAGGACATGACATGTATTGATGTAAGATCTTTGTATGTGTTGATGAGAATTGTCTGAAAAATGAAGGTTGTGTTGTTATAACATTGGATTTGTAACCGTTCATGAGACTTTTTGTGATGGCTCTTCGTAATGCCATTTTAGAAGAATCTTTATTGAATTGTAATATTTTTTTGTTGTGTATTGGTTTTGGAAATCATTGGCTAGTATTTATAGTAGCTATGCTTGAGGTTTGTAAAATATTGTTTTTTATTTTATTTTTTTTATTTGTCAAAGTTTCCGTTTTTCTAATGATTTTTTACTATTAAATATAATTTTTTAGGGAAGTAAATGAGAATCTTTAGTGGAGAGAAGGTAAAACGAATCTTGGGGAATCTTGAGTTATTCTGACAAAGAGTGATACGAATATGAGAGATTTATTGGAGAACACGTGTCGATGTTTCTATAAAGATTCTTCTCTCTATCGTTGAGCATCGATGTGGGAGATTTTTTTTGTTTTTTTTTTGCTTACATCACATGAGTCCAATCAGTCCATCTAATTTATATTTTGTGTATTAGAAAATTGAAGTTAAGTTGCTTCTTTACATTTTGGGAATATTGGAAATATAGGACATATATACCTATAGTTTGTCCATATAGGCTTTTCTTATGAAAATATGTTCACATAAACCTTTTTAACTTTAATTTCCGAAAATACCTTTAAATTAAATCAAATGTAAAATATATAATTAATTATAAATAAAAATAAAATAAAAGAAGTCAAACATACATCAATTAAAAAAAATTAGGTTTTTCTTCGTTCTCTCCTCTTCCTTATCTTCTTCTTCTTCTTCTTCTTCTTCTAACATCTTTCTTCTTCAATAATCCATCAAGCTTTTCTTCTTCTAATAATTGAATTTGTACTTTCTTCAACCAATCCCTTTTGATATTTGTAAGTTTTTTTTTCTCCCTATCTCCACTACTTATCTTTCTCTCGAGAGTCATTCTCATTACACATGAGTGATTATGAGCTCTCTCACGAATTGGGTTTCATCACGCATGTCGTTAATTGTTGTCAATCGAGTCGATTTTGCAATTTCTCAATGTGTGGGTGATATTAAATTTTTTGATTTTAGAGTCGGTTTCATTGTTCACTTCTATGTTCTATGTTCATCTTTGTTATAACTTATAAGAAACTTTTTCTGATTCTAGGATCTTTTAAGACTATAAATTAGCTAAATTAGTATCATTGTTTAGTAACCATTTTGTTGCAAGTTTTAGTGTTTGGGGTTTATATTTATATTTTTGTCTGTGTATTTTATGGAGAATTTGCAAGTATGCTTTTATAGGTTTAGAGAGTTTAACTCTCACTTAGTGTTATGTTTGTTGTACTTCTAATTTAGTTTCATTTTTATTCTCGTTTAGGTATGGAGGAAAGTGTGCTTCCAAAACGACTTTTTAAACCTGGATCTGAATCACAAGTATGTCAGATAAACAACACTTATAAGAAGAAAAGAAAAAGAGAAAGAGGAAACTTTTTAATTCATGCTGTTTTCAACTTTGAATTACTAATTGTTCATTGTAATCTAATTTTATTTTTAAAAGAAGGTAAAGCATGATATATTTAGCGTCCATCACTAATTATATGGTTTAAGTTTTTGAGTTTTTTTTCTGTTATATGAAAATAAAAATGGAGATGAACTTTGCATGCTTTTGGTACATTAAACTTCGTCCAATATCGAACATTTTTTTAAGATGCAAAATCTCCATCTTTGTAATTGAAAATCGTTCTAGGTTATAGTGAAAAAAATAAAAAACCGATGAAAAACATGTATATAGGTTGTGTAGCGTTTTCTAAAAGTTTTAGAATATGTATTCTAAAAATTTTAAAATATGTATTCTAAATTATTCATAACGATTTCGTAGTTCAGAAGTTGTATTCTACAACTCGTAGAATATTATTTGTAGTCCATTCTAAACTACATAGAACGAAATTTTGTCAAATTGCGCAGAATACATATTCTAAAATTTGCAGTACGTAGAATACGTATACTAAAAGAATTAGAATATTCTAAAAACAAATTAAAATTCAAAAATTTGTGAATAAATTTTCTTCTACATAATAAATAAAGGGTTTGTGAAATATTATAGATTTTCTTTTTAATTTAAAATTTAATTTTTACCATTTTTACATTTATACAAAGGGTATTTTAGTAAAAAAAAACATAAAAATTTACATGGACAAACTATAGGTAAATATGTCCTATATTTCTAATTTTCCCTTACATTTTTGTCATATAAAATTTGTAAAATAATAAAATCAACAACCCCAAAATAAAAGGAGAATTACAAAAATACAATTTCATAGTTGTGCTTTACAAAATTATACCCAAGTAAAAGTAAAATTCATTTTTATATCTACACTTAAACACTTAATATTAAATCTAAATAAATCATAAACAATAAAAAAGAATTCACAAAACTACACTATTTCATCCCTTCCTTTATAAAACTCTACCTAATTCAATTTTTTCACATATTTACATATTTTCAAAATTTTAAAAGCTTGATTTACCCTTTAAAAAATTACCAAAATTAAAATCTTTTCATTTGAATTCGCTAATTAGTGTTTAGGGTATATTATTAAGGGGTAAGATTGTGTGGATAGGGTTTATTTGAATTTAATTTTGAGTGTTTAGGTGTAGTTTTGTGAAGTAATTTTGAAATGGTGTAGTTTTGTGAAATGTAATTCAAATGGTGTAGTTTTGTAATTCTCCCTAAAAATTACTTTTGCGAAAGCTTCCTTGTTTTTGCTTAAAACGTGAGTTATGAAAATTGATGTAAATAAGCTTTATACGGCTCTTTGGTACATACAAGTATAACCAATTGTCTTTGTCTCTTAAAAGTAAAGTTGTGTATAGAAGTGTAGTGCATGTAATTCTCTTGGTTAACATGAAAATATTTTTAAAATTTGTGTAATGCACGAGTTACACGTGCTAAAAGACAGTTTATATCTGCCCATGTATACACATATGCCACACAATCAAAACTAAAAATATTTGATAAGTGAATATAAAAGTTAAAATTGTGCTTGCACTAGTTATCGAATTGTCTACTTGGATCACATGCAGAAAAGAATAGAGAACCTTTTACATGAAAATAATTATATTAATTAACAAAACATTTATACTTTCAAGTATACAATCATCAAAATGAAACACTTTCTATGGCAAGCATTGGCCGAAAATATACCGGTTAATGAAAGACTACTATACAGACATATGGGGAGAGATGCGGATTGCCTCCGGTGTGGACAACCAGAAACGATTAATCATATGTTGTTCAAGTGTCCACCAGCTATCCATACTTGGGCACTGGCTGGTGTACCATCAGGGCACAATAGATTTCCTACGGACAGTTTGGGATCGAACCTAGACTTCCTTTTCTCCCGATGACGGGGTCCCTACTCGAGAGTCCGGGCGGCCCCATGGGTGGCATGGTATATATGGAAGGCCCGAAATGATAAGCTTTTCCGGAATATAGACCGTGACCCGATGGAAACAAAAGATTTGACATTAGTAGAGGTTGAGGAATGGTGCAAGGCACAAGAGTTGCTTTTATCCCAGGCACCTGAGATAATAACGGAAGGTGGGGAAGTTATGAACACGATACAACCACGAGATGGTGAGTTAGCTTGTTTTACAGACGGCTCGTGGAAGGATGGAGATTTAACTAGTGGGGTAGGATGGGTGCTCCGTAGGACCGGACGACAAATAGAGCTTCTGGGAATGGAAGGTTACAGTAGGCCTGGGCATTCGGGTTTCGGGTCGGGTTCGGGTCGGGTTGTTTCGGGTTCGGGTTTTTCGGGTTACGGTATATAGAACCCGAAGGGTTTTTGGAATAATTTCGTGTCGGTTCGGGTCGGGTTCATTCGGGTTCGGGTCGGGTTAATTTTTTTTAATGAAACCCGTAATTACCCGAAAAAAATCGGGTCTTCTCGGTTCGGGTATTTAAACCCAAAACCCCCGAAAAACCCGAAAAAACCCGAAAAAAACTCGAAAAAACCCGAAACCCGAAAACCCGAAAAAAAACCCCGAAAAATCTGAAAAAACCTGAATAAAACCCGAATGAATTAAAACTAAGAAAGAAGAAGAAAACCTCTAAGGGAAACAGAGGGTTAGGTTTCGGGTTTAATTTCGGGTTTCGGGTCGGTTCGGGTTTAAACCGAAACCCGAACTAAAATTATATAAAACCCGATGGGGTTTTTTTGGTATACCCGAACCGGGTTTTTCGGGTCGGTTCGGGTTCGGTTTTCGGGTTCCGGTTTAAATGCCCAGCCCTAGGTTACAGTGGGAGCATATCCTCGTTACATGCGGAGTTACATGGCCTCATTTATGTCATGGAATGCATGCGGAGGTATAGGACTGACTGTCGTATCTTTTATACGGATTGTAGGGATCTACTGAGTATGGTGGCGACACCGCACGAGTGACCTACTTTTTCAACGGATTTGGAGACGCTACGAGATCTGCAAGTGTTCTTCCCGGGTTTCACACTACGGTTTGCAACAATGGATATGAACAGAAAAGCGGATCTGCTTGCACGGAGTGCACGTGGCAGGAAGGATTTCTTCCATTATACTGGTCCATCGCCTCCTATTTGGCTTTCAGCGGCTTCGGACGTTCTAGAAAGAGAATAGAGTAGATGTACTAGAGAGACAAAAAAAAAATCATCAAAATGGAGTTAGACCTTATAATTGTACAATTATTTAAATTGATTTTATAAATGCTTCGAATAGACATATTTCATATTTGGAAACTCAACTTGCAAAGAATATATATTAGATTTAAAGTATATAACAAAAATATTTTTTTAACAAAAAAGTATATAACAAGAATATAACATCTAATGGCATATGTCTCCTAAATTATTTGAATTATACTAACATGCAGATAGTTATTCATATAGAGAAGATCACGTACGTAATCTCGCACATACTGAAAGCATATATATATATATGAAATAAAAATGCGAGTGGGAGAAAACGAGGATAACATATTGTTAAGGGTGGGCCTAAGCCCACTCAGGCCTGGCCCATTCCAGAAGTTACCATAAGAGTCCAGTGGGCCCTGTTCGGCCCACCGAAGTCAAGGCCCACCGAAGATAAGGCCCACCGAAGACAAGGCCCTCCGAAGTCAAGGCCCATTTGAAGGAAGCATGCGCGACACAGTGACATCGGTACGGACCTGCCAGGACTGACACAGGTGACGTCTGTACGGCGATGCGGCACAATCGACAGAGGTGTCAGTACGGACCTGCGAGATGCAGAAGTCAGCCGAACGGGCATTAAATGCAGGAGCATGCTCGACACCCGCATTAAATGCAAAGCCGTGTTCGACAAAACAGCTTTCCGTATGTCGGGCATGCGCCGAAGAGATCCCGCCAAGGAGCAAAACCCCGCCAAAGATCGAAAGTCCTCACTATAAATAGAGGGTTCCGGCTCATAAGCAAGGGATCCAGAATTTTGAGAGAGAATCTATAGAGAGAAACAGCTAGAAATATATGCTTTCACTTCGACATTGTATCAAACAATCATTCAATCAATAAACAAACGAACTCCGAGTTCTTAATCATATTTTCTGTTCGGCACTTTATAATTTCACTTCGGCATTTATCCTTACTTTCACTTCGGCATTATCTGTTCGTCCCCATTATCACTTAAACGAGTTTTCCGACCCCACTTCTATAACAATCATCTCAGTTCGGTATCCTACCCGAACCCTGTTTTAACATTTGGCGCCGTCTGAGGGGACACTTCAGGAAAAACTCTCACGCTTACGATAATTCACCAACAGCCCGAAGTCAAGAAGAATATCAACATTTCCAGCTACAATGACAAACCAAACAGAGAACACTTCACACAGACCAATCGTCCTACAAGCTGCACTAGCCGAAGCACAGACATCGGCGATCCCAGCCGATCACACACCAATAGTCGCAGAATCAGAGCTCCACACGCCGACGGCGGTTCGTACAACTCTTGTCGAACCAACCTGCGAACCAAGAGTCACTATAGCCATACCGAGTGCTGAGCCAACATCGGCTGCCGAAGCCAGTCGCAACAACCAAGACGGCCGATCAGAAATCGCCGAACTTCTCATCGGCCTAATGGACAAGGTGGACACCCTCACCAGGTCAACAAATGAGCGGTTCGAGGCGCTCTCGAGCGAAAGATCTCAAAACCCAAGACCAGTTGCCAACTTCTCGCCGAACATTCGAGAAACTTGTTCGGAGGACCCTCACCGTACGCGACTCAATTTGCAACACAGCAAAATCAGAACCATCGGGTTCTCAGCCCGCTGACAGACATCTTTACGGGACTCACGACCCGATGTCAATCTACAACACCCCGCAGTTCGCTCACCAAACTGCCGGACCTAACACTCATCAGCGAACCCCGCAGTTCGCCAACCCCCAGGTTGTCGCGAACAACCATCTCTTCCAAGACGCACCAACATTCGCCCAAACCGGGAGAGATTACGAGCTGGAAAGAATGCGCCAAGAGCTGGCCGAGATGAACTCTCGAGTCCACGAAGCGACAAGCGCGGCACCTGAGATCGGCCGCGTCCTACGAGAAGCGCAAAATGTCCCCTTCACATCGGACATCACACGCTTCCGTATTCCGCATCCCGGGAAAATCACCATCCCGAAGTACGACAGAACAAAGGACCCCATACAACACGTTACCTCATTCACCATATCGAAGGGAAGGGCACAGTTCGCACCCGAACTAAGAGACGCCGGCTACTGTCAGCTCTTCGTCGAAAACCTGACAGGAGGAGCACAACGATGGTTCAACAGGCTCATGCCGAACTCCATCAGGAACTTTCACGAGCTCCAAACAGTCTTCCTCAAACACTACTCCATGTATATCCACAAGGAGTTGTCCATCGCCGACCCGTAGAAGAGATGACACGGCGGAAGGAGAATCGCTTCGGCTATACGTCGAAAGATTCAAGGAGGTCGCCTCCAAAATAAAAGTGCCTGATGATGTCGCCATCGAAGCACTACGCAATGGAGTCTGGACCGAATCCCAATTCTTCCGCGAACTCACGACGAATTTGCCGAAGACTTTGGAAGACGCGTTGCATAAGGCGACGGCGTATATCAAACTGGAGGAAGACATTGTCAGTTTTAAGAAAAAACGAACGGCGAAGACCGTCCCAAAAGAAAAAGAGAAACAAGAGGAACACCGGAACCGCGACAAAGCACTATGACGCGGAATACAAAAGCCGACACCCCGAGTCCACTCAATCGAGGATGTCGAGGAACGGACGCTTACAACGTCAACCGCCCCGAATATAATCGGACGGGGAACGGTTCGGGATATCCAAGCGAGAGGGAACTACCAAGAAAGGAGTAGTTCGGGAGGATATCGCAGCAGCCGCAGGGTGACAACCCGAACAGAGGCTCATCGAGCCACCAAAACAATGACCAGCAGGGAAGACATGATGCGTCCAAACATTGCAGCTTCCACGGTTAAGATGGCCACTCTAACGAAGAGTGTAGGCATCTAAGGAGCCTGCTGATGCGCGAATACATGGCCGGACAGGTCAAATTACCGACGGCGGAAGAGATAAAAGCCGCATACACGTATAACCGAACCCAACCAGCGGCAAACGGGCAAGCCGAACGAAATCAGACGCGAAACCAGGACTCGTCTGACAAAAGAGAACGGGAAGAACTCCCTGGCCCGCCCAAAGTCGCTCGCAAAAAGATCGGAATGATCATGGGAGGCCTCGTTGACTGCAACGATTCAATCCGATCAATCAAGAGGGCCGAACGCGGAGCTGTAGCCGCGGTCAAATGGGCACCCACAGCCGATGTACCGGCAAACGCGGCGAAAGAAATAACCTTCACCGAACGCGACACGACCCGCCGTCGCCTTTCCCTCACAACGACCCTTTGGTCTTGGAGCTACTCATCGCAGACCGCGAAGTAGCCAAGGTTATGATCGACACCGTAGTTCGGTCGATCTCATTTTCTACAAAGACTCTACGCCGAATGGAGTTTGAAGGACTACACGATTAAGCAGATCGAAAGCCTTTGACCGCGTTCAACGGCGAAACAACTATGTCACTAGGGACCATCAAACTCCCAAAGGCACATCGGAGGAGTGACCAAGCTGGTCAAGTTCGACGTCATCGACACTCCGACCATCTACAACGCCATCATGGGAACTCCATGGATCCATGCGATGAAGGCCATCCCGTCCACCTACCACCAATGCCTGAAGTTCCCAGTGCCCAACGGGAACGGTAACGGTCCGAGGAAACCGCATAGCGCGAAGCCGTTTTATCGCCGAACTCAAAATCGAAAGTCCCGCGCGATAACTCGGCCCGCAGGATGAAGAAATGATTGAAGCCTTCATCAAAGGTAAACATCGCGCCCTCCGATCCCTCAACGTCCACTTCGGCGACGCAAGACGAAGAAACGACGAACGAAGAAGCCCCGAAGTTGGACAAGATATTGCAAGTCAACATCGACTTGAGCGATATCACGCGATGTGTCGGCATCGGCGCCAACCTCGAGCAAACGTTGCAGACAAGCTGATCGAGTTCTTAAAGGAGAACTATAAAACGTTCGCATGGTGTACCGAAGACATGCCTGGCATCGACCCGAACATCACCTGCCACGAACTCAACGTGGACCCAACCTTCAAGCCGATCAAGCAGAAGAGAAGAAAGTTGGGACCAGAGCGTGCTCAAGCTGTAAACGACGAAGTCGAACGACTCGTAAATGCTGGGTCGATCGACGAAGTAAGATACCCAGACTGGCTGGCCAACCCCGTGGTCGTAAAGAAGAAGAACGGCAAGTGGAGAGTTTGCGTCGATTTCACCGATCTCAACAAGGCTTGTCCGAAGGATAGCTACCCGTTACCCCACATCGATCGAATCGTCGAGGCAACGGCGGGGAACGAGCTCTTATCCTTCATGGACGCTTTCTCGGGCTACAATCAGATCATGATGCATGCCGAAGACAGAGAAAAGACTTCGTTCATCACCGATCGGGGTACTTACTGCTATAAGGTCATGCCGTTCGGCCTAAAGAACGCGGGGGCAACATACCAACAACTGGTGAACCGCATGTTCGCCGACCAACTAGGCGAGACGATGGAAGTGTACATCGATCACATTGATCACCTCGCCACTTGCTTCGCAACACTCAATCAATACGGGATGAAGTTGAATCCCGCGAAGTGCACGTTCGGCGTGACTTCGGGCGAATTTCTTGGGTACATTGTCACTCAACGGGGCATCGAAGCAAACCCGAAGCAGATCGCAGCCATCAGGGACCTTCCCTCACCCCGAACAACTAGGGAAGTCCAAAGACTAACAGGAAGAATTGCCGCACTCAACCGGTTCATATCGCGATCTTCGACAAATGTTTACCCTTCTACCGCCTCCTAAAGGGTAACAAACGCTTCGAGTGGGATGAAAAATGCGAAGAGGCATTCGCACAGCTCAAGGAGTACCTTTCCACATCACCGATCCTCGCCAAGCCAGTCGACCAAGAGACCCTGTACCTCTACATCGCCGTATCAACTTCGGCAGTAAGCAGCGTACTGGTCAAAGAAGATCGAGGTGATCAGCAACCTATATTTTATACGAGCAAAGCCCTCGACTGTGCGGAGAGCAGATATCCAACCTTGGAGAAGTTGGCCTTGGCAGTAGTCAGTTCGGCACGAAAGCTCCGACCATACTTCCAATCCCACTCCATAGTCATCCTCACGAATCAGCCGCTGCGAACCATCCTGCATAGTCCAACACAGTCGGGCCGAATCGCCAAGTGGGCAGTCGAACTTAGCGAATACGACATCGAATACAAGGCAAGAACCAGCGCAAAATCACAAGTCCTTGCCGACTTCCTGATCGAATTACCACCAGAGATGACAACGGCATCAGAGAAGAACACTTGGACACTTCATGCCGACGGGTCTTCTAGCCAACATGGATCCGGCATCGGCATCACGCTCAAATCGCCAACCGACGAAGTCCTCGAACAATCGTTCAGACTGGGCTTCAAGGCCTCCAACAACGAAGCAGAATACAAGGCAATGATAGCCGCATGCGCCTCGCAATCGAACTCGGAGCAAAGGAGCTCGACGCATTTTGCGACTCACGCCTCGTTACCGGCCCGTTCGGCGGCGAGTTCGACGCTAAAAACGAAAGGATGGAGGCATACCTCCAAGTCGTCAAGGAACTGGCCAAAAAACTCCAGCACTTCACCATCACCAAAATACCAAGGGCAGAAAACACCTCGGCAGACGCACTCGCAGCCTTAGCTTCGACTTTAGACCCGACTCTCCGAAGAACAATCCCCATTGAGTGCATCGAGAGTCCAAGCATAGCCCTTCCAAAAGGCGTATGCATAATAAATCGGGACGTCGAAGAAACGGACGAGTTCGACGAAGATCTCCGTACGCCGAACTCCGATCAAACCCGTGAAGGACCAGATGATTGGCGGCAGGAAATCACTCGATATCTGCTGACCGGCGAATTACCCGAGGGAAAGTGGGAAGGCCGAAGATTGAAATGCAGGGCGGCCCGCTACACCCTCCTCGACGACTGCCTCTACCGTTGGAGCGCATCGGGAGCCCTCCTATTCTGCATAGTGGGCGACGAAGTCAACCGGGTTATGCGAGAAGCCCATGAAGGAGCAGCGGGTAACCATTCCGGAGGACGTGCATTAGTCCTCCAAGTAAAAAACCACGGCTTCTATTGGCCGACGATGCAGAAGGACTGCGCTGACTTCGCCCAAAAATGCGAAAAGTGCCAAAGACACGGAGACTTCATCAACGCCCCAACACAACTTCTGAGTTCGGCAACCGCGCCTTATCCTTTCATGAGATGGGCCATGGACATCGTCGGACCTTTACCATCTTCGAGACAACGAAAATACCTACTGATCGTCACCGATTACTTCACGAAGTGGGTAGAAGCGAAGGCATACGCAAAGATCGACGCAACAAAGGTCCAGAACTTCGTCTGGAAGTACATCATCTGCCGCCACGGACTCCCATACGAGATCGTCACCGATAACGGAACCCAGTTCACTTCGGCTAAATTCGAAGGGTTCTGTGCAAGATGGAACATCCGTCTGAACAAGTCAACCCCAAGGTACCCACAAGGGAACGGACAAGCCGAAGCAACAAACAAGACGATCATCGACGGCATCAAAAAACGACTGGAAGAGAAGAAAGGATTCTGGGCCGACGAACTAGAAGGCGTCCTCTGGTCACATCGAACAAGTCCACGCAGTTCAACGGGACGAACACCTTTCTCACTTTCTCACGGAATGGAGGCCATGTCCCCTGCCGAAGTCAACGTCCCCGGTATCCGCAGAACAATGCTAACCCAACACCCACTGAAGAACGAGCAGATGATCATCGATCAACTAGATCACGCCGAAGAGCAACGACACCACGCCCTACTTCGCATTCAGAACTATCAACATCAGGCAGCAAGATATTACAACAAGAAGGTGAAGGGAAGGCATTTCGAAGAAGGCGATCTGGTCCTCAGAAAAGTGTTCGAAAATACAGCAGAAAGGCCGATCACCAAGCTCGGAGCAAAATGGGAAGGTCCGTACCTAATATCAAAAGTAGTTCGGCCCAGCGTGTACGAACTAATGGAGATGTCCGGCAAGGAAATACCGCGATCCTGGAACGCAATGCATCTGAAGAGGTTCTATCATTAGACGAAGCATAAAGACGAAGCCGAAAACGAAGCCCGAAACAGCCGAAGGTCAAAACAACCAAAAAAAAAAAAAAAAAAAAACCGGACTCAACACGAGTCCGAACCATTGTAACCGAACTACGAATGGCTTGATCCCTTATTGGGTACGTAGGCAGCCTTCCTAAAGGCGCAACTGTGATAATAATAAAAAAAAATTTTAATACGAGTCCCGAACTCAGGAAACACGAGCTCAGTACTCAGACAAAAAACGAACTTCGAGTTCGGTCACACAAGCTCTTCGCTTATACTAAAACGGGCTCCGCGCTCTCATTTTTAAGCCGGTCTATTCCGCAAACTAATTAGCAACTATCTTAAAGTGCAGTAGACTGATCACCCACTATTTTGCAAGGAAGATATCTACGAACTCATGTTCAACACTTGCAGTGGCCCAATCCGAAACCACAAAAGCCGAGTTCCTCGCAATCTCGAAAAACGGTTCGTATCATTTGCGAACTAGGAAAGAAGATTTTATGCATGAGAAAAAACGAGTTCGGCACACGAAGGAATACGAAGATAAACCAACAACAAAACTTTCAAGTATCAAGTTTCGAGAAATCCAATCCCAAAAACCAATCCGAAGGAAGAACCAGTATGCGAACAGAAAGAAGTATGACAAAAGAATAAAGAAAAGGGTTATATTAATAAGGAGAATAACAAAACCGATCCCAACAATCAGCCAACAGAAGTTACAAAAAAGACCGATCACAACGATCGACCAAATAAAGAAAATTACAAAAGAACGCAGCCCTATTCGTCCCGCCTCGCCACTTCGCTCTCTTCAGGCAGATTGGCGTCTCCGGCCACTTCATCCCTGACCTCTTCATTTCTGGCCTCCTCGTCTTCGGCCACCTCATCTTCGGTCGTCCTCTCTTCGGCAACCTCGCCATCGGCTAGACCACCACCGCCTTGAACTCCATCGGCATCTTCGATCAGCTCCTCCACCATGAAGTCGACAAGAGACTCAAGCTCGAGATCAGCAGGAAGCTCGAAATCCGAAGCCTCGTAAGAAAGCTGCGGCCTATCCTCAAGCCAACGTTCGAGCTTTCCCTCTCTCTCGCGACATTGACGCTCGAAGATGGGCGGAATCTTGATCGCGAACTTTTTCTCCAGCCGCTCCAGGGTATCGAAGACCCCCTTCATCTGAATGTAGAAGGAAGAGTACTCCTCGATGAACTTTTGCTCTTCGAGGTAAGCCTTGAGTTTGCCAAGCCGGGCCTCAGAAGCAACACGGAGCGCATCGAACCGCTGCTTCGCCACGACGAGACGCTCACGGAAGCACTTGACCTCCAGGGCCCCGACCTCAGAAAGCTGGTCATAGTCAGCCTTGAGTTCGGCGAGCTCCTTCGCTCCAGTCTCTTCGGCTTCGCGAGACGACTTCAGAGCCAACTCGCGGGTCCTCGACGCTTCAACCTCAGCCTCGAATGCTTTTTCGAGGACGTCCTTCTCGGACTCCATCCTCCTCAGCTCCTCCTTGAGAGCGATTTTTACAGACTCCGCCCTCTCTGCCTTCTTCAAGAGAACGGTCTTCTCGGCCTCCGCCTTCGCCTGCGCCTTCTTGAGATCGGCATTCTCAGCCTCGGCTGTATCAAGTTTTTTCTTCAGCTTCCTCGACCTCCCGCTTTTCTTAACCGAAGCCAAGCTCGACTCAAGCTCCTTGACCTTGGCTATGGCTGCATCTCTCTCCTTTTCAACAGCGACGAAGCGCGCTTGGGCCGAACTCCTCTCTTCGGCCAGGAGTCGCTCGTAGGAGAAATTGAGGCGGGTCCTCTTGTAGGCAACCTGAACAGAGAAGATTTAGACAAGGCAAATATCAAACAAAAGGATAAATAAGTAACAAGAAGTTCGGCTATAACTTACTCTCTGCTCCAACCTCGCCAACTCGGCTACTTCGGCAGCAAGGACGAGTTCGGATGGAGCCTCTTCGCCATGGAAAGCCGAGTAAACGGCTCTTTGAAAGCCCGCGCTGGCCTCCTTATGGTTGAGGAAGGGAACCGTTCCGTTATAGGCAAATTTAAAACCATGTTCATTCCCCTCCTCGAGAGAATGAGCGAACTCGCCATCACCTACCAAGCCATCGCCCTCTTCGTCGTCCTGCTTGGAAGGGTCGACATCGGCTACAGCCCGAGCAACCTCATCAGAAACAAGCCCAGCAGCTTGATCCCTGTGCTCCTCGACAGTTGGAGACCGGGCCTGTTCGGATCCAAGCTCGGCAGCTTGATCCCCGACCACCACTGGCTCACCAGAGCCAGCCCGACTCTCGATCGGCGCCCCCTCGGTTCGGCGCCTCGTTACCCGAAGAGGATCTGTCGAGGGATCGCTCTCCCCTTCACGAGTCCTCTTCACCCCAGTCGTTGACACGACTTCGGTTGAGGCGTGCGGGTCCTCAGAAGCCACATCCGCAGGAGTCGATGGAGGCGGCGGAGCAACATCCGCAGGTGGACTACCCGCCGGCAATGGCGGGTCAGCTGTTGGCGGAAGCGATGAAGCCTCCGACGTCTGCGGCAGACCCGCCCGGACCGAAGAAGAATCCTCCTCCTCATCGGTCTCTCGTCCCTCTGCCTCCTCTTCGGCAAGAAACTCCTCCTCTTTCTCATCATCGAAGAGACCCCTGAAATCGGCAAGTCTCCTCATCCTATCTACGCCACCCGGATTTTGCGGCACAAGTTTGAACGAACCTGCGAATGACGAAGAGGATTTAAAAAAAAAAAAAAAAATATATATATATATATATACAGACAGCCGAACTCACCTCCCAGCGACGCGAAGAAGATTTTCTGCTGCCGAAGTACCTCGGTCCACGGCACCTCCTCCCTTTTAAGGAACTGATCCTTGAACGGCTGATACTCTAGCGGAAAAGGGTAAATCGGCGGAGGTTTAACTGCGAAAAACAAAGGAAAATACGTTAGAAAAAGTAACAAGTATAAAAAGAAGATCGGTTTTCCTACCGATGAATGTCGACCATTTGGTTTGGTAAACCCTATCAACGTCCAGAACGGACGCCGAGTTCACCCTGACGAAGAAGTACTTCTCCCACCAAAGAGGCAACTTCACCGACGTATCCGATGTGAGCTTAAAGCCGGGCTTCCAACAGATTGACCAGGTCCCAGCCAAGGAGTGGTTCGCACTGATGCGCGTGATCTCTTCGAAAAGCCGAAGAGACATCTCGAGACCCATCTCTTCGGCTGCCACGATTGCCGCAACCAGGTTCCGAATGCAGGGAACCGTCAGCTGGGAGATGGCCACCTCCCTCGCTTCGGCAAAGGAGACAAGGAGCCGGGGCAAGGGGAACCACAACCCCGCCTGGGTAAACATATGCTCGTACAAGCATATGTAACCAGGGGGGCAGTCCCAAGGTCTCTGGTTCGGCGACGGAACCAAAAGCTCCAACTCTTCGCCAGACGCCGCGAAGGAACGTATCTTGCCGAGGGTCCCTTCAAGTCTACTCCTAGACGAAGTGAAAGCATGGACCGGCTTCGGCGTCTTCGGCTTCGTCTTCTTAGGAGCCATCGGCGTCTCCGCCCCAACAGGCTTCACGACACTCCTTGCCGATATTTTGGATCGCTTCGGAGGAGGACCCATCCGAATAGGATCCTTCGAACCAGCAGAAGACTTCGACATCCTAGCCGAAGGAAGATCGCTGGCACGATCGATAGCCGAACCTGCCGCAGGAGATAACCTATCGTCACCTCGGCGTAACTGTTCGGTCGGCGCGGACGAACGATCAACCCTTTTCGCAACAGGGCGCGATGTCGAACCAGAAGGAACCGAACTCTTTGATGAAGACATAACTAAACGAAAATTCTAGAGAGAAGGAAGAGAAAAGCTAGAGAGAGAAAGTACCTCAATTTTCGGCGAGAGAATGAAATGAAGAAATGAAGTCGGAAGAGGTCATTTTATAGAGAAATATGGGAAACGAAGAGGCGCCATCGAAGGGCGCGAAACGAACTATCATCATTACGATGACGTGGCGCCCCGTTATTTGCCTAAAAAACGGCGCAGCTTCGACGACACGACTCCGGAATACGAAGCGACGGGAACTCATCATTACGATGACGTGGCGTCCAGCGATTCGCCAAGGGGCGGCGCGCGCCCCCCAGTGTGCCGCCAAAAAACTTTAAATAATTATACAATTCGGTGACGTGACAACCATTAACTTGGCGAAAAATGATGCGCCTTTATGACCTGGCATTCAACAAATCGACGTGGCGTCCCCCGAAGCGATCAATCGCCGAAGACAATCAAATCGCCGATGTAACTCCTCGAATGCGCCTAAGGCCGATCTCTTTAGTTCGCCTCTCATAAAAAGCCGAACTGGGGGAGGGACTAATGTTAAGGGTGGGCCTAAGCCCACTCAGGCCTGGCCCATTCCAGAAGTTACCATAAGAGTCCAGTGGGCCCTGTTCGGCCCACCGAAGTCAAGGCCCACCGAAGATAAGGCCCACCGAAGACAAGGCCCTCCGAAGTCAAGGCCCATTTGAAGGAAGCATGCGCGACACAGTGACATCGGTACGGACCTGCTAGGACTGACACAGGTGACGTCTGTACGGCGATGCGGCACAATCGACAGAGGTGTCAGTACGGACCTGCGAGATGCAGAAGTCAGCCGAACGGGCATTAAATGCAGGAGCATGCTCGACACCCGCATTAAATGCAAAGCCGTGTTCGACAAAACAGCTTTCCGTATGTCGGGCATGCGCCGAAGAGATCCCGCCAAGGAGCAAAACCCCGCCAAAGATCGAAAGTCCTCACTATAAATAGAGGGTTCCGGCTCATAAGCAAGGGATCCGGAATTTTGAGAGAGAATCTATAGAGAGAAACAGCTAGAAATATATGCTTTCACTTCGACATTGTATCAAACAATCATTCACACTACAAGAAACTGGGCTTTTAGCGACGAAATTTAGCAAGGAAATAGCGACGAATAAATATAGCAACGAAATAGCAACGAATTGGCGACGAAATAGCAACGGAGAATAATGTCGTCGCTAAATCGTCGCTATTTAGCGAGGTATATTTTCCTCGCTAAATTGGCTACGATTTAGCGACGATTTTGGCGACGAATTAGAGCCGCGTCGCTAAATCGTCGCTACTTAGCGACGATTTAGCGACGAATATATATCCTTGCTAATTGGCTACGATTTAGCGACGATTTTTAGCGACGAATATATATCCTTGCTAATTAGCGACGAATTAGCGAGGAGGGTCGCTAAGTAGGTAAGCACGTTTTCAAAAACGTTGCTAAATCGTTGCTAATTTGATTTCCTTGCTAATTCGTTGCTAATTTTCCATCTATATAAACCCATCTACACTCTTCAAAAAATCACACCACAACACAATACAAAATCAATAACTCTATAAAAATATAAACACTCTAAAAATTTCAATATGTCTCACGGTAATAACAATATATACGAGTTACGGTAATCTTTGTGTGTTTTTGTAATAATTGTGTGTGTTTTTGTAATTATTTTTTTTTAAAATAATATTTAATTTAGCAACGAAATAGCCAGGATTTGTAATTTCCGTTGCTAAATCGTCGCTAATTAGCGAGGATTTAGCAACGCTACGCTTCTTTCGTTGCCAATTCGTCGCTAATAAGCGAGGATTTAGCAACGCTACGCTTTCTCGTTGCCATTTCGTCGCTAATATAGCGACGAATTGGCAACGATTTATAAAAAATCTAATTTTCGATGGATTACAGATTTAGGGGTTCAAGATCGTTGCTAAATCGTCGCTAAACTTAATTACATTTCGTTGCTAAATCGTCGCCATTTCGTTGCTAACCATGATTCCTTGCCAATTCGTTGCTAAGTCGTTGCAATCCTTCGAACTTTAAACCCCTAAAACACCACTTAATATCGATTTATACGAGTTTTACTTAACTAAAAAAGTGTACAAAACTAGTAATATATTTGTATAAACCAATAAAAATTATAGATTACAAAATTATACTTAACACATTTAAGCTAAGTAAACCATAACTTATAAGAGTTTATATTATAAAGTTCATAATAAACTAGTTTACAAGTTTTTTTGTCATATATTGAGTTTGTGACTTCATATGATCAATGTTATAAACTCGTTTTAACGAAAAAGTGGTAAAAAAACGATACAAACCGAATTTAGGGTTTCAAACCCTAAAATAAGGGTTTAGCATTAGCGACGATTTAGCAACGAATCGTTGCTATTTCGTCGCTATTGACCTTTAGCGACGATTTAGCGACGAATTCGTTGCTATTTCGTCGCTAATGTTAAACCTCCTTACATCCTCGTACTTGAAAATACGATGAATGTCGTTTCGTGTCATGTTAACATATAGCTACGAATTAACAACGAATTGGCAACGATTCGTTGCTAAATCGTCGCTAAATATACATAGCGACGAAATAGCAACGAATTCTGACATGCATGTACTTATTAAATACGATGTAAATCGCTTCGTGTCACGTTACCATATAGCGACGAAATAGCAATGAATCGTTGCTAAATCGTCGCTATATTGTATCGTCGCTAAATCGTCGCCTTTTTTCGTTTGCCGCGGGTGGGAAACCAAAAGGTTTGAACCAAAAGAAGCGACGAAATGGCGACGACACAAAATACTATATATACCCGACGAGTTTTTCCCTCATTTCACACAATCTCATTCTCTCTCTCTCTCTAAACATTTCATTATCTCTAAATAAACCCAATTCCAAAACCCAACTTCAAAAACATGTCTCAAAATAACCAACCCCCTCATTACTATAATTTCATAAGGAACCGATCCGGTTCCACCTCTACTTCAAACCCATCCCAACAAAACCCTTCCCAACAAAACCCACCCCAACAAGACCCACCCCAACAAAACCCGAGTCAAGATCCTATTTCCGATGCTCCACCGATCCCCCGTCGATTTACCACCACCTCGGCATCTTGGACCGCACATGCAGCGGATCCTCGACTTTCTTCGGCGGGAGAGCCACCGCACCTACCGTTGCTCCATTCCAAGCGGCCACAAGGGACATTTTGGTAATTATTTAATTGATTTTAATAATTAATTGATTTTTATATTATTTAATTAATTGATTTATTTTAATTAATTGATTTTTATATTATTTAATTAATTGATTTTCAAATATAATAATTGCTAACGATAAATTTATTTTTCGTAGGTTTTGCGATAACAAGGTTAGTAGGAGTGTCTCGGATGTGATGAAGACGTATTTCGTGGAGCGCACGTCAACCGGTCGCGACCCCTCCTTATATAAGGGACATCGGTTCGAATCTTTTGCGGTAAGTAAAATTTTTAATTATTTAAATTTAAAAAATTAAACATTATAAAAAGTTAATATATAAATATTTATTGTAATAAAATAACTTATATTTTTTTATTATATAAAATGTAATTTAATTATTACAAAATTTATTTTTTTATTATTTAAAATTTATTTTAATATTTTAAAAAACTCAAATAGCAAAAATGGCATTGGCGGGAGGAAGACATGTTTGAAGTCCGCAAGGGTTTCGAGGAGAAAGCCATGCATCGTCTTACCGGGATTATCAACAAATGGAAGACGAAGTGGCCGAAGAAGGGAGACGAGGCGAAACCCATAGCAATGGATGGGGCGGTGTGGAAGGGCCTTTGCGACTATTGGACGAACCCGCATTCGGTTCAAGTTGCGGGTAGTCGCTCCAAGTCCCGACTCACACCGATCGACGAGACCGGTCCGTATGTCCACACATCGGGACCGACTTCTTACGCCGAACGGCGTATAAAGATGGTATTAATTAATATATATTTAAAATTTCATTATTTTTTCAAATAATATAAAATTTAAAAATATATAATTTAATTAATATAATTTTCAATAGCGCGAGGAGATGGGCGAACTTCCGCCCATTGTAGAAATTTTGAAGAAGGTCGGAGAGGAAGGACGGGACCTATGTGAGTTCACGATCCGAAAAGATCGTGAACGCATATGAGGCTAGAGTCGCCGAGCGGCTTAGTCGGGTTCGACGTCGACCGAAGGTAGTTCGGTCAACTCCTCGGAGACATTTGTCGGTCACCGAGTGCGACAAGATCTACTATGAGGTAATAATTTTAAATAATTTAATTTAATTCAAAATAATATTTATTTTATTAATATCTAACGATTTTAAATTGTCTATATAGGTGGCCCCGAAGACGAAGAAGAACCGCACTTTTGGAGTCGGTTCGATTGAGACGGTTCCGCTCGCTTCTTCTTCGCAGCCTCGTCCCACCGCCCAAGATCACGCCGAAGAGAATGTTCGGTTGAGGGAGCAGCTCGCGGCACAAGAAGTTCGCTATCAGAACATCACGGACTTCTTCTCCATCATCGCGATGGAAAGTCCAAACCTCGCGAGGTTGATGCGGCGACGGGGAGTCCAACCAACTCGGCCACCGGTGATCCCTCCAGATGTAGCGGCGGCGGCAGCTCAGACCTCGGACGTGATATCGGGATTGATGATTACGTCGTCGATCCCGATGATCCCGCCGATCCCATTGTTTAGTTTTAATTTATTGTATTTTTAAAATATTTTGTATTTTTTTAATATTTTTATAATTGTTTTTTTTATAAATTTGTTTTTTTTTAAATTTGTTTTTTTTTTAATTTTTTTTTTAAATCGTCGCTAATTCGTCGCTATAATAGCGACGAATTAGCAAGGACGTGTCAAGCCATCCTTGCTAATTCGTTGCTAAATTAGCGACGAATTAGCAACGATGTGTTTTATAATCGTTGCTAATTCGTCGCTAATTTAGCAACGAATTAGCAAGGATTTGTTTTCGCAAAATATTTAATTTGGAAATTTATTTTTTATACCGTCGCTTATTCGTCGCTAATATTATACGACCAACGTCGCTAATTCGTCGCTAATATTTTACGACCAACGTCGCTAATTCGGCGCTAATATTTTACGACAAACATCGCTAATTCGTCGCTAAATTAGCGACGAATTAGCGACGAAACATTGGCGACGAAATAGCGACGATTTGAAAATGGCGACGATTTAGCGACGAATATTGAATAGCGACGAGCGTATAGCGACGAAAATATTCTCGTCGCTAAATCGTCGCTATTTGCCAATAGCGACGATTTAGCGACGAAAAACGGCGTTGCTATTTGCCGTTTTTCTTGTAGTGTCAATCAATAAACAAACGAACTCCGAGTTCTTAATCATATTTTCTGTTCGGCACTTTATAATTTCACTTCGGCATTTATCCTTACTTTCACTTCGGCATTATCTGTTCGTCCCCATTATCACTTAAACGAGTTTTCCGACCCCAATTCTATAACAATCATCTCAGTTCGGTATCCTACCCGAACCCTGTTTTAACACATATTAACATATATTCGATGTATATAATATTTTATATGGGAAATGAAATATTGTAACGTTACACATTGTCTATACCTTCAAAATGTGGGAGAGAACGATAATAACTATTTTTCTAGATTCTTAAAAATGTACAATTTGTACAATTTAAAAAAAAACCTCTCTCTTCTTTCTCTCCTCTTTCTTTTCTCTCTCGGATTCTAGATATGAGATCTAAAGTTAGAGCTCGAGGGTTGAAGAGCTCATCCACCGGCTTCTGACCACAACCGCGTGCACCGTCAACAGGGTTCTCCGGTGACTCCGACCTGAGGAGGACCCTTCGGCCCATGCGCTTCATCTGCGGTGATTTACAACAAACGGGAGTCAACCTCTTCCTCTATCACGGTGGTGGAGGCGATGAGAAGCATCTGTGCGATAGATCTGGAGTCATCCAGATCTTTAGCGTCACAGAGTGGAAGGAGATGATGGTTCTGGCCGAAGCCTAGAGAAGGTGGCAGTAGAGACAAATTGGATTTGTTCCCTCCGACGTCCTACTACGGTGAAACACCAGCCTCATCGAGACAAATAAAGTGGATCTTTCCTCCTCTTCAATCCCATCATACAGTGGCGTATGCTAACGGACGTGTGGTTAGCTATGTTCAGTCTTCGCAACCCCGGTCACCGGAGGTTTTGTTTCCGGTGAGATTCGCGATCTAAGGGGAAGCGGCGCAAGTACATCTTCTACTTTTGCGATTAGGGTTAACATGTCTCCGGTTTATTCCGGTTAGAATGAAACCAAGACTGATTTAGGTTTATGTTTGATTTTTGTTTGTTTGTGTAATGGACCGGGTCCAAATTGGGAATGTAAATGGGCCTACTCCGGACTATGCTTATATTTTTAATTGAAACCCTTTTAACAAAAAAATAAAAATAAATAAATAAATAAATGTACAATTTAGACGTTTACGTACAAAAACACTATTTTACTATTTTACTATTTTGTGTTTATATAGAAATGAAAACAATGTAATAACTAAATTCTCTATATTCGTATAATTTCGACGTTTTGTGCCAATATTTTTTCACAATTTGGGACATTTATAGAAATTGAAAACGGAGTTTGGCTCATCAAAGCAACGAAACGACATATACAAACTTTGAAATATATATGGTCTAACTATTCTTGTGCAACATAAAAAATGGGAGTACTAGATTTCCACTTTCTTCACTTTTTTTTGATAAAAAAATAAATATTCCACTTTCTTAAGATTAAGGGTCATTTAAATTCGATAATGGATAAGGTTTATGTGGATCATGCGAAAGTTATACGAATACTTAATTTATAAAAACAAGACAGGGCAAAATTGTTGCCAGGTTTAACCACAATCCTATATGTAGTCCACTTTGACTATTATTGCAATTTCTTTTAAATAATATAACAACCCATGAAAATAGTCACTGTGAGTGCATGTGATGTTAACAAAGAGTTGGTGAGATCTGTATAGACGGATTCTTGTATTTTCAAATGTTTTATAAAAATATATGATCTTAGACCATCTCCAACCGAAAACTCCATTTTTTTTTCATTTTTGAACAACTCCATTTTTTTTTTCATTTTTCCTCCAACCGAAAATTCCATTTCTATCTCCATTGTCTTTCTACTTTTTACTAATATCAAATTTATCCTTTTAAGTTTTCATATTTACGAATTTCACCCATTATGTAATTTTAACAAATAAAAATGATTAACTATTTCATAACTAAAAATTTATTATAGAAAAAATAATACATTATTAGACATAAATAAAAACATAAAATAGAAATAAATCAATACATTTTTTAAATACCCATAGAATATTTATTCCACAAATGATCAATTAAAGCATTACGAAGTCCAAAATGAGCTTCTTTATCCCTAATTTTTCTATGTCGAGCAAGAAATTGTTGGAATCGAATATTTTCATCGTCTGCTATTTCGACCTATGGATGTGAATATTCAATTCCAACTTCAATTGGTGCATCAAGATCACGTTCATCTTCGATTATCATATTATGTAAAATAATGCACGTTGTCATTATATCGTGTAACACTTGTTTTTCCCAAAAACGAGATGGCCCTTTCACTATCGCAAAACGAGATGGCCCTTTCACTATTGCAAATAAAAATTTTTAAGGATTGATTTGCAAATAAAAAACTTGATCTCCATAAAATGGAGTTGAAAATGGAGATCTCCAAATTTGGAGAATAAAATGGAGATCTCCATTTTGGAGATGAATTTGGAGTTCGGATGAAGCATATTTGGTTCCATTTTCACAAATGGAGGTGGATATGGAGTTCGGTTGGAAATGCTCTTAAACTCATGCAAAGTTTTTATTTTAAATTTAACTATTACCACAATTGATAAAAAAACACTGTTCAAAAAAGCGTTAGGCGGTAAGCCAACGATTATCTAGAGCCTAATGCATCGAACGCTTAATCGGAGCCTATGCGAATTTGTAGGCGGTCTAAGTGTTTAAAAAATCATACAATATATTATATAGACATAATAGAACGTACAAAATATCATAGTTTATAGATTAAATCTTTAAAATATTTTTATTATTATTATATACCGTTGATATCTTTATTGAAGAATTCACAAAACTACACCTAATTTAATTTTTTCACATATTTACACCATTTTTTAAAAGCTTGATTTACCCTTTAAAAATTAGCAAAATTAATTTTTTTTCATTTGGATTCGCTAATTAGTGTTTAGGGTATAGTATTAAGGGGTAGGATTGTGTGGGTAGGGTTTATTTGGATTTAATTTTGAGTGTTTAGGTGTAGTTTTGTGAAGTAATTTAGAAATGGTGTAGTTATGTGAAATATAATTCAAATGGTGTAGTTTTGTAATTTTCTCAATACTAAAATCATATTTTATATATACTAAATATCATAATTTATAAATAATAAAATTATATCATGTGTTTTTTATAACTTCATAATATTCTAAACGGATTAAAAGACGATCGGCGGTATATAAAAGCCTATCGTCTAAGCGTCCCTCTAGAACGTTTTTTTTAACACCTATAAAAAGCTCCCTATATGTATGTATTCATGAAACAAATACAACTTTAACATATGCGCGATATTTTTTCAAGCTGGTATAGTTTTGTTTCATAAATATTTAATTCAAGTATTCACGTGTTTTTCTCGATCTTTTTTTTGTTTCATAAATATTTAATTCAATCTTATTTCTCCTTCATATATTGACAAAAAATTACTACTTTATAGTTTGATCACCAGTGCCGGCTATTTGATGCTTGAAGCGACGATAAAAATGATGTCTTTTAACCTTATTTTAGTAACTTAAGAATCAAGATAAAAATAATGTAAAACATAAACGATTTGTTTTTCTTTCAAAATATACCAAAAACGTCAATACATTATTTATGAAAAACAATCCTCCTTGCTTTCTTTCCCGCAAAATCATTAACTAGCTTCGAATAATCAAGATTTTCAATCAAACTATGTTCTATCGATATCAACGACAAACCCTTCAATCGCTCTTGAGACATAGTCAAACGTAGATAATTCTTTATGAGCTTCAACTTTGAAAAGCTTCTCTCAGCAGAAGCAACTGAATTAATTAATTCTTCTCGTTTTTGCTTTTTCTTCTTATTTTCGAATCCTGAAGGTTGATTTCTAAATCTTCTTCCCGGTAACATCTTTTATTTTGCAAATTAACAAACCCATTAGGAGGGATTTCGGATTTTGGTTGGAGATTGATGATGTTTCAATGAGGAGGAGTTGATTTTAGGGTAGAAGACAATGACGATTCATATTTCTTTTTTTTTGTCGTGTGTAATTTTTCCTTATATTTATATAATAAACCAGTTGTAAAAAGAAATTTACATAAATATCTTAATTGGGTTAGGAAAATAAAATTTCGTTTTTGAAAAAAGGAAATAAAATCGTTTTTAAAAAATGGTCATAAAATTGTTTAAAAAAAAGTAATGAAAAAGGAGTCAGGAAGGATTCGAACTTGCCACACTATGCAACAGTATCTCTTAACCAACTAAGCTATATAATACACATGTTTATTGATCCCCTAAAAATTTATATAATTATGCGCCTGAAGCCCTTGCTTCTTGGGCTTCCCATCAAGATCGGGCCTGTTGATCACATATTATTATTCGGGACCTTGTAAACATTCACTTAATTTGCAATTTATAATATTGACGTACCTTTCATTATTTAAAGAGTAATTCACAAAACTACACCCTTTCAACCCCTTTTTCAAAGAACTACACCTAATTTAATATTTTCACATATTTACACTCTTTCAAAATTTTAACAGCTTGATTTACCCTTTTAAAAATTACCAAAATTAAAATCTTTTCATTTGGGTTCGCTAATTAGTGTTTAGGGTATAGTATTAAGGGGTAGGATTGTGTGGGTAAGATTTATTTGAATTTAATTTTGAGTGTTTAGGTGTAGTATTGTGAAGTATTTTGGAAATGGTGTAGTTTTGTGAAATGTAATTCAAATGGTGTAGTTTTGTAATTCTCCCATATTAAATATGAGATATTCACGTAACTACACCGTTTGAATTACATTTCACAAAACTACACTATTTTAAAATTACTTCACAAAATTACATCTAAACATTCAAAATTAAATCTAAATAAACCCTACCCATACAATTTTATTTTCTTAATATTATACCCTAAATACTAATTAGCTAACCCAATTTTTTTTTTTTTAATTTTGGTAAATTTTTAAAGGGTAAATCAAGTTTTTAAAATTTTGAAAATGTGTAAATATGTGAAAAAATTGAATTAAGTAGAATTTTGTAAAGGAAAAGATGAATTAGGGTAGTTTTGTGAATTCCTAAAGATTAAAATAAAAACGCGTAAAGCTTTTGATTTTTAACTTATTTGATTCTCTCTTTTTATTATTATTATTCATTGACCGACACTTTCTCTCTTCTTCTTCTTCTTCTTCTTCTTCGTCTTCTTCTTCTTCTCCGATCTAGGGTTTGCTCACAAGCAACGATGATCCAGCTTCTTTACTCTGTGATCTTCTCGGAGATGGCTCTAATCTTGCTTCTACTCTTCAAGACGCCTCTCCGCAAACTAATCATCCTCACTTTCGACCGAATCAAACGCGGCCGTGGCCCCGTCGTCGTCAAAACCATCGGCGCCACCGTCTTCGTCGTCTTGATGTCGAGCGTTTACAGTCTATTGAATATACATAGACAAGCCGAAGAAGGCGCCGCTCTTAATCCTACCGATCAAGTCCTCGCGTCTAAGTATCTTCTAGAAGCTTCTCTTATGGGTATATATATCAGTAATCTTCTCTTTACATGTACAGATCTTGTTACTGATCAGTAATTTACTTTTTTTTTTAAAATAATTATTGGAATAATTACGTAAATTAGCGATTCTGATTAGTGCAAATCGTGATCATTAGCATTTACTTATGAGTTTGATATCAGATTTTGAAAGGAATATATCTGATCATTACCAATACTGATACGAATCTGAGCTTTTTAGGCTTTTATATTTTAAATTTATTGAAATTTGGGAATTATTTGTAGTAATATATGTATAATTAAGGAGTGTAATTAGGACAAACCATGATCATTACCATTTTTATACGAATCTGAGCTGCTTAGGCTTTTATATTTGAATTTATCGAAGTTTAAAAATTGCCTTGTTTGAATAATTGTAAGATTAAAGAGTGTAATTAGGACATATCATGATCATTACCATTCCTATATGATTATGATGTGATATCAGATTTTGAAATGAGTAGAGTTGCTTATACGAATCCGACTTATTTGCTTTCGAATCTTACTCATGATCGATTAAGCCGCCAATGTAATGTAAGAGTTGTTGTGTTAGAACAATTATAGAATTAAAAGTTTTGTAATAAGAGCTAATCGTTAGGGCATAAAGTTCATTATAGTTAGCATACCCGTATGATTCGATCATTACCATTATAGTACGAATCTAATCTGCTTAGTATTTACTATGTTATGGGTTTTGGTTGCTGCTATTGAGAAACTTGTGTTCATTTTTGTCAGGATTTGTGCTATTTCTATCTCTCATGATCGATAGACTACACCATTACATAAGAGAACTCCGTTTACTAAGAAAGACGATGGAGACGGCGAAGAAACAGAACAGAGGCTTTGAGGACGGAAAGAACACGAGCGGAGAAGAAGTCAAAGCCCTCGGCGAAGAAATCATGGCGCTAAAGGGTAAGATAAGCAAACTGGAGTCTGAAAGCGAAGCGAAAGGGAAAGAGCTAAAAGGAGCGAAAGGAGAAACAGAGGCGATGAGGAAACAAGCAGACGGGTTTCTAATGGAATACGATAGGTTGCTCGAAGATAATCAGAATCTGAGGAACCAGTTGGAGTCTATTCAACAAAGTCCCGAGGGAAAGAAGAGTACGTGAATGAAATGTTGTTTATCTTTTGTAGAGGACAAAGTAACTGTGTGTTTTTCTTACTTATTTCGTTTGCTCTCTTGTACTATGATATAATTGTCTTCTCATCTTTGTGATATATTTTGCAATTTGTCAAACAATCATATGATATCTTACCTCTTATATGCTTTGTTCTAAAAACTTGTTGCCTAGCCGATTACTCGTGGTGGTCGTCCATGTTTTTGGCCGCGTAAATTCAACGATCTGAATAACGCCGTCTAATTCTATAAAATTTTGCATAATCTAATTAATTTTTGATTATTTTCTTACTAATTTGATCAATTGCATTAAAATTTTATAAAAAATTTGATAAGTAATTAGTTTTAAAACTTAATAAAAATATAAACGATAATAAATAATTAATATAAAGTGAAAAATACATAAAAATATAAATTTATCCAAAAATTAATCTCCGATTAATCTCCGATTTTTTTCTTCTGGCCCGCACGCGTAGCGCCTAGCGTATCCTTATTGAGCTATAAACCTCGATAACTATTTGCTAAGCACTGAATCCGATTCAACCAAGAACAAAACTGAAGATATGTAAAGAGTATTTTTCATATTTGAAACATTTAGATATTGTTCTTTAAAGAACCCAACACTAATGGAATTATTTGAGAGAAAACTATCAATGGAAGATTCATTTTCGACGTTATACGATCGATAAGAGTTTGGCTAAAACCACATGTGAATATGGTGTGATGGTTGATATAGACAAAACACGACCGCAACACTCTGTCAAAAATCTGCCCCTTTGATAAACATATGATTTGATTTGGCTCAAGAAAACCAACTTTTTAACAACTTCTCAACCATTCCTTAATTAAAGGCTTAGATTGCTTCATTTCTAACTCTCAAGTGGTTGTACCCTTCTAACAGAATCAGTCCACAACCACTTTCAATATATCAAATGGAACAAAACAAAAACAAGATTCAACTAATTTGTATTAAAGAAAGAGAGAAACCAAACACATTTACTTTCCATACAAGCAAAAGCATTCCCCCCACTAATCAGTTCCTGTCAATGTAATTTTTTAGAACCGATAGAGACAGAGAGACAAAAGCATTTTTCTTTAAAGTAATTCACAATTTGTTTTAACGGGTGTCCTCGGTCTGCGCTTTCCTTAACCTCCCACGACGAGTCAACCTTTCGGTCTGCTCCTTCATCACCGTCTCCTTTGGACCTTCCTGGTTGTTCACGTTTTCTTTCGCAGGCTCGGCTTCTGCTTCTGCTTTCGCATCCACTGCGTCTACTTGCATTGCTTCTGCTTCCACTTGTGCGGTTGATTGAGTTTGGTTCACGATTAAGGAAGTGACTGACTTTTGTATTATCTGAGTGATACCTGCGGTTTTGCTATCTGTGGCTAGAACCGTTTTTGGTTTCGAAGGACCTGCTGCTTTACCCGTAGTAGCCTCATCATCTTCATTTTCACTTGAAGATGAGCTACTAGACGATGATGATGATGATGGCAATGTCGCTTCTTCAGGTTCTGGTTGGGCTATAGGAGCTTTCTTAGGCTTAGGAGGAGCCTGATTAGCTCTGCCTCCACGTTTCTGCATCACAAACACAATATGAATCTCCCACGAGATCCATTATCATAGAAAATTGCAAGTAGTGATACATATAGCGGATATTCAATTGTTACCTGAGGCGGCTGCGGCCTTGGAGTTGATTGTGCAGCAACATACTGCAAAATATCAAAGATTCTTGTCTGGCCGTAACTAGCAACTCGTTGCCAGTATATAACAGCCATATCTCCAGCTCTTGTCCTTAGCTCCAACAAACTATGGTCTATGTCGTTCTCATGCTGTGAGAGATAAGGCCTAAAGAAGGATTCGTAGACATATGTAGCTCCCTGAACAATCAAAAGATAACAAGAACATGAAACACGTAAAAAGACTCTACGTTGTCTCTTTCACTCATATACAACACTTACCCTGGTTTTAGGATACCATAAGTATATGAAGAATGCCAACTTAGCTTCACTATACATTGGAACCCTTGAGAAGAGAAACAAAAACAATCATAATACAAATAAAAAAAACCGTTGTTGTAGTTGGAGAAATCAAGAGGCTTTGGTTTAAAGTGACCCACCATGAAACAAAAGCATCACCAACTCGCTCAAAAACCGTCAGGCAAGCAACCAATATCCTGTGATCAACAAATTCTTACAAAGTAAGTCATTTTCGACTCAAAAACGCAGACCTTAAACCATACTAACGGGAGAGGAAATAGACGATATGTACCAGTATTGGCACCAAAAGCGGAGTTGCTCGATTTCAGGCTTATTCTTTTCAACAGTCTTGTAGCATTCATACGCAGGGTAAGCGTACCCCAACACCATCCTGCAACAAAATGTAATAAGAATATTTAAGAGAGAGCTTAGCCAAACAGTAACCAAAACATATCTCCTAATATGAATTAGCAAACAGATTTTAAGGGAGATAATGAATTTTTTCTTACACAAGTCCTCTTGTAAGAAACGATCCAATCATCTTGTAAAAACTGCAACAAATCCAACATTAAAATTCAAAAATTGTTAGCAAATAAGATAAAAAATCATATGATTATTCTTCAATACAAGCCTAAGGTAAACTAAGATTTCATCTACTCTTTAACATTTCAATACTTTTTTTTTTCTCCATTGAAATGATATCTTCTTATGTATTAGCAGCAAAATGAAATTGAGCATAGAAGAAGCTAATTTTTGACAATAATCATCTTTTGAATGGTTTATGAGTAACAAAACCAGATCGAGACGAAATCGAACGGCGACACAACGAAAGTAGGGCAAAAACGATAGAGGAAGATGATAAACTAACAAGCAACACGAAAAAAAAACTAAGTATAAAATTAGAGAACCGCACTAGACGTCTTCCTCAGATTCTACAGTAAAGCGAAATGAAAAATAAAAATCGAATTCGAGAAGGTAAAGTTACCGGCGGAGAAGAAGAAGAGAGAGAGAGCGGTGGCGAGAAGCGGAGAGAGAGATGGTGGCGAGAGGATTAAGAAGTAATCGGAGAGTTTAGAAGAGAACTGCTTCGTTATCTAATTTCAAAATCGCCTTCTCTCTCTGTCTCTTCGGATTTGTCTTTTTTATTTTGCTTTCAGGTTTTAAAATCAAAGCCTTGTTGAAAATAAGAAAATAATGGACTTTTGAGCCTCAATAGCAGTGGTGTAAAATACGTTATACGATAGACATACGGTAGACCACAGTATAGCGTCTGGATGTATATACGGACGACTATACGGGTATATACGATGAATATATTAATAATATAAAAATTATATGTACAACAAAAATAAAAAGTGACAAAATAAAGTCCACATTAACAAGTTTCATAAAATAATTAGTTTATATTTGTTAAATAATATATATTATGAATATATAATTAAACAAAAGTTTGTTTATTTATTTTTAATTGTATTTGAAAAAGTGTAAACCTTTTAATAATATTTAATAAAATGAATTTTTATATCAAATCCAAAGTTTAGTATAATTTTTAAAGTTCGAGTAATGATTTCACCGTATATACAGTTGTATAGCCGGTTTATGCCGTATATACGGCCATATTAACCGTATATACGGCCGTATTATTCAAAAACGCATTTTTCAACGTATAACTTAAAAACGGTACGGTTCTCCACTGTATAGCATATAGTCGCCGTATATACGACCGTATTAACCGTATTTTAGAACACTGCTCAATAGTATGAAATACCAATTTTATATGTTAGTCCCTCCGTTGTTTTTTTTAACGTAGGATTTTTTTATAAAAAATTTGTTTTAAAATTATATGATTTTTTAGAATAATTGACACATATTTTTCGATAATGTCTTTATTTATACATTTATGATTTATTATGTTTATATTTTATGATCATAATAACAATAATAAATGAGGTTATAAAAGTCATTTTAAACAATTTGTTAATTTGCGATTTTTTTTCTAGAAAATCCTAAATTAAAAACAGAAAGAGTATATTATTATCTTGTAACTTGTAAGATACATGTTTTCTATTTATTATTTGTATTTACAATATTTTAAGCACACTATTATACTTATGATTAAATTTTAAGTACTAATTTTTTGTTTTTTTTATTAAATTTTAAAAGATATGTGCTAATATTTTTAGGGAAATTCTCATTAATAACATTTAATAAAAAAATTCCAACAAAATTAACACATATTTTAGAAAGTTTTATAAATATCATTCAAAACTAAATTATGTATTTTCAAAAGTAATTAAATCCAACCGATTCAATGTGCTGAACACTTTATAGCAAACCTAGTGAAAAAATAAACTACAAAAGTGGCTATATCTATACTATTAAAAGAGAATACAAAACGTCTACGTGTCGCGACGTGAGAACTTTTAGTATATTTTTTATTTTTTGTGTTTTAATCCTTATATTTTTGAATAATTTTTGTTCGGCGAATTCTATAAATTATATTTGAGGCCCAACGAATTCAAACCCATATATAAAAATTTTAGGAATTAAATTTCTCCCACATCGAAAACAATAAGAAACTAAATAAGAAATCTTCTAATATACTAATGTAATAAAAATAAAAAATCTTCTAATATATATAAGACTTTATCACATACAAAATCATTAAAGCGGGTCTTCGTCTACTGGGCCTGTGAATTTCGGTAAATAGATTGCGCCTTCATTTACCGGGTATGCATAATGCGGGTCTTTTTCTTTGAATAAACTTGCAAAATTTGATTAGTTATTTCGGCTTTCGATAGTGGTCTTTCATAGATGCATGCTTCATAAATTGCCAACGGGTATCATGAACTTTTATTAGTGGATTGGAGGCATTTGGTTTTCAGGTTAGGCTCATTCGAGTTCGGGATTTTCGGGTTAAAGGATATAGAATCCGTTCGGCTTATTTACAATACAGTTCTGTTCGGTTCGAATATGTTCGGGTTCAGGTCGAGTTTACATGGAACCAAATTTTATTCGGTTAGGATTTTTTGATTTTTTGGTTAGAATTTTCAGGTTTTACATATTTTTTTGATAAGAATTTCCGGTCTTATTTCGGGTAATTCGAGTTCGAGTTCGGTTCGGGTTTTGGTTCAATTTATTCATATAACCCACAAAAAATTGAAATAGCCTACTAAAATTCAAATTACCTTATCAAAACTATATACATATGTATATCTTCGAGTCTATTCGAGTACAATTTGGGTCTCAGGTCGGTTCGAGTTAGAACGGAAATCCGAGTTAGAAAATATTAAAACCCGATAGGATAATATGAGAATCGAAACCGGACCAAGCCGGATTTTTCAGGTCGATTCGGTTTCGGGTTTCGGATTTCGGGTTAAATGTTCAACCCTAAATTGATTAATTCATGGTTTTCCATAATATAACTTAATATTATTTATGAATATCTTGTCCCTCGCAAATCGCGGGTACTTACCTAGTATTTTTTTAAACAATATAGTTTTTGAAACAAAGGAAGCATGACCCTTTTTTTTTGCCAAACTTTTTTTTTGTCAAACAGGAAGCATGACCTTAAGAACAAAAAGCTTATATAAGAGCAGACAAGATTCGACACAAAGAAATAATAATCAATGAGTAGCCGTTGATGGGTTCATATAAATATAACATTTAAGTTTAACCATAACAAAACATCAAAAAGACAAGAAAACATTATAGTTTATAAACCATAACCAAATTATTAAAAGACAAGAGAATACTATAGTTTATAACCATAACCAAATTATTAAAAGACAAGAGAATACTATAGTTTTAAACCATAACCAAGTTATTAAAAAGACAAGAGAATACTATAGTTTTAAACCATAACCAAACTATTAGACCACAAGAGAAATGCAAAGGAAGTGTCCCAATAACACTAGACTAGCTAGTACTATTTTATTTGAGAGATACTACTAATTAAACCGATTATTTGACCAACCTTGTTGTTACTTAGATAAGCATAAGACTATCAACATGATCCATAAAGGTGCAAACCCTTTCGTCATCAGCTCCGGTCAAACCTTTGACTTCAAATTTTCGGAGATTTTTTGTGACCGGATGGTAGTAAACCACAAAGAATGATCCTTTGTAGAAACTGTTTAGAGCGAAAACAAACTCGCCTTTACTAGTCACACCTTCGAAGCCAAACTTTTTGGTTTTATCCGGGATCCCGACTTCTTTTCTCCAGTTGTCTATCACAAATCTCTCTCCATCTGACCATTTTCTCGAATTTTCGTTCCATACGCACACCCGAATAGTTCTAGATTCCGAGTGGTGATGCTCCAAGCTAAACACAAACGCAACGTCACCTTTATAGTTCACAAGTTTCCAACCAAAGTTGCAACGGAGGTTGCTTGTTTTAGGTAACTTAATGACACTAAACTTTTCAGAACTCATGTCGAACCTCATTACCACTTTCTTCTTTCGAGTGTTTTTAGCTTCGTAGTACAATGATCCGTCTTTATAGAGACTTACAGCTGGATCAGTTGGAGTATGCGCATCATTACATATGATCCGTCTCCAAGACTTTTCTCCCGATACCACCGTGCAAACTTGATGTTCCTCGGCTCCTCTTGATTTATCCTTAGGATTCTTCTTTGTCATGCACAATACCTTGAACTCATTAGTGACTTGAGCGTATCCGAGAAACCAATAGATCTTAGCGTCTTCATCCACTTGAACCTCCGGTAAAGGGTCAAACTTTTGGGCACACATATTGCCAATTGCACACTGATTTTTCGATAGAAGACATAAACTTAAGCCTCCCGTGGGTTCATGAAACAGATTATGAGGATAAGCTTGAATATGGAATTGTTGTTGACCAGACGACAACAACGGCTCCTCTTCTTGGTAAACAGAGTGAATCAGCAAATCAAGTGAAGGGTTCTCGTCAGAAAACCGCGAGACCACGAATAGCATTTGTGGCCTTTTCTTTGATTCTTCAAAGTAAACATCTTTGAAGTATTTCTCTTCAGTTGAAGATTTCCAATACTTTGAGACAGTTTTGCATTTCACTAAGGATTTCAGAGGCAGCTTTTGCATACATTTGATTTGTAAATCTTTAGGAAGTGATACACTTTGGTTCTCCATTCTTTTTATTCTTTTGCCTGACTTCTCCATTTTTCTTGACCAGTGACTAAGACTACACATTGCCAACAAAATAACAAAAGATAATTAGTAACATAAATATTGTTAAATTCTCTTAGGACAATTCTTATTAATAGCAGTAAATGAAAATTTTCTTACAAAATTAGCATACTTTCTTGAAAGCATTACAAATACCTTTAAAAAGTTTTTTTTCTAAACTACCACAAATCATAAATTAATTTGAAACTTCCAAAACTAAATACTAAACCTTTAAATTTAGACTCTACCCATTCAAAACTATATCCTAAACATATGTTGTGAACCCAAATGAAAAAGTAAATTAAACTTTTACTGGTATTTTTGATACCAAAAAACAATTTAATTGCATTTTTATTATGAAATACTTTGTTATGCTATTTTCAAAACAATTTTTTTTTGTGTGTGGTATTTTAAAGAATTTCTCATTATCTTATTATCATAGGTAACAGGTTTAAACCTTTTAAAAGTTTATTTGCTAAATACATTTTGAAGCTAAACGTTATAACTTCAGCATGGGGATAACTTAGAGTAGATCCTTCCACATACACTATTAGGTGATTAATTTCCCAAAAATGTTTTGCAAAGGCTCTCTTTATTATTTGGTTCTAATCTCATGAAAGAAAAATCAATCTCTTTCTGTTAAATGAAATTCTTTATGCTTAATTTTTGTGTAAACCAAAAATTTAGCAGGGTTGGTTGAGTGCAACAGTGACTCTTATACCATTGCGTACAAGAATCAAAAGTAAACAACCTTTAAAAAGTTTATGTGGTGGAAAAGTATAACTCTATGCACCAAATCTTTTTACTGGAAAAAGTGTCTCTCTAACACAATTGAATACAATAATCAAAAGTAAAAACCTTTAAATTTTTTTTTCTTGTTTTATGTTATGCACCAAATCTATTTCCTAATTAAGGTTTAGTATGTGAAAAGTGATTCTCTTACACAATGAAGTACAAGAATTAAAAGTAAAAAAACTTTTTATAGTAAAGGGGTAGAACTTAACGCTTATATGAAAAAAATCTCTTATGTTAAGTTATGCACCAAATCTCTATACTAATTTTGGGTTTGTATCTGAAAAAGTTATCCACTTATACAATTAAGTATAAGAATCGAAAGTACAAACTTTTTAAAAGTTTTAGTGGTGTAACTTAACACATATTTGGAAGAAAATATCCAGTATTATTGAATGCACTTAATCTCTAAATTGGTTGAATGAAAATAGTGATCCTCTCACACTACCGCGGGAAATTGATTGTGTAAAAGGACAAAATCTTCTATTGGCCACCAAGTATGCTTAGAGCATATCCATTAGTGTTTCTTAAAGAGATCTTTAGCAGGTGGGACCCATTAAATAGTTAAGATCTGAATTTTATATTTCCTATTTAAGATCTGGATCTTAACTATTTAGTGAACCCTTTGGATACGTGGCGACCCATGATTGATGCGTTTTTAATTATTTTATTTTTCTTTTTTTTAAACGAACTGTTCATGGATCCCAATGAATAGTTAATAAATTTTGTGGGTTTCTCTGTTGGAAATGGTCTTAGACCCAAAGATTCTGGAAGATGCACTGTCAGTTGCGACCCCAAACTCTCTACTCGTTGACTCCCTCACGACCATTCTAGAAAAAGGTTACAAAGCGGAGGAAAGTTTTTGGAGACAAAGAAGTCGGGTACAATGGTTCAGGAGTGAAGACATAAACTCAAGCTTCTTTCATACCATCGATAGAGGGAGAAGATCAAAGAATGCTATCACATTTATAGAAGATGAAGAAGGAAATGAATACCATGAGGATAACCTCATAGCTTCAACCAACGACTTGGATTTTACAACACTTATAATGGATAATGGATTGCGTTTTTACGATATCTAACTCCTTCTTGGTGAATGATGTCCCTAGAGAATGAGTGGCCCGACTAGAGGCCTTAGGCAAGGAGTTCCTCTCTCACCTTATCTTTTATATTATCTTTTATACTATGTATTGAAGTGTTTTCCATAAAGATGAATCATGTTTTGTTCGCAAACGATACAATATTTTTTGCAAGATAAATGCGGTTTGTTGCTCAACACTAAACATTACCTTCACCTCCAAAACGCCTCTTGAGGCTAAGCGGAGAGTCAAAAACTCGCTTCAGATAGAGAAGAAGGAGGGATCAGAAAATACTTGGAGTTATCCGAGCACTTTGGTTGTAGGAAACGAGACTTTTTTTCGGTTCAATCGTTGATAAAGTATGTCAAAGAGCACACAATTTGAGCTCAACACTAGACATTACCTTCATCTCCAAGACGCCTCTTGAGGCTAAGCGAAGAGTCAAAAACTCGCTTCAGATCGTAATGGAAGGAGGGATCGGAAAATACTTGGAGTTATCCGAGCACTTTGGTTGTAGGAAGCTAAACTTTTTTCGGTTCAATCGTTGATAAAGTCTGTTAAAGAGCACACGATTGGAGCTCTAACTTTCTGTCCACGACTTGAAAACAAGTCATTTTGAAATCGATTTCTCCGCGATGCCGAACTATGTGATGTCCTGCTTCAAGCTCCCAGGATTGTTAACCAAACATCTCCAATCGGGTTTTAGGTTCATCTTTTGTTCGCAAACGATACAATATTTTTTGCAAGATAAATGCGGTTTGTTGCTCAGCACTAGACATTACCTTCACCTCCAAGACGCCTCTTCAGGCTAAGCGGAGAGTCAAATGCTCGCTTCAGATCGAGAAGGAAGGAGGGATCGAAAAATACTTGGAGTTATCCGAGCACTTTGGTTGTCGGAAGCGAGACTTTTTTCGGTTCAATCGTTGATAAAATATGTCAAAGAGCACACGATTGGAGCTCGAACTTTTTGTCCACGACTCTAAAACAAGTCATTTTGAAATCGATTTCTCTGCGATGCCGAACTATGTGATGTCCTGCTTCAAGATCCTAAGATTATTAACCTAACATCTCCAATCGGGTTTTAAGTTCATCTTTTGTTCGCAAACGATACAATATTTTTTGCGAGATAAATGCGGTTAATTTGTTGCTCAACACTAGACATTACCATCACATCCAAGACGCCTCTTGAGGCTAAGCGGAGAGTCAAAAACTCGCTTCAGATCGAGAAGGAAGGAGGGATCGGAAAAATACTTGGAGTTATCCGAGCACTTTGGTTGTAGGAATCGAGACTTTTTTTGGTTCAATCGTTGATAAAGTTTGTCAAAGAGCACACGATTGTTCCTCGAACTTTTTGTCCACGACTCGAAAACAAGTCATTTTGAAATCGATTTCTCCGCGATGTCGAACTATGTGATGTCTTTTTTCAAGATCCCATGATTGTTAACCAAACGTCTCCAATCGGGTTTTAGGTTCATCTTTTGTTCGCAAACGATACAATATTTTTTGCGAGATAAATGCGGTTTGTTGCTCAACACTAGACATTACCTTCACCTCCAAGACGCCTCTTGAGGCTAAGCGGAGTGTCAAAAACTCTCTTCAGATCGAGAAGGAAGGAGGGATCGGAAAATAATTGGAGTTATCTGAGCACTTTGGTTATAGGAAGCGAGACTTTTTTCGGTTCAATCGTTGATAAAGTTTGTCAAAGAGCCACGATTGGAGCTCGAACTTTCTGTCCACGACTTGAAAACAAGTCATTTTGAAATCGATTTCTCCGCGATGCCGAACTATGTGATGCCCTGCTTCAAGATCCCATGATTGTTAACCAAACATCTCCAGTCGGGTTTTAGGTTCATCTTTTGTTCGCAAACGATACAATATTTTTTGCGAGATAAATGCGGTTTGTTGCTCAACACTAGACATTACCTTCACCTCCAAGACGCCTCTTGAGGCTAAGCGGAGAGTCAAAAACTCGCTTCAGATCGAGAAGGAAGGAGGGATCAGAAAATACTTGGAGTTATCCGAGCACTTTGGTTGTAGGAAGCGAGACTTTTTTCGGTTCAATCGTTGATAAAGTCTGTCAAAAAGAACACAATTGGAGCTCGAACTTTCTGTCCACGACTCGAAAACAAATAATTTTGAAATCGATTTCTCCGCGATGCCAAACTATGTGATGTCCTGCTTCAAGCTCCAAGGATTGTTAACCAAACATCTCCAATCGGGTTTTAGGTTCATCTTTTGTTCGCAAACGATACAATATTTTTTGCAAGATAAATGTGGTTTGTTGCTCAACACTAGACATTACCTTCACATCCAAGACGCCTCTTGAGGCTAAGCGGATAGTCAAAAACTCGCTTCAGATCGAGAAGGAAGGAGGGATCGAAAAATACTTGGAGTTATCCGAGCACTTTGGTTGTAGGAAACGAGACTTTTTTCGGTTCAATCGTTGATAAAGTATGTCAAAGAGCACATAATTGGAGCTCAAACTTTCTGTCCACGACTCGAAAAAAGTCATTTTGAAATCGATTTCTCTGCGATGTTGAACTATGTGATGTCCTGCTTTAAGCTCCCAGGATTGTTAACCAAACATCTCCAATCGGTTTTTAGCAGATTTTAGTGGCCTGAAGAAAATGGATTGGGTGTCACGTGATAAGCTAATACTTCCAAAAGCCTCAGGCGGTTTGGCCTTTAGGGAATCAAATCTTTTAATGATTCACTCCTTGTCAAATTAAGTTGGCGCATCCTTGAAAACTCACAATCTCTTTTAGCTTAGGTCTTTATGGAGAAATATGGCCAGAACAAGAGCTTCATGGGTTTTGAGGGACCTTCCTCTTTATCACAAAAGTGGAAAGGGATCGTCATCGATAGAGATGTGCTCCGCAAAGGCATGGGATGGATGGTAGGTGACGGTGATAGAGTTAGTGGGCTTCGAGGCCCAAAAGACTAAAGCCTCTTTCGATTTTATAACTATATAATAAGTGTGAGAGAGTGAGTTAGATCTTTATCAAGTATTTGGTGAAAATACTTGTATCAAAGGGGGAGTGGGAGGAGCTCCAATACACGTAACAAACTTGGTATCAGAGCGAGACGATTCGATGGACGAGGGTGATGGATATGTGGAGGTTCCGATCTTCTATGGGATGAAGATCCAGAGAAGTGGATCCCTTGGGTCGAAGCTTATTTCGTTGCTGAGGGATTCACCGAAGAGAATAAGATGGCTTTTACATATGGATTTATGGAAGGTGAGACTCTAATCTGGTTTGAGCAACATGACAACTTCAATAGATGGTCAGAGATCAAAGAGGTATTATTGATGAGGTTTGGGACCGGAAAAGATGCAGAGCGTCTCAGGGACTGGGCCGAGATCAGGCAAGCGTTTGACGAGCTGAAATTGCGTGTGATGGTTGCGAAAATCATTGCTTCGAAACAGATGATCTCACATGACGATCAATGTCAGCTTGATATTCACATGGAGACAAACCTGGCTAAGGCAGAGATGCTTGTGGCCAGAGGAGCTGATACACATATTGTTGGATATGTGTTTGAAGAACAGTTGAGCCATGTGGAACACGTTGAGCCAAATCTGACTCATGGCGACAAAGAAAATCATGCCCACAAGGTGTTTGATCAAATGTCTCGAAGAAAAAATGTGAAGCGAAAGAAGAAGAGATGGAAACAACTTTCACGGACTTTTAACTCTTATGAAAGATCAAAAGGATGCGTGAAAACTGGAATAGTGGTGCTTAGAAACAAGGCTACATGATTGAAGTGGCATGTGTTGTTGAAATATAGTGGTGGGAAGGACAAAAAAGAAACATGTGTCAAGATGAAAACACTTACCCAACAAGTGTTCAAGAAAAGGTTTCCATAGAGGGTTAAGAAGAAGAAAGCGAAAATAAGAATATAAGAAGATAAGAATTCACCCTCCGTGGAATTGTGTTGAATGGCTTGGGTTTTTTACTCGCCGGATTCGAATATAAAGTATAACACTCAACAAAGAGCCATTTTGTAGGATTAGCATTTGTGGCTGAAGCCTTAGGTATGCAAGCAACTCTCTTCGCTGCCGTATTAGAGGGATACTTTGCCTTGTGAGTCTTTTCAGATGCATAAGTCTTAGTTTCCCTCGTTAATATCAAAGGCTCCAATTCGGAGATCCAAAATATATTAGCAGAATTTGAGATCTAGCTTCTCAATTTGCTTTTGTTTGTTTCAAATTTGTTTCTCAAAAGGATAATTTTGAAGCAGATTCTTTAGGTAAATACGCTATGTTGGTTCTAAGCATTTCATTATTATCGAAAAAAATAAAATTTTATTGGATTATAAAATTAATTCATGAAATCAACTAATTCAATTAATTGTTTTCAAAGACAATCAAAATATACTTGAATCATAAAATAATAAAGTAATATGAAGTTTAATTAATCAGACAAACAATGAAATTGACCTTTACGAAAGTCCAAAACCTTAAATAGTAAAAGTACAAAAAGTTATTACGAGAATTAAATATTACCAGTTATTTTGTTTTTTTCATAAGGAGTAGCGGAAGAGAACGGGAGTTTGCGATATACAAATTATACTATTTAATGGGTTTAAAGATGACAAGACGGAGAAATAAATTTGTTTAGGAATATTTTTTCGAAAAATTCATCGATTTGATAACTTTAATGAAAAGTGACGGAGAAAGTGGAGGTTGGAAGAAAAAATGGTCAACAAAAATTAAAAAAAACTGTTTTGTTAAGTTATTAATTAAAAGATTTTTGGAAATTTTTGGTCAACAATATATGCGTGTCGGTATGAGATGAAGTTGGTTTTGTGTTTTATCTGTGAATTATTAATATTAGACTATGTATAGATTCGCGCTATGTGTAGAAAAATGTTTGTTTTTTAGAAATAAATTTATGGATAACTAAGTTTTTTTCCTTAAAAAAAACCACCTTCTCTCTTCTCTCTCCTCTCTCTTCGTTCTCTCTATCTTCTAGATCTGAGAGTTACAAGTTGAGATCTGAGAGTTGAAGAGCACAAACCCATCTTCTTCTGACCACGATCTCGTGCTCCGAGCGTGGGCTTTCGCGGCGAATCCGGCGACGACGGGAGCCCTGGCCCATAGCGCTTCATCCGTGGTCCAAACCAAATCTCATGCTAGTTTCTTGGCTCGAATTGCGACGATGGAGGCGAAGAGAAGTTATGAGCGGTGGTTTACGGTGAGTGATCATCACGGTCCACGGCGTCTCATAAAGGAGGTCAACGGTTGAAGGAGGCGAGAAGTTGTTGGGTTAAGAGGTGGACTCCGATTTGCAGGCACGTTACGCGGCGGTGGAAATGGCTTGGGGACGGCTATGACATCAAGGCGGAGCTATCCCAACGATGAAGAATCCACGGCTCAGTTCTCCTCCGGCGACTCCGAACCAGACTCACCTTCTCCGTTTAGACATCGACCAGATCTGAGACTTCCTCCTCTTCAAATTCTCGAAACGCGGTGTATGTTGACGGACGTGATGTCGACTTCTGCTCGGACTGCGTCATCCCGATCGCCGGAGGACGTGTTTCCGGCGAGATCCGCGACTAAGGGATGAAGGCTACGGAGGAGTTTTTCCTTCTTAGATTAGGTTAAAAAGTGTATCCGGTTTAAACTGATTTATTGGTTTAAATTTGGTTCAGTTTGAAACCAGTCCGGTTTGGGTCAATAAAATTAGTGTGGGTAATGTTTTTGGATCAAACCCAATTTGGGATTGTAATGGGCCTAAATCCGGACTATGCTTATATTTCAATAGAAAACCTTTTAACAAAAAAAAAATTTATGGATAACTAAAGATGAAATTAACACTTATTATTTTAACATTTTGTTGAAATAAAAATATATTATCTCAACCCAAAGATTATTTACAATGTGTAAAGAGAATGTAAAACGTAAATATTGAAAAGAATTTGGTAAAACTATTGATTTAATAAATTATGATTTCAATCATTATAGGTTTCGAGAATAAACCAATCTTTTAGTAGACGTTCAAAAAGACGAGGGTAATGATGTCGAAGGGAGATATTTATATCTCGTATTGCTTTGTCAATACGTTTCACCAACAATGTAGAGTCTTGCCAACCGCGAATGTGTATTCGAGAGTTTCGTTCTATTCAAATGGGGCATACAGTAAGATGCAATGCCATTCTAGCAAAGATAAATTTTGATTTGCGGAGATTAGAGCATGATTATTGGTTAGAACTTTATTTAGATACTTTGAAAAAAAATATTATTATTTTAATTATTGTAAATTATGATTTATTTCTTTTTTTTATTTTAACATATGAAATAGAAGAAAAAACTTAAGAGTTGATTCTTAAATAAGAGTTTTAGGAACCATCTCTTATTCTCTCTCTTCACTTTTCTTTTTTTTAATATTTTTTTTTCTTAAAAGTTTAGATTAAGAACCATTGATAATGATGGTCTTACTGATTAATAGTCGAGACACCGTGTCTTCCCAACTAGTTGTGATCGAACTACCATGAAAACCTCTTGTTATTAAAGTTCAAGTTGTGTATGAGTAAGGGAAAGCAAAGAAGAGATTATCTCTGATTCGTCTTGTTGACCACAAAAATGCAACATTGTATTTGTTCTCATTTTCTCATGCGAACACGTAAGAGTCGTGCCACCAATATTTTCATTCATAAGCGATTAAATTTTTTATGCCCAATTAATAAAAAATACTCAAACTCCATGACAAAAGCCAAAATTCACAACAACAAATTAAGCATTTTAAAACAAAATGTTTGTTGTTTTTTTCCACAAAGTCATTAACCAAGTTTTCAAAATTAATATTCCTAAGAAATTCTCTTTCAATGGCGCTTAATCTCGCTTAAATTTTTCAGTTTTCTATTTTATGAATGTTTGTTTAATATTTAAGTAATAAATCATGTTATGTGGTCCATATTTTATTAAGTCCATTACTCATATTTAGTTTTTTCATCGTAGACTTTCAATATATATATCTATTATATATTATTACTAATACTATTAATATTAATAATAGAAATATAGACTATTAATTTTTTTTAGAAAATGGATGCCATAAGCGAATGTTTAATTTGCTATAACTGAAGCACGACTCTGGAACACATGTTGTATGTCAGTTATGAATGGCGAGCCAAAAGTTAAGCAAGCCAACTACAAACTATCTCTTATCCTTGTCGTTTGGTCTAGTTCCATGTCTTCGTAGTAGAGAAGGAGTTTGAAAATACATTTTCCGAATGCCTTCACAAGATAAAATTCTCGCCTACTTATGAATCTGGTAATGGCATAGCTAGGATGTGCGCATGAGTTATTGTGAAGAAGACTCTTGCTCACTTGGAGTCTCTCCAAAACGACATCAGGCCAATTACAGACCATGGTGCAACACAAAAGCCCATCAACACACAAAAGCCCACCGAAGCTGAAAGTAAGGATCAAAACAAGCAACAGTCTTCTCCGATAAAAGACAAAAAAACTACAACGGCGAAGAGCGTGCCGATCCGTACAACAAGCTGTCAAGGTGGAGAAATCAAGACAGAAAACCGTTTCTCCCTCCTGGGATCTCTCGCTGATTCAGAGACCTGAAAACTGTCAACAAATTAGGATTTTGAGAGACACATTGTAATTTGGGTATAACAGCCCCTTCTTGTAATCAAGATTAAAAGGCAAGTAAAATCAATAATAAAAGTATTTGCTTCAAACTTTTTCTACTTTCAGGGTATCAGAACTATGGATACATCCATAGAGCTATACATTTGCCCTAAACTTAATATTTCTAACTGTGTTACTATCAAGCTCATAGAGATAAACTATCTCCTTTGGAAGAATCAATTTGAGAGCTTTCTTTCAGGTCAAGGCTTGTTAAGGTTTATCAATGGAACAAGGACACAAACACCAAATACAAACAATACCTCTTAGACTCGCTTGGACCAAGTATTCAAGTCATGACTGCTAGGATCTTTCTATGAAGATATCCTTAATGTAGTGGTGGCTGCCAACACTGCTTAGGAGGTATGGACCTCTATAGCTAAACATTTCAATAGAGTTTCATCCTCTAGGTTGTTTGAGCTCCAAAGAAAGTTACAAACCATATATATAGGAGAAAAGACTATGGTTGAGTATCTTAGAGAGATAAATAACACTTGTGACCGGCTAACTTCTATAGGGAACCCTATTAGTGAGAAAATGAAGATCTTTGCAGCCTTACATGGTCTTGGTCGTGACTATGAACCTATCAAAACCAGCATTGAAAGATTTATGGATAATATACCATGCCTTAACTTTGAAGACATAGTTCCCAGACCTACAAGTTTTGTAGACATAATTCAGGGCTACAACAACACATATACCTCAATAGTCTCTCAGTTAGCTTTCAATAATGTTAGGTCAGATATTCCTCCTAACTACTCAAATGGCCCTCATAACTATTCAAACAATCGTGGTAGAGGCAACAACTATGGAAGGTTCAGTAATGGAAGAGGTAAAGGCTCCTTCTCAACAAGAGGAAGAGGGTTCCATCAACAAATCTCTCCAATAAGTTCCAACCAAGCATGATCTTATGACAATGATAATCGTCCTACATGCCAAATATGTGGGCAAATAGGCCATCCTGCTCTCAGATGTTGACACAGATTTAACAACAACTACCAACGTGAAGAGGTTGCTAGTGCTTTAACAACTATGCAGATTACTGATGTGATTGACCACACATGACATGAGTGGTATCCAGACAAAGGAGCAACAAACCATGTCACTAACTCTCATCACAATCTTTAACAAGCTAAGCCTTATTCAGTTAACGACTCAATTATGGTAGGTGATGGTAACTTCCTACCCATAACTCACATTGGTTCCACTACTCTACCATATGTGTCAGGTAACTTACCATTAAGAGACGTTTTAGTCTGTCCTGCTCTTGCTAAATCACTTCTCTCTGTTTCAAAAATCACTAAAGACTATCTAAGTTCTTTTGAGTTTGACTATGATAGTGTTCGTGTAAATGATAAGGAAACAAAGGAGTTACTGACGTTGGAAAGCAACCATAATGGCTTATACATGTTAAAGGACCAACAATTTAGTGTGTTATATGCGTCCTGACAATATTCATCCTCGGATGAAGTGTGGCATAAACGTTTAGGACATCCAAATCCTCAAATCTTGCAACATTTATCATCAAATAAAGCTATCTTTATCAATAAAAGCATCAAGCAGATTTGTGAAGCATGTCTACTTTGGAAGAGTTCAAAGTTACCATTTTCTAGTTCATATTTTGTTGCTACGAAACCTCTTGAAAGGATCCATTGTGACTTATGGGGTCTTTCTCCTATACTTTCCAATCAAGGTGTTATATATTATGTAGTCTTTGTTGACAATTTCTCAAGATTCAATTGGCTATATCCTTTGAAACAGAAGTCAAATTTCAATGATATCTTCGTTACTTTTCAAGCTCTAATAGAGAATCATTTTCAAAGCAAAATCAAAACTTTTTAATGTGATGGAGGAGGTGAATTTACAAACACAAGGTTTATTAATCATCTTCAACAACATGGTATACAACAGTCAATCTCATGTCCTCACACTCCACAACAAAATGGATTAGCTGAAAGAAAACAAATACATATAATTGAATTGGTATTATCTATGATGTTTCAAAGCAAGGTTCCACAGAAGTACTGGGTTGAAACATTCTTCACAACCAATTTTCTAATCAATCTACTTCCTTCAACAACAAGAGAATGTAGTCCTTACCATAAGCTCTTTGGCTCTATATCTGACTATACAACTTTAAGAGTCTTTGGATGTGCTTGTTTTCCAACTCTTAGAGATTATGCAGCAAAGAAAATGGATCCAAGATCGTTGAAATGTGTGTTCTTAGGATATAATAACAATATAAGGGATATAGATCCCTATTACCTTCCATATGAAGAGTTTATAACAACATGCATGTAATCTTTGATGAAAGCAACTACCCTGACACAAATGCTTATCAATATCTTCTGTTAGGATTATGGGCTTCCAACTTAAAACCAATTGGCGATAAATGGAGAGGCCCATATCCCTTATATATTAGTTTATAACCCTTTGAGTTTCCGATGTGGGACATTTGTCCCTAATACGCCCCCTCGAGATAATGGGTCTCGTTAACCATTAATCTCGGGTAGTTTGGGCATGAGAGGCGGACCAGTCGGGTCAGGCCTAAGATCGGATCGGGCTCTGATACCATGTTAGAATTATGGACTTCCAACTTAAAAACCAATTGGCGATAAGTGGAGAGGCCCATATCCCTTATATATTAGTTTATAACCCTTTGAGTTTCCGATGTGGGACATTTGTCCCTAATACGCCCCCTCGAGATAATGGGTCTCGTTAACCATTAATCTCGGATAGTTTGGGCAAGAGAGGCGGACCAGTCGGGTCAGGCCTGTGATCAGATCGGGCTCTGATACATGTTAGGATTATGGGCTTCCAACTTAAAACCAATTGGCGATAAGTGGAGAGGCCCATATCCCTTATATATTAGTTTATAACCCTTTGAGTTTCCGATGTGGGACATTTTTCCCTACGCATCTCACGTTTTGTACTCCTCTGTTCAAAGCTTATTAAGAGAGCTTCATGAGTCCTCAAAACAAAAACTCCAGACAAAGCTCAGGTGAGTGAGTAGCTGACACGGAAAATCTTATACCAATACTTGAAATTATCAGTTCAAATCAGCAAGAGCATGGGACATATGAAAGACCTATATCAACAACAATGATACTACTTGAGGGAACAATATATTGACGCCTATCATAGGTGAAACATAGAGTTTCGAGTGTACGATAAGCTTAGATTTTGATCCTATAGGCAACAACTTTCATGTTTCATCAAGTGAAACAACTAATAATACAACCTCTACTGCAATTTCTGAACAACAAGTCAATATTCAAGTACCATACACTATTACTCAATATGTCATACCATCACCAAAAAATAACCTGATCACCAAATCTCAAATTGGAATCACCAAGCCTAATCCAAGGTATGCTTTGTTCACTCAAAGAGTAAGCTATTCGGAACCAAGAACAATTACTAAAACATTAAAAGACAAAGGCTAGAACATAGCAATGAGTGAAGAATATGGAAACTGCAAACTGGCCACACTTTTACCTTAGTCTCATATACTCCTAATATGCATGTCTTAGGTAGAAAATAAATCTTCAGGACTAAACTCACAACTGATGGTGACTTGAATAAACTCAGGGCACGTGCGGTTGCCAAAGGGTATGAGCAAGCTGAAGGAATAGACTACCTGGAAACATACAATCCAATAGTTAGAACAACCACTGTTTGAATAGTACTACATATAACTACAATATTAAGATGAGATCTGAAAGATATGGATGTACAAAATGCATTCATACATGGAGATTTTACCGAGACAATCTATATGAAGCAACCAACAAGATTTGTGGACAAGGCAAAACCACACCATGTATGTCACCTCCACAAATCTCTCTACCGACTAAAACAATCACCTAGAGTCTGGTTTGACAAATTCAACACTTTCCTGTTAGAGTTTGGTTTAACCTGCACCAAGCGTGACCCTTCCTTGTTTGTATACTCCCACAGTCAAGATGTGATCATGATTCTACTCTATGTGGATGACATGGTAATCACATGTAACAACTCATCAACATTAACTAAGCTACTAGAAAAGTTAAATGGAATTTGGAGGATGAAAGATTTGGGACAATTAGACTACTTCCTAGGAATTTAGGCACACTTTCATTCAGGGGGGATGTTTCTAACACAACAAAAGTATGCAGAAGACTTACTAGCCATAGTTGGGATGAGCATGTGCAGTGTTATGCCAACACCCCTTCCGTTCAACTACACAAAAACACAGACAGTCAAGAGCCATTCTCTAATCCAACCTACTTTAGAAGTTTAGCTGGAAATCTTCAATATCTCACCCTCACAAGACCAGACATTCAATCATCTGTCAACTATGTGTGCAAAAGAAGGCATGCACCAACTGTGGTAGACATCAATCTTCTAAAAAGGATACTCATATATATAAAAGGAACAACAAATATAGGCATCGCCTTCAGCAAAAACATTGATTGCACTCTTAGAGCATATAATGACAATGATTATGGAGGATGTCACCTTACAATACGGTCTACAAGAAGATAATTCATATTTTTAGGCAATAATCTCATATCTTGGTCCTTCAAGAAACAACCTATTGTCTCCCGAAGTGTGACGGAAGCAGAATGCATCTCTCTGTTTGAAACAACTGCTGAGATCACTTGGATAAGTTCAATTCTTAAAGAGCTTGGTGTTCCTCTGCCCACCACTCATCTGTTATACGGAGAGAACTTTTCCTCGGTTTAGTTGTCAGCAAATCCAACCTTGCACAAAAGATCCAAACATTTTGAGACAACCTATCACTATGTCAGAGAAAGAGTCGCTATGGGATGTCTAGTAGTGGATCACATACCATGATGCCATCAAATAGCTGATATCTTCACCAAATCACTCCCATTCCAAGCTTTCTGTGATTTAAGATACAAACTTGGTGTAGATTTTCCTCCTACACAAAGTTTGAGGGGGCTATTGAGAAGAAGACTCTTGCTCACTTGGAGTCTCTCCAAAACAACATCACGCCAATTCAAATTACAAACCAGGGTGCAACAGAAAAGCTCATCACACACAAAAGCCCACCGAAGCTGAAAATAAGGATCAAAACAAGCAACAATCTTCTCTGATACAAGACAAAGCATCCGCAACGGTGAAGAACGTGTCGATCCGTACAACAAGTTGTCAAGGTGAAGAACTCAAGACATAAAACCGTTTCTTCCTCCTGGGATCTCTCGCTGATTCAGAGACCGGAAAACTGTCAACAAATTAGGGTTTTGAGAGACACATTGTAATTTGGGTATAAAAACTCATTCTTTTAACCAACTTTAAAAGGCAAGTAAAATCAATAATATATAAAAGTATTTGCTTCAAGCTTTTTCTACTTTCATGAGTAACTTGATGATTTGATTTTTAATTTTTGATTTTTTTTATTCACAAGAAAGTTTATTTTAGAGTGATTTTTTAGTTTTTGGTGTGTTTATGCAAATACAAAAGAGAGAAAATCATTTGAACTTATGCTTGATTTTGATTTAATGGGTCAACTCATTTGAAATTTTAACCCACTAATTTAAATGAATTATGAGTTGACCCAAACCATTTAGTTAATGGGTATGGTTTACCCATTACTATTTACTATTGAGTCCATATGAGTTTGATTTGATTTGAGATGGTTTATCCATTTTGACACAACTATATGCGATAATATTCAAATTATTTCTTCATATATACTAATTCAATTCACTTTTTATTGGGTTTTAAATTTGGATTGGTAATTATAAAAATAAATATTTGTAAAATAACAATTTAGAGTGATTCGAACACCAAACATTATTAACATGTTGATATCTTGCATATTTTACATGTTTAAACTAATTTTAATTGTTAGAATTAACTCATATAGCTTGCATTTAGTGTCATATAGGTTGCATTTGCATGTGTTCCATGTGTTTTCAGGTTTAGGAGTACAAGAGAGAAAAAACGGAGAATTCAGGCGAAAAAAGTCAAAAAGACTTGTATCATTTAGTGTCATATATGTCTGCTTTGGTCGATACCCGAAGAAATTGAGAGAAGAATGTGAACCGGTTTGTTGTATCGGTTAGCTAGGACCGATACAAGGCATATCGGTTTGTTATATCGACTTCTATGGGTCGATACATAGAAGAAGGAATCGAGGATCTTGTACCAGGAAGTTGTGTCGGTCATGGTTGACCGATACGAAAATTAAAACACAAAATTATAAAGTTTTGGCGATTCAGGACTAAACCAGACCGATTACCGGGCCCATAATGGACGATTTCTCTAGGTTTTTAATAAGGAGGAGAACGACTTGTGCCTCTTCTATTTTTTTCTCATAGATTTTTGACTTTCTAGGTTTTGGCTTGTTTTTGCTTTACTTTTAGATTTAGATTTTGAGTTTTTGTGCTAGAGACATCGATTAATAAATCATTTGTAATCTTCAGTTTTAATAATCATTGTTTCTTCTATCCCTATCTATTTATTTTATTATGTTTTCATCATCTTGTATTGCTTTAAATTTTACTATGTTTAGGGAGTAGTTTCCTTTAAACAGTTGGGTTAGGGAAAAAGAATGATCAAAACTAGAGTTGATGATGTTAGATCTTAAAACTTATAAAAATTTCATCTTGTGTAATAACCTTAAAGCTATAATCAAATTGACTTTTTGATTATAGATCATAGGAAATTTCATTAGAGGTGTTGTAAAAGTTCTCGAATAAATTACCCAAAAAATAAGCCTAACTTAACCGAGAGATCTGTGTTAATAAGGTTAGTGACTGAATTGAATTAATCTTAATGTTTTCTGAGAATTAAACTTTCCAAAAGATTGTGTTAGTTGAATTAGTAGGAAAAATTTATTCTCACGAGAGTGGATTGATCTAAATATTGTTTTCAAAACTTGAAAATAACTTCTTTAAAAGACATGCAAGACTTGACTTTTGATCATCCGATTTAGTAGATAAGTTAATTGTATGTTGTATGTGTATGAGTGTATTTGTGTGGGAACCAAGTCAAGCCTTGGACTGGTCGCCAGTTTGCGGGGTTCCAAGGTGGAGGTCGGTATCGCTGTATTGTTGTGGGTGCCGAGTCAATCCGCTGGACTGCCGCCTGTTTGCGGGGTCCCGAGTCGGGGTCGGTATCGCTGTGTTATGGGGATAGGCAAATTAGTCGATTCTTTGCTGACGCCTCGTGTAGGAATCAAACACTTATTCCACGTAGGTTGTTTTGTGTATTTGTTTGAGCGCTTTAGGTGATGTTATTGATCATGTATGACTTAGTATATCTGTGATTGGATTGTTATTATGGACCAGTTTGTATGTATTTAGCACCCCTCCCCTCACTGAGTGACTCCCCTGTCAGTCACCCTTCTCTTTTCCTTCTTATTGCATGTAACCCAAGGCGTTAGTTGATCGTCGTTTAGTCTGGAGCTGTTTTGTTATCGATTTTGCTTCACCTTTCGTTTTTCGCCTTATACATTATTTCAGCATTCGTGTGACTCTTTTCTACATTTGAGATATTGGATTTTCTTTTCATTGATAAACTAGATTTTTTGGCGCGGGTTATAAATTTATAAGTATATACATATATTACATAAATTCTACATATATATTTTTATAATTTTTGGCATATAAATTTATTTAAAATAAATTTGAAATTATTTTTAAACATTTTTATTATTTATTAGGGTAATTTTCAAAAATGTCATTAAAAATTTTCATAGAATAATAATAGCATCATAAGTTTTTTCCTTATAAAAAAATATTCGCTTATTCAGTGCTAAACTGTTGCAATCTTGGTCAAATTGTAGGGATAAATTTTTGAACAAATTTGAATAATTTTTAACCCGTTTTCAACCAATTAATCCCTCAAATCGGTACAATGCCAATTTATTTTTGAAAAATTTAAAATGTTGTGTGTTAAAACAAATTTTACAAATCATTGATTTTACTAAACTCATTTAACTCTTCAAACACACAAATGACTTATTTATAGGTAGTGTTTCAACTAACATGTAGTTTTCATTATCAATGTGAGATTTTTTCATTTTTTTTTCTTTTGTCGATTTGTGGGATTTTTAAATTCATATTTTATGGGCTTTTTAAATTTTCATTCAAATTCTTAAAAGTGTCTCCTCGATTAAAATATATAGAATTAGAAAATATTATTTTATTGTGTTTCTTGCGGTGAAAGATATGTTATGTCGCATCCCATTCTCGAGTGAGGCGGGAACGGATGCTACAACGCTTGTCATATTCTAGAATATAGACAAGGTTTTAAAATTTTAAACAAAAAAAAATATTTCGAGGATAAATATATATCTTCAAAACATATTAACTCCGGTTTGGATTTATAAAGTTTGGGGGAAGTATATTAACTCCGGTTTGGATTTCAAAAGATCATGGGTCATGTTGGAAGGGATTGACACTCTTCTAGTGATATTACTCCATCAAATATGCATCCAATTATAGTCCAATAAATTAAGAGAAATTTTTTAGAATATCATCAAAATAAGTTTTTGTTTTGAAAATACCTTTACAAATTTTTTATAAAAAAATATCATTAAAATATTTTTTATAACAAAAATACCATCAAAAGGTAGTAGTTTACAAAAATACCACAAATACAGAAAATGAGTTTTTACATTTTTAAATTTTAGATTTTTTTCATTTGGGTTCGCTATATAGTGTTTAGGGTATAGTTTTAAAGGGGTAGGGTATAGTTTTTTGAAGGTTTTGGGTGTAATTTTGAAAATTTAAGATTTGTGGTATTTATGAAAAAAAACTTTTAATGGTATTTGTAAAACTTTCGAAAATCTGTGTTATTTGTGTTAAAAAAACTTTTTATTGGTATTCATAAAAATTGCCCATAAATTAATATGACATTATATTATTAGCTCAATTAATTTTAGAAAAAGTATAGAAAAGGATAAAAATAGGCTCATAAAAGTATATTAATAAAAATCTAATTAAAAGAAAATCTAACTAATTTTACTATCGGGAAAGTGTTCTTGGCCTAGTGGCAAAGATAAGTACACATGAGGCCGGTAACACCACCCCACCCGGGATCGAATCTCAGCGCCTACGATAAAAACTAATTTTACTATCCGTTTAGACAAAATAAAAAAAAAGAAAATCTTTAAAACTGTGTTTTGAAAAACGACGCATTTAATTTTTTATAAATACACCTAATTACTAAATATTAAAACAAAATAAATCATAACCACTAAATTATATTCCCTCTGTTTCTATTTATAAGATGTTTTGAGTAAAAGTGTGAAGATTAAGAAATCATTAATGTTTGTTTTTTTACAAAAAAATATCATTTAATAGTTAATTTAAATCAATTCAACCAATAGTGGAAAAGTTGATAGAACACTATTGATCACATTATATTAAATGCATTTATTTTTCTCATTAGATATCTAAAACATCTTATAAAATAAAACAAAAAAACAGTTAAAACATCATATTAAAACAGAGGGAGTATCTCGTTCACTCATGAAGAAAAATACAATTTTTTCGTTAAATGAAATTCTTTCAACTTAATTACTTTTTAAGTCAGCCAACAAATTTAGCAAGCAAAGTTCAATGAGTAAAAAAGCGACTCTCCTAAACAGTTACAATAATCAAAAGCAGAAATCTTTTAAAAGTTTAAGTAGAAAAGTTTAACGAGTGAGATGAAAACTAAGAATCTCAATTGAAAAATTTATTTATATAAATATATATAAATAGTAGAGAATATGTTTTCATAGGCAGTGGCGGAGCCAAGTAAATTTCTTACTGGGGGCAAAATTAAACTTCAGCCCAATTGTAATATTATTTTTTCTTATTTAATGGGGTCAAAAAAAATTTAGATGGGGTCAAGATTTATTTTACATGGGTACAATATAAAAAAATCTGAAAAAATAAAAGAATCTGAAAATTTGATGGGTGCAGTTGACCACCACTATAACACTGGTTCCGCCACTGTTCATAGGTGACCGAACAATGTTAAACTAGTATTTTCAGTTTTACATGATAACAAAATACTTTTGTTTGATCTCTAAGATAAAATGCTAGTTACGAACTCGTATGATACAAAATAAATATTTCACTTGATTCTTTTTGACGATAAGTGTAACGACCCCGACCCGGGCATCCGTTAGCTTTGAGAGTTTAACCCTTTATTAATGTGATATTGTCCGCTTTGGGTCATACGGCCCGCACGGTTTTGGTTTTGGTTTCTTTTCCAAAAAACTTCACATTAAATTGGGGTTAAACTCTCTTTTAAATATTACATTTTCATTCTTTAAAGGGAAAATTTCATATTAATACACCAACTAAATTATTATTAGCTTTTTAATACACCAACTTTTTGATTGCCAAGAATAATACACCAACTATTTTATTTGTTCATTTTAATACGCGAACTATTTTAGTTTCTTATTTTAAATCACAAACTCAAATCATTTATCCATTTAACCAAATCACCGTTAGTTGACCGTCAGTTGACCGTTACATATTTTTTGAAACAAAAATATTTTTTTCTATTTTAATAAAAAGATACTTTAAAATTATGTAAAAAAATCCAACAAAAATTATAAAATTTGAAAATATACCAGAGGTTCACAATACAAAAATTTAAAATAAAAATGAAAATATTTTCAAAAATTAAATAAAATTGTTATTTTCCTATCTTTTAATTGTTTATGATTTTAAATTGTGAAAATATTATTTTTCGAAACTTTTATTTTTGTTACAATCTTTTTATATATTCTTAAATTTTTCTAGTTTTTTTACATAATTTTAAAGTATTTCTTTATTAAAATAACAAAATTTAGATTTTTTTAAAAAATAAACTAACGGTGATTTAGTTAAACGGATAGATGATTTGAGTTTGTGATTTAAAATAAGTAAGTAAAATAGTTCGTGGTTTAAAATGAACAAATAAAATAGTTGGTGTATTATTCTGGGCAATCGAAAAGTTTGTGGATTAAAAAGCTAATGATAATTTAATTGGTATATTAATATGGAATTTTCCCTTCTCTAAATATCCGATGTGGGACGAATGTTACACTTCACCACACTTAAAGGCGCAACGTCCTCGTTGCGTACTAGGCCCAAACAAGTGGCCCTCTATGTCAGAACTAGAGTGACTTCTCGCTCTGATACCACTTAACGATTCCGACCCGGACATCCGTTACCTTTGAGAGTTTAACCATTTATTAATGTGATATTGTTCGTTTTGGTCCCTAAAGTCGCACGGTTTTGGTTTTGGTTTCTTTTTCAAAAGGTTTCACATTAAATTGGGGTTAAACTCTCCCTTATATATTAAATTTTCATTCTCTAAATATTCGATGTGGGACAAATGTTACAATAAATTTCTTCGTGCAATATTAAACGCAAAGTGATAACAAAAAAAAATATCGCGATAAAAATTGTATAGAAAAAATCAAAGGTAAAATGGTCAAAACTTACCGCCACATTTTGGATTTGAATCTCGCGAAATCAAAATTGGAACCACCATAGTCGGTGGTATTTCCGTTGGGAAAAAAATTTGGAACTCAAAATATGTGACACTTATCCTCCTCTCAAAATATGTGTCAACCAAAAAATTTTAAAATAATATTTTCAGTTTTACACCATTACAATATACTTTGATCTCTAAGATAAAATGCTAGTCAAAAACTCATATGATGGAAAAAAATCCTTCACTTGATTCTTTTTGAAAATAAGTTTATTCATGGTTATTAAATGTAAAGCGAAAGTGTATTAGTAATAAAATTCTGATGATTCTAATGTTGTATTTTATCTAACTTATTTATATTATAATAAATTTCTTTTACATATTTTTTTTTGATTTTTTCCTTTAAACCGTAAATTACATATTATTAAAAATACAGTAATCTTTTATTTTTTTATAGAAAAACTATCGATCAAATAGTTCAAAATCATATATAGTGAGCAATATTTAACTCACAAATCTTATATATGAGTTATGACAAATATATAGCGATCAATTTATAATAATGTTGTCTATGTTATAAATTTATACTATTAAAACAGAAAACAAAAGGCCTACGTGTCGCGACGAAAGAGTTTTTAGGTTATTTTATTTTTTCCGTTTTAGTCTTTATACTTTAAACTAATTTTCTTATCCAATTTTAATATATTTTACTAATCTATCTATATTATTAAAAGAAGAGAAATTCACAAAACTACACCCTTTTAATCCTCTCTTCACAAAACTACACCTAATTCAATATTTTCAAAAGTTTACACCCTTTCAAAATTTTAAAAGCTTGATTTACCCTTTTAAAATTTACCAAAATTAAAATATTTTCATTTGGGTTCGCTAATAGTGTTTAGGGTATCGTATTAAGGAGGTAGGATTGTTTGGGTAGGGTTTATTTGGATTTAATTTTGAGTGTTTAGGTGTAGTTTTGTGAAGTATTTTGGAAAAGGTTGGGTTTTTAATTTTCTTATCAATCAAATATTGTAGTCAAATATATTAATATTGGTTTGTTTTAAGAAATTAATTTTAACAATTTTATTTCGTTTTGTGTCTCTAAATCTACGAAATATTTTTATCCCGTGTCTATTTTTTCGCGATATTTGTGTGTCTAACTTAATTATCTAATATAAAATATCATATTTTTAAAATAGATTAGGTTTTATTTTATACGGTGATAAAAATATTTTATGAAATAAGGTATGTTATAATGTTTGAAGTTTTTCTAATTATTTTCAGAAAATTCCAACGACTATCACGTTCTTTAATATTTTTGTCTCTATTCATTGTGGTATTGGTATATATATGTGAATATGGTGATATATATAAAGTTTGGATAATTTGTCGTAAACATAGATTTATATTTATAGTTAAATAAGTATATATTTATATCTAAAATCAACTGTATTTGTTATACAATATTTATTTATTTTCTAAGATTAATTTAAAACATGAAATAATTTTTTATTATATATGAATCTAATTATATTATTAAGGATAATTAAATTTTACTCCGTGTATAGCGCGAGGTCCACACCTAGTTTAAGATATTCAATAATTTTGCAAAATGTTAGATCGAGTGGGTATGTTGTTAACACAATTTATTATTAAAAACCTAAATATTGTAAAATTGTATATAAAGTTTGGATAATTTGTCGTAAACATAGATTTATATTTATAGTTAAATAAGTATATATTTATATCTAAAATAAACTGTATTTGTTATACAATATTTATTTATTTTCTAAGATTAATTTAAAACATGAAATACTTTTTTATTATATATGAATCTAATTATATTATTAAGGATAATTAAATTTTACTCCGTGTATAGCGCGAGGTCCACACCTAGTTTAAGATATTCAATAATTTTGCAAAATGTTAGATCGAGTGGGTATGTTGTTAACACAATTTATTATTAAAAACCTAAATATTGTAAAATTGTATCAATAAAGAAATACTAAAAACAATATTTTTATTTTTATAAAAAATAACCAATTATCCTACTTGATTATGTTTTTAGAACATACACAAGGCCCAAAACGACATTCACCCATCCAAACTCCTTTATTCATACAATGATAAGCACATTCATGACAAAAACCCATCCAATTGTCTGCCACATTGTGTCCAAGATGTTCGTCTGGTTCCGGACGATCGCGCCTCTTAAATTCATTTAGAGGATTTGATAAAGGACTTAGAGAATGAATTTTCGCTTCTTCATCTTCTATGAAATTAGAAATACCTATAGATTTGAAAAAGAAAAAATCATATATAACTCTAAACAATAATTTTCAAATATTTGAATATCATATTTATAAACATAAAATATACTTACATGACGAAACGAGAACTAAAATAGTTAAAAACGACATTATTGTCCTCATTTTGTTATTGAGAATTTTATAATATATTTTAAAGTAGTATAGAATTGGTTTAAACCTTCTTGATTTTGTTATGAAGTTACTGGAGTTAGATTTGTCATATTTATATGTTTTTGTAGTTGTGTTACAAAAGAGTTCATCTTTAATAACGATTTTTGTTATAAATGAATGTTTGAGATTTTTAATGTTTTTAAAATATTGTTTTACGTTTAATAATTCAATAGGTAATATTTTCTAAACAACCATGTACGTTATTTTACATGAAAAAGCAAATTATCTAGTAAACATTTACTTGTTTTTATCGTAAAACATTTAGTTATTTATATAATGTGGTCATATATCAAATATTTCAAATACAAGAGGCAAATCAACTAAATACATATACACAAACACATAATTATTAATAAATTCATCGTATAAAAAGTATATTGTTTAAAATTTTTAACTTTGTTTGCGAGAAGACAAAGAAACTTTCAACTTCCATGTAAGCTAAACCCTTAAATATTTTTATATATATAAATAAAAGTACAAAACATAAACATAAGTGGGACAAAATCCCAGAGTAATAGAACATTGATAAACTTACACATTCGCGTTGTGTTTTGGTAAAACTAAGAATCTAAATTTGAAAAAAAATTATATAAATATAAATAAAAACTAAAAAATATATTTTCATAGGTGAAGCATCCAAACAATCTTAAACTAATATTTTCAGGTTTCATGATTACAAAATACTTTTATTTGATCTCTAAGATAAAAGAAATCCCTCTATTGATTCTTTTTGACAATAAGTTTGTTCATGCGTTATTAAACGTAAAGTGAAAGTATATTTGTATTACAATTCTGATGATTCTAATGTTGTATTATCTCATTTATTTATATTTTAATAAATTTATTTTAAATATTCTTCTAAATTTTCCTCTGCACTGTAAATTACATATTATTAAAAAATTATAGTCATCTTCTAGTTTTTTTCAAAAAAACTTACAAATCTTACGTATGGAAAGGCGGATCCAGAAATAATATTTAGGGGCGGGCAAAACCACAAAATATGGGGACAATATTAAATTTGTTAAAGAAATTAGGGACTGAAATGCAAAGAACAAGAGGGGCAATAGTGAAATTATTAAAGAATTACATGTAATTTTAGAATTTCATAACAACTACATGGATCGAAAATACAAGTGTTTGCCTATTTACGGGACATGTTTCATCAATGAATCGTAGGATGGAACGCTAAGTTTATATCCAAGGGAGGAAAGGAAATCATAATTTAAGTCTGCCGCACAAGCTATACCAACCTATGTCATGCTTCCTCCTACCGAAAAGGAAATCTTGGAAGGAGGGGGGGAACCACACAAATGGAGTGGGTTGGATCTTGAAGGCACAAGATGGTAGTACAGAATTACTATGATGCAAAGTTTACAACCGGGTATCTCGCCATTGCATTAGGAAGTTAGGGGTTTGTTTATGTCTAATATATAAACAATCAATGCTCAAACGTTTCACAACAACAATGCTTGAAAAAAATTAATTCTTAAACCAAAATGGTTTCGTTAAATTAGCAAAAAAGTGCAAAAGATTTGTAAGGTACATCCATGAATTCTTATATTTTCAATTTATATATTATGAAAATGTTTATTATAATATAAATATATAATAATGTTTAGCATAGATATGTAATTAGATATATCAAAAATATGGATATGTTTTTAATGTCTATACTAGATTTTTACCCGTGTAGAACACACGGGAGTAATATTTATAAATATATTATTTTGATATAATTTTAATTAATTTTTTATTGATGCACATTGAATAATAAAATTATTAATCATTTATATGTATATTTTCAGATTAAAAATATAATTTCGTTATATATCATAAATTATGTAGAATATATTTTGACCCGTTACAAAATTACACATGAAAGACGTCTCGCAAAATATCGTAACGTATCAAAATTTTAATTTTTTTATATTTTCGGATATTTATGGCTCTTAATTTATGTAATTTTCAACATATTAAATACTTTCAATAATAATAACATCATGGACTCGAATATTCGAAAAAAACGTTTTGATAAATTTTGATATTAATTTATGATAATCCGTAGTTAATATTAACATCGTCTCTAATATATTTAATTTTAAATATATATTTTAATTTTCGAATTTTTATGTATAAATATATGTTTACCTATTTTTGTGGGATTTTTTTTATTTCTCATTTTTTTTTTGAAAAACAAATTTTTTTCTCTTATTTTGTTTTGACCAAAAAATCTTTTTTATGTCATATTTATTTACACTAAAAATTTTTTTATACCAATGACATATTTTGTAAATATATGTCATTTTTAAGGGTTTTTGAAAAGTTGTCCTTCTCATTTAATAAGATAAATAGTGGACTTATATTTATTCTTAAAAGGTTATCTAAACATTGGGATAATATTCGAATGTTTTTCTAATTTTCTCAATATTGTTTAAAATAGTATTTCAATTTTTCTAATTTTCTATTTTGATTTTTACGGTTTTAGTAAATTGTATTAAAATTCCCCGTGTACGCAGGTCCTTATCTTGTTAAATATAAAAGTATATATCTGTAAAATGAATCCCCCATAGTTCACAAAAAAAATCCAATATAATTAGTTGTAAATAAAAAAATTTAAAAGGTTACGATATATCTGTAAAATGAATCCCCCAATAGATGCTTTTTCAAAAAAAAAAGATATATATTCCCTATGTTTCAATTAATTTGTAGTTTAAGCATTTTGCACAATAATTAAGAAACACATTAAAACATATTCCCTCCGTCCCATTTTATTTGATGTTTAAGGATGTTGCACACATATTAATAAAACTCTATTTTTCATAAAAACATCATTAATTATAACAAAATAGATCAATAGAAAAAAACTCTTCAAAATACTATTGGTTAAAAAAATTACATAATTTAATTTCTACATGGAAACTTGTAAAACATCAACTAAATTGGAACAAAAAAATCTCTCTAAAACTTCGTATAATATGGGACAGAGGAAGTATTTGATATCATTATATCCCATAAAAAAATATCAAATAAAACTATGTACAACCAATCAAAAATCAGTCTGCAAAATACAAATAGGCAAAAAAAACACAAAATAACTATTAATGTTCCTAGTTTGATGATGGAACATTCGTAAGTCTAGACCTCTAACAAACTGCAAATAATGTGTCTAATGCACTTACACAACACACATGTTAGCACTTAACATGTCATACTCTTACACTAGATTTGCAACACACATAGTGGATACAACCATTTTGAAAGTTTATAAAATATTTAAGGGAGACAGCATTGATTTCATTAATTTTATGCAATCTCAATTACACTCATTCACATAGTAGTAAATTTTTTAAGGAGAAGACACGAACATGACCTCAAATTTTCAAATTAATGATGCCATATTAAACACCTCTAATTTGGCCAACATTACTAGGATTTTCACTAACCGAGAAAGCACATTAATAAGACTTACCAAAGCACAAGAGATACCCAAGTCTTCAGTAGTTTTAGGTATTGCTTGTAATAATAAGAAAGTAGTTAAAACTTGTTGAGATGAAAAAGAAGATGAAAATCAAAAAAACTGTTTCTAATTTGATTGTGTGTTTATTAGAGCTTGCTTTTTCATCCGAATCTTTTCGTGTCTGTTTCTTCGCTTTGCCTTTTTCCTCGTGTTTTTTTCGTGTTCGAGAGTTCTTTCCTTTTTTCTCACAGCGCGCATCATCGCATTATTCTGCTCTTGTGTACGGATTTCATGTCGATACTTCCTCTTAGCAATATTGATTTCATGTATACGCCTCCTCTCCTCTTCTGTCTTGCCTACAACTTTAGGGGTTTTGTTTGCAACCTTCTTTATGTTTCTCTTGCGATCTTCTTCCTTCTTTTCTTCTGTTTTCTTATTCATCTCCATGTTGTTTTCAATCCGACGCCTTTTGTTCGGCGGTATGCTACTACTAGCAGATTCCCAGTGAGGCCTTTTGATTCCTTCCTTAATTGGCTTTTGGAAGCTTATCTTTTCTCTCTCGTCCGGTTGAAATGTTGGGACTTTTCTCGACACTTGCTCGTTCTGGAAAATTGTGTCCGGACAAAATGGTGCTGCTTCAGGCTTCATGTCTGTTGTATTATTACCAGCTTCTTGGTTTATTGTTTGTAGCACAAGCCTGTGTGCTGCCTTCCCAAGCCTAAACCCAGAAATGGATCCTTCTGGGTTATACCTGCACAACAATGAACTCATAAGACATTTAAAACAATCTTGTAGATTATAAAAAGATTTATTTTTTACAATCTTTTAACCTCTTGGTTTTTATTATCTTCTCAGAAACTCTTCTTCTTCTTCTATTATCGCCATCTTCATGCCATAGATTAGTTCCACCTTTTCTATACACATGCTGTAAAGTCTGTGGAGATAATAAAACAAAATGTTTAATACTAAGCAGTACAAAAGTAGACTATGTTTTTTTGGCTTATTTTAAACCACAACTTCAAAACCAAAAATAGAAAGCAATGTAGAGGAAATAGTAAAATCATCTATACCTTTTTAGGAAGCACAACCCCTGGTGCTGGGCGACTAATGTCGCTGCCTCGAACATCTTCCGGAAGTTTGTATATGGCACAACTGAAAACAAATAATGATAATTTAACAAAGGAGTTATAGGAGAGATGCAAATAAATTGACAAAACCCAAGTTTTTGATCAATGGCTTACATGACTTGATTAGCTAAAACATCTTCCATGCCTTCGACTGGGGAGTTGATACGTGAAGGCTGACTATCTTCACCACACGAAATTAAGTAACCATTCATCCCTTTACTATATTTATCAAGAAACTTTCGTTAGTATGTCTGATTATTCACCATATTTTAACCATTTTTATACTCACAGAAACCCACGTCACAGCCAAACCATTACCATAATTACCTACTGAATCAACTAATCTCATTAAGACACAAACCTTAGAACAGGGTCAACTTTTTCGGTAATTGATAATCGTTCTTCATTGCTCAATTTGTTGGTACGGCTATTAAGAGAACGGATGAGCTCAGCAAGAGGGTTAGATGAAACAACAAAGAGCATGTCGAATAAAACACTGTTTCTTCGAATTTCTTTATCCTGAAACAAAATTAATGGAAGAAAAAAAAGGGTTACGCATGAGATTGTACAGAAAGAAAGTTAATATCTAAAACAGCGGTAGGTTGTACCATCAGTGTGTTCTCCACTTGTGCGGCTGCATCCAGAAGACGCTGTTGTTCGATAAAAGGCAGTTTCGCTATACCCTTTATAAGATAAGAACGAAAAAATATGAGACTGTAAAATAATCACAACTGTAGAAATTTTTAAGCTGTTGGATGTCAAACCATCAAGTCTAACTATATCAGCATGAAAAAACAATCAAACCTGCCAAGAAAAGCGCTTTCCGTTCATGTCAATCTCAAAATCTACACATCACAACAAAAAAGTATGTGTGAGACATGTAGTGCACAACACAACCATGAAAGAAACCAAACTCTAGAAACCTCAAACCTGAAGGATAAAAGTCAACTATAGGTGAATTTGGGTCGGTCATCAATGTCCTAAAGCCCTCTGGGAGCGCATGTGCACTGGGAACGAAATTCAGTTAAGAGATCAGTAAGAGCTGTGAGAGATTATGAAAACACAGAGATTAAGATTGAATAATACCTTGCTGCTGGAAGTACTGCTAGAAGCTGATTAAAAGGTTTAAACGGGGAACCTAATTCAAACTTGATATCTAGCTCATCAAGGCCCTTGAGATCAGATGCAAAAGGTGCGTAATGGTATGGATAAAACCTGCAAGATATTAAGCCACAACATTTAATAGAAGACAAACAAATGGGAGAACAAAAAGTGTGAACCAGTTCATTAATTTCTGCCAAGTTTGTTATTACTAAGGCCATATTGTCTTCTACAACTAAGCCTTCTTGGAATTAAGGTGATAAAATCAAATAAACAACCACTTTTCGACCTAATGCAAGCAAAATTTGAGAAAAAGATGAGCTGAACTACTAGAGGATTTGTTGAACAATCTAAGATGCATGGCGCATATATGATGGGGGGTCTTAAACATGTTTTTGGTATGTTGAACAATCTACTAGTGTGAGGCGTAAACTACAAATGAGCATCACAATACTAAAAGACAGTATGGTCATCTAAGCAAAGTAACCATCCTGCTTCTTAATATTACAAGAAACTAACCACAGTCCACAAAGAAAAGTATAATATATGTACGCAGATGACAAGGAACTGACCAATTCCAGGAACAAACACCGTGATAGTAGTAATGCATTACCCAGCAAAGGCCTTCTGTGTACTTCAAGACCTAGCCAATAATTGCAAAATAGTAAACTGATGCATTCTGTGTGATTTAAGAGTAATTAATTTTCATCAAACTGCAAGCATGGAAACTCACAACATCTCTGCGTATTTGCTCCATTTCCTCTACAGAATTAGCTGTGAATTTCGCCTCATAGTACCTCTCTCTCCATCCTACTTCACCTAACATAACCTAATACCACAGCGGACATGTAAATTGACAGTGTGATTAAATTGGCAGATATTAAACACAAAATCGTGAAAATCAAGCATTCATGGAACCCTTGATGGAAACAAATATCAACAAAAGAAAATGACCTTATCTTGTTCAGGATTATTTGAGCTGAATGCATCACCTTTATCTCGCAACAGTTTCTTCAGCTTAAATTTCAATTCTTCTTTGTTATCTAGTTCCTGAAAAACATCGTATTTTTGTTCACTTTAAAGGAGAAGCAAAGCTCAAGTTCCAAAACAACATCAAGCAAAAATATCTATAGTTTAGCCAGCACAAGGTGAAAACTGAGGAAAGAACTGCAGTCCAACAAAAGGCAATGTAGAGGTAGAAATTTTGTTGAAATTTGTCCTTAAATACAAAAATGACTTACTTCTTCTTTGATGCTATTTTCTGTTTCAAGACTTGCCACACCACTGTTATCATCCAAAGACTGTAATAAATCTGGTTGCTCCGTAGGGAATTTATATTTTCTACTTTGTTGAGATCTGTCGCCAGAATACTTTCGCGATTGCTTCTGTAACAGACATCACAAAAATTGAACCAAATGAAAACTATCCCAACATAGGTGAATCAGAAATTATAGATATTTAATGTTATCTAACTTCCCTTTTTCCCTTATCAAAGTGGTGTAAAATAAGAAGAAAAAAAATATAAACCTGATTTATTTCTGCTCTCTTCTGAAATATTTTATTTTCAAAGACCCCAACGGCCTGGATAAAATGCTCCACGTTACTTAAGTTCAGCTGAAAAATTAGAAGATACAGGTTAACAATCACAGCGCATCCATGTCAAGTAAGATAAAGGATGTTTAATAAATGCACCTTGCTTCCATTGCATAAGTAACTTTCCATTGATCCAAATTCCTTCGTGTACACAGTCATTAGTAAATCAATAGCACCCTGAAAGACAACAAAAGCAATAAATAAAAATCCTATTTGTTTTATTTCATACTTGCCACGTTGTTCACACAAAGATGCGCCATTTATTAAAGAGGAAAGACTTATGAGATACTGAATATAAGAACAAGTCATATACATAAGAGATACTAGTTTTCGACAGATATAAAAGAATTAAAGATAATGCTCTATGATCACAAAAATGATAGGCAAACAGTACAAGAAAATTGACAAAAGATATAGCAACGCAAAACTAAAACAGAACAAACCTCCCGTATCTCTAGCGTAGGCATATGCGGCAGGAAATCATTCCCAACGAAAAAACAGATGAAGATGAAGTCATCTATTATGCGGTCCAAATCTTTTTGCACTCGAGAGTTAGAACTCTGCATATCCTTTTCCAAATACTCCCGTAGAGTCCAGATGTTGACAAACTGCCAAAACAAAAAGAAATGGTAAGGATATCATTATATCAATGAGCCCTTTACATAGCATGAAATTTTGAAAATATTGGTATTGATGTGCACATCACTGTAAATACCTGGTATGGCTTCTTAACTTTGACCTCTGTCTCGCTATCATCAAGCATTTCTCCTCTCTTCCTTTTTATCTTTCCTTCGCAATCTGCTGCTCTGTGCCCAACCTGATCACACAAGAAGCACTTGTCGTTTTGTCCAGCAACGAAAACAACCTGCAGCACGAGGAAACACACAGTTGAGTTGAGTGGACAGAAAAAAATTCCACTAGTGATTCTTGAAACTTAAAAGGCTTGCATATAAATTTGTGACACTATTCTCATATATAAATCAAGTGTCAAACCTGTAGAAAGAAACTTTTGTTGAGATTATAAACGAGTTATTCCAGGGGTAGATATAAACACCGAAAATAACAATAGGACAAACCTCACGAAGGATTGAAATATGAACTTCGTGTGTGGCCAAAGACAACATGATCAAATCAGCATCCTGTCAACCAAAACAATCAGTACAAAGACCTTGACTAAGACCAAAAAAACATTAGTTCAAAAGTAAACATGTAGGCATGCAAAAAAGTATGAGAAATAAAAGGGAGGTTTTTATACCAAACCGTACAAACAATGACGAGTGTTTGGGTCATAACCAGGATGGTTCTTTTGAAGGCGTATGTACGACATGATCTTATGTTCCCCTTCACCAGGAACATTAGCATCTGATAGTATAACCTTTCACAAGAAAGAAAATCATGACCATAAACCTAAGTACGCAGTAAGCAGACACATTGAAAAAATCAGAGACCCTAAGTAGTATACCTTAATCTTTTTCCAACCAGGATCAGAATTTAATTTAACATGGATGTAATATCGCAACGCAATCGACAAAGTAGACATGAACTCTGTTCCCGGGGTTATAACATTAGAATCAAAAACTTGAGAATCCACTTTAGGAGGGACCCTCTTCCCTTCGCTAACAAACTCTTGCCGCAGCTTCTCTTCTTCAACTGCCTACAAACAGAATATTAAAATGTGGATCAGGTCCAACAAAAAGATCACTGCAACTATTTATAACTTTATACAACTAAAGAGATATGATCACAGAGACATACGCAACTACATGAAACCTATCATAGAAATACAAGCGAAACAGTGTTTTAAAAAAGAGAAAGAGATGGTGCGTACTGCTTCTTCTGCATCTTTAGCTGCTCTAAACCGTCTTGATCTCTGCTGATTCATTTTAGCCCTTGGAGCAACACCGTCTGAAAATAGTGTTTACATACATCAACACATCAAGAAAACTTGCAATACATATCCATAAACCAACAAAACACAATCCAGACAATGAATGTATGTATATAAACACACTAACCAATAGCCATAAACAAAAGCTTCCGTGGTCGAACCATAACGAAAAGCCTGTCTATGTAATCAAACATTCGTTGAAACACCTCTGAAGTCGTAGTAGGAGCAGCCTGAGGAAGAAGAAGTAAGAAGAAGAAGTAAGAGATAAACATATAATTCAAAATTTCAAAAATTTGATGAATAAAGAAGAGAGTAAGTAAAGTAAAGTAAAAGTAACCTCGTCTTCTGGGTGGAAACAAGGATGAATGATACCGTTCATGTCGAGATAGAGATTATCATACTCGATTTCGTTAGGGTTTGGTTTGCTTGTATCAACAGTAACCTTGACGCCATTGAAATCGAGTGGTGGCTCTTCTTCTTCGATAACATTTTGAAGAATGAATGGATATTTCTCGATTAACCATCTGTAGAACGATGGTACTCCCATTGCAAAACCCTAAAATCCTAAGAGAGAAGAGAGAAGAGAGAAGAGAGACTTTGTGTTGTTGGCTGCGACGGTTTTAGTGAAGAGCGACGGCGATTTTTTTATTTAGGTCATAAATTCAGATTTACGGTTTACGGTAATGCCCACTAACCGGATTACACGGTTTTGTGTTTTAAACCGAACCGGATTAAATATTCCTAGGAAGAATTTGTTTGAGGGAGGAGTGTTGAATGCGCCAAAACCCGAACTAAAACCGAATCAAATTAGTTTTAAATACATTATATAAACGGTATGGATATTATTTTTCAAAAACTGTAGGATTTAGATATGGTTTGGTAACAAACCGATTAAACCGAAAAACTGAAAAAAAATCCAATTAATTACAAAATTTGATATAATAGATAATATTAATATGTAACCTAAATCTTAATAAAACATTACATGAAATTGATTATATAATCCAATATTTATTTTAAAAACAATAATAATTTTAAAGTTATAATAAATTTATAATACAATTACGTTCCTAAAAATTAATCTTATGAAAATAGTTGAATATTACATTAGTTATATTATTCATTATTTATCAACAAAAAAATTATATATCAGGTTTAACATCATGGAAAGTTTAATATAATTTTGATCCTATAAGAAAAAGAAAATTACCTAATTACTAATATATAAAAATTGGAGATTGGTCACAAGTTTCACAACTAAAACAGACTTGCACTCACAACTATAAAATCTACAATCATAACTTTCATATAACATTAAAGGGAAAATCCCATAAAAAAACCATGAAAGTGACTAGCATTTCCACTTTAAACCTTCAAAGTGTAGCACTCCCAGCATAAACTTTCAAAGTGACAAATTTACCACTTTCAACCTCCAAAGTTTCATACAAATATTAAAAGAGATGAATAATTATCTTTTTGGGACAAAAATTTGGTCAAATACAGCTTGAAAATTTTTAGGTGCATAACCACAATGATTTTATTAAATTAGCAAACTATAGCAAAAAATTATAAAGTATATTCATGATTCTTACATTTAAAATTTTAGATATAATACAAAATATTTTATTTATTATATATATGACAAATATATAGCGACCATTTCATAATAATGTTGTTATAAAGATAATCAATAATTTTGCGAAATGTTAGATTGAGTGGGTATGTTGTTAAAGTTTTTGATAGAAAAAAACACATAAATACTATAAAATTGTATCAATAAAGAAATATTACAGAACAATAATTATCTCTTTATAAACATAACCAAGTTCTAGTCGGTTCGTTTTTCAGAACATACACAAGGGCCATAACTACATTCACCCATCCAAAATCTTTTATTCATACAATGATAGACACATTTATGACAAAAGTCAATCCAATTATTTGCCGCATTGTGTCCAAGATGTTATGGTTATGGTTGATCGTGTCTCTTAAATTCATTGAAAGAATTCGGTAAAGGACTTAAAAGAAGGAATTTTCTCTATTTTTGCTTCCATGAAATTTGAAACACCTATAGATTTCACAAAAAAACAACAACAACAACAAAACTCTAAACAATCATTTTTCCAGCTCTTTTAAATATATAAAATATACTTACATGACGAAGTGAGAACAAAAATAATTAGAAGCGACATTATTGTCCTCCTCTGTTCCGAAACTCGCTAGGCGATACGCGTTCGGACGACCAGCGCCTAGCGAGTTAACGGAAAATCGGGAAAAAATCGGAGAGTACTCGGGGAGTAATTTTTATTAATAATTTAATATTTTAAAACATTCATAAACATATATGTAGACTATATACCTTATATATATGAGATTTATAAAAATATCAATTAATAGAATTAAGTCATTTAACATAATTGTTAATTCTTCCGATTCACATCTTATACAAAAAGTAAAATACAATTCAAGCACACATAACAAAAAGATAGTCTTGACCATGAGAATCTATACAAAAAATAATAAGGATTGTAGTTCATTTTCCTTTTCTTCTCAATGATCAAGTCATTTGTGTGTAATGGATTGATAGATGTGCTAAAGCTGAGAACTTGGTTAATTAACCTGAAAATAAAAATTAAAAAACAAATGAGAGAGCAATTATATAATAAAGTTTAGAAGGTAACGAAAAATAGAGACAATACAATTACATAAAGTTTTGAGATCAACACTTAAATATAAAAAGATATAAAACTTACTTTCATACGCATTTCATGAAACACAAGATCTTCTTGGTAAACATTAGGTTCAAACTCCATGTCTAATAAACTTCAGCTATGAAAGGAGGAAGAAAAGGGAAAGAAAACAAGTTTGGGCTTTATGGGCTTGTAAGCTCGTTGGTTTTATACTTTAATTTGTGAGAATTAAAAAAATTAAGAAAACTTGTTGTCCCATATCGACACATGACCAAAAAATGTAGGAAAATTTTGGTTATAAATATAGACATATGCACTAAAAAATTATTTCATGAGGCTTTAAGCCCGCATAAATTATTTCATAAGGCTTCAAGCCCATATGTTAAAATTTCTTCAAAATTAATCGGTAAAAATCGCCGATTAAACCGATTACTCGGTAATTTTTATGATAAATCGTTTGGCCGATTTCTTTAGCCGAGTTGGCCAAAATCGCATCGGCTTGGTGCCGCCTAGCGATTTAACGGCGCCTAATCGGCTAGGTGCCCGAGTTTTAGAACAAGGTTGTCCTCATTTTGTTAAAGAAAATTTTAGAATATATTTTAAAGTAGTAGAGAATTATTTTAAACGTTCTTGATTTTGTTATGGAGTTAGATTTGTCATATTTATATGTTTTCAAATTTGTGTTACAAAAGAGTTAATCTTTAATAACGATTTTTGTTATAAAGGAATGTTATGATTTTTAAAGATTTTAAAAAATTGTTTTACGTTTATATAATTCAATAGGTAATATTTATCAAACAAGATTTATGTTATTTAACATGAAAAACCAAATGATCTAGTAAACATTTACTTAATTTTAATGCAAAATATTAGGTTATCTACAATATAGATTTTTTAGTAATGTTATAGACTGTATTTATATATATATCAAATACCTCAAACACTTACAAGAGGCAAAACAACTAAAGACATAAACACATAAACTCAATTATATTAACCAATTGTCGAAACTTTGTTTACGTTTAGCAAAAGAAACTTTTAACTTCCATATAAGCTCAATCCTAAAATATTTTATTATTATAATTAAAATGACAAATTATAAACAAAAGTGCCACAAAATCCCAAAATAACCGACCATAGACGAACTTACACATTTGCATTGTGTTTTAATACATATGCATAACATATGAATGATAGAAATCTCAATTTGAAAAAAAAAAATTATATTAGTTTATATATACATGTAGAAAATATATTTTCATAGGTGAAGCATCCAAACAATTGTACACTAACATTTTCAGTTTTTACATGATTACAAAATACTTTTGTTTGATCTCTAAGATAAAATGCTAGCCAAGAACTCATATGATAGAAAAGAATCCTTCACTTGATTCTTTTTGACAATAAGTTTATTCATGCGTTATTAAACGTAAAGTGAAAGTATATTAGTATTACAAATCTGATGATTCTAATGTTGTATTTTATGGAATTTGTTTATTTTTATAAATTTTATTTTAAATATGTTTCTAATTTTTGCATCGTCAATTATATAAAATAATAGAGTCATCTTTTAGTTTATTCAGAAAAACTATTGGTCAAATTATTTAAATATCATATAGTGAGCAATTTCAAATCATATGTATGACAAATATATAGTGATCATTTTATAATAGTGTTGTTTACGTTACTATATTTTTAAGATATTCAATAATTTTGAAAAATGTTAGATCGAGTGGGTATATTGTTAAAGTTTTTGATTATTAAAAACATAAATATTGTAAAATAATAATATCAATAAATAAATATTAAAAATATTTTTTATATTTTTTTTTATAAAATTAACCAATTATCCTACTTGATTATGTTTTTAGAACATACACACGGCCCAAAACGACATTCACCCATCCAAACTCCTTTATTCATACAATGATAAGCACATTCATGACAAAACTCTATCCAATTGTCTGCCACATTGTGTCCAAGATGTTCGTCTGGTTCTGTCCGTTCGCGCCTCTTAAATTCATTTAGAGGATTTGATAAAGGACTTAGAGAATGAATTTTCGCTTCTTCATCTTCTATGAAATTGGAAACACCTATAGATTTGAAAAAGAAAAAACAAAATATAACTCTGAACAATAATTTTCAAATATTTGAATATTATATTTATAAACATAAAATATACTTACATGACGAAACGAGAACTAAAATAGTTAAAAACGACATTATTGTCCTCATTTTGTTATTGAGAATTTTAGAATATATTTTAAAGTAGTATAGAATTGGTTTAAACCTTCTTGATTTTGTTATGAAGTTACTGGAGTTAGATTTGTCATATTTATATGTTTTTGTAGTTGTGTTACAAAAGAGTTCATCTTTAATTACGTTTTTTTGTTATAAATGAATGTTTGGGATTTTTAATGTTTTTAAAATATTGTTTTACGTTTAATAATTCAATAGGTAATATCATTATATAATAGCACAATCTTCCTTCAACCTCAAACTTCCACCTCATAACCTTATAACATTAATGTTTTAATTAAATAAATAATAATGAATTTATTCCAAAAAATCTTGAAGTGTACAAATCATCTAATGAAATGCAAATAATATATGTTCATACATAAAACAATATATAAATTGTTCTCGATAATTTTTAAGACCAAATGTTTGTACAAATTTTATGTAAAATGTTTCAAAATATCCACCGGGAAAACAAAACCTTCAAACAAAATAAATAAAACCCCTTAAAATTTTCCATAATGTTACTAAGAAAAACAAAGCAAAAATAAAATGTGATGGATGAAATCACCACGTAAAATAAAACCAGAGTAAATGTATTAAACTCATTTTCATTAATTAGTTAAATATGTAACGAATGGTTCATTCAAATATCAAACCAAATATCTACGCCAAAACCAAACTCAAAACAATAAAATTGGTTTATACTACTATACTAGATGAGGATCCGCACATACGTGTGGAATTTAATATAATTTTTAATTTTATATATTTATAATTATTTAGTAAAAAATATATATGGTAGATAGTCTCTTATTTCATAAAATACATTAAATAAAACATGTAGATTGTTCGAGGTAAGGTTTAACGCGGGATTCATCCGCGTATTAGAAATATTTAAATTTTTTACCCCGAGATATACCTTCCAAGATGTCTTGATACAAATTTAAAAATTGTTTACTGAATTATATTTAATATAAAGTTCAAAATTATATTATGTATAATTTTATATTTGGAATATAATTTATTTATATATCATGAATTATTTATGCTATTTTTTTATATGTTGCTAAATTACACATAAATATTTGTGCATAAATTGAATTCGATTTAATCTCATAACTATTATCATTCGTTTAAATTTGTTATGTGATCTTTTAACGACCCGTTACAAAAACTAAAAGGAGAATTACAAAACTAAACCATCTGAATTGCGTTTTACAAAATACGTCATTTCAAAGTTATTTTTAAAAACTACACCTAAACACTCAAAATTAAATCTAAATAAATTCTACCTACACAAAATCTACCCTTTAATATTATACTGTAAACACTAATTAACGAACCTAAATGAAAATATTTAAATTTTGATAGTTTTTAAAGGATAAATCAACCTTTTCAAATTTTAAAAGGGTGTAATTATAGAAAATATTGAATTAGATGTAATTTTGTGAAAGAAGTGTTGAATTGGTGTAGTCTTGTGAATTTCTCAAATTAAAATATGTATTTGCTATTATGATTTGTATAATTTGTATTCGATTGGGCATGAGTATGTATTTTGTAAATTCTGTAAATTGGCCCAAATTATAAACATAGGTTAGTAAAAAAATGTAATGACATTGTATTGTAATTAGAATTTTTTTAAGGGCAATTTGCAATAATGTTTTCCAATTAATAGATAAGATAACAACAACTAAAAAACTTTACAAGATGAACCTCACACTATCATAAAATCAACTTAAATATTTTTGAAATTACTAGACAACATTAATAATCGCCGGGTTCTATCCTAGTTTTCTAAACACCATGTACGTTATTTTACATGAAAAAGCAAATTATCTAGTAAACATTTACTTGTTTTTATTGTAAAACATTAGTTATTTATACAACGTAGTCATATATCAAATATTTCAAATACAAGAGGCAAATCAACTAAATACATAAACACAAACACTTAATTATTAATCAATTCACAATAATGTTGTCCATGTTAGTATATTATTAAGATATTAAATAATTTTTCCAAATGTTAGATCGAGTGGGTACGTTGTTAAAGTTTTGATAGAAAAAAACATAGATACAATAAAATTGTATATTTTACCTTTGCAAAACTATGCATAATTGAAAATTGTTATAAATGTAAATCCTAATTAACGGGTATAATGACAGAATTACCCCAATAAAATAATTAGTTTACTAGAATAGAGATGAGAACCAAGAACACTATCCAACCGCTTGTCAAAGTTTCGGTATCGGCCATGGCCATGACCATATCTCTATATCGTTATTGTAAACCTAAGCATTTTAAACCAAATCCGCTAAAGAATGTTGTTGTTGTTCCTTCCTCTCCACTCTACCCCTCTCCTCTCCGTCGATGCCTCTCTCTTTAGTCTTTACCTCTCCGTTTTTATTTATTTTACTAATTTTTTTTTTTTGTCAAACATTTATTTTACTAATTAAAGACAAACTTTTGGGATATATTCACATATTTCTTGTCATTATGTAGGCCTAGTTGGTCTAGTGGTTTAACCGTAAAGGTCGTAGTTTTGATTGCATTAAGAATGATTTGCTTTTTCTAAAGAAGAGTTAAATTAAATGATTTGGACCTTGTTTCTTTCTAAAGGATTAACGAGCCAAATATATTTTGGCTTTTTTGGCTCGCTATATACAACCATAATCTATCTTTTTCCTATAACGAGCTTGAAAAACTCATATGAATAGAGAGTATTTCCATTATGTTTAAAGAAATGAAAAGTAGATGAATGATGTTACTCTATTTCTCATTTATATTTCTTTTTTTGTTGATAATCTTGTCTAGTTGTTCCCTCAAGCAAAATTAATATTGTACAATAATTGCTCAAAACTAACTCTAAGTGGAAAGACACTTTATATTAACATAAATTTTGTAAGATTAGGTAAAATATAAAAATACACTTAGAGAATCTTCAAGCCCATCTCTATAATTTCTTCTATTATAGCTGCAACTTTATTTTAGAATAAGAGATGAAACTACACACATTATAACAAAACTAAGTAATGGGCTCTAATTTATCGAGTTTAAAGGAAATTTTAAATTCATTTGTTTAATGTATGATCTTCAAATATTTTGTAACAAAAAAAAACCGATTTGATTTTAGCGAAATTAAGGATTTGTGGATATAAAGAAATTAATGATGGAATTGCCGTCAGTTTTATACAAAACTAAAAATACTAATCTGAAAAAACCACACAAGACAATGTAGTCATGTAGTCTATCAGCGCTGGTAAAGTCAAACTTCGCACGGGCCATCCTCCTCTATAAGGCACCGAGTCGAACCCCAGGAGACGACGAAACGTGCGGGTCATCGGCGTTGACGTAGATGGTAACCGTATCTCCGTCCGCCACAAATTTTCTATCCACCCGAAAGTTTAAATTTCTAAATCAATAAAGTATAAATGATTTACCTAATAAATAATTTATTACCGGAAATGTATGGAGTCTATATAAGACTATCATGTTGAATAGGTTGAATTTCTTCGTTTACGGAGTTCTGCATGCTCCAATCGCTTTGTTATATCCCTGTTGTGTAGGCAAGAACGTGGAGCTTCTCCATACGCATAAATGTCGCACCGGTGCCATAGAGTAGATGGATGAGTACTAGAGCTATGCAATCTCAACGTCGCATATACTCGCCCATCAATCTTGCACACCTATTCAGTTTCTCAACTCTCTCCGGCAAGAAATCACGACCGGTCTTCAGACAATATCCTTCAGTAAGATCTTTCACCAATCGCTGGAGAGAAATCATGCGAGAAAAGTCTTGTGTAGAATTCACTCTAGGTATTATATCGTTGAACTCTCTCTCAACAACATTGATCATATATACTGAAAAAGGTAAAGAAAATAAGAGATGAAACACACATAATTGGGTCGTTTTTTTACCCCTGAAGAGTATCTATCCATGCTGAATCCCCCTAAATTCACATCTTCAACATATAAACCCCTAAACTTACAAATTTTATGATTATCCACCCGAACTCATTAAAATCTAACTAATTCCACATTTGACCAAAATTGTAATTAATGTATTAATTAATTGTGTTCAAACAAACTCGATTATGATGTGAATTTTGTCCGATTACGATCCAAAACTACATATTTAAGATTTGTATACTACATATATTTTCATTGGCGAAGCATCCAAATAATTTTAAACTAATATTTTCAGTTTAACATGATTATAAAATACTTTGATTCCAAAGATTATAGAAGTTTAAGGGAATGTGCTACTAAAAGGTTCTTACACTTATATTTATAACACAAAACACAACATTAGCTCCACATACATCCTTTAAATACTTAAAAGATCAATTAATAGTGTCATAAGAACACGTCACACCTAGAAATGCACACACACACATCATATCATTTGATGGTGATGTATCGATTGGTACCGTGTTTCGCCCAACGATCCTTGAGATCGACCGGGTTTGATAGATCATGACACCCTTCTGAAGCAAGCCGGCTTAGAAGCTTGTTGAACGCGCTCCCACTCATTTTCCGCCCACCAACACGAGCATGTCTTTTGTTAGGCAATGTCGGTAATGGATGCATCGAGATCGTGTTTGTGCAGCAAGACGATTGCCAACCTCCGTTTCCCCATTTGTAGCATTGTCTTAGGATTCCGGTACACGAACATACAGGTGGTTGCATTGTTGTCTCGTCGTAAACAACTTGGTTTAGCCCATTTGATTCCGATCCTATCAAGACATGGTTACTTGTTTCTTCAAAGTCGTGTGTCATCGTCGTACTCTTCACTAACATTATCTTGGTTAACTCGTCCACGCTCTCTTTCTTAGCTTTCCTCGGCACTCTCTTATCAGCAGTGGTTTGTGTTGCCGTCGTTTTTGGGTCTTTCGCTCTTCTGCCACGCTTTGGTTTCGAAGCTTCCATGGCGGATCCAGTACTATCTTTTGGCGCCATTTCTCTGCTTTCAAATCCATTTTGGCTAAACTGAGGTATGTGATGATGACGACGACGGACTTGTGGATGATGCATGTGCTTCAATACCGACATATTGGCAGCGGCAGAAGGAGCAACCACGGGGTTCTCGCGGTATTGCAAAGCTGTAAAGGCGTTGTCTCTCTCCATAATCACGTTGTTGCGCTCAGCTATAGCCGTGTCTCTCTGGAGAAACGCCATGTCCCGTTCAGCCACGGCTGCTTTCTTCTCGGATAAAGCCATATTTCTCTCTTGAATGGCTGCGTCGCGCTCTGCTATTATAGACATGACTTGTTTCATCGACGGCTGATTCTGCATCAACCACTGTGTCATAAAATGAGTGTTTTAAACTGCTATGATGAATTGAATTAGGTTTTGGATATTGGAACCTGGCCATGAGCTGCTTTATACCGACCGTTATCGCGATCATCCATTTTTTGAGATAATTTTTAAAGTCTTATAAATCACTTTATGTAACAATTTTTGGAAGCTGTTGTTGAAAATAGACAATAAGAGATTGATCTCATCTATTAATCCTTCAAATAGCCAAACACTAAAAAAGTGTCAAAGAGACCATAATCATATACACAAGCAAAATCATTTTTTGCTAATAGTAATGCAAGCAAAGCATATGAATAAAAACTGACTAGGAAGCAAAAAAAGTTTGGTTCATGAGAAACTTTCAACAAACAATTATACATTATTACATTCACAAGAAGAGCTTAAAATTTGAGAAATTCCTTAGAATATCACCAAAATAAATTTTTGTTTTGAAAATATCGTTACAAAGTTTTTTATAACAAATAAACTATTAAAATGTTTTTTATATCAAAAATACCATGAAAAATAGTAGTTTACAAAATGCCACAAATACAAAAAACGAGTTTTAACACTTTTAGATTTAAAATTTTTCCATTTGGATTCGCTATATAGTGTTTAGGGTATAGTTTTGAAAATGATAGGAATAATTTTGAAGGTTTTGATTGTAATTTTGAAAATTTAAGATTTGTTGTATTTACCAGATTTTTTTTTTTTTAAAGATATTTGTAAAGCTTCAAAAATGTGAATCAAATGCTATAATACCCTTTGACTAAAAGTCAAGAGCTATTATACCCTTTGATAATTTTGATTTTTGTTTTGATTTTTATAAATTTCAAAATAAATCAATTTTATAAACTGAAAACGTGATTTTTTATTTAATTTTAAGAATTTGATAAAAATATTTTAAAACAAAAAAAATAAAAATAAAATATTTTTAACAAAATCGTCAAAATATGATATAAAAACGATTTTAAAATATATTTTTTGTTGAATTTAAAGGTTTAGTAGTTTAGGGTTTCCATTTGGGTTCGCAATTCCAAATCCAAGACACTTTTGATTAGTTTAGGGTTTAGATTTGAAAATATTTAGTGTTTTATGTTTTTGGTCAACGAAAGTCAAAGAGTATGAAGACTCAATAAGGGTATGAAAGATTATAATTTTTGTTTAAGGGGGTATAATAGCTTTTGACCCCAAAAATGTGCGTTAATTGTTTTAAGAAAACTTTATTTAGTGTTAACGAGAATTTCCCTTAAAATTAAAGATCAAAACTGTGAAAAGCAAAATTAACACTAGCCATTAACACAAACTTGGTAATAAAGAGAAACTCATACTAATAATAATAATATATTCAAAAAGGGGAAAATTTCAAAAAAATTGAATTGGAGAATTGCAAATAAATCGGAGTTTAGCTCTATGGAAGGTTTAGAAAAGCCCTAATTTAGTTTAAGGAGCTTCGAATTACAAAGAAATGAACGTAGAAACTTACTTAATAAACTTGAAAGAAGATAAGAAAGACAGACGACGATATCCACCAAATTTTTGTTTAAAATCCCCAAAATCGAAGAGTGAGAAGAAATAAATATCTTTGTTGGGGAAGAAAGAGGAATTTGCAAGTGTTTCTCTTTTCTCTATTAACTTATTAAGTGTTTTACGTTTTGCTAATTACTTTCTTTTTTCATTTCATTTTCTTTGTCACTTTCCGGTTTTTCAATTTTTTGGTCATTCGGTGTAAAAGAGATTTGAGAAGACGGAAATAGCAATGTCCGGACAAAATAATAAGTTTATTTTTTGTTAAATTTGATTGAAATTCAATATTTTGAAATGTATTTTTGCAAAGTAATTAGAAACAAGTTATTTTTGAAAACATACAGTATTTAGAATAAATCCTCGTTCAAATTAAGCGCAAGGGGATACATTTAAATTAGATGTATTTTGAAGAGAAAATAAACATAAAATTATTTGCTACTTTTTTACAAAAATAATCTCTAATTTCATGCTTAACAATTCAACTAAAAGAGGATTACCCTTATAAGTCCAAATTTTGTTACACCTAACAACTAATTCAGAGTCATCTTCTTTTCTCTCTATAACCATTAAAGCAGAGGCAGAGCAGGTCAATAACTTAGTTTCAGACAAAACAAAACAATCATTAACTTAAGTCAACACTACAGCTATAAACCCAACAAAAGACTATTGTTCAAATCCAGAAAATAAAAACACTTTCAAGCATAATAGTACACTCCATTCCCACTTGACCAAAAAAAAAAACCAGACTTTACCCTTTGATACATAACATACATACTATCTAATACAGAGAAGCTTCACTACAATACTTTTTGAAGGTGAAAGCTTCATCCGTCAAGAACTCGCTACAAAAAAAAAAACAAGAATTTGTTGCTAAGTAAGTAAGACATCGAAATAAACGTAAGAGCTCTGAAAGAGAGACTCACAATAATCGCTCAGCCATCCGGCCTACTTCCCATCTTGGACTCCACGGGTAATCCGATGGTAGGTTTGATTTTACAGGCAAATTCAATTGGTTTAGATGCTACATATACGAAAAAAAACTTAATTCATTCTTTTATTAACTATACAAAAAGAGAGACTCGCAAAGCTTTCTTATTACAAGATTGGTTTGATACCTGACAACTTTGGAGCATTAAAGCTGGTTGTTGCTTCGGAAACTGACTTGGAAATAACAAGTGAACCTACAACAACATATTTGTGAAACTCAGAATTCTCTACAAGACAAGTTTTTAAACATGACATGGCTAAATGCAATTGAATCGGTATCCACTTTAACGCAGCTTGGGTGTGAAAATTTGTATTGAAGGTCTGAAGAATGATAGTATTACCGCGAAAGCAAATGCTCCTGAGGCAGCAAGGAAGGTAGCTTTCCGGCAAAATGTCTAGCAACAAAAAAAAAAAATTTAAGAAAAGCTGAGAAACTCGAAAAATCTTTGTAGATATATGCCAAGAAAGTACTTACAGGATCAGCTTCAAGAGGCCTTCCAAGAAAAAGAGCTAAAGCTTCGATGAAACTCCTCCTTAGATCAATTGCAGACACAGCTTCCATGATCTAGAAACTAAGCTTGATAAGGCTCTCATATTAACAAATTAAATACATCTTTTTGACTTGTTTAAGTAGGAAGAGTTAGATGAACTGACTTGTCTCTCAAGGGTTTCTTCAAGATGGGGAAGATATTCAGCCAAACACCTACGTATTTTTTACGGGTATTTCAAATATATCGATTACACATGAATGGTTTTGCAGGTAGAGTAAATTGTGTGTGCATATGTAACTTACATTCCATTCATCCATGGAGGAAGTTTAACATCATCAATAGAGAATAGTGCTTTTAAATCAGAAGATGATACTAGTCTCAGACGAGGTGCCGAAGGTGCTGTTTCATATTTCCGAAGAATCGGGTATACTACCTGTTTACATAACCCATTTATCAAGAAGAAAAAAGGTAGCTATTAAAACAAAGAGTGAATAATAAGAAGAAAAAAAGAGACTTATAAGGAACCTGAAGATAGATCTTCTGGTGATGCTTCCAAGGGCAACCAACAACCATTTGGTTTATGTTAAGATCCATCAAAAGAGGTACTGCAAATTTGACTTCCTCTGGCTACACTAAAAGTTAAAAGGTAATCGAAAGTCAAATGCATACAAAGTAATGTGCATGACTTCACATAGACAATTATCAAATAATTACCTTCTCAGCTCCTGAAGTCATTTGCATTTCAATTCCCTGAAAATGACGGTAAGGTAAGAACATAAACAGTAAAACATAGAGAATGACGATATGCTATAACTAAAAGGGTTGTGAAATTTGTTCCAAAGCAACACCAAAAATTACTTTCCAACACATAGTTAGTGACATTATCATTCCAATTCTTAACATTTCGCCATAATAAACAGAATCTACGCGCTTGAGGGCGGCTTTGCTACTCAAACATTTTTTTCTTAAACCCATCACTATGAAGATGTAAAATGCAGCTTATAGACAGTCTAAAACAAAATTCTGATTTCAAATATGTAAGAAGTAAAACAATCAGTGAGATACCTTGCGAGTTAAAACAGTGCTAATCTCAAACTTGACGCGCTCATCATCAACATTACTCACACGCCTTCTTTGATAAGCCAAATATTGATCCCTAAAACAGCGAAATTCATCAAATTAGAGACATCCTTGGAGCCAAAACACAATCCTCAGAAGAGAAAAAAGAAACAAACTTTTAAGTCAAGAAAACAAACAAACCTCAAGGCTTGAATGAGAACAAGTAAGAGTGTAGAGTCTTCACTGTTCCAAGCAGACAAAGCCTTTTCAAGCAACGAAACCTCACCATCACCACCATGAAAAATGGGCATAAAACATTCATCTTCAGGACCAAATATGAAATCAGGAGGAGTATCTGCATACTCTGAATTGTAAACAACATCCCCTGAAAACAACAAAAAAAGAGAGAGACTTTTAAAACACAAAAAACATTGTGATTGTGTAATAAAACAAACAAGCAAAAAAGGGCTTACATTTGATAGTGTCTAGACAATAAGGTATAACCAAAGTAAACCGATCGAGGATTTTAGGGTTTAATTTGTTACCCGACCAAACACTTTCGATCTACAAATTGAGAAATCAAAAAGAGGGATACGATAAGGAGAAACCCTAAAATTGAATGTATAGAGAGAGATTGAGAATTGAACCTTGATGGAATCAGGAGAGTGGTGTAGTAAGTAATGAAGCTGATCTGCGATGAGAGGAGGAAACCCTTCGAAAGCCATTGGAAAGAGGATCTTTAGTAACTATGGAGCGAGAGAACACAAAGAGATGGAAAAAGAGTTCACGAGAGACACTATTGAATAAATCTTTTTTTATCTATTAAGTATTAACCATAAATAAACTTTTGTTAGTTGGATCAATGCACTCAAATACTTTTATTTTTTTCGACAAATTCTCGAAAATACCATGGAAATAGTTTTTAGGACCAAAGTATATGAAATCTTTAAATTAACTTAAAAGAATTTTGAGGAATTCACAAAACTACACTCTTTTTTCCTTTCCTATAAATTTTTTTATCTAATTCAATGTTTTCACATATTTATACCCTTTCAAAATTTTAAAAGCTTGATTTACCCTTTAAAAAATTATCAAAATTAAAATCTTTTCATTTGAGTGCACTAATTAGTGTTTAGGATATAGTATTAGAGGTAGGATTGTGTGGATAGGGTTTATTTGGATTTAATTTTTAGTGTCCAGGTGTAGTTTTGTAAAGTTATTTTGAAATGGTTTAGTTTTGTGAAATGTAATTCAAATGGTGTAGTTTTGTAATTCTCCCAAAGATTTTCGAAATTAAACTCTAAATCCTTAAAAATAATTTCAACTTCCCTTGTACCTAAATCTTTAACACTGAATAACAAACCAAGAAAAAAATTCTACAGTTTTAAAATTTAATTTTTTTATTTATGATATTTTGGTTCAAGACTTTTTCTAATGATACTTTATAAAAAAGAGGAATTCACAAAACTACAACATTTCATCATTTCCTTTACAAAATTCTACCTAATTCAATATTTTCTCATATTTACACCTTTTCAAAAATTTAAAATCTTGATTTACACTTTAAAAAATTACCAAAATTGAAATCTTTTCATTTGAGTTCGCTAATTAGTGTTTAGAGTATAGTATTAAAGGGTAGGATTATGTGGGTAGGATTTATTTGGATTTAATTTTGAGTGTTTAGGTGTAGTTTTGTAAAGTAATTTTGAAAAGTAATTTTGAAATGGTGTAGTTTTGTGAAATGTAATTCAAATGGTGTAGTTTTGTAATTCTCCCTATAAAAAATTAATTTGTGATGTCTTTTTGATAAATAAAACTTTTTCCATGGTATTTAAAGAAAAATATTCTACTTTTATTAAAAGAGAAACCTCAAATATTAAATATAAATAAATTTTATTTTATTTTTTTAAAACAAAAAGTTAAGGGCTTCATTGGTTGTAGTTGTAGCTTTTGATTTTTTTGCTGTAGAAATCTAGTTGTAGTTTTTTTGTAGTTTTAAATTTTATTGCTGTAGGATTTTGGCTGTAGAAATTTAGCTGTCACTTTTTAAAATAAAAGCATGATTGGACAATTGTAGGTTTTTTTTATGTCTAATAAATATGATTATGTGTCATTGTATATACACTACCAATATATATATACACATTAATATAGTTTTTATACTATTATTTTATAAAAACTAATAATTGCATTATCTTGTAAACTTATAGGGTTAAAAAATGATGTTGTGAAAATAAAATATATCTATATTAGTATTTTTGAAGTACTAATTTGAAATTTTCCAAAAAATCACACTAAATTACACATTATGCCATTGGGCATAAAAGGAAATATTTTTGAACATTTAATTACGAAAAATCAAATAAGGAAATATTATAATTCTCTCCAAAATAAATAAAAAATATTAAAGAAATTATGTAAAAAATATTTGAAAAACAAAATAAACATATGTAATTCACATAAATACATTATTACATAGTTTTTTTATAAAAACTACCATTAAAATTTTATTTAAATCAAAACAAACATGTTTAATTAATATTATTAAGAATTTAAAAACGATTTGAAATTTTTTTTTGTTAAAAATATCAAACAATAAAAAACAAAATAGTTTGTTAACGAGTTTGATTTCCGGTTCGATTATAAACAAAAAAGAAGAAATTGCAATTCTACTAAAATTTAAATCTTATATTACATATTTAGAATATGTTTACGACAATTATTTATATATATAATCAAAATAATTATAATTTTAAATAAATTTGGGTAAATCGCATAATATGATTTGTGTATTTTGATTCGGTTTGTATTTTGAATTCGGGTATTTTCGAATCCTAAATATAATAAATAATAAATTATTGGTCTAATCAACTTATAAATTATACGAAATATATAATAAAAATATATATATTATTATTTTTGAAGTACTTTTTGAACTTTTCCAAAAAAACCTCACTTAACTACATACTATGTCATTGGTTTTAAACTCACTTAAAGAGTTATGTAAAACTTACACACAAACATATCTCATTCTATATATATACTTTTTTTAAATTGACTTAAATATCAACAAAAACAATAAAACCGATTTTAACATAAAATCAACCACTAATTTCATATTTATGATATTTTTGATATAATCTTTTTATTTTTCTTACGGAGGTCTATAAAAATTTCAGAATATAAATATTTTTTAAAAAGTATATAGTTTAGTTTTTATATATATTCATTGTCCATATTATAATTTTCTATTTATATTAATATTTTAGATGTTAATAAACATCTATATTGAACATAGATAAAGTTTGTTTAAATCAATTAACACTAGCATAACAATTATTTATTAACGGGTTCGGTTTCTAGAAAAATTCTAGATAAATGACAAGAAGTTTGAAAATAATGATTAAACTTTATCATAAACAAATTTCGGTTTATTCGGGTTCAAATCTAGAAATTTGTTTTGGCTTCGGGTTTTCGGGTAGTAAATTTATCAATTCGTTCGGGTTATTTATTTTTGAAACGGTTTCGATTCTTTAATTTCGGTTTGGTTCCAATTATGTACTTCAAATATAATTATAACTATTATTATTTTAAATAATTTTTGGGTAGTTAGAGTAGTTTAGTTTAGTTCTACAAAATTGAGTTCGGTTCAGATTCGATTTCGGGTATTATGGTAGTAAATTTCCCTATACATTCGAGTTATTTGTTTTTAGAATCGGTATTAATTTGGGGATTTTGGTTTGGTTTGGGTTCGGTATTTCGGATCCGGAAGTTTTGCCCATCCCTAATTTTTATAGTTTATAATAGTTTGGAATAAACACACTTACAAATTATATTAAGATTTTGCTATATAAAATATAATTCTCATTATATATTTATGGGAGAATCACAAAACTACACCTTTTGAATTACATTTCACATGAACTACACCATTTCAAAAATATTTCACAAAACTACACCTAAACACTCAAAATTAAATTCAAATAAACTTTATCCACACAATCATACCCCTTAATACTATTTCTAAACACTAATTAGCGAACACAAATGAAAATATTTTAATTTTGGTAATTTTGAAAAGGGTAAATCAAGCTTTTAAAATTTTGAAAGGGTGTAAATTTGTGAAAATATTGAATTAGGTGTAGTTTTGTGAAGGAATGATTGAAAGGGTGTAGTTTTGTGAATTTCTCTATATTTATTTGCATAAACAATAAAAGAACAAAATACTCTTTAGAAATTCTGAATATTTTTATTTATTTTACAAAATCAGAAAAAATATTACAAACTTCTAAATTAACTGTATATATATAAAATTATTTATAAAAACATAAACCCGTGGTGTACCACGGGTTAAATCCTAGTATGATATATTTAAATATAGTTGAGAAAACATTTATTTAAAATATGGTATATAATAAGGCTACAAAATATATAAAAGACATTGCTATGTAAAAAGAAGTAAGAGAATTTGGAAAACATAGAACTTTCTAAAAATTGGTTTGTATATCCAAAAAATAAAGAAAATAAATATTTTTGCTTCCCTTAAAAAAGAAAAGCTAAAGCATGATTGGTTTAGTTTACCTACTCTAGAAAGAAATGTTTTTTTTTTGTTAAAACTCTAGAAAGAAATGTTGTTGTGAACTCTCACCAATCATCCCCTTAGATATTGTTAGTGGCTAGAGATGGAAGAAATTGTTAGAGAAAAATATGCATAAAATATTTATTTAAATAATTTAGACTTTTATTTGTCAAAAAATATAGAAAATATTAAATAGAATTTTGGTGATGACGCGTGTTAAAACACTTATATGTCAATCATATAGGTTTTTTGAAGTTACTTGTGACTTATTAATATACTAGTATATTGGCCCGTGCGTTGCACGGACTAATTATAATTGACTTATTATATAATGAAGATTAATACACATATTATGTCAAAATGAATATAAATTTAGTATAACATGAATTTTTGATTAAACTAAATTAACATTTTGATATAAACAATTTAAAATGCCTAACATGAAAAATTTGTTTAAACTAAAATATGTTTGAAATATAGTGATATGTGAATTTATACCTTATCATCCACAAGAAAAAAATCGATTCCATTGAACTCTCCTGATTTGTTTTTTTTGGGAAATCCCGTAGACGGACAAGTCGAACTTGGATTTTACATGGTTCAATGGCTTGAGTTATTTGTGAAATAGAAGAAATTTCAAAAGGCATATTTTTAGATATATAAAATTGATAAAAAAAAAGAAAGTTACAAAGAAAGAAGAGAGAAAGCAAAAGAGGGAGATGAAAAAAGTAAGAAAAAGAATTGAACGGTTGAACTTATAAATCATAAAGGAAGATAAATTTTTTTTTGTCTCCTAGTTACTTTCTTTCTACCCTATTACAAATACATTTCGCGTAACAGAAATCCTGGTAGGAAGAGAAGAACTAATATATTGGAATTCCGCATTCCTGCCACGCGCACTTCGTGTTAGAAGATCCGCTTTTTCGTTTTTTGTCCTCGCTGCCAACCGAAGTGAGAAGTCTGGGTAGAAAGCTTGCAGATCACGTAGCGTTTCCAATTCCGACGAAAAAGCTGGCCACAGGTGTGGCATTGATACCATGTTTACGAGGTCCTTGCAATCTGTGTACAAAGTACTACAACTATGCCTTGGGTCCTTTAGAATTTCCATGGCAAACATAAGGCCGTGTAGTTCAGAATGAAGCGCAAGATACTCCTACTGGCCCCTTTTAATCCCATCAACTCTGGTACTCCTTGTTGATTCTGTAGAACCCATCCAACCCCACTTGTGTCTTCCCATCCTTCTACGAGCCATCCGTAAAACATGCATTCCCTATTACCTCCTGATGTCCATGTGACATATTTTCTCGAGTATCCAACTCCATTGTTGGTAGCTGGATCACCAGCAACTCTTGCGCTTTTCTCCAAGCCTTCGTTTCTCTCAGAGCCCTCTCCATTGTATCCATGGGTCCACGTTCCACCCTCCGAAACAATTTGTCATTTCTTGCTTTCCAAATATACCATGCCACCCATGGGTAATTTGGGACATTCACTACAAGAATTAGTCGGTATAGCCACGGAAAATCCCGTGGCTATAGGTTAATATCCGTGGCTATATCCCCACACAGCCACGGTTAGCCACGAATATTAACGTGGCTATAGCGTCGTAGCTGTTGGCTATCCGTGGCTATCCGTGGCTATCCTAGCCACGGAAAGCCACGACTAGCCACGGATGTCATAGCCACGAAATGGCCACGTATATATTCGCGGCTAGATTGCCACGGAAGTATTTGTGGCAAAGTCGTGGCTATTGTAGCCACGGAAGAAGTGGTGGCAATTCGTGGCCTTTTTTAGCCACGAAATTAGTGGTTGCAATTCGTGGCCTTTTTTAGCCACGAAAGTATTGGTGGCAATTCGTGGCCATTTTTGCCACGGAAGTAGTGGTGGCAATCCGTGCTATAGCCACGATTTATTTTCGTGACAAGGTCGTGGCTGATATCAGCCACGGATATATTCGTTGCTCTTTCGTGGCTTATTTGCCACGGAATGTTGTTGCAAATCGTAGCATTTTGCTACGACTAGCCACGGGTTTTCCGTGGCTTTTCAGCTTGTTGCCACGGAAATATCCGTGGCTTTACATAATTTTCGAAAAAAAAAATAAATATAAAAAAATTGAAACGAAAATATTTTTTATATAATTCAAAAATAGCATAAATAGTATATGATTATTACAAACATTGTTCAAAATATAAAAAATAACAATTTTTCGAGTTTTTTAAAACGAGAAATCAACCAAGGCGGATTTCTTCCTCTTCCTCTTCATGGCTTTGTTCCTCACCAAGCGATCATCTTCACGCCCTTGGTCTTGATCATTTTCACCGAGCGATCTTCACGGTTTACACTCGGTGCAAACTGCGGGTAGGTGTTAGGTGTGGTGTTTGAGGCGGTGCATGAGGAGAAGGGGTGGCATATGGATTGTTTGGTTGAGGATTGATCCGAGATGATCGAGTATTGCCTTCGCGACGCAAGCATTAGGCTGCGAGGCTAGAATAGCCTGCACGTTTGACTCGAGAGATCCCACCCTCATGTCCATGTCCACGGCCCGAGAGAGGGAAGGCTGGCCGGTTCGGAAGGTTCGAAAACCTCGAGCTCGCTTGCTTCCCAAACCATAAATACGCCCTCGGTTTGGTTTCACTCGCTGCCAACGAATAAGTTAGATTCGAAATAACAAATACATAGACATAAATTTAAGTTAAAAATAGAAATCAAACTTACCTCCAAATATGCCTTGTTAATCCGCTGCGATGAAGGAGTGGCCTCTTCCTCACACGTGACTGTGAAGCATTGTCTCCACATCCGCCACAATTGCCTCCGCCCGACGGTCGACGAACGTGCCATCTTTACGGGTATGAGTCTTGCGTACGAGCTCGGTAAATGGTGGTTCAACACCACCATTCTTTGCATCTACAAAACGGAGAGGACAATACATTAATCTAAGCACAAAAAACATCACAAAGCATTAACAACATCACAAACTATTTATCAAAGTCAAAAGATAGAATATTAATCTAAGCACAAAAACAGACATTCATGAAAGAGAATACTTTTACCATTTCATAGCCGATCTTGGCAAACCCTACAGAGCCCGGACAATGCTTATGCTCACCTAGACCATGAGGATCGGACATACGGTTCTCGGAGTTTGTCTTTGACTTCTTCGGCAAACATCGGTATCCCATTGCTCTCGCATCTGCACCAAGCATCATCGGATATGAAACTTGGCTTCTTGTTGCCTCTCTTCTTCTTGCTGACTCTGTCACGGATGGATTCCATGCACTCCTTCTTCCACATGAAGTACACCTGGTCATGGTGAGAAGGAGACCAGTAGTAGGCTTGCTGAAAAATGAAAACAAACATTAGAAAAAGTAAACAAAGAAATAAGAGAAATTGAAATGCATATGGATTATTAACTTACCACAAAGTCTTGCCACCACTCCTCTGCTTTTGCATCGGAACCATTGACCGGTTCCACCAAGCACCCATGTAGTTAGATTGCCACGTCGTCCTTACCGTTTTGTTCACCTCGGGATCTATCCCAAACTGCATCATTACAGAACAATTCACATCAATGGCTGAAAATGGACTAAACATTACGAACAATTCACAACAATTCAAAACATTAAAGAACAATTCACATTACGGAACAATTCACAACAATTGAAAAGAACAATTCACAACAATTGAAAAGAACAATGCACATCAATTCACAACAACATATTTACTTACCAGAGAGCTCCATCAACCTTTTTTGGATGGAGAACATGTTGGTTTCTTCTTGCAGGTGCATTAAGGAGAGCTTCTAGGCTGAGAGGCGTGGCTGCATTCGAAGAAGAAGAGCCAGCTTGACTTGCTCTTCCTCTTGAACCAGGTGGATTGGCTGTTGGAGGCTGAGAAGGTGGGGTTAGTGTGGTCGAATTCGGTGATGGGTGGCATTGGAGGAGTTATCTCCATCCTGTAGGATGGAGCATGTTGTCCTCTTCCTCTTCCTCTCCCATTTCCTCTTGGAGCCATAACTGCAAAAATAAAGTAAATAAGGCATCAAAAGTCAAGTAGACAAAGCATCACGGATTTAAACATATTCATGAAACAATATCATAAACGGTAAAGCAGAGAAAGACATCTAAATCATGAAACTCAACAAAACGAAGGTAAAACACGAAGACCAAGATGAACACGGTGAAGAAGAATCAAAATCAACAAAATACGGAGGTAAAACACGATGATTTCGACAAAACGCGAAACGAACGGTAAAACACGAAGAACACGAAGAACACGATGAACAAGAACACGATGATTTCGGTAAAACACGAAGAACACGACAAAACGATGAAGAAAAACTCGGTGAAACACGAAGAACACGATGATTTCGACAAAACGAAACCCTAAACGACGAAACCCTAAACGACGAAACCCTAAACAACAACGAAACCTAAAAGACGGATCGATTTCAAAAACTAAACGGTTGAAATGAAGAACAATAAACGGAGAAGAAGAAATGAGGAAGAACTCACCGTAAAACTCACCGATTTGCCGGATTTTGCGAAGAATCGCGGAGAAGAAGAAAAGGGGGAAAAAGAGTTGCGGCTAAGGAAATGAGATCCGGTTTCGCGATGAATTAGGTTAAACACGTATAGCCACGGATATAACCGTGGCTGTCCGTGGCTATATTTAAAATAAGGCCCAATTGCTTAGGCCCATTCCAAATAACTACGCCATTGCCACGGAAAGTCCGTGGCTAATCGTGGCTAATAACATTAAAGCTACGTCATTGCCACGAATACTTCCGTGGTGACACTTAGAAAAATAAACAATTCACGTTTTGAAAGATAATATGAATAGTCACGCATCTTGTCGTGGCTAAACCGTGGCTATGTTTAGTAGCCACGGATTGATTCGTGGCAAAGTCGTGGTCGTAGTTGGATATAGCTACGAAGTAGCCACGGATAATTTCGTGGCTAACGATATATCAGTGTTTAGGGTTTGTATTTGTTTAGAGGTTCCATAGTCACGGAAAATCCGTGGCCAATACGTGGCTGGTAAACAATATAGCTACGAAAAAGCCACGTATACTTCCGTGGCTATGGCTTTTGGTCCTTTAGGGTTTGACTAGGGTTTAGATATTACGTGACATAAGCTATTGGATACAAGATTATAATAACTGTTTTACTTGAAAACAATGATTTTAATGTTTGTGTTAATTTTTTTTAAAAAAAATACAATAATAAATTAAACAATAAGTAGTAGTGTATGTGATATTATGAAAAACATTGTTATAAGTGATTAGATATTCATATAATGCTATTTTTTACTTTAATATTGTTAAATTTATATTTTTTTTGGTATCATTGTATTAGATATGAGTAGATGTGAAGATATATAAAAGAAATTAAATATATTATATATCAATTTGGTGTAAAATTGAAAATTTCGTATAGCCACGGGTATAACCGTGGCTAATCCGTGGCTAAAACATCACGGAAATTGGTGTGTAGCCACGGATTCAATCGTGACCCGCCGTCTTTAGTACATCGGAATCGGGACTTTACTCTGTCCGGATCCACGTGTTTTGTGTATTAGCCACGGATTCTTCCGTGACAATCCGTGGCTACTTTTATGTTGTTGAATGTATGTGGACTATAAGGTGTCCATATACGTATATTACAAAATCATAAATTATAATTACACAATAAGTTCCATAGTAAAAATTTTATAACCATAAAACAATAATTCAACGCAAGTTTCACAATATATTACAATAAGTTTGAAAATATAGTACATCATTAAACACTCTTATTAACTAAATTTCGGAATATGTTGACGAATCCGAATCCGAATCTCCTGAAGATTGTCCAGAACCATCGTCTTCGACATTTTCGTAATCCATAGGCTCCACATCTCCCAAATCCTCATAATCGAAGCATTTCCATCAACGACATGTGTTGTTACTCGAATCATTGAACTAGGAACAACGACGTTGTCGACCGTATCATCTGAAGGGTCGTCAAAGAAATTTCGTCATTCTCGCGATAACCCCTCGGTATAACTTTTGCACATGCCCACCAATCGTCTCTCGCCGAGCCGATACGCGTGGATACGGAATGAAACACACTTGGTCACATTGACCGGCTAGAACGAAAGGGTCATATTTCTCGTATCGTCTACGCGGGCCACATCAACTAAACCAAATGGGTGTCTACGCAATCCGATACCGTCCGTATTGTCGAACCAAGAGCATCGAAAATCATCGCTTTAAGACCAACTCCACCGCGATACTCGATCTTCATTATCTCTTCTATAAGACCGTAATAAGTAGTTTCTATTGTACCTCGTACAACTACTCCATAGTTTTGAGTTCTTTTATCCCGACCGTGTACGTGATTGTGGAAATGGTATCCACGACCGAAATACATAGGCCATGACGTGTAATTGTTTCTCGGACCTTGTATAAATTCCAACATCCATAATGGAAATTCATAATTCTTACTCGCTTCATTTATCGCAAATTAAAGTGCACAATTAATTTATTGTCGAGAACTTGATATATAGAGACAACATTAGCATATAAAGTACCCACGTAGTCCCGACACCATTTCGCGTAATGAGCGTCTTTAGCTTTGCCCATTTCATCATCGTAATACCTGGCATACTCACTCTCATTGCTTCCTCAAACATCCTGTAACGAAAATGCAATACTCATTTTATTAGAATTTGAGTCTTTAAAGTAAACAAAATTTACCATTTAATCGCTTACGTTTCATAAGGCGCAAATTCTTCAGAATTAAGCAACATGAATGTTTGGATGATGTTGTAATCTGGATCTTCTAGCCACCCATCTACCCTTCTTCCGCTCACACGTCCGATGTGATGAAATATGTTCGGGACACTTGGGTAATCATCATATGTAAATCGAATTTCCCCAGGACCATCATTGATTCCATCTTCCGTATTCCCGTAATAGTTGCTTGTTGCATAAGAAATCTCTTCTTGGACACATTGTGCGACAATGGAACCTCCAATACGAGCCTTGTTCTTGACCTTCTTTTTCAGGTGATACATGTAGCGCTCAAATGGATACATCCATCGGTATTGCACCGGACCACCTAATGCGGCTTCATCGGGGAGATGCACGGGTAAATGTTCCATGACATCAAAGAACGAAGGTGGAAATATCTTCTCCAAATTGCACAATTTTATTGCAATGTTATTCTTCATTACACTCACATCCTCAACTCGCAACATTTTGGCGAGAGATATCACGAAAAAACACGGCAATCTCTGCAATTGTTCAAAAACCTTATAATTAGAAACATCCTAGTGTTACATGCATGAAACATGTGTTAAGAAAAAAAAAGTGCACATACACGAAATTGCCTTGTGCACGTTGTTATCCAAAAGCTCTAACATCGCAAATGGAAGTAGGCGTTGCATGATCACATGAGAATCATGACTTTTCAGCCCGATAGTTTCCCACAACTCTCATCAACACATCTAGTTAAATTAGATGCATATCCATCCGGAAATCTGATGTCATTTCTCAACCACGAGAGAAACTTCCGTTTTGCTACGTTCGCCAATCGAACCTTGGAATGGGAACTGTTCCATCAGCTCTTATTTGTAAATCAGGTCTTGTGCATATGTCCGGAAGATCCAACCTTGATTTTATATTGTCCTTCGTCTTCCCCTTCGTATTCGAAGAGTGTGGATGAGATTGTCAAAAAAGTTTTTCTCGATGTGCATGAAGTCGAGGTTGTGTCGAGAAGGAGATTTTCCCAATAAGGCAAGTCCCAAAATATACTCTTCTTGTGCCAATTATGGTACTCACCATATCCATCGATTGTTCGACTCGGGTTATCATGTCCTTTTCCTCCACAATCGACTGTTTTCTCTAATCCACCAATGGTGTTTATTCTTTCATTCGAACTTCGTAACCCGTCAACCATGGTGGAGGGTTACCTCGAAATGTCTTACCTTTCCCGAAAGCTTTGTTATTACGCCGATATGAATGATCATGAGGTAAAAATTTGCGGTGACAATCGTACCAACTATGTTTTCTTCCATGTGGTAACCAAAACGATTCTGTTTCTTCTTGACAATATGGACATGATAGTCGACCATGTGTCGTCCACCCGAAACCATTCCATATGCTGGAAAATCATTTATCGTCCACATCAATGCAACTCGCATTGTAAAATTCTGGTTCCTAGAAACATCATAAGCACCCACACCTTCCCTCCATAAGAGTTGCAACTCTTCAATCAATGGTTGAAGATAAATATCTAGACTTTTCTTCGGATGTTTTGGTCCGGGCACCAAAACCGCCAAAAGAAAAACTCTCTCTTCATGCACATACCGGGAGGTAAATTGTAAGGGGTGACTATAACGAGCCAAACCGAGTGTGCCTCACCATTCATTCCAATAGGATTAAATCCATCGATTGCTAAGCCTAAATAGATATTCCGACTTTCGAACTAAAATCGGGATATACCTTATTAAAATGCTTCCACGCCTCTCCGTCGATGGGTGATGCATTTCTCCTTCGGGAGACTCGTGCTGCGTGCCGGCGCATATGCGAAGCTGTGCCCTCCACTTGGTATAATCGCTTCGGTCGATCCGCAATAGGGAGATAGAACATTCTCTCGCTTTGCTATGTTCTTTCCCTTCCCTCTGTTGGTGTGATATCGATTCTTGTTACAAAAACGACATTGTAAAAGGTTGCGATCTTCGCCCTTCCAGAAAATCATGCAGTTGTCCTCACAAACATCAATCTTATGAACTGGCATTCCTAACGAACGCGTTAGCTTCTTCGTCTCATAGTATGACCCGGAGCTTTATTAGGTTGTGGAAGAATCCGCTTAAATGCTTGTGTTATGTCATCTACACAACTCTCGGCCAAATTGTGCTTCGTCTTTATGCCCATTACTTCGTACGCCAAAGACAACCGTGAAATTCCTTCAACACAACCATCATAGAGTGGTTCACTAGCCGCTTCAAAGGCTCGTAAATATTATCGGGGTTTGCCTCTTCCTCAATATTATCATGGATAATGTCTTCTGTTGGAACTCCTTGTTCTTCTCCCATATTAAGATGACCATAAGGATTGTCATGAACATTCCAAGCTTCTTCTCCGGGTAGATAGTGACTCGGCATTGAAGACTCCCCTACATCGTAACAATTTTCACCGTGACTTGTCCAAACGTAGTAATTTTTCTTGAAACCGACTCTATAGAGGTGTTTAAAAACTGTATATGCATCACGTTGCTTCAAATTTCGGCACCGAGAACACGGACAAGGCATAGTACCACGCTCTTGATATGATTGTTGGTTGGAAGCAAAAGCAATGAACATATTAATACCCTCTCCAAATTCTTCAGAAACACATTCTCTCATAGGATCAATATGGCGATCCATCCACTCTCTAGAACGAAAGAAATCTGACATTTTGAACTCTTCAAAATCGCCAAATTAAGTGAAGAAAACGAAAAGAAGAGGAAAAATCGTTTTACCTTGTGTTTTACCAAGTGAGAGGGAAGAAGAAGCCATTAGATATCTTTACACTAAGCCACGGATTGGCCACGGATATAATCCGTGGCTAATTCAAATTATTAAACTGACAGTTTTTAAAGTGATTGGACGTATCGCGGAGACCAGCTTCGCTTGCCGACATCAACATTGCCACGGAATAGCCACGAATATATTTCATGGCTACCCTTAGCCACGGATTGCCACGACAAATTCCGTGGCAATATTTTAATGCTCCATTCGTAGCTATTTCGTGGCAAGATTTTGCCACGACTTTTTTCCGTGGCTAAATCGTGGCTAACTTACCACGGAAAGCCACGATTTAGCCACGGAACTTTTTTTATTTTTTTCGTGGCTTTCCGTGGCAAATTCGTGGCTTTTTTTCGTTTAGCCACGAATATTCCGTGGCTTCGTCGTGGCTATATCTATTTTTTCTTGTAGTGATTTTCATGCCCTCGTTTTCTTCTCCAAAAGAGGAAATCCATATTTGAAGAAAACGAAATATAAAAATTATTAAATTTTTTTAAAATGATCGTGATGAGTTTTAGAAGGAAATAGGAGAATTAATAGGGAAGTGGTTTAGGAGAGTTAAATTTGATTTGTAATTTTTAACATATGACTTTTTTCAAGTGGAAAATATATATTCATTTTTCCTTAATAACATATATATACTAATATTATATCTAGTGTCTTGGCGGACTAATTATAAGGAGATTGTTATTTTTTTCTTGCGATAGTTTTGAAAAGTTTAAAAAATTATTTTTTTAAATTTTGAGATGGAAAATTTGTAAGCTTGACACGTGTGTTTTGTTTACGTGTTTAAATTCTAAGTAGGAAGTTATATGAGTTTTTACTTGTGACTTATTAAATAAGGATTATACACTAAATATAATATTAGTATATATATATACTATTATGGAAAAATGAATATAATTTTTTTTAACTATTTATAATATATTGATAAAGTTAGATGAATTATTTAGTTTTATTTTTAATCGTGGGAGAGGATAAATAGGATTAGTTAGATGATTTGTTTAATTTTTTTTAAAATTGTATGATCGTGAGGAGAGAAAATAGGGATTTTAGAAGAAAAAAGAGAAGCATAAGACCAATTTCAACAGAGAAACCCACAAAATTTCTTAACTATTCGTTGGGACCCATGAACAGTTGGTTTAAAAAAAATGAAAAAGAAAATAATTAAAACGCATCAATCATGGATCGCCACGTATCCAAAGAGCCCACTAAATAGTTAAGATCCATATCTTAAATAGGAAATATAAGAGAATGTATATCAAATGTGCTTATGTAGAGTGCTTGTGTATTTTTTGTGTATTTTTGTGTATTTGAGTATTAAATTAAATTAAAACATGTATTATCAATAAGAACTCTACAAAAAGGGGAGCTTAAAATGCTTAATTAAGCATTTTTCATTATAGGTGCTTATTAATAATACATGTTTTGATTTAATTTAATACTCAAATACACAAAAAAATACACAAGCACTCTACATAAGCACCTTTGATAAACATGGTCTTCTTAACTATTTAATGGGTCCCACGTGCTAAGATCTCTTTAAGAAACACCAATAAATATGCTCTAAGGAGATTGTTATTTTTTTCCTTGCGATATTAAAAATTATTATTTTAAATTTTGAGATGGAAAATTTGTAAACTTGACAAGTGTGTTTTGCTTACGTGTCGAAATTCTAAGTTGGAAGTTATATGAGTTTTTACTTGTGACTTATTAAATAAGGATATATATATACTTTTTTGTTAAAATGTTAGGATATATATATACTTTCCAACACAAAGTAAGTGATATATTATTTTTTCTTACATATCTGATCTTTACACCTATTTTATTTATTTATTGTTTTGTTAAAGTTTACCCCTGTTTATTTGATTAAGTCTATTTAATTAGTCCCCTTTAATAATCGTCTACATCTGGCAAACCCAAACGTCCAAAGTCCAAACTTATATGTGTTTATAATATCAAACTGAGTTTATTATATTATGTTTTTGACTCTTGCCAAAGTCCTATATATAAAAGATAAGGGGAATTCTTCATGGTTTGACAAATACGCATGCCACATCATCAATTAATTAATTAAATTATCAATAAAATAAAAATTAAATATACAAAAAATAATAGTTTATATTTTACATAATAATCAAACCCCCGTTAAAATGCATAAACCAAAAAATCTCTCACTACATACTATTCCCTCATTTCAAAATAAATGATATTCTATAATGTTGTATATATATTAAGAATTATATTAAATAATTAAATAAACCAATAGAAACAAAATTATACAACATACTATTGCTTAAACAAATTAATTCATTTTTCATTGAAATCCAAAAATGTCATTTATTTTGTAACAATATTTTTAAGCTAGAATACCATTTATTTTGAAATAGAGGGAGTATAAAAAACAAACAGTAAGAAAATTTTTAATCCTACAATAAAATAAAAATATTGAAATATATATTATATCAAACCAAATAATTTGGAACATAAATTATTTCATGATTTTTCGAATAGTAATTTATAACATCCACTATCAAAATATTGATTTATATCGTAACTATTTATGCGCTTACAATAATAGTAAAAACAAAGTTTAATTTTTTTTTCATTGATAATAATGAACAATTGCTAGCCAATTATATTGTTTTTCTCTTTTACATTATTGGAAATAATTTTAGTAATCATTGTTCTATACGTTTAGTTACTCAAAATTGAATTTAAAATAGGTGAATGACACTCTTTCTTCCAAGTTCTTCATACAACATTAACGTAAACAAGACCCTCAAATTTCTTACATCGAAACTATTCGACTTATCATACATATATATTTGTATTTTATATTTTAAAATTAAATTAATTTCATGATAAAGTTTTTAAAAAAATTTACCGTCGTTAAACTATCGAGAGATTGATTGAACTTTGTTATCGGATTGAAAGTATGATGATGAGAATGTGTATTCTATCAAATAGAGTCTTCATTTAACTGCATCTCGCAAATGATGAGAATGTATATGTTTATTTAACATTGTTATCTAATTGAAAGTGTGGCGGAAAGAAAAATATTTTCAAACCAAATCTAGCACAAATTACTTATCTTCTTACTCAAATACGCATTTAAATATTTTCCTACGATTTTAGTTGAAAATGTTGTAAAATTTAAATATTTCAAAACATCTTATGTGTAACCTCGATTCAAAAAATCAAGTAAAATATACAATTGATTCGCGCATGCGCGGGTGATCTCCTAGTAATAAAGAATAATAGTTAACAAATTTTAAATAAAAGAGAAACATAATGTTTGTCTCACGTGGAATTGCACCTAATTTTATTAATTTTAAAATATGTTTTCTAAATTTTCCTCGTTAACAAAATGAAAGTATATTCATTTTTAAATTATATTAAACCAGTTGTTTAAAGAATCTCGAATAACGTATAATTACAAAAACAGAAAATCAAATCATACTATGTTAGAAGTAAAGAGAAAAAGGATATCATTTCTTTTTATTTAAGTTTTCTATGATCTAAAAATGATTTCGCCAATAATTCTCCTATGTTTAGTCCTCATAATTACTGAATAAAATATTTTACAAATTAATTTATAGATAATTCTCCTATGTTTGACTACAATCTTTAATGTTATTTATGTAATATTGATTAAGTTTTCGGTGATTTGACATCAGTTTTGTACCTTAACATATAAATAAGAAAATAGATATATTATAAACTATGGAGATATTTTACCAAGTTTAATACCAAATTATTGTCATGCAAATCTCAACATAATTTGAATATATAATATGAAGTTGTTAGTATATATACATATTCATACCTAATACCAAGTCATTCAGTTTTGTGCATAGTAAAAATGAAAACCAATAAATTTTCATCTCTACTATTACCTTCTCTAATGGTTTTTGTTCTTGTCCTTTTACCCATAACTTCAGGTAATGGATTTATGTTTTCATGTATTATAGTGTTTCTGGTGAAAAATGTTTTGTTTGAATCCAAAGAACTCTAAAAGTATCTATATGTTCATATTGGTTGAATTAAAATCAAAAAGAAAAACTATTTTACGTATTTATTTTACTTAAAAAGAACTCCTATGTTTAGTCCTCATAATTACTGAATAAAATCTTTTACAAATTAATTTATAGATAACTCTCGTATGTTTGACCACAATCTTGTATTGTTATTAATTTAAGCTTGATTTAGTTTTTGGTTATATGACATAATTTTTGTAACTTAACGTAAATAAAAAAATAGAAATATTATGAACTCTGGAACGCTTTGACCAAATGTAATACCAAATCAATGTTATGGAAACCTCATCACATTATTGAATATAAAATTCTCTATAAAATATGTATACAAAAATGAAAATTGTGGTTCAAAGCCAAGAAAATATTTGTACTAAAAAAAAATTGCCCACGAGAAAAAATCAATAAATCCTTAAGAACATAAGAAATTCAAAAAAAAACTCAAAACTAATCATGAAAAATGTAATAAAATGATGATAGAAAAGAATAAAAATTTGTTTTCATTTTCTTGATCAAGATGATGCAAAAGAATAATTGTTTAGGATTTTTATTAATAGATTTATATTTCCTTTTTATTTAAGTTAATTATTATTTTAAAGTGTATTAAATTATAGTGTGATAAAAGAAAACTACGTAACCTAGTAAAAATAGAAAAACTAAAACAATAATTAGTTTAGAAATAGGTGAGTTTAATTAAAGAATATGGCCTATATATAAAAAATTTGTAAAAAAAATTGTGGCCCTTAGAAAGTTATATAATCTAGTGGTCCTAATTAAACCCAAACTTAGGTGGCTTGTGTTGAAGGTAGCCCCTATATATATGAAGTTAGTATATATAAATATACATAGCTAATACCAAGTCATTCAGTTCTATGCATAATAAAAATGAAAACCAAGAAATTTTCATCTCTTCTGTTACCTTCTCTAATTGTTTTTGTTCTTGTCCTTTTACCCATAATTTCAGGTAATGGATATATGTTTCCTCGGATGAAAAATCTTTTGTTTGAATTCAAAGAACTCCAAAAGTATCTATAAGTTTTCATTCGTTGATATAAAATCGCAAAGAAAAACTAATTTACGTATTTATTTTTACAATTTACGTTGTAAATTATATTGATCATTGTTGTAATCTTGTTAATGTGTTATTTTTCAACCAAACAGGTTTTGAATATTGTCTTCCTGAATGTGCTGACACACCGCAATGCAATGAATCATGCATACGCAGAAAATATGAATATGGACTATGTAGACAAGATTTCGGTAAGACCAATATGTGTTGTTGCTATACTGAGGATGTTTAGTTCTCAAAGTTAAGAAATACTTCTTAATATATGACAATCTTTATGTGTTGTTGCTATGCTGAGTATTAATTTAATGTTAATTCTCCTATATATGTTCAGTTCTCAATGTTAAAAAATATTTTTTGATTCTAAATGTACTGTTAATAATGTAAATAAAATATATATTTAAATAAGACAAATCTTTCTCATCAATAATCACATTATTATTCACAATCTAATATACACAAAAAAAACTCTCCAAGAGGCAAGTGCCCTCCACAAGCAAATCTTAATAAATAAGCTGACATTGACATGCCCAACTTAAATAGATTTGTAAAAATGTATTATATGGCTTTCTAAATTAAAAATACAAACAATTTTTCTTTTAATTTTTGGTATTTTGTTCCTACTTTTTTCAATAGTGGATAATACATGTTTGTTGATAAAGAAAGAATAAATCACAGAAAGAAAATATAGAGTAAATAAGAAGAAATGAACATCAAACCGAAAGCAATAAGATATAATAAAAATATATTTGGGGGAGTTGGTTTAATATTCTAAATTCTTTTATAAAATTGAAAACTAACCTTTTTCAAGTAAAAAGACAATAAAACCATATAAAATAGATATATATTTTTTAAAAACGAAATAAACATAATTTTGTAATGTATCATTTTAAAAAACTTAACTGTGGTCCGTTTTTTAGTTCCGTTGGATTAGAAAAATATGTACAAGTGATTATCACTAATTATACACGTAAGATGAAATATATAAAAATAGTTTATTCGGAATAATTTTGCATCCAACATTTCTTGAATGTTGAAAAGATCTTCTTAATCTTTGTTTTATACTCTTTTGAGGGTCTGTTAGAATCTGTGAAATTATGAGACGTTTGGTATTGAAGAAAATTGTATTCGAGAACTTTGTACTCCAAAAAACTTGGCAACATGTTGTTAAATTGATTTGTTAGAATCAGTAAAATTATGAGTTGTTTGGTATTTTAAAGAAAATGGTATTCTATTAGGAATAATTCATAAAACTATACTATTTCAACAATTCTTTCACAAAATTACACTTAATTCAATCTTTTCTATAACTACATCATTTTCATATGTTTTTTTGTGTAATCATCCTTTTCATATGTTTAAATGGTTCACCTGCCATCTAAAAATTTACCAAAATTAATTTTTTTCATTTGGGTTTATTGATTAGTGTTTAAGGTTAGTGTTAAGGTGGTAAGATTTTGTAGATATGGTTTATTTTGATTTCATTTTTATTAATTAGGTAGTTTTGTAAAATAATTTTAAAATAGTGTAGTTTTGTGAAATTCAATTTAAAAGGTGTATCGTAGAGTTATCTTTTGATTAGCTTATTAGAAGCAAGAGCCATTGAGTTTATACGTATGTTTCTTTGAAATTGTAATAAAAAAAATATTCTTTGAAAGATGTTAAAATATTAAAGAGGAATTCACAAAACTACACCCTTTCAACCTCTCCTTCACAAAACTACACCTAATTAAATTTTTTCACAAAACTACACCCTTTCAAAAATTTTAAAGCTTGTTTTACCCTATTAAAAATTACCAAAATTAAAATATTTTCATTTGGATTCGCTAATTAGTGTTTAGGATATAGTATTAAGGGGTAAGATTGTGTGGGTAGGGTATATTTGGATTTAATTTTGAATGTTTAGGTGTAGTTTTGTGAAGTATTTTTGAAATGGTGTAGTTTTGTGAAATGTAATTCAAAGGGTGTAGTTTTGTGATTCTCCCAATATTAAATGAAATAGAAAGGGATAAGTATGATTAATTTTATATATATTATTTAATAATGAGAAATTCACAAAACTGCATTATTTCATCTCTTTCTTTACAAAATTACACTCAATTCATTTTTTCTAAATATACACATTTTCAAATTTTGAAAAGTTAAATTAGCCTTTATAAATTTACCGAAATTAAATTTTTTTAATTGGGTTCACTATTTAGTGTTTAGGGTATAGTGTTAAAGGGGGTGAAGTTTTGTATTTAAAGTTTATTTGGGTTTAATTTTTAGAAAATTTTTGGGATATGCCAATTTTCGAAAATCAGTTTGTAATAATTATCATTTTTCATATTTGGAAGATTGAAATGGATTTTGAAGTAACAAAAAGACGCAAATACCCCAAGAAAACATGACTTTAGTTTTACGGAGAAGACATTGGGCGTGATTGGTAAGGGCTGTAGAATATGTGTACATCCACTTTTCTGTCTACAGCACTAATCTTTATCCAATCAAGCTTTCTACAGATTTTTAAAGTCACAGCATTTAATTTCGTTTATTTCCTTTTTGTCATTTTTAGTGCTGTAGAAAGCACAAAATGTACAGACATGATATTTTAGCTTTGGAAATTTTATTTTATTTTATTTCTCTTTTCTCCTTTACTCAGACTTTTTTGCATCTTGACTTTTTGTATAATATATATACCATTAATTCAACTTATATGATGTTACGTACAATTTAATCATATATGCAATTTAATATATATGTATATATAATGTAGCCAATATGTATGAAATATATATATATATATATATATATATATATATATATATGTGATAAGAAAAAGGTATATGCTATACATATATTTTACGTATGGTATATACTATTTAGTTATATTAATTAATATATAGAATACAATATATTATTGTAATTATATAGTATTAAATTTGAAAATTGTAAAATACAGTTTTCTTTGATGATATATTTTATCATATAAAATTGAATTTCTTGTATATTATATTTAATAAAGTTTAGTTTATATATACAATATAGTTTATTATCATTTTTAATGTATTATACAGTCCAATATATGCATATTTTGTTTGATCTAAATATCCATTTTATTTTATAATTAATCTACAGCATAATATTTGCCAATCGGGATTTTATTTTTAAAATCTACAATCTAGTTTTCTACAGCCAAAATCTTACAGCAATAAAATTAAAAGCTACAGCAAAAAAACCTACAGCTAGATTTCTACAGCCAAAAACATAAAGCTACAGTCTCTACCAATCACCACCATTGTGTCAGGCCGTCAGCTTTTAGGCACATAAAGTTGTCTATTTAATTATTTTGATTTATCTTTTATATTATTTTATTTTTATTTTTATTTTTTTTTATATCTACTCTTGGAAGACATTATTTTATTGTTTTATTATTGTGTAATAATATGATGTTGTGGAGATAACTTCAAAAGACAATTATATAGAGAATGATGTTGTGGATTTTATACAACACAATAGGATTGTGGACAAGTATATTGTCATATGCAACATTAGAAAACTGTGGACAAAACTTAGGAAGACAATTATACATGAAAATGGAGTTGTGGATTTCATACGACTTTATAACGGCCGTGGACATAAATATAGTTGAATATATATTTAAATTTATTAGACGTAAATGATTAATGTAAACAATTGTAGGTAATAAGGTTGCAAAATATAACTAAATATTTAAAAGGGTTTTCTGCAAATAAACCCTCTAACTTTTTTTTCTCTGCAACTAAACCCTCCATGTGAGTCAACTCCAATTCAACCCTCAACGTCATGGTCAACCCGCAATATAGTATGCGCCGTGTATTGTCCGTTAAATGAGTAACTGAGATCCATTTGACCAAAACTGCATATGCTGGAAGGAGGCTGTTTAATGTAGCAATGTTCGGTTCAACATCTTCTCTTCTCATCCATTTGAACAAATCCAACGCTTCCCTCACAAGTTCGTTCTGTACACAACCGGCAATAATTGCACTCCAAGGACCGGTTTGGTCTTTTGAAGCCCTTGAAAAGACTTTGAAACAGAGGTCTACGCGATTGCATTTAGCATACAGACTGATCAAAGATGTTTCTATAATGACATCGGAATCAACCTTTCTCCTTATTACCCAACCATGTAAACATTTACCACCGTTAAGTTCCAAAGCATCACCACATGCTGCAACAAGAGAGGCTACAACAAGTGAGAAGAAAAGAGATGGCTAAATGGTTGAGGAATTGTTAATCTGCTAAGGAAAATAGACTTCTTGAAATCATCTATAGAAATCACCAAAACCCCCAAATTGAACCCTAATTTTCGATCCCAAATCAATTTTATCGAAGGAACAAGAGTTTCCTGTTTTTACAATGGTTTTATACAAACCAAAACGCTGTGTTTTGATCTCAGTTACTCATTTAACGGAAAATACACGGCGCATACTATATTGCGGGTTGACCGTGACGTTGAGGGTTGAATTGGAGTTGACTCACATGGAGGGTTTAGTTGCAGAGAAAAAAAAGTTAGAGGGTTTATTTGCAGAAATTACAATTACAAACCACATACCAAAAGCGAAAGTGTCTATCTACATAATACTTTGGTAGACGGAAAAACAAACAAAAGGTTCCAAACAACTATGTAACTGACGTAAGGGTAAAAGAGGTAATCTTGACTACCACAATTACCATCACAATTTTGAATTGAGGTCGAAAATCACAAAGTGGTACATTTCACAAACCTTTTACAAAAAGAGGTAAATTTATTAATTTTTGTGAACCGCATATTAAATGGTTTAGTTGTGTAAAACGCATTTCGAAAGGTGTAGTTTTGAAATTCCCCTTTAATAATATATGATATTGACATGAGTATACATATTTTTTGTAATAAATTTAGAGTAATTTGGTTTTTTTCATTGTTAATAACTCTATTAACTTATTTGTCTAGTTTTTTCAAAATATGGCTATATTCAGTTCGTCAATTTACACCTAAATTAAAATTTAAATATAATATTCATTTCTATTTTAGTTTGACTATGATCTAAAAAAACAATTTAAAGACTTTGACCATAAATATATTTCTATAATTATATATATCTTGTTCCTTACTTATTTTGACCAGAAATATATTTCCTTTTGTATAACTCATCATATATATAAAAGATGAAGGGAGTTCTCCATGGCTTGACACATCATCTTTTCAAATTTATTACTAATTTATTTATTAAATTCATTAATTTTTAAAAACTTATGTCACAATTTCATTACTAATTCATAAAACATATTAAATTTCAACTTAATATTTAAAAATATTATTATATTACAATATCAAATGCATAAAAATTATTAGTACATAATTTTTTTTAAATATATGTTTTTTTTTTAAAGTTATAGGGCTTTGAATAAATAAAATTATTTTAAGCCCCTATATCTAAAACAACATCACATAAGTAACATATAAAATAAAAATAGGGAGAATTACAAAACTACACCATTTGAATTATTTTTCACAAAACTGCATCATTTCAAATTAACTTCACAAAACTACACCTAAACACTAAAAATTAAATCCAAATAAACCCTACCCACACAATTCTACCCCTTAATATTATACCCTAAACACTAATTAGCGAACCGAAATGAAAAGATTTTAATTTTGATAATTTTTTAAAGGGTAAATCAAGCTTTTAAAATTTTGAAAGGGTGTAAATATGTGAAAAATTGAATTAGGTAGAGTTTTGTAAATGAATAGAAGAAAGAGTGTAGTTTTGTGAATTCCTCATAAAAATATACAAAATTTATAAAATTAGTTAGAAAACATGAAAGCAAAATAAAGAAAAAATTAAAAATACACAATTTAAGACACTAAATAAACAAATAATATAAAACATATATGAGAACACTCATTTAGATAAGCAAATATAAGAAAAATATATCAATATAAGTAAATAGTATCATAATACACAAGAAAAAAACATGTGATAAAAACAAACAAAAAATACAAAAACTAAAGAATATACAAACTATTCAAGATTAGTGAAAATATATCAAAAAGAGAATTCATAAAATAAAAAGCTCTCCAATAATTGACACATCATCATTTCAAATTTATTACTAATTTATTTATCAAATTCATTAATTTTAAAAAACTTATGTCATAATTTAATTACTAATTCATAAAACTTATTAAATTTCAACTTAATATTTAAATATATTATTATATAACAATATCAAATGCATAAAATTTATTAATACATAAAAGTTTTAAAATATATGTTTTAAAAAAAATTTATAGGGCTTTGAATAAATTAAATTATTTTAAACCCCTATATCTAAAACAACATCACATAAGTAACATATAAAATAAAAATATACAAAATTTATAAAATTAGTTAGAAAACATGAAAGCAAATTAAAGAAAAAATAAAAATACACAATTTAAAACACTAAATAAACAAATAATATAAAATATATATTAGAACACTCATTTAGATAAGCAAATATATGAAAAATACATCAATATAAGTAAATAGTATCATAATACTCAAGAAAATAATATGTAATACAAAAAATAAAAAAATGAAGAATATACAAACTATTTAAGATTTGTGAAAATATATCAAAAACAGAAAATTCAGAAAATAAAAATTCATGTAACATTATATAGGTAGTTAAGAAAATATATTGTGAAAATAAAAAATATTTGAATCATCAAAAAAACAAAACAAATAATATAAAAAACCCGCGAGTATCGCGGGTTCCTTCCTAGTTAATAATAAAGAATGCTTCTTGACAAAAAAAAATAAAGAATGCTTTAATACCTTCCTTTGCTTCTCCAAGAAAATAAATCTACGTTTTGGAGGTGTCTATGTCCACCATTTTACACATAATTACTAGGTTTTCAAGAAATTATCGCATAAATCTTTAATTTGATGACCGAAAACAAAAACATAACCAATTCTAATATAAAATAAGATGTGTTAAGTAAAGAATTAAACCCATGTTAGGCGATTTTGATAATATGAAACTGAATTTATTATATTATCATTTTGACTCTTGCCAAAAATAATGAACCGTACAAATTTACAAAGAGAAACAAAGCATACGAAGGCTTTAACCCATGAAGAAACAAAAAAAAAAACTAAGTTAATTATTTATGTTTACATCTTTTTTTGCTCTTGTGATTAGTGTCATGGACTTTCCTTTTTTTCCCAACGAGACTCTTCATCTCATGTTGTTGTTCTCGTGGTTGACTTATGCCTGCTTCTTGGTCAACGACATTAAGGACTTGATCTATGTTGTTACTTTCTTGGACACACCTATGTGGCTCCATGGCTACAAGACCATCCTCGTGACCACCGCTTCGTAACATCCTTACACACTCATCAAATTCATCTTCTAAATTATCCGTGAATAATGGATCATCTACTTCTTTGAGCATGTTTTCCACCGTGGCAAAATAATCTAGACCTTGTCCGAGAAGGCTAGTCTCGTGTTGTGTAGCGTCTTTATCTTCTTCTTCTTCTTCGAGCATGTTTTCGATATCTTGGAGAAAACTATCAAATTCGTCTTGGTCTTGAGAAGTCTCATGTTGTGTGGATGATTCACCAATGCCATCCTCTTCTACTTCGAGCGAGTTTTCGATAACTTGGACAAAACTATAATCTCCGCCTTGGCCTAGAAGAGTCTCATGTTGTGTGGACGATTCACCAATGAGATCCTCTTCTACTTCGAGCGAGTTTTCGATATCTTGGACAAAACTATCTTCTTCGCCTTGGCCTTGAAGAGTCTCATGTTGTGTGGACGATTCACCAATTAGTTCCTCTTCTTCTTCGACTATGTTTTCGATTTCTTTAACATAATTAGCATCTTCTACTTGGTCTAGAGGAATCTCATGTTGAGTGGACACACCATTGAGATCACGACCGTCCAAGATTAGCCTATCATCATCCATGTCTTGGTGATAAATATTAACCATATTGTTATTGTTCTCAAGTTGTGGTCTAAACCTAAACTCCTCGGGAACGTCGTTCTTCACACGGACATGACACAAGACAACTTCTTGAAACGGTTCATCAACAAGACCACTTGCTAGACAATACTCTTTCATGTTCCAACCCGTAGTAATACTCTTTGACATGTCTTGTACGTTCTTGTGGTATGATAGCCCGAGTTTACGACCAATCAAAACATTGTTGTGGTCAACTATGTTCTTTTCCTTTTCGTTAGAAGCTGTCCATGTCCCTCCTACGTTGCCTCCACTTCCTCTTACTGTACGTTTGGGTACTTTGCCATGTCGGCGTTCTCTCTTTACGAAATAGAACCAACTGTTTATAGGGAATTGTTCGTTGGTTACGTGTGGAAGAAGCCACGGCGCGTGTTCGTAGAGTTTGATGTCTTTTATGAAACCTTCTTGTCCTGTGTATACTCTGTTGCGTAGATAATAATCCACCAACTTTGCCTCTGTTGGATGAAACTTGAAGTCGCTACGAATCATTATCTTTAAGAAGTTGTAACAAAACGTAAAACACAAGGCAATGACTACTCTTGACCTAGCTATATCTCTCTCTCTCTCTTTCTTCGTTGAGATTAAATCATATAATATTGTGTATATATAAGGCTTTTTGTTGTTATCTTATAAAATGAATTCCTGAAAAATATTTAGGTTTTTAAAATGATAATACATGGTATTCCTACTATAAAATGAATTCCTGGTAATATTTTGGTTTTTAAAATGATAATACATGGTATTCCTACTAGTATTTCTATTTGGCAGTTAAGTTAAAAAGATATAGATAATATTTGCATTAATATGTTTATTAAGTTTTTAATGTAACAGAAAATTTCAAAACTGATATGATAATATATGATTACAACAATATGTAGTATTTCCTTTTATAACGATTTAAAATTATATGATTTTTTAAAAGAAAACAAAACTTGTAGAAACTATAGATAACAAAATGTAAGTTTTTTTTTTTGTTTTTTGTTAAAATCGACAAAATGTAGTTATTAGAAAACATTTTTTTGTTGACAAAAAAAAAGATATAAGAAAGCATAGGCAATATTGCCAATATTAGAATTTAAGTCATTGTTTGATCTAGTGAGATATGAAGTTGGCAAATTGCTTGATGTTAAAGCCTATGAAGGAAAATACTTTTGGATTAGATTAATATTTAATAGTCCATGTATATAAAAGAGAGAATTACAAAAATACACCATTTGAATTACATTTCACAAAACTACACTTAAACACTCAAAATTAAATTCAAATAAACTTTACCCATACAATCTTACCCCCTTAATACTATACCCTAAACACTATTTAACGAACACAAGTGAAAATATTTTAATTTTTGCAATTTTTTAAAGGGTAAATCAAGCTTTTAAAATTTTGAAAAAGTGTTAATATGTGAAAAAATTGAATTATGTCGAGTTTTGTAAAGAAATGGATGAAAGGGTGTAGTTTTGTGAATTCCTCTACGTAAAAACAAATTAGATTGATGGGGCATTATCATAAATAATAAAAGAAACAAAATGATGAATGAAAATAATGCATGGAAGGCATTGGAAGTGTATACTTTATATGGAAACTATTGATAATGCGATAGTGGCTAAGAATATTAGATTTTGCAATAGAACATAGAAATAAAATAATAAAGGTCAGGCTAGAAAATCATACACGCATTTTCCGCGAGTGAATTTTATATCAAAAATTCGATCAAAAATACCACACAAAAAAAATTATATCAAAAATACCATCATAAGTTTTTAGTCTAAACAATCTAGACTATTGGCCAAAATACCACAAACACGAAAAAAATATAATACAAATGAAACATAGAAAAATTTAACAATAACAACTAATATTTTTTAGAATTTTGTCATTTAAAAATAAAATACAAACGAATAGTACCCTAATGCACTAATCGCATCGCACTCGAACCTCATAATCGGAGTGTCATTCCAACCATAGAGGCTCTTGTTATCCTTATGAAGAAATATAATTTGATGATATATAAATATACAAAGGCTCGGGTGAAATTTCTAAATTCATATATTATTATTTTGGTCTTTCCTTATTTTTTTTCTGAAAACACCTTTAATTGTGGTTTTGTTATTAATTTAGTATATAAAAGAGACGAAAGTTATTCACATTTTATATTGTTTTATATAAAAAAATATCTCATCTTTTGCTTTGTTGTAAGAAAAAAAGAATGTGGTGCGTTTTTTTTAGTTTTTAAGAAAGAACTAAGAAAAACATGTGTGTTTAAATTATAGAAATTAACTAATGGTGTTTCTGATCTTCTGTCACACTTTCATGCAGAAAATGGTAGTGAAGATGGATGTTTATGATAATAAATAAATTTAAAGAGTCATTAAGACAGTTGCTAATTGTCCAGGTAATCAATAATGTGTTACACATCAATTTTTAACAAACATTTATTTTTGTCAACATAAAAATAAAATATAATTATAGAGAACATTTATTTTGTATATAATATAATGGGAGAATTATAAAACTACACCATTTGAATTACATTTCACAAAACTACACCATTTCCAAAATATTTCACAAAACTACACCTAAACACTCAAAATTAAATCTAAATAAACCTTACCCAAACAATCTTACCCCCTTAATACTATACCCTAAACACTAATAAGCGAACCCAAATGAAAATATTTTAATTTTGGTAATTTTTAAAAAGGTAAATCAAGCTTTTAAAATTTTAAAAGGGTGTAAACTTGTGAAAATATTGAATTAGGTGTAGTTTTGTGAAGGAAAGGTTGAAAGGGTGTAGTTTTGTGAATTTCTCTAATATAATCTCATATTTTATGTCCTGTCGAGAACATTCTAGAGAACATTTAATCTCATATAAATATAATTTTCTCTAAATTCTAAAGAACATTTAATCTCATATAATTCTAGAGAACATTTTTGTCAAATTATATTATATATAAAATTCTAGAGAACATTTATTTTTGTCAACACCACAAATTATTTTTGTATTGTTACATATATTTTGCCACTACTTTTCAACTATTCTTTTTCTTATAAAGATAATTTTCATTAATTTGAATTTTGAGAACAGTATTTCACAAAACAACATTAATTTGAAGTCATTTTCCATAAATACATCTAAACACTTAATTTTAAATTTATATTAAACCTAAACACTAACCTCTTTTATAAATAAACTATAAACAGTAGATAGTGAATTTAAAGAAAAATACAAAATTCTTAATGATTTGTAGACTAGTGTTTAAAAAGATGTTTTCATATTTTTTTCTAACTAAAATAACTAAGTGATAATTCTAAAAAATATTTGAGAAATTCACAAATATACACCCTTTCAATCCCTTATTCACAAAACTACTCTTAATGGTGTAATTTTGTGAAATGTAATTCAAATGGTTTAGTTTTGTGATTCTCCCAAAATATTTTATCATAATTTTAAGAAAATCATTGTCAAGCGCGTTAACCATTTGTAAACTAGTAATTATAAAAAGATAATTTGACACGTCTAAATTTTTTTTTGAGGAAGTTACAAAACTACACCGAATTATATCTCATAAAGCTACACCATCTTAAACTCATTTTACAAAATGATAGTGTTGGGCAAACGACAATAACCGGTTATTGGTGAAGGCAACGACTCCTGGGTCCAATGATTTTATCTGAGAGGCTAATCGTTATACGAAGATCTCATTGTTTTGCAAGTACCCTTTTCAAAAAATCAAACCTTTCTACACTAAAGTCCATTGAATTTCCAAATCCGGATCTTTTAAGCAATGCACACCAAGTGTTCGAGGAAATTCCTCACTCGAATGTCATTTCCGCTACAGCCTTAATTGGCCGTCTCGTGAAGCAAAACAGACATGTAGAAGCATCTCATGCCTTCAAAAAGCTCTTGTGTTCAGAAATCAGGCCTAACGAGTTCACCTTTGGCACCATCATTGGCTCCTCTACGTCTCTTAAAGATCTCCAATTGGGTAAGCAGCTACATGGGTTTGCCCTTAAGATGGGACTCGCTTCAAATGTTTTTGTTGGTAGTGCGGTTTTGAACTGTTATGTGAAGCTAAGTACTCTGTTAGATGCTCGAAGAAGCTTTGATGATACTAGAGAGCCGAATGTAGTTTCTATGACCAATTTGATAAGTGGGTATCTCAAGAAACATGAGTTTGATGAAGCTCTCTCTTTGTTCAGAGCAATGCCTGAGAGAAGCGTCGTGACATGGAACGCGGTCATTGGCGGGTTTAGCCAGACGGGATGCAACGAAGAAGCTTTGAATGCTTTTGTTGATATGTTAAAGGAAGGTGTTGCCGTTGTGACACCTAACGAATCGACCTTCCCTTGTGTTATAACAGCTATATCCAATGTAGCTTCTCATGGTGTTGGTCAAAGCATACACGCCTGCGCGATCAAGTTCTTGGGCCAAAGGTTTAACGTCTTTGTGTGGAACTCTCTGATTAGTTTCTACTCGAAATGCGGTAACATGGAAGATAGTCTTGTTGCTTTCGACATGGCTCAGGAACAAGAAAGGAACATTGTGTCTTGGAACTCTATGATATGGGGTTACGCGCACAACGGTAGAGGAGAAGAAGCTGTAGCAATGTTTGAGAGAATGGTCAAAGACACAAACTTGCGACCAAACAATGTGACACTTCTTGGACTGTTGTTTGCTTGTAACCACTCGGGTCTAGTCCGTGAAGGGTATTTCTATTTCAACAAAGTAGTGAACAATGATTACGATGGTCAAATGACGTTGCAACCCGAGCACTACGCTTGTATGGTGGATATGCTCTCTAGGTCCGGTCGTTTCGAAGAAGCAGAGGAGCTTATAAAGAGTATGCCTATTGAACCAGGGATCGGATTCTGGAAAGCGTTGCTTGGAGGATGCCAGATTCATTCGAACAAGCGTTTGGCTAAACTAGCGGCTTCTAAGATCTTGGAGATGGATCCAAAAGACGTTTCGTCGTATGTTATGCTATCGAATGCTTACTCAGCGGTGGAGAAGTGGAGGAATGTGTCGGAGATAAGGAGGAAGATGAGAGAAAGGGGTTTAAAGCGTATAACGGGGTGTAGTTGGATTGAAGCTAGAGACAAAGTTCGTGTCTTTGTAAATGCTGACAAGAACAAAGAACTCAAGGATGAAATCTATGGGATGTTGGAATTTATTACAGAACATATTGTGGAAGACTTGTGTTTTATGAATGAAACTTAACATCATTTATTTTAGAAATGTGATATGGTGTTACACAAGAAAATCATCTAGTGTTCGTCTATGATGTTTATATTTTGGAGTAAAACACAATCATAAAAGTATATCCTCCAATAGTAAGCTTATTTGCACAAGAAAAGTTGCAAGAAAATGTGACAACACAATTTGTAAGTGACATGTAAACGTAACTTGACATTTGTAAGATACATTGAAGAGAATTACTTATTCTCTTTTGTTACTCAAATTTTTTTGTAAATTTAAAACTACATAATGAAAACTATTTTGTTATTGAGAAGTGAAGATTTAAAGTTTTGGATCGGTCCTTCAGGTTAAATATTTTCGGTTTATTTTTTTTGAAACAGACGAATATTAGAGAAAATAATAGAAGAAGCAAAAAGATGATCCAAAATATCCAAATAACAGAAAAAACACAAAACTGCGGTTCAACAGAGTATCCTTTAAAAAGCAAAGAAGGTAATATGAAAAAGAGAAACATGCTTAAGCCTTGACACGATTATAGAACTTGGCTTTCTCTACTGCTGTCTGGAAACTACCATGTCCAAACTTGGAAGAAGTATCAATGAACTTGAGCTTGATCTCTTCAAGTGCGAGACGCGAAGTCTGCCTGAGCAGTGACTGTCTAAGAGTCACAACCCTCTTCTTAGGACCCATACAACATCCCTTGATCATCAAATAGTCACTCTTGACCACACCGTAATGCGCAAATCCTCCCATTGGTGTAATCTCCTTCTCAGTCCTATCATAACATAATCCACATTAGTCATCGAAACATCGAACTAATCATTAATAAAAAAAAACAAAAACATGTAACAAGAAAGATCAGTTCTTACCTGTCGTATTCAGTCATGGCTGAATGAGTCTCCTGACCAACCTTACCCAACCTGTAGATCTTCTTGTTGAGTTCAGTACGGTGATGGTAACCGTTCTGACCAGCCCTGGCTACAGTGTATGAAACTCTAGCAGGATGCCACGCACCGATACAAGCAACCTTACGAAGACCCCTGTGAGTCTTACGAGGAAGCCTTGTCACACCCCAACGGGTAACCACACCTTCGTAACCTTTACCCTTGGTCACACCAATCACATCAATCATCTCGTCCTTCTGGAAAACAGCGTCAATTGGGATCTGCTTCTCAAAGAAACTGTAGGCAAAGTCGACTTTGTCAGCAATGGTACCACCGTTGATCTGAATCTCCATCATGTGTGCTTTCTTCTGCTTCAATCCCTTCATCTTCCTGATCTGTACATAACACAAAAACCAAACTATGAGATAAGCTTTAAAAGAAACAGCACAAAAAATTAGGAGATTGAAACTATACCTGAGTGTGGGCGAGAACACGGATGACAGTACCGTACTTCTTCATCTTCTCAAGCTGAGTCTGGATAGACTTCTTACCATCTTGGCTATCGTACTGCTTGGCATAACTGGTGAAAGCCTTCTTCTTGGACTTGGCCCAGTTCTTGTAGAACCTTCTCCTGACTTCCTCACTCAAGTGCTGTGCCCAGACAGTGTTCAAAGAACGAAGACCACGCGGGGTCTTAACATAGGCGACAACACCGACAACAACCATAGCGGGTGTCTCAACGATGGTAACAGCCTCACATGTCTCCTTCTTGTGAAGCTCTATACAATTCAAAAACACAAATCAAACATAAGACAACACAATCATCTTTATAATAGAGAGAGAGAGAGAGGAAGAATACTTACTGGAACCAGGCTTCTCGACTTCACGGACAATGTGAGTCATACCAGCTTTGTAACCCATGAAAGCAGTGAACTTACATGGCTTGTTTTGGTCATCTTTAGGGAAAGCCTTCACTGATTATCCAAATAAAAAAAACAATACTTGTGTGTGTAAATACAGAGAAATCTAACTAACTAAGCATATCAACAATAAGTGAATCCAAATCTGATGAAGACAAGATAACATTTCAGAAAAAACAAGACAACACTAAAGCTAAACTAAGTAATATAGATTCAATGAAAACAAAGAGACAGATCTATAAACAGAGAATCAATCTTTTATCAACAAAAAAAAAACAGAGAGGCAGATCTATCATTTTCAAAGAGTGAAGAAGATAAAAACCTTTGCCTCTGTGACGGTTAGCTCTCTTCCTTGGCAAGAAACCAAGAGAACCGTGTCTTGGATGCTCAAACTTCCTGTGAGACATTCTTCTTCTCCTCTGCGGCTGCTACTAAAGGCTTTTTAGAAGATAAACCTAAAGTTTCGTTATTTATATATATATTTATAATAACACCAAGTAAAACCCTAATTGATAGGTTATGGGCATTTTTCATAAAATGTGAGCCTTGTTTCTCTTATTGGGCCGTAAAGCCCAATACATTCTGAAACTAGGTCAAATTTTATAGTTTCTTCTTCTTCTTCTTCTTCTTATATATTGGATCCTTAAGCCGCCTACTTCTCCTTCATCAAAAACTCTTGTTCTGTGTTTTTTTTTTGTTTCTTCGTTAAAATTTATTTTTGTGTTTTTATTGTATTTGTTGGAGGAGAATGATGATAATATGATTATATCGAAATACGTTAGCGTCTTTTTTTATAAAAGCGCGATGAGTGGCGATTATCCACACGAGATTTCTGACTCCTTTCTTCTTCTGTTTATAAAAATTTTCTATTAATTTTTACTTAAAAAAAATCGGTTTGTTCTTGCTTAGATTTCTGTAGATTCAATCTATTGGTTTTTTTTGTAAATAATATTATGAAAAAATAAAGTGGAACAAACTTTGTGTAGGAATAAAATTAGATGCAATTAAATCTACCCAACAGATACATCAGATAAATAATTTAATCTCACAATTAAGATTTTGGATCAAAAATAACCTATCAGAATTTTTATTGAAACATAGCTATCGTTTTGGTTTTCTTCTAAAATTTCACAATTGACAACAACAAAAATACGCTAAAAACATGAAATCAATTGAAGAGGGAAGAAAAATAATCTAATTGATTTCAATTGATTTCTGTTAGATTACTTTTTAGAGTATTTTTGTTGTTGTCACTTGCGAAATTTTATTACAACATCAAACCAAATATGTACATTGTTTTAAACAAAGACATATACTCTAACCCGTTAACGAATCTGAGATAGCACCGTAGTCATAAGCTCAAAAGAGAGAGGATAGATTAACCCGCATATACAATATAACCTATGACTTTGCATTCACCCACGACGAGGTAAGCTTTGCGAGAACAAATCACAGAAAGACTTGCGATTCTTCTAAACTAAAAAAACGTTACAAGGAAATTATCTTCATAGATTTAACTAAAATGTAAAAAAGTTAAATCAAATACTATCCTAAACCATACAAGATGGCTACACCAATACACATATTATGAAACAAAGATACTAAGCTCTTTAACTGATTTCATGTTCTTCACTCATTATTGGGATGTGTGAGAAGTAAATAGAAACAAAATTGGATTGCAAAGTATTCATTGTTGATTAACTCTAAAGTAAAAAAAAAAAAAAATACAACAAAATTATCATCATTGTTTAAAAGTTAAAAACTTGTTGTCTTAAAAAAAAAAAAAAGTTAAGGACTTAACGAGAAAATGTGAGTGATTTTTTATTGTTTGATGAATACAAACACAACAATGATGAAAAAGGATACAACAAAATGAACAAGTATTTAGCTATTTGTATATTATACCCTCTCTCTCTCTCTTGAATGGTCTCCTTTTGCAGGTAACATCTTACCTCTCTCTAGGTTCCATACATACATACCCACCTAAGCTTTAGTGTTGTATCCACCAAGTTCAACATCTTTCATCTGTGTGGTTTCTACATCTTTCAAAAGCCGAAACTCTTCTTCCGTTAAGCTGTGTTTCACACTGTTCAACGCCTTTGCTGCAACGCCAGACCGTTTCTCTAGCTCCATCGCCCAGCTGTATATTACCATCCCAACGATCGCAACAACCATGCCCGCTACGTTCTTGAATGTCATCGCGGAGTCAAACAGGACCCATCCTAGCGTGAGGATGCACACGGTTTTCATGTGACCTATAACCTGGAACGAAACCGCCGAGAATCTCCCGATGCATAGGTACTGGCTTATGTTGCAGAACACAGCTAAACCACACGACAGTAAGATGAATAACTGCAAAAACATGGATCCTTAGGTAAAGATAACGCAAAACTGTGACATATACAATATACATAGCAGAGCAATGAGAGAAGGAGATTGCTTACAAAGCAACCAGAAGACATGTTATAGTTCAAAATGAACTTCCCACTTAGAAGATAATCAACCAAAGGACCAACGACAAGAAGCGAAATAGCTTGAATCGGCGCGGTTTTACTCAACAACTCGAAAGACCCAATTGAATATTTCTTCTGCAATGAACCTATAAGCTGATCCCACAAAGAAAACAAAAGAAGAACATTTTCAACTTGAAAGACACAACGAAGTAAACAAACACGAAAAAAGGCGATTCCTTTTGAAGCTTACAATCTGTTGCAAAGAAGAGGAGAAGATGGCGACGCAGGCGCAAATGAAACCCTTGGCATTGACTTTGACATCAGTGACAGTGCAAATGCCGACACCGACGACAACAACAACAACAGATAGTTTAACTTCTTTGGAGTATCTTTTGTTGTTCAATATCCATTCCATCACACACACGACAGGGATCATGCTTAGCTTCGATATCTATCACATAACCGCATAATCATATTCATATTCAGATTCAGATTCAGATTCCGATTCAATAGCGAATCGAATTTGATTATATATAGGCAAAATCTATCAAAAGGGATCTGGGAACCTGATAGAATCCGACGGAGTTGAGCATAAGGCTAAAATTCATGGCGGCGATGGAGACATTAGCGACGATGGAGAACCAAATAAGCTCCCACATGGGGACATGCTTCGATGCAGAGAATCCAGTGGCCTTGGAGACGAGTCCGACCAATGCCGTCAGTGAAAAATGGAATCCGGTAAGCGTCGTTGCTGTTAAAACAAATCAGATCTCATAATAAGAAGAAGAAGAAGGAAGTGAGAGAGAGAGAGAGAGAGAGATCGAAGAAGAAGACGAACCGAAGCCAAAGGCGTAACCAGAAGAAGACATGAGCTGCTTATTCGCCATGATAATACCAACGGAGCTTATCACATTCATAGCCCAAGCTCCCATATCCGAAACCGCCGATGATTTTCTCTCGCTCTCCGCCGCCATTTTTCTGGTCAAATTTGGGTTGAAAAAGTCTTCGCCGTCGCCGGAATAAGAAGATTCTCCGAGATTTGTGGTTTTGTATCTCAGATCTCGATGACGGATCTAGTCGTCGTAGATGGTGACGAGATCTAGATCGTCGGCGAGAGAAAGAAGAAGAAGAAGAAGAAAGGAAGATTCAATCACGCTTTATAGGAGGCTTACCTTCTCTCTTTCTCTTACTCTTTTTATAGTCTGTACCAATCAAATTATTTACTTTATTACTTTCATAAAAATATCTGACATTGTCAAAAACACACTTACAAAGGGGAAATTGACAATTACATTTTTTTTTTACAAAAATTCCTTAGAATACCATCAAAATAAGTTTTTGTTTTGAAAATACTATTACAAAATTTTTTATAATAAAAATACATTTAAAATGTTTTTTATAACAAAAATACCTTTAAAATCTTTTTTATAACAAAATACCATAAAAAAGTAGTAGTTTACAAAAATACCGCAAATACAAAAAACGAGTTTTAACACTTTTAGATTTTATTTTTTTTCATTTGGGTTCGCTATATAGTGTTTAGGGTATAGTTTTGAAGGAGTAGGATATAGTTTTTTGAAAGATTTGGGTGTAATTTTGAAAATTTAAGATTTGTGGTATTTATGAAAAAAAACTTTTTAAAGGTATTTGTAAAACTTTTGAAAATTTGTGTTAATTGTGTTAAAAAAAAAAAATTGTGGTATTCATAAAAATTGTCCTTTTTTAATTTACTGGTAGAAAAATAAAAAAAAATTGATAAGAGTATTGAACTTATATAGTTTTAGAAAAAAAATAAATGTTTCTAAATGAAAATTTGTTTTGACCAAAAAAATGTTATATTAATGCATTAACTTTTGTGGTGATGGAAACATAACCTTATATTATTATAAATATACTAGATAAGTATTCGAGTATATGTAATACAATATTTCTAATTTCATAAGATTGTATTACAATATTTCTAAACCCATAAAAATGAAAATAGAAAATTAGAGAAACATTTGAAGTAATATTTTAAATAAAATTAAGAATATTGTTACACTATTTTTATGAGGAATTTACAAAACTACACATTTTCATCCCTTCCTTTACAAAACTCTACATAATTCAATTTTTTAAAATATTTACACATTTTCAAAATTTTAAAAGTTTGATTTACCTTTTAAAAAATTACCAAAATTAAAATATTTTTATTTGGATTCCCTAATTAGTGTTTAGAATATAATATTAAGGGGGTAGGATTGTGTGAATAAGATTTATTCGGATTTAATTTTGAGTGTTTAGGTGTATTTTTGTGAAGTAATTTTGAAATAGTGTAGTTTTGTGAAATGTAATTCAAATGGTGTAGTTTTGTAATTCTCCCTATTTTTATTGCATACACTTAATCACAATAATTAGAATACCCCTTCTAAGAATATATATAGTTTTACTATAGAGACATCAAACATATATATATTTTTGATATATTTAATTATATATGTATGATAAAATCACTACAAGAATCTGCGCAAATTACCACGAAAAATTTACAACGAAATTACGACGATTTTTGTAATCATCGTAAAATCGTCGTAAACTTTACAACGATTAAAATCGTCGTAAATTTACGACGATTTTACAACGATTTTCCGAATAAAGACGAAATCGTAGTAAATTCGTGGTAAATTTACCACGAATTTACGACTTTTGTTATATTTTACACAAATCGTGGTAAAATCGTGGTAAATTTACCACGATTTTACGACGATTTAAAAAGTAATCGTGGTAAAATCGTGGTAAATTTACCACGATTTTACAACGGTTTTTTATATAAACCCCTAAACCCCAAACATTTTCAAAAGTATATCTTATATTACGTACAAACACTCATTAAGACCTCTAAAGTTAATGAATAACTATAAAAACAATGTTAAAATTGCTTATAAATAAGTTTTGTTACATATTCTTATAATTTATAAAGTTTAAGATAAAGTGTAGTATATATATTGTGCTTAATATGTATATATGTTCTAATTTTATCAAAACTTGTTTTTTTGCAATCATACGACTTAATATGATTTTATATGCATACAATATCATAATTATATTCAACATGAAGTCAAATGGCAGATGAATTTCAGCGAAATCCATTTAGTGTAATGAATCGTCGTAAATTCGTGGTAGACTTACCACGAATTTACGACGATTCCCACAAAATCGATGGAAATTCGTGGTAATTTAACAACGAATTTACGACCAAACATGAAACTCTAAACGTCAAATCCTCAGGAGTTTTGTTTGTACGAGGTTGTCAACGTCAACAATTACCACGATTTTACAACGATTAAAAAAGTAATCGTCGTAAAATCGTGGTAAATTTACCACGATTTTACGACGATTTAAAAAGTAATCGTGGTAAAATCGTGGTAAATTTACCACGATTTTACAACGGTTTTTTATATAAACCCCTAAACCCCAAACATTTTCAAAAGTATGTCTTATATTACGTACAAACACTCATTAAGACCTCTAAAGTTAATGAATAACTATAAAAACAATGTTAAAATTGTTTATCAATAAGTTTTGTTACATATTCTTATAATTTATAAAGTTTAAGATAAAGTGTACTATATATATTGTGCTTAATATGTATATATGTTCTAATTTTATCAAAACTTGTTTTTTTGCAATCATACGACTTAATATGATTTTATATGCATACAATATCATAATTATATTCAACATGAAGTCAAATGACAGATGAATTTCAGTGAAATCCATTTAGTGTAATGAATCGTCGTAAATTCGTGGTAAATTTACCACGAATTTACGACGATTCCCACAAAATCGATGGAAATTCGTGGTAATTTAACAACGAATTTACGACCAAACATGAAACTCTAAACGTCAAATCCTCAGGAGTTTTGTTTGTACGAGGTTGTCAACGTCAACGATTACCACGATTTTACAACGATTTAAAAAGTAATCGTCGTAAAATCGTGGTAAATTTACCACGATTTTACGACGATTTTATTTTCATCATTCCCAAAACGCGGCAAACCAAAACGTTTGAACTTTTTTTACAACGATTTTACGAGGAATCGTCGTAAAATCGTCGTAAATTTACGACGATTTTGCGACGATTGTTATTCTATATATAGTCAACCACATTTTTTCATTTTCTCTCATTCTCTCTAAATCTCTCTCTCTCTCAAATTTTCTCTCTCTAAAACTCTTAAACACTCTACAACTTTCACTCTCTTTCAACATCCCCAAAGGTAAATATATTTAATATATGTGTTTTAAAACCGGATTTTAGAATTAGTTTTAGGATTTGGAATTTAGTTTTAGGATTTGGAATTATTTTTAGGCTCGGATTTTAGTTTTAGGATTTAGAATTAGTTTTTTTTTTGTATTTTGAAATTGTAAAAAATATTTTATTAATATAAAATATTTTTTTTTATATATAATTTTACAAATCGTCGTAAAATCGATTTGTAAAATTATAATTTTTTTCTAATCGTCGTAAAATCGTCCCTAATTAGGGACGAATTTACGTCGATTATAAAAATTTTCAATATATTATAATTATAAATTTACAACCAAATATTCGTTGTAAAATCGTTGTAATGTTTACGACGATTTTACAACGAACATTTTACCACGAATTTACGACGAATTTGGTTCGTCGTAAAATTTACCACGATTTTACGACGATTTGGTTTTTACTTCGATCGATTAACGACGAATTTGAAATCGTCGTTAAATCGTGGTAAATTGCGTTTTACCACGATTTTACAACGATTATGATCGTTGTTAAATTCGTGATTTCTTGTAGTGAATATTATATATATATTATAAATGAAAATTTTGTATAATATATAAATTTTAAATGTAAGAATACATGAATTTCTAAACCTTTTAATTTAACAAAATCATTGTTGTTCCGTGGAGTTAAGAATTTCAAACGGTATTTGTCCAAATTTTTGTTCCATAGAGATAACTATCCATCTCAATTTTAATTTTTATACGAAACTTATGATTCAAGATTTTATTTATGATTCAAGATTTTATTGTTGTAAATGAAACTATGTTGTTGTTGTGAAACTTGTGAGCAATCTCGATTGATTATATATTAGTAATTATGTAATTTCTTTTTCTTTTTAGGATTGAAACTATATTAATTGTTTGCTAATGTTAAATTTGAAATAATATTTCATTTTTGATGATAAATATTGAATAGTATAACTAAAATTATATTCAACTATTTTCGTAAAATTAAAGTTTTGACAACATTAGATTTAAGATTAAATTATATTAAGCAATTTTCTTTTGCTTTAGGATATTATTGTTTTTAAAATAAATATTGAATAATATAATTAATTTTAGAGAAATTCACAAAACTACACCCTTTCAACCCTCCTTTCACAAAACTACACCTAATTCAATATTTTCACAAGTTTACACCCTTTCAAAATTTTAAAACCTTGATTTACTCTTTTAGAAATTACCAAAATTAAAATATTTTCATTTGGGTTCGCTAATTAGTTTTTAGGGTATAGTATTAAGGGGGTAGGATTGTTTGGGTAAGGTTTATTTGGATTTAATTTTGAGTGTTTAAGTGTAGTTTTGTGAAGTATTTTGGAAATGGTGTAGTTTTGTGAAATGTAATTCAAATGGTGTAATTTTATAATTCTGCCTTAATTTTATGTTGAAGTTTTCCTATTTTTTTATTTTTCGTTTTTATTTTATTAAACATACGTTTTGAATTTTAATTTTTCGTATGTATCTTATTGTATCTATACTATTAAAAGGAAAACATTTTTACAAATAAGAAAAAAAAATTATATTTGCCACTCAAACAAGAAAACATATTAATTTCAACATTAAAAGAAAACAAAAAAGAAAACAAAAAAGAAAACCAATAAAGAAAAACATATTAATTTCAACATTAAAATAGGAAACAAAAAAAATATTCAAAAAAGGAAAGGAAAATATTATTAATTTCAAAAGGTTAAAAATAATAAATCGAATAATAATACCTAAAAACATAATTACAAAATAATTTATTAATAAAGTAAGAAATTTTTTTACAGATTTATTTCAGAATTGAATCTAGGTATAATGGTAAATTTTTAAAATTTTAAAAACAAATATGATTAACAATATTGATCTCCACATATTTTAATTTTTGTAACGGGTCATTAAAAATCACAAATCGAAATTGAAATCACGAATAATAATTGTTATAAGATTAAAATCAATTTTAGTTTATGTATAATATATATTTGTAGTTTTTGTGATAGAACGGAAAATATCAAACCAACATAGTTTATGAGATATAATTATATAATTCAAGAGATCACATACATATAATTCGGGTCGTCAATAATAAAATTTACAATATATTCATTTACTTTATGACACAAGATACCACAAACATAATTTTTTCAAGAGATCACAAACATATAATTCGGGTCAATAATAAAATTTACAATATGTTCATTTACTTTATGAGACAAGATACCACAAACATATAATTAAAATCGACATTTTTAATATATGATTTACCAAATAATTTTAAATATATAAATTTTCAAATATATCTTATTATTTAAAAATTATAAAAAATTAAACTGCACGTACGTGCGGGTCCGTATCTAGTTTGTTTTAAAACTGAAATTTACATATATCTTAATAAATTTGTTTAAATATGATTGGTTGAAATTTTTTAATATATGTCAAAATCTTAACGCTAAGATTTGACACATGTTACGATTATATGAGTTACTAACTTTTGAAACCAAACTTTATATAATAAGAGGTGGGATGTAGAGACTAGTCAATTTTTTTCTTTCAAATTCTACCATATTAGTAGATTACTAGACTAATGATTTAAAAACAACTTGTAATTTCTTATTTAAAATACAAAAGTTCTAAATCACATAGTTTTAGTAAAACTGTAATAACCCCGGTCCAATAGTTTTATGGATCATGAGATAAAAAACTGGGAAATTTCCAAAAATATCATGAAAATTAGATTTAATAATTTAGGGAAATTAAGCCAGGTAACACTTGTTAGTTAAAATAATTACTAGACCCTGTGCAAATGCTCCTCGAGCGTCTACTTTACTTGATAACATAAAAATCATATAACAAATTATAACTAAATGTATGTCCACGGACTATTCTATGTCAGACGTTCGAGACGGACAATACGACTTTGGTGGCAATCTTGCAGAACCTTACAGTGGCATGTGTTCACCACAATGTTAGAAGAGTTTGAGTTATGTTGGAGTATTTCGCATATTTCAAAACCAATTATATCCCAAGAGACAGAAATACACAATCAGACAATTTGGCAAGGGTAAGACGAGCACTCTCTTATACAATGGAGTATGTGAGTGAGTTAACTCCGAGCTGAGTGTCTACAACTTAGTGGTGTAGTTTTTTACACATTGTTGCTATAAAAAAATGTATGTCCATAATTTTATTTTTTGGAGTCATTATTATCATCCTATTTCCTTATTAATGCACTTCCGGTATTGAAATCCAAAGAAATAAGCAATCCGATTATAAACTAACGAGAGAATTACAAAACTATACCATTTGAATTACATTTCACAAAATTACATTATTTCAAAATTACTTCACAAAACTACATCTAAACACTAAAAATTAAATCCAAATAAACTCTACCCACACAATCCTACCCCCTTAATACTATACCCTAAACACTAATTAGCGAACCCAAATGAAAAGATTTTAATTTTGATAATTTTTAAAGGGTAAATCAAGCTTTTAAAATATTTAAAGGGTGTAAATATGTGAAAAAATTGAATTAGGTAGAGTTTTGTAAAGGAAGAGAAGAAAATGTGTAGTTTTGTGATTTCCTCTAAACTAATGCTTATGTATTTTTTTTTTTATTATATTTTCATGAAATTGGATATTTTATTTTTTTTCTAAAGTGAAACTATCATTCATGTTCCTGTAAAATTTACTATATCTTGGATCTCTTTATATATAAAATATATATATATATATATATATATATATCTTGAATCTTTTTTTAGAGTTGATTTTTGGATTAAAAAAGAATAAATGAAGGAGCTTTTTGTTTTGTTTGGGAGTAGTGTTTATTGACCAGCAAGTTAGGCAGAATAAAAGGCAAATGGAACTGTCGTTAATTTTGCATTACGTAAAGTCAAAGTCCATTGGTAAACTTTTTGTTTACGCAGCCAATTGATACATTTGACTTCCCCTAAAGAGCGATCATATAAACTTTATGGTTAAGTGACCATGTCGAATAATTTTAGTTAGTGTATTTTTATTATTTTTTTAACTTGATCCTATTCAAAAATAGTTATTGACCTATTAAATTTTATTGATCCTTCGTAAAAAAAATTCCAAGTTCTGCCACTGAGTGTACTTCTATATTTGTTTCCTACATGTAGTGGTAACTATGATGAAAATAGCTAGCAAGTGGTTGAAACGGTAAATTAGTTTTTCCACTAATGAATATGGCTCATTGGCTCTTCTGATAAAGTGAATACTGCCTTGGCTTTAAACACAAAGAGATCCGTATATCTTTCAACGCAAGAAATTATATAAACTAAATTACAATAAAAAAAAGAATGATGGATAAAATAAAACTAATAATACAAATTTCTAATGGCTTTCGTCTCCCATAAATAAATAAATAATTCAAACGAACGAAAAAATAATTCCATATTTTGTGTTTTTTTTTACTGAAGTAAAAAGAATGGTGAAGAAAAAAAAGGTAAGTATATAATAATATCTTTTTTTTTTCATGACAACATATAAAAACTATCTTAATTTTGTAAAATTATAATCATATATCAAATTAAAGGAAAGATGAGTTATAATGATTTATGGGGTTTAAGTATATGATTAATCAATTTGATGAAGACATCAATGTCGCAAGCAATCTTCAATGCACCTTCATATGAATGTCCAAATTCTTCTTCTGATAATTTCAACAATTCCTCCAACATTGGATGGTTTAGCAAATTAGCTTCAACCTCGATTTTGGACTGTCTCTCTCGATCTTTGCCTACGTAAACTCGGACTCTACCTTCTTCTGGCAATGCCAAAGTCTTGGAAGAAGCAAAATTATTGGATCCACACCATAATAGCTTCTTCGCCAAGCTTCTCATTCTCTTCTGATTTTGCTTGACCTTATAGTATAATATTAGAGTTTTTAGTTAAGAGTTTTATTACTCTTTTTGAAGCTGTTAATATGTGTGTGTGTGTTGTGTTTGTTAGATAATTTTTTATGGCTATATATATATGTAGTAGACAAGTAAGTGTTGTTAGTTGAGTTTACGTAGTGAACAAGAATAAGAAGAAGAGGAGAAAAGTCGAAGTTTTTGATAAATATGCCACGGAAAATAGGTCTGTTTGTCGCACCACTAGTATTTATTTATATAATAGGTTAGACCAAACCGGTTATTTAGTATTGGCATTGACCGGTTTATGCAATTTCAAACAAAATAAACAAAAATGATAGCAATTAAGAAGTATTTACTTGATTTTAGCATAGAGGAAGAGTGTTTCTATGAAAAAAGGTTTAACTTTGTAAATTGATTAATCGTACATTTTGGTAAACCGGATCAAACCAATAAATTGATTTTGAGCCGAACCGACACAATAAGCCCAGCGGTGTGGCTTGAACGTGCTTTTTTTTTAATTTAATTATAATGTCTAGAATGGGTTTATCGTTATTCTATTATATTGTTGTCCCAACTTGTTTGCAAAAATTTCAAAATTATATTATTTTTATTATAGCTGGATTATTTCATATCTTATGCTATAACTTAATCATTGCACCATGATTAGTTTGCAAATTGTTTTGATTTGTTCATATCTTATTTTATGTAGACAAACTAGTTAATTTTTATTTTGTTCATCAATTTTCGTCCGGAGAGATTTGTGTTTATGGGTGATGTTATACTATCCGTGAGTACTTTTGTTTGTTTTCTTGACGTAGTTGGATAATTTGGTTAAAATATTGAGATAACAATAAGGGATCATCAAATTGATCCGAACAAGTCATTAGTGTTATTGATCCACAACAAAGGGGACGAGTCTCAGAAAGGTATCAACATCGTTGTTGTCGAGGATAGAATAGCTAATTCAGTTGAGCTAGTCCCGGATGTTGTGATAAGCTTGAAGAAACAAACAAATCTATTTGGAGAATATTTAGGAGATATGTTTAGGAGATATCTAAACATTAGATAATCTAGAGTTTTGTGTGATTATCTATTAAGAGAATATTTAGAGTTTATTTGGTTTGTTTGTTTATAAAAGGGTTGTTGAGTTGTGGCAACCCTAATGTGATTTGAGAGATTAAGAACTTGAGGAACTTTAGTTTTGAGTTATTTTCTAAAGTTAATAAAGAGAGATATTCTTTATTGTTCTTGGTTTCATATCATTGATTAAGACTTTATTTGGTATCAGAGCGACTAACGATCCTAGAGACATGGAGGAGGGTGCCATCGTTCGGTAAAGCCAAAGAAAGGAGGTGTATCCTCGTCGATCACATGCCCTATGCTAAACACAACGAATTATGCGGTATGGGCAATAAAGATGAAGATTAACCTAAAAGTTCATGAAGTGTGGGAGGTTATTGAAGCCGATGCGAAAACGAGAGACAAGTGATGCAAAAACAGAGACAAGTGAGGTTATCAAATCTGAAACAGAGTCAAGCGATGCAAAGAAGAACAATATGGCTATAGCTTTGTTGTTTCAATCCATACAGAATCTCTAGTACTTGAAGTTGGGGAACTAGAGACGGCGAAGAAGGTGTGGGAAGTAATAAAAACAAGGCATGTTGGAGCGAGAGAGAGTCAAAGATGCAAGGTTACAAACTCTAATGTCGAGTTTGACGGATCGAAGATGAAAGAGACGGATAAGATCGATGACTTCGCGAGCAAATTGTCGAAATCTCATCAAAGTCTGCAGCCTTAGGAGTTGTTATTGAGGAATCGAAACTGGTGAAGAAGTTCTTACACTCTTTGCCTCGGAAGAAATTCATACACATGGTGGCCTCTCTTGAACAGATTTTAGATCTTAAAACCACACCATTCGAAGATATCATAGGCCGGCTTAAAGCCTTTGAGGAACAAATTGCTGATGAAGAAGATGCTTAAGAAGATCAAACCAAACTGATGTATGCAAACACAGAAACTCAAAATCAACCTTTTAATGGCAACAGAGGAAGAGGCGGACGGTCTTCGTACAGAGGAAGAGGTCGAGGACGGACTAATTGGGTAAAAGATGCCTCAAAAATCACATGTTTTCGTTGCGATAAGCTGGGACATTTCGCATACGACTGTCCAGACAGAATACTTAAGCTACAAGAGGCTCAAGAGACTAGTAATGATGATACACAAGATGCAGACGTGTTAATGGTACACGAAGTTGTGTATCTCAATGAGAAACAGTGTGTACCAAGCAAGTTCGAGACAAACAATGATGGAGACAATGTTTGGTATCTCGACAATGGGGCAAGTAATCACATGACATGTGATAAGAGATATTTTAACAAGCTTGACGATTCTGTTTCTGGAAAAGTGAGATTTGGAGATGACTCTCGAGTCGATATCAAAGGGAAAGGTACAATTGCCTTCATCGATCTGAATGGAGAGGCACGAGTAATGACTGATGTTTATTACATCCCAGACTTAAAGAGCAACATAATAAGTTTAGGACAAGCGACTGAAGCGGGTTGTGACATAAGATTGCGAGGATGCTTCTTGACAATGCATGATCACAAGGGAAAACTACTTGCCAAAGCACCAAGATCACAAAACCGTTTGTACAAGGTGCAATTGGGGTTAAGAAATAGTGCTCACTTACTTCTTACAACAGTCAGCGATTCAAGCAGATGGCATGCTCGGATGGGACATGTGAGTTATGGAACAATCAAGTTGATGATTGAGAAGGAACTTGTTAGGGGTATTCCAAGAATTGTAGTCGAAAAGAAAGTCTGCAAGTCGTGCTTACTTGGAAAGCAAACCAGAGAAGTTTTTCCCCAAGCCACCATGTTTCGTGCAAAGAAGAAACTCGAGCTCATACATGGAGACCTCTGTGGACCTATAACACCAAGCACAAGTGCTGGGAACAGATACATCTTTGTGTTGATTGATGACTACTCTCGCTACATGTGGACAATTCTACTAAGAGACAAAGGAGAAGCGTTTCAGAAGTTTAAGAACTTTAAAAGCACAATAGAACGAGAATTAACGAGAAAAAATACAAACATTCAGAATCGACCGAGGGGAGAATTTGTATCCACAGAGTTTAACTCGTTCGCGAATCGGTCGGAATTAAACGTCACCTCACGCTCCATATACCCCTCGGCGAACGGAGTAGTGGAGCGACGAAACCGAACGATGATGGAGATGACAAGGAGTATCTTGAAGCATATGCATTTGCCTAGTTACCTATGGGGAGAAGCTATAAGACATACCACCTATCTCATCAACAGAATGGCTACACGTGCTCTTAAAGACGAAACACCATACGAGAGTCTTCGTGAAAAGAAACCAAACATTGATCATCTGCGTGTTTTTGGTTGTATTGCGTATGCCAAAATAGACAAGCAACAGTTGAAGAAACTAGATGACAGATCACGTGTTCTAGTGAATTTGGGGACAAAACCAGGATCAAAATCTTATCGCCTATTTGATCCACAGACGAGGAAAATAGTAGTGAGTCGAGATGTCGTGTTCGACGAGACAAAGGGATGGAACTTGAGACACATCAATACAGATCAAGACGATGAAGAAAGTCTTGAAGTCATGCCTCAAGAAGACGATGATTTAGCCGAAAAAGCAAAGCAAATCTCGAGAAACCCCGAAGGCAGCAACATGGAAGAAAATTCTATAGAACACGATGGAGAGATAGAAACTGATGATGAAGAAGCTTGTGAGAACTCACCATCAGTGCAATCACCAATCTTGAGAAGATCGCAGAGACAGAGTAACCCACCAAGGTACTTAGAAGACTATGTACTCATGGCCGAGGAAGAAGGAGAAGTGTTACTCTTGAGCTTAAATGATGAACCACAAAGTTTTTGGGAAGCTAAAGAATCAAGAGAATGGACAAATGCTTGTAAAGAAGAGATCACATCTATTGAGAAGCATAATACATGGGATCTCTCTGATTTGCCCATTGGAGTGAAACCAATTGGTTTGAAGTGGGTATTTAAGCTTAAAAGGAATTCTGATGGAACCATTAATAAACACAAAGCTAGGCTGGTTGCTAAAGGTTATGTACAGCAATACGGAGTAGACTTTGAGGAAGTCTTTGCACCTGTTGCTCGGATTGAGACGATAAGACTACTCATCGACTTCGCAGCTGCAAACGGATGGGAGATACATCACCTTGATGTCAAAACAACTTTCCTTCATGGTGAATTGCAAGAGACAGTGTATGTTCTACAACCGGAGGGCTTTGAGAAGAAGGGGAGTGAGGACAAGGTGTATAAGTTGAACAAAGCTTTGTATGGGCTAAGACAAGCTCCACGGGCGTGGAACAACAAGCTGAACTGCATCTTGATGGATTTAAAGTTTGAAAAATGCTCTAAGGAACCATCAGTGTACCGGAAGATGGTGAGAGACGGTCTTCTTGTCATTGCAGTATACGTGGACGATCCGTTTGTCACAGGTACAGACATCGAAACCATTAATGAATTCAAAGAAGAGATGTCACTGAAATTCGAGATGAGCGATCTCGGAAAATTGTCTTTCTACCTTGGAATCGAGGTTCTCCAAAGTGACAAAGGAATTACCTTAAACCAAAAGAGGTATGCGCTTAAAATCTTAGAAGAGGCAGGAATGAAGGACTGCAATCATGTTCATACGCCAATGGAGGTGGGATTGAACTTAGCAAAATCGGAGCATGAGGAGGAGATTGATGCTACAACCTACAGGAAGCATATTGGTTGTCTTCGATACTTGATACATACAAGACCAGACTTGTCTTATTGTGTCGGAATATTGAGTCGCTATATGCAAAGTCCACGAGTCTCACATGGAACGGCGATGAAACAAGTCTTGAGGTACTTGAGAGGAACTATAAACCTTGGCTTAACCTTTAAACGGTGTTCAAGAATTCCAAAGCTTGTAGTTCTGCGACGGCGATCACAACGTTGATCCAGACGACGGAAGAAGCACCACAGGACACATCTTCTATCTTGGAGAGAGTCCTATAACGTGGTGTTCACAAAAGCAAGACACGGTTGCCTTATCTTCTTGCGAAGCCGAGTTCATGGCAGGAACGAAGAAGCGGCTAAACAAGCAATATGGCTTCGTGACTTATTTAGTGAGATCACCGGGAAAGAAGATGAGAAAGTTGTCATATACGTCGACAACAAGTCTGCAATAGCCCTAACCAAAAATCCAGTCTTTCACGGCAGGAGCAAGCACATACACAGACGATATCACTTTATAAGAGAATGTGTGGAAAGAGGTCAGATTGAAGTTGAGCATATTCCAGGGATTGAGCAAAAGGCTGACATACTCACTAAGGCATTGGGAAAGACAAGGTTCAAAGAAATGAGAGAATCGATTGGACTGCAAGATCTTGAAGAAAAGAAACTTCAAGCTTAAGAGGGAGAATGTTGTGATAAGCTTGAAGAAACAAACAAATCTATTTGGAGAATATTTAGGAGATATGTTTAGGAGATATCTAAACATTAGATAATCTAGAGTTTTGTGTGATTATCTATTAAGAGAATATTTAGAGTTTATTTGGTTTGTTTGTTTATAAAGGGGTTGTTGAGTTGTGGCAACCCTAATGTGATTTGAGAGATTAAGAACTTGAGGAACTTTAGTTTTGAGTTATTTTCTAAAGTTAATAAAGAGAGATATTCTTTATTGTTCTTGGTTTCATATCATTGATTAAGACTTTACCGGATATCATTGTAGTTTTTGATTCATCATCATCGCATTCGTTATCCATCGCGACATCTCCAAAATGAGCCGCCATGTTTCCACATTCTTCTTCTTCGAGACTTATACCATTAACTCTTCTTGTTCGAAATCTCCAACCACTTCTTCTTCTTCGACAACATTATTGTCTTCTTCTTCTTGAACAACATTACCTTCTTCCTCTCTTATCTCTTCTTCTTCTTCTCTGTTTATCTCGTTCTCACCTTTATCAACATCATCATCGTCATCGACAAACGCTTCACAATCATCTCCTTCCACGGGTTCCACCACTACATCGATGTCGTTTTCTTCATCCAAAGTTTCCACCATTACTTCGAATGCTTCTTTGCCACAAGGTTCACCTTCAATATTGATTTCAACATTTAACCACTCTTCTTCTTCGATTACAGACGGTGTGAGCTCAACAGGTGGAAGAGTTTCTTCTACTCTCGGTGTCGGCTCAACCACAGGTGGAAGACTTTGACGAGGCTTACTCCATCTCGTCCTCGCCATGTCTGCAAGATTGAAGAAGATTTGAGAGAAAGAAGAAAAAGATCGAGGAAGAAGATGGAAGAAGAAGAAGAATAAGAAGAACGTGAAGAAATTAGGGTTTGATTTTTTAATTTGGGGTTTTTAAAACGACGTCGTTTTAAGTTTCCGGTGTTAATAACGTCGATTAGCGGCACTTAAACGTTGACTAAATCGACTCCTAAATTGGTTTGGTCAACTAGACTTGGAGAATAAATTGGCCTAATGTAATCTTTGAGAATAAATTGGCCTATTTTGGTAAGTTGGAGAATTAATTGACATTTTTCTCAACTATAATCAACTAAACCATGAAAATATATAACTATTGCAAACTAAACCTTCAACACTTATTACATTAAACACACTATTGCACAGAGAATATACCAATGAGAAATGACCAGATATGTTGTAATTATCCCAACTGATCAATGCAAACATCCAAACACAAATCAAGTTTCTTATATTGAAATAAATGTAGAAACAGAAGTGGGGAATTGAAACTATATTGTGTCTGTGCCTATGCCACTAATTATCCAAAGTAACTAACAAAAACAACATTATCGAAACCAAGTCTTTTTATTATATAGCAGCTAGTGAAGTTAATAGTAACATTATGCATTATTCATCTTATGCATATTTATTGGCGATTTCCAAGAGACAAGCACAAAGTTCTTGAGGCTTTGAGAACATTGCCATATGATCTGCATCTTTGATCTTCATTACTTCTTTTGGTGGGAAGTTTTCGATTATCAGACGCTGATATTCCTCGCGTACTAAATTATCTTCTCCACATATGATGAAAATACGCGTAACCGATCCATACCCTTCCTCAGTAAAACTTTTCGTCCCAGCAAGATCATCAGAAGCTAGCGACGGGTTTTCTCTTACCAACAATTTCGCCAATTCAAGATCCTAAACAGAAATTTTTTGGACTAAATGTTACTAGAGATCTCATGTGTGCTTGTGTTTGATTGGACTTGGATTCTTACTTGGACCGGAGACCGTTGATATAAGTTCTTTGCCATGAACTTTGGTCCAAAAAGAACACTGTGTAGAGGACGATCATGTGTTCCATAGCTTCGAAACACAGTGTCCATCATCTCTTCTGGCGGAGCGCTCGGAACCAACTGCAATATAACAAAGGAAAATTCTCATATATAGGACTAAATCAAGTTTCTTTGGCAAAAATAACAAAACATTCTCAAAAGTTTTTCAAATATCATTAACATATTTTATGTTAAAAAATATAACAAAAATTAAAAACAAAACCATAAACGTTGGAAATCAACTTTTACATCATTAAAAACTAAACCGGGAACACTAAATATTGAATCGAAATGGTAAAAATTTAATTATAAAATCTCAACAATTTGTACAAATACTATTAACATTTTCTTGTTAAAAAAGATCACAAAACATTCAATTAGATTAAAATTTTCGAGACTAAACAGTAAACCTTCAAAACTAAATCATACCTCGTTAAAACTAAATCGGAACGCTAAATATTGAATCGAAATGGAAAATTTTAATTCTAAATTATTACAACTCAAATCTCAAAAGGTGTAGATAGTGAAACAAGAGGTTGGAGTATCATTTTTTTGAAATTTCCCTAAAAACTTTTAGTGATATTTTTGGTCTAAGAAACTTTATGATGGTATTTTTGGAATAAGTCTTTTTCTAGATGGTATTTTAAGGAATTTCTACATAAGAAGTTAACAACACCGATCAAATCAAAATACCTTTTCAAAAACATAAGCAGGAGGGTTCTTGGTGTCAGGCATGGAAGCCGTCAAAAACACAATAGCTGCGATCGTATTAGGGAACATGTCGGCTGCGAGAGCAGCCGGTATGCCTCCCATACTATGAGCAACAATAATCACATTTTCGTCATCCGAGCCAAACGAGCTAATGACATCAAGCAATGGTTTTGAGTAATCTATCAAAGACTGGATCTCTTCTACTTTGGTTGTGTTAATCCCTGATGCAGCTAGATCCACTGCGATCACGCTATGACCAGCTGACTCGAGATAAGGTTTGATCTTGTACCATGTCCATGCGCCGTGGCAGACTCCATGGACTAGCACAAACCGCTTATGGTTATTCGCCATTTGACTTGCTTTGTTTTTGTATATGACATCTTCTGTTTTAGACTACAAAAATTTAGTGGTATCACCCAACATTTCTTACCCACCGACAGATTTATAACTATTTTTTTATGTGTATTTTTTATAAGCAACTAGATGAAATTCCGCGTATTACGCGGACAAATTACATAAAAACATTTTATAATTAAATATTAATTTTGTTAGTCAATTTGTATAGTTATAGTTAGATTTAAATAGAAACTAATATTATACCCGTTATTTTATTTCTAATTATTTGATAATTAATGTTAATATTTTAATTTATAAGTGTTTAATTTATAGATTTTCATTTTTAAGGTGTTTTCATTCTTCTTTTTCCTATTTTTTTAAGAAGATTCCTTATTTTAATAATGACAAAAGTCGTGATCTAAATTAATTGTGACACGTGTGACGATCTAGTGAGTTATAATTTGCATACGTGTCGAGCTCACAGCTCACGTTAAATGCGCTCACTTTTATATAATTGATTTAGTGTGAAGTAAGATTGTTGGCTTTTAAAAACTATGAAACTCATCTTTTTATCTGTTTGAGTTAAAAAAAAAAGAAATTTAATAATAGTAAATAGAACAAAGAGGAAAGCATAATGAAATTTAATGATTCTAGATATGTATATATAGATGTAGTGAACACTTTTCGTTTAGTTACTTTTTTCCTTTTTTTGTTTTTTCTTTCTCTTTTTTTATTATTTTTTGTTTTGCATTTTTTTTCTAAACGTTACATTTTTCTTCTTTTAAAATTATTAACATTTTTCCTAAATATTATTAACATTTTTCCTAAAATTATTAATATTATTAACATTTTTCCTAAAATTATTAATATTATTAACATTTTTTCCTAAACATTATTAACATTTTTCTAAACATTATTAACATTTTTCCTAAAAATTATTAACATATTTCTTCTTTTTTTCCTAAACATTATTAACATTTTTCCTTTCTTTTTTTCTTCTTTTAATTTTTTTTTTCTTAAACATTATTCTAACAACATTGAGTGTTTAATTTATAAGATTTCTATTTTTAAGGTGTTTTATTCTTTTTTTCCTATTTTTAAGAAGAATTCTTATTTTAATAATGACAAATGTCGCGATCTAAATTAATTGTGACACGTGTCACGACCTGGTGAGTTATAATTAAACACGCTTATTTTTATATAATAAAAAATTATTGTCACGATCTGGTGAGTTATAATTAAACACACTCACTTTTATATAATAAGAAATTATTAAAAATTTTCCTAAACATTATTAACATTATTAACATTTTTTCTAAACATTATTAACATTTTTCCTAAAAATTAATAACATTTTTCTTCTTTTTTTCCTAAACATTATTAACATTTTTCCTTTCTTTTTTTCTTCTTTTAAAATTATTTTTTTCTTAAACATTATTCTAACAACATTGAGTGTTTAATTTATAAGATTTCCATTTTTTAAGGTGTTTCATTCTTCTTTTTTCCTATTTTTTAAGAAGATTCCTTATTTTAATAAAGACAAAATGTCGCGATCTAAATTAATTGTGACACGTGTCACGATCTGGTGAGTTATAATTAAACACGTTCACTTTAATATAATAAGTTCAGCCATGTCTAACCTTTTGATGAGGTTTTGATATGTTAAAATTTTAAATTTCTGTAGTGGAATTTTGGAGATTTCTTGACCAACAGTTGTAATTTTTGTCCTTTCTGTAAACCTGATAAAAGATTGATGGTCTGAGACTTTGTATTTTTTAGTATTAGTAGATTGTACGTTGAAATCACATATTTATTGTACGTTGAAATCACATATTTCAATGATGTTTCCTTCCATTGGTTGATATCGACACTTTTAAATCATTGAGTGATGCACAAATCCTTGAATTGTATTTTCTTTTAAAAAATAATGATTATTGTTAAATTACATAAACAATAGATATTGTATTGATAATATTTTTCTAATATTTATTTTTTCATCAATTAGTAGTATTTTCATCATTTTTTGTTTTGCTTTTTTTCTTAAACGTTACATTTTTTCTTCTTTTAAAATTATTAACATTTTTCCTAAACGTTATTAACATTATTAACATTTTTCCAAAACATTATTAACATTTTTCCTAAAAATTATTAACATTTTTCTTTTTTTTAATTGTGACACGTGTCACGATCTGGTGAGTTATAATTTTATGCGCTCTCTTTTATATAATAAGATTTTTTTATATATTTTGTTTTGCTTTTTTTTCCTAAACGTTACATTTTTATTCTTTTAAAATTATTAACATTTTTCCTAAACATTATTAACATTTTTCCAAAACATTATTAACATTTTTCCTAAAAATTATTAACATTTTTTTCTTTTTTTAATTGTGACACGTGTCACGATCTGGTGAGTTATAATTTTATGCGCTCTCTTTTATATAATAAGAAAGATTGGAGCATCCACGAGTAGAACTCATATGGGTTCTATTTTTTAAAAAAAGTAATTTATAATTTTTTTATTAAAAAGAAATTTATAATTTTTTTAAAGATTTTAGAACCCATAATATAGAGTACTAAATTTTGATTTTTTATTGGTAAAAATTTAAGAGATATAGGGAGAATTATAAAACTACACCTTTTGAATTACGTTTCACAAAACTATTTCTTTTAAAAATTTCTTCACAAAACTACAACTAAACACCAAAAATTAAATTCAAATTAAGTCTACCCATAAAACTTTACCCCTTAATCACTATATCCTAAAAATTAATTAGCGAACCCAAACTAAAAAAATTAATTTTGGTGAAGTTTCAAAGGTTAAATCAATTTTTTCAAATTTTGAAAGGACGTAATTATGCGAAAAACTTAAATTAGGTAGAGTTTTCGTTTTCTCACAAGCTCCGTCGAGATTCGACCATAAAATATCTAGAATCTGTTACTGATTTGATTCAATTCAATTTGGGTTTTTGATTTGATTTAATACGAAATCGGAGTTTGGATTGAAAGAGAGAAATTTTGGATCTGATTTCGGGAAATGAATCTTGAGAAAGAAGGAGATGAAAAGCAGAATAGAGGAAAGACAGAAATGAGATAGTGAGAGATTGGGTTGATGGAAGAGCTTCTTTGGGAGATCCAAAGAGAATAGGAGAAGAATGCAATAAGTTTGGTGGGAGAAGAAGAAGATAATAAGAGCACTAAGACCACCATAATTGGTGATGCTTATCAAAAAACTAGAGGTGTTTACTTTTAAAAATAAATAAATTTAATGGGTTTTAACTAAGAGTCGATCTTAACAAGGCAACTTTGTTTATGGTAAGCATTGGACACTTGTCGGATGCAGAAAAAAGTGTTGGTTTAATATATTTTTTTTCATTTAGTTGGAAAAATACAAAGTATATAGGGTTTGTTGAAATTTGGATTTGAGGTTTTTTCGATTCGATTGCAAAAGTGGTATAGGTTAATCGATTTGAAGTTAGTATAAAGGTAAAAATGGTTGGTTTCAAATTGTTGTTGAAGTTAATTTACTCAAATTTACTCATAGTTGGATTGTTCTTGAGGCTTAATTGTGAATCGTTTTTGTGATCGATAGTTGTTTATGTTTTTTCAGGAAAATAGTAGCAAAAAAATAGCTAAATAGTAGCAAAATAGTTCATATTTTTTTTGTCACAATAGTTCATATGTTTAAATGTTTATTTGTCTTGTATATTTTTATTTTGTAATAATAAATATGTTTCCATAATGTTTTTCAAATTTAATTTTTTAATATTAAACTTTATTTTTAAGAATCTCTAACTAAGCAACACCAATAATTACCTTAAAAACTACTAAAGAACTATAGTTTCTTAGAGCAAAAATTAATTACAACAAATTAAAAAAAAATTACTAAGCAACTAACTTAAGAAACACCAATAATGATGCTCTAAGAACATGATTATTGGAGAACTCTCCAAACACGAGTTCCTAGGAATTTTATTTATTTATTTAATTTTTAATTTTATTTTTTAGAAAATAAAATAAAAAAAATAAAATACCCACCAATCATGGGGTGCCACGTGTCAGGGTGCCCCATGAACAGTGGAAGAGACCGGATCCCAAAGGAAAGCTCAAAGAGACTAGTTTTTGTGATTTTAGTGGGTCCCACCGAGTAAGAGACAATTAAAATCTTCCAATAATCATGGTTTAAGCAGATTTTTTTTCTTTATTTTGTTGTTATTGTTAGCCGATGTATTTCTAGATGCTATAACCAATTCTAAAAATTCCAAATTTGAAACCAATTATATCTTATTTTTTGTTTTATATAATTTTATTAATTTTGATTTAGAAACTGACTCAGATTGAAAGTAGAACTCCCCATTGACATGCTACATTAGTCAATCTTAAAATTAGGTGTCTCAAATCAACATTTTTTTTTTTGGTGAATTGAGAGTTTGTACTCTCTACTTTATTTCATAATAAAAAATACAAACTAAGCATAAACTTGTCTACTTTATTTCATAATAAAAAATACAAACTAAGCATAAACTTGTCGAGGATATGCAGATTCTCTAATATCGTCTTGAAAAATCAAATTAACTATCTCCGGAACGGAGTCATACGAATGAAAACCTAAAGGTAAAGAAAACGCATAGTTAGCTAATCCATATGCGAGACGGTTCGCTTCTCTATACACGTGAGTAACCCGAACTAACCAGTCATTTTTTATAAAGCCATGACACATTCGTACCATGAAAGACAATGAATGCGTATCACTAATCCCTGTCTGTAGATATTCAACTACAATCTCTGAGTCTACTTCCATCACCACTTTTCTACAACCTCGGTGCCATGCTAAGTACAAGCCGTAATACGTTCCCCATAATTCTGCCAAAGGAGCAGTACACACACCAGTGTGCAACGTATATCCTCCACACTAAGCTCCTTCAGCGTTTCTAATAACTCCACCCGCTGCGGCTCGTCCCGAATTTCCTTGAGAAACTCCATCCGTGTTCAGCTTGACCCATTCCGCTTCCGGATGAATTCATGCTATCATTCGTTGTATCCGCCTACTCGGCTCTCCATTAGTTTTACTTCGCTGATGCGCCATAACAACTTCTTCACTTAGCTTTTTCAAAAAGCCTATGCGATCACGATACATATCATTCCCCTAAAGATCTTTAATAGTTTGTAAAATATCTTTAATTTGTATTGTTGTATAACGTGGTAATATCTTTAGGAAGACACTTTTTTTGTTTTTTAAAGACCCTCACTTTTTATTTTATTTTATTTAAAAACCCTACTGGTCTTAGATACCATGAAAAGTTAATTAAGCGAGAGAGAAATGATTTAGTCTAATTGAACCCATAACCCATAGACCATAATCTTATATTATTAATAGAGAAGTCGGAGAATGAAAATGAGTGTGAAAATTCTACGTGTCATAACCTGAGCAATTATGGTCCCAAATAATTAAAACATTCATTAAAAATTTAGAAAATCTCAAAACAAAAAGTCCAAATTTATCACAAAATCTCTTAAATTGATATAGAAATGGATAATATATTTAGAAAATATTAAAAAACCTATAAAATATAGAAAATATAATATTAAAAATCCATAAGAAACACAATTTTATATTTATAATAGATCTCACAAATATTTATATGTTATATTATATCACATTAATAATAAATAAATAAACCATCATAAAATATAAAGAGAAATTCCTCAAAATAGCATGAAAAAATGTTTTTTGGACAAAAAATATTACAAGTTTTTTTTCTTCAAATACCATTAAAATGTTTTTTGGACAAAAATATCATAAACACAAAAATCTAATTTTAACACTTTAAAACTTAATTTTTTCACTTGGGTTCGCTACATACTGTTTAGGATTGCTAATATGAGAAATTATTTGTTAGAGAAGGATTGATAAATGTTTAATTTTTGCTATAGTTTTACTAATTCTAGTAAAATTTGCTTTACGACGTCGTTGCGGAGAAGAGGATTGCCTCTTTTGTTGAGCCTATTGATATTGCTACAGAGATGGTCTCTTGTCAAATTTGTTTCAATATACGACAAGTCCATACATCAGACTGCATGCATTGGTTCTGTGTTCCTTGTCTTGACAACGATGTTTTGGATCAAACACAAAGGAAAGTGACATTGATCACTTGTCTCTCCCATGGATTCGAAAAGTGTTTGAACCACACTTTCCTCTCTGAAGTTGTGGAAGTAACGACATTTGCTGCTTACGAAACGATTTTCTCAATTTGTTGCATAATTTTTGTAATGATTATCTTACATTTTTTGTGTATGTTTGGGACAAAATTGACTTTAGAAAACATAGTAAAAGTTGGCAGTAAGCACGCCATCAAGGCTCTCAAAGAGCTAGTGACGAAGTCCGGGAAGTCGAAAAAACAAGAGAGAACTATGCCTTTGTATCTATAAGAAGAGAACCACTTTATTAGAACGATATTGCTTTATTACAAGTTGATAATAACTAGTAATAAGTCATTTTTACTATTACTTTGTATTGTTAATAAGTTGTTTTTTATGATAATTAATATGTTGATTTTGGAAACTTTTGTTTAGGGAAATAGTGATTTTTTCCTTCAAGCAAAGAAAACATCATTTGCTTCATATCATCTCAAACATTGCAAGCTCAAATATATTTATTTTCCCTTAAATTACAATTGTATATTTTTGAGAATTTTGTTGTCATGCCTCAACAAGCTTCAAAAGATAGTAAATTATCAGTGTTTTAAATTACTTTTTTATTTACCGTTTTGTTATAGAAATAATTTATTGTTTTCTATTTTCATAGAGCAAGAATGTATAAATGACATTCGAGATCATGTCGATGTCCGTATCGCCAAAGAAAATGAAAATGTATCATTGGGACTTTTTAACTCTTCTCTCACCCTTAGAGATCATAATAGAGAATAAAAAGTTAATAAATGATATGAAAAATCTTAAGGACCATGGATTTCATGTTCATACACTCATACTACAAGTGTGTTCTACTAGAGGTGGAAGATTATGGAACTGATGGTAATTGATGGTAATTGATGTAATATTCTTGTTTATCCTATTTTTTATTTATTTAGTTCTCTTTAGTAACATCAATAGTGCTTTCAGTGTTGTGTCTCCCATATGGCCAAAATGGCAATTGGTCCATGCCACTTGAATATTTTGTAAAATAAAGTCTACATTATTTCATATAATTACCTTAATCATTTCATTATTATTTTTCAAATATTGTTTTTATATTGTATATGCAACTATCATTTGTGCTTCTTATCATACATTTTATAATTTCCAAAACTAATAGTAATCACAAATCATAATTATTTACACATATATAAGACAAATTACTTTTTTTAGAATATGTTATGGAGTTATAAAATTAAAAAAATACACATAAAGGCTGTGTACATATTTTACAGATCTGAATAAAACATATCTTTGTATATTTTCACAAAATAGGGAAGTTTCTTGATTTAACGTATATTAATATTTATGTAAAAAGTCTAACAACCAAGCACCAGTGGTCTAGTGGTAGAATAGTACCCTGCCACGGTACAGACCCGGGTTCGATTCCCGGCTGGTGCACGTAGGGGCAATGATGAAAGTACGGTATAGCGATGGTTGGGTCCTTCGCATAATTCTGATAATCAGATGATATAGCCTCACTCCTGAGCTCTCCCTTTTTGTTTAGTTTTAATTTTTATCGTAAAATCAAACAATGAAAACTCACAATCAAACAATTCAACAAAATACCAAAGAGCCCAAACAAAACCAAAGACACCAAGCAGAATCTAACCTAATAACAAGTTGTTGCTTAGACCAAATAAGTAAACGTTTACTTCGGGTATTCCCGTTCCTGTCTCGTCTCGGTCCCAATTGGGAATTAAACTTTTGTCCCATATCGGGACATTCGTCTTATATGGGACGGGAATTTGGGAACGGGACGGATCGGACGGGACGGGAATTATGCCCACCCCTATCCACAACTACTCATAACCGCCGTTAACATAAACGCAACCACATATGCTGTTGAACTCTTCTCTTGCTTCTCCGTCTCTATAGAGCATTTCAGTACCCTTGTTCTCTTCTTACACATCCTTCTTCGTCTGTTTGTATTCTCTGTTTCTAACTTTCTATATCAGTCTTGTTTTTTGGAGTGGAATTGGATAGAAAAGGGTGTTTTTGAAAAGTAACTAATTTGTGTTTATAAAAAGAGTTTAGTTTTGAAAAATACACCTTTTTCTTTTTTCAAAACTAAACTCTTTTTATATGTATTTTTAGTTTTTTGTTCAAATTTTAGTTAAGAACTATAAATTTATTTATTAAAATTTCGTTTTGAAACTATAAATCTTTTATTTTTAAAAATATTCTATTTCATTAATATAAAAAACCCTAACAGCATGCCAAAAAATCATAATATAAATCAATCAAATTAATATTTGTTAAGTATAAACCGTCATCAAATAAAGAAATAAAATATAGAATTCAATAAACATCATGTTAAATGTACAAATAAAGAAAGAAAACGTAAAAATAAATAAAACATCATAAAATATAAACTTGAAAATTATAAATAATTAAATGCTTGGGCAAAAATTAGCGATTCGTTGAAGAGTTAAGAAACTAAAGGACGAAGTTTATATGAAAAAATATGATTAAAAGCTTAGATCTAAGGCAACCTAGGAACAAATAAACTATATAGATCTCTAAAGTATGTGTTTCTTGTTCGTGTTTCGGATCCATTAGCCTTGTCGAATTTCTTGTATTTATAGTAGTTTTAGGTCGGCGAGATCATGTCCCTTGAGAATAGGAATCGACATATTTTGTCATTATCCGCGAAAATAAAGTTCAGACTTTGGTCATTACAATTCTTTTTTAGATTCACAAGTTTATTAAGTATTTAAGATAGCGTTATAGTTTCAGTCTGAAATGTGAAAAACAGAGAAAACCAAAAAATTCACGCGGCTAAAAATTTAATTTTCGCGCTACAACAAACATAGCGTTCTAAAAATATAACTGCTATGAAAAAATCTGTTGCAATCAACAATTGCAGACTTGTAATAAACGCTATCTTGCGACGCTATGAATACCCTCATTTCTTGTAGTGAGCTATATATAAAGTTAGAAATGTTATTCTATAAATAACCATGAGTTTAGTTAGAATTTACGAATATGGTACTCAAGGAAACGACTGGAGTAAATTATTAAATTATCTTCTTTAAAAAATAGTTTGAGTGAGTCTATGGCAAAATAAAAACTTAGGTTGTAAAGTTCTTGTTTGGATTATCAAGATACTATTATACTTGGTTAAGTTGGTTTAATATTCTGTTAGTTTGTTATACGATTATGTTAGTGTGTTGTTAGTATTTAAGTACTCTTATCGTTTACTTTAATAATTAATGAAGCATTTTTCACAATATTCATAATACTTGAAATGGATTATGAGTCAATATCAAAATAAATTCCCTCCGTCCCAAAATAAATGACATTCTAACATAATTATTTTGTTACAAAATAAGTGTCATTTTAAGATTTCAATGTCAAAATTAAAAAACTTGACTTTTTAACAAATAATATTTTGGAGTATTTTTTCATTTGGTTGGTGTAATCATCTTTAATGATATTTTTATGAAATATATAATTTTTTAATATATTTGTAAAATTCGTGGAAGTGACTTTGGTCTAATGGCACATAAGTCCACATGATGCAAGTAACACCACCCCACCCGGATTCGAATTCCAGCACCTACGCCATTGTAAAAATGACTAATGGGTCGGCCATTTGTGGCCCAAATATTGACAAATATATATATATTTGTAAAATTCTAGAATGTCATTTATTTTGAAAATGAGGGAGTATTACATTATTCAAACAATTTTGAGAGTAAATATTTATAGATAAAACATAGTTATAACCATATTTATTAATTAAAGATGATCATCATCCCAATTGAAACAAAAAGCTGATCCTTTTTTGTACCGACACATAGGTTTTATATAATGGTAATTATCCACATCCCATCTGCATATTGTGCAAGGTGGAGTATGCGGGTTATATATGTCATCGTCTCTTGATACTGCAAATATATCAAAATAATGAGAGCCACCTTCATACCATGTAAAATGGCAACGAAATCTAGTAGATTGCGAAAAGTTAACACGGAATTTGAAACCCCATGTGTGGTTCCAAGGGATGTGGACCAACCCCAAATCATCTTCACTAGATCTACAATGCACATTCAAACTTTGGTTGTTACTAACGGTGTTGCGGATTATAACATGCTTTGCCGCAAAAGGAAAGATGCCGTTACCACCCGAAGGGGTTTTTGCTTGAACATTTGACAAATCTAATGCGGATGCAAAAGAAATAAGAATGTAAGAGATTGAAAACAACAATATAAGACACAATTTATTAGTTAAACCCATGGATGTATTTGTATTTTTTGTAAATTATGTGGTTTGATGACTAGAAAAAAGTTATAAGTTCTTTATTTATAGATGTAACAATGTGTAAATATATTGACTGAACATTGAATGAGCTTAATGCTTTTTAGAAACCAATCATGTTTTATTAAATGAGCATTAAAGGGAGCATGAAACACTTCCAAATGCTCAAAAGCCCAATGCTTTCAATATGAGATTTTCTCAAGCATTTAGTTATTAAAATGACAAAATTACGTTATTACCCTTAACATTGGCGGAGGGAGCATGGTACCACATGGGTCAATTGACCCATGTGAAAATTTAAAAATACTTAGTGTATATTGATTTGTTTAGGTTCTTATAAATAAATTATTGATCCATGTCTACTCTAATACAATTAAAACCCAATAATATGACATATTAAAAATGTTAATCTAATAAACAAAATAAAACTAATAAAATCTAATAATAACTCATTAAGCGAGAAAATAAAATTTTACTTTTAGTCTTCTTTTTCAGTTTATAGTGTTTTACTTTTTATATTTTTCTAAACTAATTGTAGCGGTGATAACAATTTTTAAGTGATTAACTAATTTATTTATAAATTAAAAACCGATATGACCAACAAAATAGTTATAAAATCTTTACTGAGTATTTCTTTAAAATATTCATTTGTGAAGATATTCGTAAAATTTTTTCAGAAATATGAGTTCTTAGATTTAAAATTTCTTTGACCTTTTAATGCCAAATTGTTTTTTGAACCACGTAAATTAAAATTCTGGCTCCGCCACTGACCCTTAATCATTAAGGGTTTACTATATATTTTCAATGTGTTTAACCTAATTATAAACATTCACGTTCAAGAAAACTTTTACATCAACTTTGTAAGTTATATGCAATTTTTTACGTATTTTAGAATATTGATAACTCACATGCATCCATGTTATGATCTTGTTTGTATTCATATATGTTTTTAATTTGATTATTTGTTGTTTATATTATTTGTCTGTAACTTTTATAATGTTCACTTTATTTATGATAATAGATAATATATCATGTCTAATATCCAAGAACATGTGCAACCAACACCCAAGGTATTAATATGTGCCATTTTTAAAAAAATTATTTGTTGTTTGAATTCATGCATCATTTATTTATTTGGATTGGTTTAGCCAAAATTTATGTGGACCCATGAAATGAGTCATGCCATGCTAGTGTTAGCCAATTCTGAAAAATATAAAGGATACTGGAGAGGTACATGTTTTAGTGAAATGGGGAGACAAAACATACGTGCGGGGTTTTTGAATAGATTTGGTTTGGACTTGCCATGGAAGAAATTTAAAACTCGGTTAGAACATCTAAGAAAGCAATTTGATGTTTGTAAACGTGTCACAAAGAACGCCAACGGGTTAGGATTTAATGAGTTTGGAGAGGTAGACATGGCCAATGATTGGTGGGATAACCTAATTAAGGTAAATTATAATAAGATAGTTATAATAAACCATTTTTTATTCCAAACAAGTTTATTTAATATATTGACATCTATTGCAGGGTTGTCCAGAAGCCATCAAAGTTCGTCAATATCCATTACGTGATATTTCATTTCTTGATTATTTATACAGTAAAGTTACAATATCTGTAAGTGAAGGTTGGCAACATCCAAGTCGATTACCACAAGTTATAGAACTTGAGGAAGTAGAATCTGAATAGTTGTCTCCACTCAAGACACAACAAACACGTGTCCCTAACAAGTCACAAGAGAAACCTACAAAACCAAAAGGTTCAAGGAAAAGACCTAACCCGGATCACTGGGATCGTATCACAAGTACCTTGGAAAATCAAGAGAGGTTTTGGTCAGGGGGTCGAAAGACATTTGACTCCTTTAACCCATTTAGCAGTGCCGTATGTACCGAGGAATTGCTAAAGATGTCTACACTAGATCATGATGGAGAGTTATATTGGATGGCTCTTGACTTTCTAGCCGCAAACGAAAACGGTAGTCAAATTTTTATGACTTTACCAAATGAGGAGCAAAAAATTAAGTATCTAGAAAGAGCAACATCAAAAAAAAAACTAGACATCTTTATTTTTTAAGATACATTTTAGTTAAAAAATATTTTGCTTTTAATTTATGGTTTTTATTATTATTTTATGAATTCAATTTTTTTTTATGGATTTATGGTTTTCATTATTAGTTTATGAATCATTTATCTTTTTCTTATTGACGTTATACCATATATGTGTATATAACATTTCTTCTCATTTTTCTGACTTTGTGCTCATGTTTTAATTCTAGGAGGCAACTCTGATTTGTCATCAAAATATTGTTGATGTGATTCACTTAATGGTTGAAAGTGAAGCACAAGATTCATATTTTGATAGACAATTGATGAGAACAGAGGACATGGATTACATCATACCATGCAAATGATTACGGGGTCCGGTAAGGAATGCTATGAAACTGTACGAATGAATCAAGAAACGTTTATAAGGTTATGTGATACTTTACAAAATGATTATCACCTTAAAGAGTCGCGTGAGTGCACATTGAAAGAGGTTGTGGCGATGTTTTTAGAAACACTTGGACATGATGAAGTACAACGACAAATTGCTAAAAACTTCCAACGAAGTCAGGAGACGGTAAACAGAAAATTAATGGAAGTATTAGATGCTATCCTCCATTTATCAAAGGATATTTTAAAACCTCAACAAAAAGAGCTTATGCATACTAATAATCGTTTATTAGCCGATAATAGATATGACACTTTCTTTAGTGGTTGCATTGGAGCTCTTGATGGCACACATGTGTCGGTACGAGTTAGAAGTGATAAGAAAGAGAGATACTGGAATGCGAGAAAGCAGTTTCCTTCAATGAATGTTCTTGCTATTTGCAAATTTGATATGAAGTTCATATATGCATATGTTGGGACTCCTGGGAGAGCTCACGATACCAAAGTTCTCACGTATTGTGCATAAAACGACATATTTTTTCCGAAACCTCTGGAAGGAAAATATTATGTTGTTGATTCTGGATATCCAAATAGAAAAGGATACTTAGCTCCGTATCGTAAAACAAGATACCATCCACATCAGTGGGGTGAAGGACCACCTAATTCTGCAAGTGAGATGTTTAACAAACAACATTCGTCTTTACGTTTAGTAATTGAACGTACTTTTGGTGTGTGGAAGGCAAAATGGAGAATTCTCAAAAATGAAGCGCGATATGATCTTCCAACCCAATGCAAAATTATTATAGCGACAATGGCTCTTCACAAATTTATACGTGAATCGACCTCCCGAGATGATGATTTTGAAGAGTACGCAAGAATGGAAGAACATACATTGAATTTTTCAAACTCAGACGACGGAACCGAAATCGAGAACACACGTTATGAACCTACAAGAGATGCATATATGTCTGGGATTCGAAACAATATTGCAGAAAGTATTTGGACATCTCGACATTAATTACTTGATTCATATAAATTTATTTCTAGTTTGTTTTATTTTCATACGTCATACATTGAACTTATTTTATAATCAATTTATTAAGGCACACATATGTGTGATGTGTTGCATGAATGTGGTACACATTTTTCTTTTTATGACAACGAATATGGTACACATTCAAGAACATATTTTTAAAAACCAAGTTTAATAATCATGTCTATTTTCGTAATTAAGCATGTAACTACTAAATGCTTTACCATTCACATATCACTATTTTAACACATAATAGCTTACAGCTCCATCAACTTGCTGCTTATGCTTCTTAGTGCTAATGCTCTTGTATAAGCGTTACCAATCAGAACTATAGTCTATGTTAATATTCATATATGTAAATTTGTATATACATTTTTATTGCTCTTCTTTGGAGTTATATCCATTCTCCGGTACAAATATACAATTCGGAGTATATCTTATTTTTACTTTATTATTTTTGTTAAAAGTATATCTTATTTATTATAATTTACAAATTAAGAAATCAGTTATTTCTTTATCATACTTTGACTCACTGATCCTTTTAACATATATATATAGATACTGACTTATATGAGTATATTTTAAACGAAAGAAGTTTGACAAAACAATTATATACTTCTTTTTTCAAATGTATATACATACTCACAAAGAACTATTAATTCAATAAAAGATATTTTTTTTTGTCACTCAAATTCTTTCATTCATAATCTAGTCGGTTACACGATAAAACGCTCTTTCCGGACATCCCCGAAAAGCAAGTGTAAAGATTATAAATTCAAAATTAACATAATTTAAAGATAGAGACACAAACTTAAATAAGCTTGATAGGTAGTCAGGAGAGTTGTGGAAACAACCTAACCCGAGTAAACTCGTGATAGAAGCAGTTTTTAAACTGTTTTCATCAACTGACATTAGAATAGTCACTATAGTCAACATACTAAAGGACTTTGACACAAGGTCCATAACCTCGGTTTGCACCGGAATGTTCACCGTTTGCTCTACCGGTCCCGTGCGGACCATTACATTAGAGTTCAAATCGGTTAGGACACAAAACATCTTCGATAATGAAATCAAAGAACGGATACGTCTCATGGAGAGGTATACATGAGATAAGGTTCTCTCTTGTAAACAAGAGGATGAAAAGATGGATCTCTCCTGGCCCCGACAGGAGGAAAGTGGTACTCGTTGAGGCGAAGAATAAAATAGCTTCGGGCTTGATAGAAGACAAAGTGCAGCTCCATTCCCAACTATTAAGTGCAAGGTGATGTTCGATGAATAAGGAAGTGAAGGTTGAACATAAACCAATACCTTGTGTCTTTGTGGAGAGGAGAGCGACCTAACAGGTGGATGAAAGCAAATAGATTTGGCGGTGGTGGAGTGACTCAGATGCTTCACGTGAAGCAAACTAGGGCAAATCAAATTGTCCATCTTATTGGGCCAAATTGGCTCTATGTCCACACAATTAAATAGGCCGAAAGGGACCCAAGTTAAGAAGTTAATGGGCCAAACCCAATTCAAATTCACTCTTTGCATACCAAACCTGGAAGGTTGACCTAGATGGATGCTCAAAGAAACGCGGCGGCGACGGCTTACAGAGGCGATGTGATCTACGATTAAAAGAATCGGGAAGGGGAGAAAGGGAGATGAAAACTCCATGCTCGTTTGGGATCTCCGGATTACAGCAGTGAAAACGGTGGTGGAGCAGTTAAAACGAGAATATCTTTGACTCACCGACGAGAAACACTCTTGGGCACGGAGGGAGTACCAATTATAATGTACTAGTAAAATTATAGCAAGATGGTAATAATATATATAAATCGTAATAATATATAGGGAGAATTACAAAACTACACCTTTTGAATTACGTTTCACAATACTACACCTTTTAAAATTTTCTTCACAAAACTACACCTAAACACTAAAAATTAAATCTAAATTAAGCCTACTCATACAACCTTATCCCCTTAATTACTATACCCTATACATTAATTAGCGAACTCAAATGAAATTTTTTAATTTTGGTGAAGTTTCAAAGAGTAAATCAACCTTTTAAAATTTTGAAAGGGTGTAATTATGTGAAAATATTAAATTAGGTAGAGTTTTGTAAAGGAGGGGATAAAATAGTGTAGTTTTGTGAATTCCTCTAATATATATGCAAAATCTTAATAAATACTAATAATATATATAAAGGTGTTGGTTTGTAATTCCCGTATTATCTTTTAACTAAAGTAATACCTAAGTTTGCTACAATGATTTATTTATATTATGATTGAAATTATGCCTATTTGTGTTAGATAACTTTTCGTATAAAGTTTGTAAATATGAATACTAATTAAAAAATTTAAGATTTGAAACTTAACATTGTATGATAACATTTTTCCTTTGACTACCACTAACTTTTATTTTGTACCGAAATACCATTATTTAAATTTGCTTAAAAATTTCAAAATTAAACCATAAATCTTCAAAACTAACTTTAACATTTTTAAAAGTAAACCCTGAAAACTAAATAAGAAATCCAAATAGACAAAACTTACATTGTTTATTGTATTTTGCTTCAAAAAGCTATTTAATGATACATTATGGAATTTTTTGGCCAAATAACTTTTTCATATTATTTTAAAGAATTACATCAATATTTTAAAGCTATTTAATTATACATTATGGAATTTTTTGGCCAAATAACTTTTTCATATTATTTTAAAGAATTACATCAATATTAATTAACTTTTTCATATTATTTTAAAGAATTACATCAAAAAAATGTTTATTGGTAAAAACAATGTGTAGTATAAACAATGAGATAAAAAGGATTTGGATCATGTGATCTGCGTTAAACGCGGAGTTTAAATTTGAAGTATATATACAAAATATATTGTATTTTGGTTTTTATAATGTTTTATATACAAAAATTTATTACCATCACTATTTTAATATTTATCATCGAAAAAAATTATCATTGTCATTTCGATATTGAATATTTACCATTACGTATAATTTACTATTTATCATTAAGAAAAAAATAACTACGTAGTATTTTGAAACCATGATATGACTCGTTTAACAAAGAAAAGTTTGTCAATCCGGTCTCTATTTGTCAATAAACTCGGACTATTAAAACCTCAGATAAAACCACTGAATTTTCTGGGGCTCGAGTCAATTTTGTGTTCAAGTTTTGTCATTTAACATGAACTTTGATGTTTAATACAATTTTACAAAATAATATTGTTATTTATAAATGAACAATATGTTTTATCATTCTTTTGTGCGAAAATATAACATACAAATATTAGGAAAATTATAAAAAAAATTTAATTGGCTTTTTAAATATTTTAAACATATTGTCTAGGAAGGTTTAATCACTCTTTCATGTCTAAACTTATTTTTTGCTCAAATTTTGGGAACCGGTGGTTCAACCGATGAGTCGGGTAAATTATGTGTTCAATTTTGGTCATTTGATATGAATTTTTGTGTTGAATACAATTTTATAAAATAATATTGTTATTTGTAAATGAACAATATATTTTATCATTATTTTGAACTCGATGTAATAGAACATAGCATATAATTATGAGAAATTCACAAAACTACACCCTTTCAACCCTTTTTCACAAAACTACACCTAATTCAATATTTTCACAAATTTACACCCTTTCAAAATTTTAAAAGCTTGATTTACCCTTTTAAAAATTACCAAAATTAATTTTTTTTCATTTGGGTTCGCTAATTAGTGTTTAGGGTATAGTATTAAGGGGGTAGGATTGTGTGGATAGGGTTTATTTGGATTTAATTTTGAGTGTTTAGGTGTAGTTTTGTGAAGTAATTTTGAAATAGTGTAGTTTTCTGAAATGTAATTCAAATGATGTAGTTTTGTGATTTTCCCTATAATTATTAAAGAGATCTATTAGAAATTATAAAAATTGAATTTCTTATGAATTTTTTAATATTATATTTTATAAGTTTTTCAACATTTTTTTAAATATATTATCTATTTATTATGTCAATTTAAGACACTTTGTGATAAATTTGGATTTTTTGTTTTGAGCTTTTTGTTTTGGGTTTTTATGAATTTTTAATGAATATTTTAATAATGTGGGATCAGAAGTGCTCATGTGATGACCTGTGTAATTTTTACACTCATTTTCTCTCTCCATTTCCTCTATTCATAATATAAGATGTACACTATATAGTTACAAGGATTTCACAAAACTACACCATTTCATTCATTATTTCACAAAACTCTACATAATTCAATATTTTTCTATATGTACACTCTTTCAAAATTTTAAATGGTTGATTTATCTTTCAAAATATGGACAATTACAAAACTACATATTTTGAATTGTATTTCACAAAACTACACCATATAAAAGTCAATTTTCAATACTACACTTAAACACTCCAAATTATATCCAAATAAACCCTACCCACACAATATTGTCCCCTTAATACTTACCCTAAACACTAATTAGCGAACCCAAGTAAAAATATTTTAATTTTGATAACTTTTAAAGGGTAAATTAACCTTTTAAAATAGTGAAAGGGTATAAATATGTAAAAATATTGAATTAGGTGTAGTTTTATGAAAGAATGGTTGAAATGATGTAGTTTGTGAATTTCTCTTTAAAAAATTATCAAAATTTTAATCTTTTTCATTTGGATTCGCTAATTAGTGTTCATGGTATAATATTAAGATTATTATAACAAATGGCCATAGAAGAATCAATAATTAGTTCTTTCTCCTCCTTCATCTTCTCTTTCTCTCATCTTCTTCTTCTTATCTCATCTTCTCCTTCTCTCTTCTCTTCAATCTCGTTTCTTCTTTTTTTTCTCTCTTTTCTTTTATTTTTTATTTTTACATTGGCAAAGAACATAGATTTATGACAACAAATCGAATAAATCATAAAGATCAAAGCTAATCGAAGAAACGATCCGGTAAATTTTGTGATTTTTTGTGATAATTTTAGGATTTAAGATATGAAAATAGGTGTCCTAAAAAATAACACATATTTTGGTTTTCATATTGATTTTTTAGCGAAAATACGCTTGATTGTAGTGATTTCAATTTTGATTTCATGAAACTACGCTCGGTCGGATATCTAACTTGTTACCGCGATAATTTTTTATTACCGCGATATTTCTTTTGTTATCGGAGTTTTTTTTTTGTTATCGCGATATTCTTTTTGTTATCACGATTTTTTTTTTGATAACTCAATTATCGTATAATTCATATCAGATAACTTATATATTATCGTAATAAATCAATTGAATAACGTTATTTATTTGATTTTAAACTATAAATAAATTCGCGATAACAACAAAGATATCCGATAATATTTGCACAGAAAAAAAACAGGGGTATAATTGTCAAAAAAACAATTCTCTCTCTTCTCACTAAATAAAAAACCGGTACCTAATTTTGAAGTTATCTATGTCTATATATTTAATTGACCCATAATATTAAAGGGATAACATCGTGTGTGTAGAGTTTATCTTGATATAATTTTGAGTGTTTAAGGTGTAACTTTGCATAGTGACTTTAAAATGGTATACTTTTGTGAAATACAATTCAAATAGTGTAGTTTTGTAATTCTCCCTTTAGTTATTTTTTTTTTTTGACTGTCCTTTAGTTATTTATTAAAAGTTATATTATAGTGAAATAATAAATTAATTTTGTGGATAAACAAATGAGAATTACAAAACTACATATTTCAAAACATGCATTTCACAAAACTATACTATTATTTTAAAGCGTACTTCACAAAACTACACTTACATACTAATATTATTTTGAAATAAAGTCTTAATTTAAAAAATAGACATAATTTTGTGGATGAAAATTTAAAATGGTTTTTAGTTTTTGTAAATTTCTCATAAACAAAATAACATAGGCGGTTGACCATAAATGTTTACACATTCGTTGTGCTCTGGCAATGGACTGGGCCGTACAAAAAAAGGCAAGAAAAATTTTTGTTTCCATAACAGTAAATATATATCATTGCTTTTTTGTTTTGGTCAAGAACATATCATTTCTAAATTAATAAACAAATATATACTCAAAGAGGAGTAGTATATAGTGTCGTAATAACTTAACCTAAACACCAATATTTGGTTTTCACGAGTCCTCTCCTCTTTGACACTCTATATATATAAAGTCTTTGCTCTATTTTCCCTTAATATTCACTCCCAACACCTACACACATTTTCTTCTCTATACCACAAATATATATATATATATATATATATATATATCTTTGACGATGATGCTCCTTGTAATGCAATCTCCACCGCCCATGGCCGTGACCGAATCCAGCGGCGGAGATACAATGATAGCATCCGTCTTCATGTCCCTTCTCTTCCCTTGTCTCGCTACGTGCTCCATTTTCCTCATCTACCTATTCATCTTGTGGTGCTTAAAACGACGTCGTATGTCATGTGCCTCTGCGAAAGGCTTGCATGTCTTGGAGCTCGAGAAACTCCCCAAACTAACCGGAGAAGTGCATGCCGTTATGGGGAAGTCAACGGAGTGTGCGGTTTGACTTACCGGCTCGTCTGGTTCCCGGTTTGCAACCATATGGCTTTCACCAATCTTGAAGGAAACGAAATCTTCCTCCAAATATTCTTAATTCTATTGTTTTCCATGTTTTAAACATTCTTTGTTATTTTTATTCTATTTATGTAAGAGTTAGTGTAAGGTAATTCAATGAATATTTAGCTGTTCATGAAAATATTTTTTAGTTAAAAAATCACACTTTTTTCATTTTTGTAACTTGAATTTGTAACGTTTTTCTTTAACCCATTATTTATAATATATTTAATTAAATTATATTTACTATCACAATATGCAATAATAATTACATAAATCATCTCTTAGAATTTAATTGAAAATGGCGTTAGAAACATTTCTACACTTGGCAAGAAATGATAGATTTATCATGATATGGGGAGAGCATATTTTTAATTAATTTGGAAATGTAAATAAATATATTCAAAGTGGAAAGCCAGGTTGTAAATTTCTGGTTAAGGCCTTGAGGGTTCCAAGTTAGGCATTAAATTTTTATTCTGAAAAATTCGCAATATTGAATATTGTTTGAAACTTTGAATGACAATGTATCTTCTCTGTGAATTGATATGGTAAAAAGTTTTAAAAGTAACATTCTAACTAGCTTAGATTCATGCAATTTGAAACATGAACAACTTTTCTAAAACAGAAATTAGATACACGGGGAAGAAAAACCATAAATTCCCTTAAAATACCATTTAGGTCAAAAATAACATCATAATTTTTTTTATTAAAAATTTAAAATACAATTAATTTTTTCTGGACCAACACAAAAAAACAAATTTTAACAATTTAGAATTTAGTTTTTTTCATTTGGGTTCACTATTTCGTGTTTAAAATTTAATTTTGAAGAATATAAGATCTAATGTTAAGGGTTTAGAGTTTAAGAGAATATAAGTTTTATAATATTTTTGTCAAAAATATATTTTAATGGTATTCTAGAAAAAACATGTAATGTTATTTTAGTCCTAAAACATTTTGGATGGTATTTTATGGAATTACCCAAAAAGAAAATATCATAGCTATTTTTCCCAATAACCCCATAATTTAAGAGGAATTCACAAAATTACACTATTTTATCTCTTTCATCACAAAACTACACCTAATCTAAATTCTTTCTGTACTTACACCATTTTCAATTTTTAAATTGCTAATTTACCCTTTAAAAAATTACCAAAATTAAAAAATTCGATTTGGGTTCGCTAATTAATGTTTAGGGTTTAGTGAAAAAGGGTAGGGTTTTATGGGTATGGTTTATTTGGATTTGATTTTGAGTGTTTAGGTGTAGTTTTGAAAAGTGATTTTGAAATGATGTAGTTTTGTAAAATGCAATTCAAATGATGTAGTTTGTAATTCCCCCACAATTTAAAAGAAATATTTATTGTTCGTACAATATAATTTAAAATATCGGGATAATATTTAAAAACTACGAAAAACATATTTCTCGTCACACTTTTCATTGTCCATTTAACAAATATTGTTACATTATTATAAAACACTAAAAGTCTATTAAGTGTTTTTAGATTTTGTGAGAAAATTTGTAACATGTTTATAAAATATGGACTCATTAGAGTTTTAAAAATTATTCATAAATTTTTTAAAGTAAATGTAAATCTGAAAAATGACGAACGTTCTTAAACATTCAAAGTAGCTTTACGAGGAGAGTTGCTATTTTTGAAAAACTTCGCACTTATTATTATCATGAAAATGTTATAACTTAAAATTTCTGTTTTTTGAACTCTAGACTTTTTATAACTAGTTTGCTCTAAAATTCCTAGATTGCATAGTTTTGCTTTCATTTTTATTTAAGAAATACTTCCTTGGTTTTTATAATTTCAATGAAAAGTGATATTTTCACAATGTTTTTTGTTTTTTTACATTTTACTACATCGAATATATGAAAATATAATTACTTATAACTAAAATAGTTATGTATATTTATAAAAAAGTTGAATCTTTCTCAAGCCCCTCTATTAAGTTTTAATTTCCTCTCTTAATTCTTTTTTCACTATAAAAGTAACAGAGTAGGAATGATCTCTTATTTCCTTTTACAAAAGAAAAAAACAAAAGCTAGTTAACAAAAAAAAAAAAAACAAAGGTGTAGTATTCAGGGCAATTTTCAAAAATACCATAAGTTTTTTGGAAAAAATATCCTCATAAGTTTTTTTTCTTTAAATGCCATTAAAAAGTTTTTTTGGACCAAAATTACCTTAAATCTTCAAAATTAAACTGAAACCTCAAACTAAATCCTACCCTTTCAATATTATAGCGAATACAAATGAAAAAATTAAAATTTTAAAATTAGATTTTTGTATTTATGGTATTTTATTCCAAAAAACATTTTAATAGTACTTGAGAAAAAAATAACTTGTAAGATTTTTTTTGACAAAAAACCATTTTTGCATGATATTTTGAGGAATTACTCTAGTATTTAACTATTTATTAATGGAATAATAATAGTTCAATTTTATGAATAATTAAACGAACCTAGGCGGTCAACATTTAACAATATGACTATAGATTTATGATTCTTTGGCGGTGGACCGTACACGAAAAGGCAAGAAAAAATCTGCTTCTATAACAGTAAAAATATTATTGCTAAATTAGTAAACAAAAAAAAATAAAGTCATATAATTATTTAACCTTAACACTGATATTTACTTCTCCTCTTTCACTCCATATATATATATATAGCCTTTGCTCTTTCCCTTTAATATTCACACCTACACACATTTTCCTGTCTAAAGCACGATAATAAAAATTTGACTATGCGCCTTTTCGTTGACTTCACTCGCATCTCAACAATTGTAATGCCATCTCCACCGCCCATCGCCATCACCGAATCCAACGGCCGAGACACGACGATGTTAGCATCCTACTTCTTGTCCCTTCTCTTACCATGCCTCGGCACGTGCTTCATTTTCCTCATCTACCTCTTCATCTTGTGGTGCTTAAAACGACGCCGTATGTCACGTCTTGGTATTGAAGAGCCAATCTTTAAGCCTTTCTCCGTTAAAGGGTTGCGTGTTTCGGACCTCGAGAAACTCCCCAAACTAACCGGAGAAGAACTTGCCGTTATCGGGAGGTCGACGGAGTGCGCCGTTTGCCTTGACGATATCGAGAGTGGTCAACCGGCTCGTCTGGTTCCCGGTTGCAACCATGGCTTTCATCAATTATGTATTGACACGTGGCTTTATAACCACACGGTTTGTCCTGTTTGTCGAGCCCAACTTGCTACGGATCGTTCTAAAGTTAGTGAAAAATATTAGTTCTTTGTTTTGAAGAAAATAAAGTCTTCCCCCAAATATTCTTAATTCTATTGTTTTTTAAATATTAATGGTTATTTATTTTTCTATTTGTGTGTAAGTTACAATGAGGTAATTCAATGAATATTTAGCTGTCTTTTGCTGTACATGAATTTATTTTATGAGTTAAATTCACAAAATTTCCATTTCACTAATTAGAAGTGTAACGTCTTTCTTTAACTAATTTTTTTTATATATATACTCTAATAACAAAAATGTAATAGTATTAATAAAACGTTTATTTATCAAAACAAAATTTATCAAATATATAATAGAACATTTAAATATAATTAAAAATAGGGACAATTACAAAACTACACCATTTGAAACTCAATTTTCAAAACTACATCTAAACATTCAAAATTAAATCCAAATAAACTCTATCACACAATCCTACTCCTTTAATATTAAACCATAAACATTAATTAGCGAACCCAAATAAAAAGATTTTAATTTTGATAACTTTTTAATGGGTAAATCAACCATTTGAAATTTTGAAATGGTGTAAATATATAAAAAATATTAAATTATGTATAATTTTATGAAGGAAAGGTTGAAAGGGTATAATTTTGTGAATTCCTCTTAAAAATACATAAATTTAAAAGGAATACTAAAGCATGACAACTGTTTTGGCTTGAATAAATGATTAAATGGTGTTGAGCTGCCACTACAAGAAATTGAGTTTTTAACGACGAATTTTAACAAGGAAATAGCGACGAATTTTATTGCAACGAAATAACAACGAATTTGCGACGAAATAGCGACGGACAAAACAGTCGTCGTTAAATCGTCGCTATCATCATGATGGAAAGTCCGAACTTCGCGAGATTGATGCAGTCGCGGGGAGTTCAACCGACTCAGGCACCGATGATTCCTCCCGAAGTAGTGGAAGCGGCAGCTCAAGACCTCGGACGTGATCTCGGGATTGACGATTTTGAACAGTCCGATCCCGCTCCGTAGTTTAGTTTTATTGTTTTTAAATAAATTTATGTATTTTTTTTAATAATAATAAATTTTATTTTTATAATTTATTTTATTTTAATATATTTTTTATAAATCGTTGCTAATTCGTCGTTAAATTAACGACGAATTAGCAATGCCTTGGTACATAATAGTCACTAATTGAGCGACGAATTAGCAACGATTTATAAAACATCGTAACTATTTCGTCGCTAATGGAGCCTCGAATTAGTGACGATTTGTTTTCACAAAATCTATAAAATCGGAAATTTATTTTTATATTTCGACGTTATATCGTCACTAATTCGTCGTTAATATAAGACGTTAAATCGTCGCTAATAAATTTTGAAATAGCGACGATTATGTGGCGTCGCTAATTTAGCGACGATTATAAAATAGCGACGATTTAGCGACGGTTTTTAATTAGCGACGAAAATTTTCTCGTCGCTAAAAGCCTTTAGCGACGATTTAGCAACGATTTCGTCCGTTGCTAAATTCCCAATTTCTTGTAGTGTGCTCATTTGCTCCAATTTTAACCCATTTGAAACCTTTAACCTAAATAACCAAGTTTCTACGGATACGAAAAAGAGAAAATTAGAAATAAAAGACATATTTACCTATAGTTTGTCCATCTAGACATTTATGTTATTTTACTAATATATTTTTGTATAAATGTACAAATGGTCAAAATTAAATTTTAAATTGAAAAATAAATCCAGAATATTTTATAAACCCTTTATCTATTATGTAGAAGAAAATTTATTCACAAATTTTGAATTCTAATATGTTTTTAGAATATTATAAATTTTTTAGTATTTTTGTTCCCCATACTACGAATTTTAGAATATATATTATGTGTAGTTTTGCAAAATTTTGTTTTACGTATTTTAGAATAGACTACAAATGATAATCTACAAGTTGTAGAATACGTCTTATGAACTAATGAATTATCCGAATAATTTCATTTTATAAAATTGATTTATTTTTAAATTTATAAAAATCAAAACAAAATCAAAATTATGTAAATGTATAATAGCTTTTGACTTTTAGTCAAAAGGGTATTATAACATTTGATCCGCCTTTAACTGTGCACGCACTTTCAGAAAAAAACATTTTTCTCCTATTTTCATATATGGTTGATCGCGCCATTTATAAGAAAACCCTTAGAAAATATTCATTTGCATCCTCCTCCTATTTGAACTTTGGTTTTAGATCTTTCATTCATTTACAAAAGATAGTTATCTTAAAACATGAACCAAGTATTTTGGTTTGTGGGGAGTGGAATTTTGAGAAGAATTGATTGATGTTTTTGGTTAATAAACGTAAATGATATAGTATCTTAGGTGTACAAAATACAATATTTTAAATATTTTTTTGACATGGTTTATGAAAATTTTGATTTAGATGTAGAGGTTAAAGATGTATAATTGAATTATATGAAATATTTTTTTGTTAAACTATCACTGTAATTGAGTTGTTTCAATTGGAAGACAATACGACTTTTTAAATGTTAAGATTGAAAAAATCATTGACACTATAAAGGATAAAAGATAAATTTAAGTTTTGTTTCCGTGCGTTTGATACGATTATACATGAATTTCTGTTGAAAAAAATTGTTATTACCGATGTAATACATTTACAACTAACATTAAAAAACAATACGAATTACGAAACTCAAAAATGGTGTAGTTTTGTAATTCCCTTATTTTTATGTTTTTCCCTAATAAATGGAAATATTAAGAAGTTTATTAGTATTATAATTGTTTCTTCATTGTTAATACAAGCATATATGAGAATTTGATCATCTCTATCTATTAAATAAAAAATAACAATGTTTCAATTTATAACTTATTTAATTTTAACTTTAAAATAAATCAAATTGAAAATCAAAATTATGAAAGGATATAATAGCTTTTGACTTTAAGTGAAATTGTATTATTATAGCATTTGATCCGCATTCCAAAACTACATTTTAAAGAAGAAAACAATTATCAATAAGTTCGTAAGTTTTCTTGAAAACTTTCTTCTTGAACTAGAACCTTCTTCATTCTTAACTCACCTTGAGTGAAGATAGTCATCAGAGTACAATTGGCCTTCTACCCCCAAAATTGGAATAACAACAAGATCCAATTCAGAACATCATCTTTTACAACAAACTTATTTTCGAAATGTCATTCATGCTATAAAAAGATCATAAGGATAAACTAGCTATATATACAAATATATATATATATATATATGACAAAGATAATCACAACAAGATGGATTGTACATGACTTTTTACAAAGGGAAGAGGTCTTTGCCGTCGTTGCCATCATCATCATCGAAAAGATTGAGCCCTGTAACATCCCACTTAGCATCCCTATAATTGAAAGTCGCGGAGCTCACGTAATACTTGACCTCATGAAACAAGTTGAGATTGTCCACAAGCTTATGGAACACATTGCAACCACAACACTGCACAAAGACTGTGCCGTCAGTGTAAGCATGCGCGTTGATGGCTCTCATAGTTCTCTGCCCACAAACATTGCAAGTGAACGCAACACGCATACGCCTACGTGGCGATTTCGTGAATAATGACCATGGCAATGTTGAAACATTATCCGTATCGGCATGGGATGGAAGAGAAGGACCTTCCATCCCTGAACCTGTTGTCCAGCCACTCACCGATGCGGCGTTTAACACCAATCCCATAGCCTCATCCTAAAATTTCAAGAAATGTAACCTTGGGAAATTCTCTTTTATGGCAATAAATCAAGTTTCTTCTACAAAAATAACACTCTTACAAATAGCATTAAAAGTTTTTGTTTTCAGAAATACTACAACTTCACTTAGCTTAAAACATTCAAAAATAAACCATAAACATTCAAAACTATATTTTACCCCATTCAAAACTAAACCCTAAACATTTAACCTAAATCAGAAATAAAAAACTAAAGTGTTAAGACTCTATTTTTCTGTTCATGGTATTTTGTAACAAAATTTTTTAAAATGGTACTTTTGGTATAAAAAAACCATGGTATTTTTGGAATAATTTCTTTTTTTTGTGTGGTTATTTCTCTTTAAGATAATCAAAGCAATTCCAAATCCACGACGAACAGATTGTGATCAAAGAGATGGAAGAGAAATTACATTGGAGAGAATTCGATTTTGGAAACGAGGAACGAGTTTAGATGACTTGGAATCGGATTTGGGATCGTAATCTTTGTCGTCGTCCTCTACATCGAAATTGCAAAAAAAAAACAAAAAGAAGATTTAAGGAGATATTAGTAAACAAAAAAATAATAAGATTAGTTATAGTTATACTCTTGGAGAGGCTGAGGAATCTATGAGAGGAAGAGTCTGATCTCTTCTTCTTCTTGGGAGAGAAGAAAGAGAGAGGTGAAGAAGAAGATGATGAGGAAGAGACGATTGTTGCAGCAGAGCTTAGAGAAGAGGTAGCTTCCATGGTGGTTCGATTGATTGATGAATGGTCTTTGAGTTTAACAGAGAGAAAGAGAGAAAAATGGAATTTTCCAAAACCAGAGTTGATTATTATCTTGTGGTTTGTTGTTGTTTTGTCGTTTATCGATTTTAAAGTGAAAACGGGCTTAATTAAACCCACGAGTATTGGGATCCGGCCCACTAGTTGCTCATTATTCAGATTTTTTTTATGTTTGAATTTCTTAACTGTTTTAGTATCAAGTTTGAATTCTGCACGTATATTACTTCTATAAATTAAGGGGGAATTACAAAACTACACCATTTGAATTTACATTTCACAAAACTACACATTTTCAAATTTACTTCACAAAACTACACTTAAACACTCAAAATTAAATCCAAATAAATCCTACCTACACAACTTACCCCTTAATATTATATCATAAACATTAATTAGCGAACCCAAATGAAAAGATTTTAATTTTGATAATTTTTAAAAGAATAAATCAAGCTTTTAAAATTTTAAAAGGGTATAAATATGTGAAAATATTGAATTAGGTGTAGTTTTGTGAAGAGAGGGTTGAAATTGTGTAGTTTTGTGAATTTCTCATAAATTATACAATAAGAGAATTACCAACCTACACCATTTGAATTACGTTTCACAAAATTATACAATTTAAAAATTACTTCACAAAACTACACCTAAACATTCAAAATTAAATTCAAAAAACCCTACCCACACAATCCTACCCCTTAATACTATACCTTACACACTAATTAGCGAACCCAAATGAAAAAATAATAATTTTGGTAATTATTTAAAGAGTAAATCAAGTTTTTAAAATTTTGAAAATGTGTAAATATGTTAAAAAATTGAATTTAGAGTTTTGTAAAGGAATGAATGAAAGGGTGTAGTTTTGTTTATTTCTCTAAATTAATAACCATTATAAAATAATAAAATATCCCAGTCCCAAGTCGGGACAATGTAAAAAATATTCAATTTCGATAAACTGATAAGATATTATAGTCTCAATAATATCATAAATTAATAATTGTAGATTTATGCATATAATATATAGCTATGACAACTTAGTAAAATATGATTACTGCAACTGTTTGTTTTCTTAAGATTACATACACATTAAATTTTATCATTACGTAAAGGACAAAAAAATTAATAACGTTTTTATCAAAAGTAGTACCTTAAAACTTTGTTTTACATAAAATAAATGTTTACAATTGTTAAATGAACTTTATACAAATTTTGTGCACTTATGAAATCCCAAACAATATTTTTGTAGAATTAAGTTGTGTTTTGAAATTTTTTAAAATACTTATAGAATTTGTAAAATACGTATTTTTATAACATCTTAAATTTGGTAAAAATGTTACATTTTCGGTAAAAATATCTATATAAATTAATAAATATTAATTTAAACTATAAATTAATAATTATTAATTTATAGTGTAAATTAATATCACTATAAATTAATAAATTTTCGTAGTTCCAACATTATTAATTTATAGAGGTTTTACTATATTACTAGAATATTATTATGTGTACTAGGATTCCAACTCAGCATAATGGCTGAGGCTATATTAAAATATTGAAAAAACTAATTTGGAATAAATTATAAATTTAAAAATAAAAGTAATTTTATATTTATAGACAAATTGTATTAGTTTTCTAAAGTTATTTTAAATTCTTGAAATTTGTAGTATGTGAGAATATAAATCAAATATTAGTGATAATATGCAATTAGAAATGAGGATGGTTTGTTTCTTTCGATCGGTAGCAGTAAGACTTCGTACTTAAATCATGTTATAATTTATGACGATAGTAAGCCTTTTTATGCTTAAAGACTTGTAAAAATGAATTAAAACATGATAAAAAAGAGAAATTCACAAAACTACACTCTCTCAACCATCCCTTCACAAAACTACACATAATTCAATATTTTCACAAATTTACACCCTTTCAAAATTTTAAAAGCTTGATTTACCCTTTTAAAAATTACGAAAATTAAAATATTTTCATTTGGGTTCGCTAATTAGTGTTTAGGGTATAGTATTAAGGGGTAGAATTGTGTGGGTAGAGTTTATTTGGATTTAATTTTGAGTGTTTAAGTGTAGTTTTGAGAAATATTTTGGAAATGGTGTAGTTTTGTGAAATGTAATTCAAATGGTGTAGTTTTGTGATTCTCCCTAAAAAAAATTTGACTAAGTGTTCGAACTGAAATCACACTTAGGGTTTAGAAAAACATGGTTAAAAACAGATTATTTAACATACTTTTACTTTATACAACATAACATGTTTCCGAGAATGTTTTAGGTAACATGAAAAGTACAAACGTAAACAGTGGAGATCATATGACAAACATCGGAGAAAATATTGCGGATATGTTATGGGCAAATCAAAATTCTCTTCATTAATGTTCTCTTGTTTATTTGTTGTATTTCATTTTATTTTGTGTTTATTGTTTTCTAATTGAATTTATATTTTAAAAAAAATTATTTAAATATAAGTTATGCACTATTTGATATGCTTTTACCATTCAAGTGTTATATTGGATTGTTTGATCTGACTGATCTGCATTTGATCTGCATAATCTGCATTTGTTCTACATGATCTGCATGATTTGATTGATCTCTGTTTTCACCATTCGAAGCCTTGGAATGAGAGCATTGTTAATTCTAGAAGAGACTTAGCCTTAATTGGTTAGTGGGTTATTAGACCATAAACAATCCAGGATTTAAAGTGGGTTTTCATTTGAAAAACATATTTAAAAAAATTGAAAAATAAGAGACCGACTCTTCTGTTTTTTACTCGGGAGATCTGCTTGTTTATCTCCATTTTCTCTCTCTCTTGTCATCTTCATTTTCATTTGACAAATTTTTTAAATCTTTTTAATATAAATTTGTTTGGTAAGAACTATAAATTGGATTTTTGTATTGAACATGCTCTTTAGCACCTCCACCAATTGAAATTTTGAAACTTAATCGTCTAGTTTGAAAGGTTAAATTTTGTTTTCAAAGTTATCTATAATCATTTTTTATAAATTGATATTGTTGAGATTAATTTAACGACAATTAACAACAAGTTAACGTTCACTTTTTATGGGTTTTAATTGTCTTACTCAACGATTATAAAGATTTAAATGGTTCGCGTTTAAAAATTGAAGAATAGAATGGTTCAAACTTGAGTTAAGAAATTAAATGACATTTTTTAAAAAGTTGGGGAATTAATTGGCGTTTTTCCCCTAAAAAATTATTAATATTAATTTATAGAAGTATTGATTCAAAAATTATTAATATTAATTTATGGGAGAATTACAAAACTACACCATTTGAATTACATTTCACAAACTACACCTTTTAAAAAAAATTTCACAAAATTACACCTAAATTCTAAAATTAAATTCAAATTAAGCCTACTCACCCAATCCTACCCCTTTAATACTTTACCATAAACACTAATTAGCGAATCCAAACGAAAATATTTCAATTTTGGTAATTTTTTAGAGCATAATTAAATCATTTAAAATTTGAAAAAGTGTAAAAGTAGGAAAAAATTGAATTAGGTGTAATTTTGTGAAAGAAAAATTGAAATGGTGTAGTTTTGTGAATTTCTCTTAATTTATAAAAGTATTTACTCAAAAATAAATATTACATAATAAAAAAACAAAGAAAATCTCAAGTCAATCTCATCTAGTTTCAAATCCACCAAACGCAGTCAAAGACAAATACAGAAATATATCTAACAACTTGTTATATAATTAATAATTATAAAATAGTTTATATATCCCATAATTCCAGAGAGATTACAAACTATGACTCAAAAAATAACAAAAAAGAATTGAGATGGAAAACAGCAACTCCTCCTCCTCCTCCTCCGACGAAAAGTCTTCACGTAATAAACCTATTCGTTGCAAAGGTAAGTGAAAGAGTAAACAAAATCTAATAAATATATAACAAAACAAGTCAATTTAAGTGTGTTTCGTTGACTTATATGTTATTGTGTGTATTAAATAGCGGCGGTTAGTAGGAAGGCCGGAGAGCCACTGGTGATGGAAGAGATCATGGTGGCGCCGCCGGAGCCTTACGAGGTTCGCATCCGTATCATATGCACCGCTTTATGTCACAGTGACGTCACCTTCTGGAAACTCCAAGTATACTCTCTTATTCTTCTTCTTTGATTTGTGGTTTTAAGCAGTCATTAGTTACAATACTTTACAAAACTATGTTTCAATATTTAAATTTTTTACTCAATACTATTCTTAGGATGATCAAAAGAAATTGACAAAAAAATAAATTACGTAAAATTAGAATATTCATATTGTGGTAGCCTGGTAGGTAGACAGTCATTTGCATAACCAAAATTGAAAAAATGTGTGTGTATTTTAACAAAAAAAAAAGAAAAAATGTGTGTGTTTCTGCAAGAAAAACGACAAATGCGTGATGGTGTTTTGAAAAATACATTGAGCATTTTTTTTTGTTTAAAAAATAGTTTTGCACCACGTTAAATAGTTTAAAAAACCAGACTCCATTGTCAATATTTAAAATAGGAAAATTAAGCAAAGGTTTATTTGGTAGAAGAGACAAAACAGACTCATATGCCCAATAAAAGTGCCAGGGATCTTTTTTGTTTTCTTGTCAATTACTAACACAACTCAAAAGTCTAATATAAAATTAGATATACATATTTATATATGTTTTTTTTGTTTATTTGTGGTCGTTGATACCAAATAGTCATGGAGTGTGTATAACGCAGGTTCCTCCAGCCTGTTTTCCAAGGATTCTAGGCCACGAGGCAATTGGGTTAGTAATCTATTTATTCAATTTTTTTTTTTTAAATATTCTTATTAAATATTTTTCATTAACATAATTTTTTGAGCTTGATATCGCAAAATAAAGATTTTTCTTCCTTTTGACAAACCTTTTTCTCATAAACCAAAATAAATATTAAAAAGTACATATTTGAATAGTCTAGTGCTAATTTTCCCAACTCACGTGGGAGGTTACAACAAATGGCTTTTGGGCTTTTTAGTTGGCTAACGTTATGAAACCTTCATTGAGTTTTTATCTTTCAAAGTTTATATTCAATTTTCCTAATTCCAACATATGATTATGTTAGATTTAAAAGAGATTTAACAGAGTTTATGAGAGATTAAGAGATTGTGTTCTTGGTATTATTGATTGAACACAAGAACAAGAGAGAATAGTGTTTATGTGATTTTCATTTCACAAAAATTAAGAAAAAGACTTGTTTCAACACATACATATATAGAGAAACTCTAGAAATAAATAGGCCTAATATGTTAGGCTTTAATATTCCTCCGCAATTTTAGCCTAATGAAATAACTAAACTTGAAAACCGCTCAACAAACTTTATTAAAACCTTAATGGAAAAACCACTTGGGATAAAACCACATTAAAGAAAAAGAGTGTAAGTTGAAACGGCTAGAGATCTTCTTTTTCACGACTTGTTCTTAATTCACAAGCTTAAATGTGAATGAGGAGCAAATACTCATAATCTTGATGATTAACTTTCACACTAACTTCACCTTTATCCCTTTGTGATCATTCAATTTTCAACCTTCTGATCATAAGAGGAGAGAGAGTAGCACTTCTACCAGATTACTCGTGAACTATCACTTGAAGCCTCTCCCTTTTCTTTTAGCGACCACCTGTTTTGATGATCCATTGGGACGTTGAGTTATACAACTCTTTTCCACTAGGTACATGAGCTCGCGTAGAATTTTTTAGTATTTAATGTCTTTTGTGAGTCCAAACCTTGGAAAGATAGACTCACCAACTTTTAAACTTGAGGATTTGGTGAAGATGTTTTCGAGTTGATCTTGATTTTTGGTGTAACAAGGTAGAATGGTGCTTTTTATCATTTGTTTCCGAACCTTGTGACAATCATTCTCTATGTGCTTGGTCCGAATTTACTTGAAAGACCGAGTTAGAGGCAATGTGTATAGCCGCTTCATTGTCACAATGCATAGTCACTGGAGCCTCGAACTCAATCCCCAAATATACGAGTAAATTCTTCAACCACATGAGTTCTTGAGTGAGCTTTCTCATTGCTCTATACTCGGCCTCAGAGGTTGAACAAGAAACTACCTTTTTCTTCTTTGTCTTCTAGTGACAAGGTTGCCTCTAATGAAAGTACAATACCCGGTTGTAAATCTTCTATCATCCAAGTCTCCGGTCTAGTCCGCGTCACAATACCCAACCACATGCGTGTTCTTGTTGCAACCCATCCAAATCCCCAAGCTTGAGGTTCCTTGAGATACTTCAAGATCATTTTTAACATGTTCCAATGGTGTTGTTTCGGCTTTTGCATGTGTTGAGACACTTGGTTCACGACAAAACATATGTACAGCCTCGTGATTGTCAAGTAGATGAGCTTTCCTACTAGCCGCCTATATAGCTTTGGATCCTTGTATGGTTGATCATTCTCGCTTCCTTCTTTGATGATCTTGTAGCCATCTTCAAGAGGTGTCGTAGCTGACTTTGCACCTAGCATATCTACATCATTCAAAAGGTCAAGAGTGTACTTCCTTTGAGAAAAAAATAAACCCTCTTCGGATCTACAAATTTCAATCCCAATGAAATACTTGAGTTTACCAAGATCCTTAATATCAAATTTAGATTTAAGATTGTCTTTGGTCTCTTAAATGCCTGCTTTGTTGTCCCCGCAGATGATGATATTATCTACATAAACGAGGACAACCACTATATTTTCTTGGCTTTTCTGGGTAAAGAGCGTGTGTTCGGCTTGAAAACCTCTTGAATCCTTTTAACATCAAGATTGAGTTAAGCTTGTGATACCAAGCTCTTGGTGATTGCTTGAGATCATAAATTTCTTTGAGTGATTTACATAATGGAGCACTTTTTAACACATGCATATCAAAATAAGACACTTTTGTGATATGAGACACTTTTTACACTTTTTATTTTTTTAAATACAGTTTTACCCTTCGTGTACACAAAAGTTGTGTACAAAAACTTGTGGATGCACAACGTTGTGTACATAAAGTTGTGGATGCACAACGTTGTGTACAGAAAGTCGTGGATGCACAACGTTGTGGACAGAAAATCGTGGATGCACAACGTTGTGTACAGAAAGTCGTGGATGCACAACGTTGTGTACAGAAAGTCGTGGATGCAGAACGTTGTGTACAGAAAGTTGTGGATACATTTTATGTTATGTGGACATACTTTTGTACAATTTCGTAAATGTATTTTAATTTATTCTTAAATGTATTATTTCAATAATTACATGTACATCAAAACATATAAATGTTTTAAATTCATTATTAAAACATGAAAATTACATGTACATCAAAACATATAAATGTTTTAAATTCATTATTAAAACCTATTTATTCATTTTTGAACATGAACCATCATATAATTTTAACTACAAAATTTATTTAAACTTGAACACAAATCATCATATGAATTGTCTATGATATATAAACTCATTGGAATAAAATTTAAACTCGTCCATTCTACTTTGAACATTTGTACAATTCTTTGTGGACATATATAAAAAAATAGATATTGACTAGTTGTCCACAAATGTTGATACATTCATAAATAAAATATATAAAAGTGGATATCAAAATATAGATATTAAAATTTTATAAATCAATATACAAAAATAAATTATTTTATATTACCCTAAAAAATTAAAATTAGAATGCAAAATAGAAAAATGAGAAAGAAAATGATTGTAAAATTTATGTAGAATAAACGAATTGATGGGTAATTTAATCTTTTATGACAATAAAGTGTCTATATATCAAATAGTGCTCTAAAGTGTAATTTGTGTTTTAAAAAGTGTGTGATGATGTAATTTTCTCAATTTCTTTTCTCAATATTATAACCTTCCCGGGAGTGATATTCTTCTCTAAGCTGGATGGTGGTATCATGTAAACCTCTTCCTCAAGTTCCCCTTGTAGAAAAGATTTCTTCACATCTATTTGAAAAAAATTCCAAGAGAGGTTGGTGGCTAAAGATAGGATGTAACCCTCGTAACCGTTCTTGATCACTTGGTTAAGAGTTTTGATGTAACCCTTATAATCCTTGTAACCTTTCTTTATCACTTGGTTGAAAGTTTTGAGTCTCGGATGAGGCTTGATGTTCTTCTTGAATATTTGCTTATCCCCTGGATTCATTTGATTCTTGGGACTCAAAACTCACTTGCTCATTTTCCCCTTTCATGATCAAGGTGGGCCTCTCGTTAAGTTGGTTCCTCATCAAAATTCATGCCAAAATTTCTCATCAAGTTCCTTAAGCTTGTAGTTCTATCCATGACAATTTTGGGTAAGTCCTTTAAGCTATCCCACTTCTTGTCTTTGTAGTAGCTTTTTCCTTCTACGAACTTGACATCTCTTGACACCAATACCCAATTCTTGTGAACATCTCCTTGGTACTTTTAACTTCAATCTTGTTTCTTTGCCGACTAGGCACAAAAAAATACAACCAAAAACTCTTAGATGATTGATAAAGGGTTTATTCTTATTCAATACGTCAAAAGGTGATTAATTTTTTAAGATTTGAGTAGGGGTTCGATTGATGAGATAACTTGCGGTTAAGACACCATCCGACCAAAATCGTTTGTGTATGTTCACCGTGTGACCTGCATGAGATGTGGGTTCTTCCTCTCGGCCACGCCATTTTGTTGTGGCGTGTATGAACATGTGGTTTGATGGAGTATCCCATGTTTGGTTATATGTTTTTTGAAAGCATGATTTGTGTATTCCCCATCTATACGTATAGAAAAACTCTATAGATAAATGGACCTAATATGTTGGGTTTTAATAGATTATACGAAAGCAAAACATATGGAAAAGGCAGATAACCATATTTTTAATCAATTTTTCAAATAAATTAATTTTCTGATTAAGAATAGATAGAAATTCAAAATGAAAATATAAGTTTTTTTTATTATTACATCAGTTTGGAAATGAAATTACACTACTTCTGAGATGGTCCAACTTGGAGGTGATTCGCTCACATACACAAGCGACTGAACCCTTCCCAATCGCGCCAACTTGGCTGCTCTAGAGTTTCTGTCTCTTGGAATATATTTGATTCTGAAATCGTTGAAGTATTCTAGCTTCGTCTCAAACTCTTCGATCATTGTCTTAAACGCAGGCCACTCTGTGGGATTCTGCAAGATTGCCACAAATGTCGTACTGTCTGTTTCGAATGCCTGACATGAGATGTTTCGTGCTTGAATAACTTCCATGGCCCACAAGAGCGCATCAAATTATGCATGTAAAGGGGATAAGCTCCTCCTTTTACGCCTCGTTCCCATAAGATGACTAGATCCATCTCCATTTAAACAGATCCATCCTAGCCCTTCAAACACCTCCGTGTTTTTTCATGATCCATCCACCTGGCAATGTAATTCTGAAACAACATTTTCCGATTCCTCCATCACAAAGAAACTTCTCCTCCTTTCAACTATTTCCTCCTCAACACTTTGTGCTTCCACCCAAACTCGTGATTCTTTTATTGCTTGGTCGATTATATCTGGTGGATCAATTTCCACATCCTCAAAGATCTTTTTGTTTCTCGATTTCCAGATATACCATAATATCCATGGGTAACATAATTTATCTTGATCTTGTCCCTCGTCTACTTGTAATCTGGAAAACAAGTAGTCCATATTTGAATAAATCCCTCCCTGTGGAAATTCGTGATTGACTGAGACGGGTGAGACACCCCATGTGTAAAGTGAATGGGTACATTCAAAGAACACATGATTTATTGTCTCAATATATTCCTCGCATCGCGGACAGACCGTATCGCATTGTATTCCTTTAGAATTTAGTCTTTCCCTCACTGCCATGATTCCCGAGATAATTTGCCATAAAAAGTGTCTTAATTTCTGTGAACATTGTATCTCCCACACTTTCGTTAGTAACGCATTAAAATTAGGTCCCCACTGATCCAAGGTGCCACTCTCTTTCTTAATTTTTTGCAACAAATTAAAGCCTGATTTTACGGTATATTTTCCTGATTGTGTGTAATGCCAAGACCATCCGTCTGATTCCGATCTTTTACTTATTGGTAGTCCCTGAATCAACGTCTTGTCATTTCTTGTGACTAAAGCTCTTAAAACCTCATTGTCCCACTCTATCGTAAGTGGACTGATTAGATCCTTAACTTTCAATTCAGGGAAGAGTAAGCTGCCTCTTCCCTGAGCCGGTCTTGGATCCGTATCCGACACCCATGTATCCTCCCAAACCGACAATTTACTTAATTTTCCTGGTATTCTCCTCATTCCTCTCATCAACATATCCTTTGAGGAGTAAATGCTCCTCCATCCAAAAGATGGAGAACGCGGTGTCTTTGCCATAAAAGGATGTACCCTCGAAAAATATCTACCCTTGAACACTCTTGCCACCAGTGATTCCAGATATTGTGAGAGACGCCATAATTGTTTTGCTAATAAAGCCTTGTTAAAATCTTGTAACGATCGAAAGCCCATACCACCTTCGTGTTTGGACTCACACATATTTTTCCATGCTACCCAATGGATACCGCAGTTTCTTCCATTGGAACTCCACCAGAATTTGAAAACCGCACTTGTTAACTTTTTCATTAACGACTGGGGTAATTCGAAGCATGACATAACATACAGAGGAAGGGATAAGGCCAAAATGAAAATATAAGTTAAACTTCAAGTTATGAATCATAATTTAATGAACTTTTGGTTTAGGTAACAAACATATAGTAGGCGGCTCGTAAGGAATGTTATTGTGGGTTATGATTGTAGACTTTTAATTGTATAAGTATTTGCTTTACAAGTTGTGGTTGTTACTTTAAATTTTTAGTAAAAACTTAATTGGTAAAATAACTAAAAGAACTATGAGTGTTATTTTAGATATTTCAAAAACTATTTTAATTTTTAACACTACTAGTTATGCATAATTTAAATTCAGATATTGACATAAAAATAATTGACAAAACTATTTCTTTTCTTTTGAATGTTTTTTTTTTTGACAAAACTATTATTTTATATATTATGATCAAAATTAATTTATCTATATTAGTATTTTTGAAGTACTAATTTGAAATTTTCCAAAAAATCACACTAAATTACACATATGCCATTGGGCATAAAAGGAAATATTTTTGAACATTTAATTACGAAAAATCAAATAAGGAAATATTATAATTCTCTCCAAAAATAAATAAAAAATATTAAAGAAATTATGTAAAAAATATTTGAAAAAATAAACATATGTAATTCACATAAATACATTATTACATAGTTTTTTTTATAAAAACTACCATTAAAATCAAAACAAACAGGTTTAATTAATATTATTAAGAATTTAAAAACGATTTGAAATTTTTTTTTGTTAAAAATATCAAACAATAAAAAACAAAATAGTTTGTTAACGAGTTTGATTTCCGGTTCGATTATAAACAAAAAAGAAGAAATTGCAATTCTACTAAAATTTAAATCTTATATTACATATTTAGAATATGTTTACAACAATTATTTATATATATATAATCAAAATAATTATAATTTTAAATAAATTTGGGTAAATCGCATAATATGATTTGTGTATTTTGATTCGGTTTGTATTTTGAATTCGGGTATTTTCGAATCCTAAATATAATAAATAATAAATTATTGGTCTAATCAACTTATAAATTATATTAAATTTTTGCTATACGAAATATATAATAAACATATATATATATTATTTTTGAAGTACTTTTTTGAACTTTTCCAAAAAAACTAACTTAACTACATATTATGTCATTAGTTTTAAACTCACTTAAAGAGTTATAAGAAACTTACACACAAACATATCTCATTCTATATATATACTTTTTTAAAATTGACTTAAATATCAACAAAAACAATAAAACCGATTTTAACATAAAATCAACCACTAATTTCATATTTATGATATTTTTGATATAATCTTTTTATTTTTCTTACGGAGGTCTATAAAAAATTTCAGAATATATATATTTTTTAAAAAGTATATAGTTTAGTTTTTATATATAATCATTGTCCATATTATAATTTTCTATTTATATTAATATTTTAGATGTTAATAAACATCTATATTGAACATAGATAAAGTTTGTTTAAATCAATTAACACTAGCATAACAATTATTTATTAACGAGTTCAGTTTCTAGAAAAATTCTAGATAAATGACAAGAAATTTGAAAATAATGATTAAACTTTATCATAAACAAATTTCGGGTAATTCGGGTTCAAATCTAGAAATTTTTTTTGGCTTCGGGTTTTCAGGTAGTAAATTTCTCAATTCGTTTGGGTTATTTATTTTTGGAACGGTTTCAGTTCTTTAATTTCGGTTTGGTTCCAATTATGTACTTCAAATATAATTATAACTATTATTAATTTAAATAATTTTTGGGTAGTTAGAGTAGTTTAGTTTAGTTCTACAAAATTGAGTTTGGTTCAGATTCGATTTTGGGTATTATGGTAGTAAATTTCCCTATACATTCGAGTTATTTGTTTTTAGAATCGGTATTGATTTGGGGATTTCGGTTTGGTTTGAGTTCGGTATTTCGGATCCGGAAGTTTTGCCCATCCCTAATTTTTATAGTTTATAATAGTTTGGAATAAACACACTTACAAATTATATTAAGATTTTGCTATATAAAATATAATTCTCATTATATATTTATGGGAGAATCACAAAACTACACCATTTGAATTACATTTCACAAAACTACACCATTTCAAAAATATTTCACAAAATTACACCTAAACACTCAAAATTAAATTCAAATAAACTCTATCCACACAATCATACCCCTTAATACTATTTTTAAACACTAATTAGCGAACACAAATGAAAATATTTTAATTTTGGTAATTTTGAAAAGGGTAAATCAAGCTTTTAAAATTTTGAAAGGGTGTAAATTTGTGAAAATATTGAATTAGGTGTAGTTTTGTGAAGGAATGATTGAAAGGGTGTAGTTTCGTGAATTTCTCTATATTTATTTGCATAAACAATAAAAGAACAAAATACTCTTTAGAAATTCTGAATATTTTTATTTATTTTACAAAATCAGAAAAAATATTATAAACTTCTAAATTAACTGTATATATATAAAATTATTTATAAAAAACATAAACCCGTGGTGTACCACGGGTTAAATCCTAGTTCATTAATAAATTCAAATAACTCAAACTCACCAATATTTAATTTCATAAATAATTACATATAGTGGTATAAGACAAACCCGGTTTTACAGATATAATTCTGCCTTGGACCGGTCGATCCATTTTGTCCAGTTTTCAAAATATTGATACATCCCAAATGTCTGCCTTAAAGAATGAATAAAAACAACAAAAAATAGAACTTAATGTAAGTGAAATGTTAATGTGAATAAACAGAGTAGTTGAGAGTGTCGGCGAAAACGTGAAGGAATTTGCACAAGGAGACACCGTACTGCCTACGTTCATGTCAGACTGCGGCGACTGCTACGACTGCAAATCTGAAAAAAGCAACTTATGTAGCAAATTCCCATTCAAAGTATCTCCATGGATGCCGAGATACGAAAACTCGAGCAGATTCACCGATCTTAGCGGAAACACTCTTTATCATTTCTTGAATGTGTCCAGCTTCAGTGAATACACTGTTCTTGATGTCGCAAACGTCGTTAAGATTGATTCTTCTATCCCTCCTAACCGTGCTTGTCTCCTCAGTTGCGGAGTTTCCACTGGTAATATATAGAGAAATTTCTTAGAATACCATTAAAATATGTTTTTGTTTTGAAAATATCATTATAAAGTTTTTTATAACAAAAATACCATTAAAATGTTTTTATATTAAAAATATCATAATAAATACTAGTTTACAAAAATACCACAAATACAAAAAACAAGTTTTAACACTTTTAAATTTTAAATTTTTTTCATTTGGGTTCGATATATAGTGTCTAGGGTATAGGTTTGAAGGGAGTAGGATATAGTTTTGAATGTATTGGAAATAATTTTGAAAATTTAAGATTTGTGGTATTTACGAGAAATTTTTTTTGGAATGGTATTTGTAAAACTTTCAAAAATGTGTGATAATTTTGTTAAAAAAAACTTTATTTAGTGCTATTCAATGAGAATTACCCTTATTTTTTTATATACCCTATTCAAAATTTAAATAAAGAGATATTTAAAGTAGTAAAATATAATTTAAAATAAAAAATAATGGACTAAACTTATAAAAAACTTAAGAAAAATTGTTATTTTGAATTTGGACCATATTGTTCTACGGTTTCTTTTGCACGTGCTAAAAGACGGCCTTTAAAATTGATTTATTTCTTTTAATAATAAGGTGTTGGTGCTGCTTGGGAGACTGCTAAAGTTGAAAAAGGATCAACTGTTGTGATCTTTGGACTTGGTTCTATTGGATTAGCGGTAAAAATTTGAAATTTTTTACGAGTAAAAATGATCATTTTGAGAATATATTCATTCTGTTTTTCGATTTTTTGAATTTTTCCTAGTAAAAACGATCTTCTACATCTTTTATTAGGTTGCAGAGGGTTCGAGACTCTGTGGTGCTTCTCGAATCATTGGTGTAGATATAAACCCTACCAAATTTGAAGTTGGTTAGTTACTCGCTTACTCTTTTCACTCAAAACAAACTTGACATCAATTTTTACGGTAACATCTGAATCATATACACAATTGATGTGGACATCATGTCATGTTGCAGGTAAGAAATTTGGAATAACCGAGTTTGTAAATTCAATGACATGCGTAAACAAGCGTGTGAGCGAGGTAATGAAACATAACATTTAAAGACTGACAGGGACCCAAGGGGATGTATGAGTCTCGGCACAGAACCTCTTAGTTATAAAACAAAAATTCTAATTAAAAATGTTATGTATCTCTTTTGTCTGTTTAGGTGATCAATGAGATGACATGTGGTGGAGCAGACCATTGCTTTGAATGTGTTGGAAGTAGTTCTTTGGTTCAAGAAGCTTATGCTTGCTGCAGACAGGTACCAATTACATTGATCTATATGTATGTCATAAACAAAAGTTGAGTTGTTGAAGAATAGTGTAACGACCCCGATCCGGGCGTCCGTTACCTTTGAAAGTCTAATCCTTCGTTAATGTGATATTGTCCGCTTTGGAGCCTAAGTCCCGCACGGTTTTGGTCTTGGTTTCCTTCCCAAAATGCCTCAGATTAAATTGGGATTACACTCTCCCTTATAAAATAGGATTTTCATTCTCTAAATATCCGATGTGAGACGAATGTTACAAATTGTCCTCGTGGATTTTAACATGTTTTTGTTCAATCGGGGTATAGGGATGGGGAAAGACGATAACTCTAGGAGTGGACAAGCCTGGTTCGCAGATATGCTTAGACTCTTTCGATGTTCTACACCACGGGAAGACTTTGATTGGTTCATTGTTTGGAGGGTTAAAGGCTAAAACACATATCCCTCTTCTCCTGAAACGTTACTTGAGCAATGAGCTTGAGTTGGATAAGTTTGTGACGCATGAGATGAAGTTCGAGGAAATCAACGACGCGTTCCAGCTTCTCCTTGAAGGGAAATGCATTAGATGTGTCTTGTGGATGGGGTAAATATGGGAGTTGGGTTCTTCTTCTATCTTCTCCATCTTTTGAGTAAGTTAAGTTTCATATGTTGAATTCATTTGTAATCAAACACATGTCAAGGCTTCAATAAAAGTGTTATCGGGTTGTAATAAAAACAAGAAAATGCCTTGGTGCAAGTCTAAACATTGTTGTGATGCTTTTATAATAAAGAACAAGAACATATGTTATTCAATTTCTCAAAGAGAATTGCAAAAAGACAAAGTTACCTCTTACTATGTGCTTGGAAAGAAAGTTTGCACAAAAGCAATAAACAGCTTGTACTTTTTTTTTTGTTAAAGATAAACCGTTTGTACTTTGTTACAAACTATTGGATTAAGTTTATTGTTATGAATCAAGTACACAAAGTGTCGAATTCCCTACGTAGAAAAATTCACACCAAACTTTAGAAAGATAGCTTTGAGTGTTTTAAATGAATATTTAGAGTAAGAAACAAAGTTTTGTAAGAAAACAGTGGAAAATGAGATTATGAGTGATGTGTGTCGTTTGAGAGGTGATAGAGAGATAAGGCGCGCACACACACACACACATTTAACGAGTTCACACCCACAAACTTGGGTTGAGGAACCCTTGGAATCCACTAGAATCAACCAAGAATAAGATTACAAGTAACTTCTAAAACACTTTTGTTTGTGTTAAGACACACTTGTGAAGCTAATGAAACTTTCTTTCAAGAACTATGAATAAAGCTTCAACCTTTCTTGCTTTGATTTTCTTTCACCTTTCTCTCACAACTCTTCTCTTCAACCTTTAACTCTATGAGGAAAAGAGGTTCCGCAATCTCTTTCTCCAAAGATTTAAAAGAAGTTTAAAGAGAAGATCGAGAGGTTTGATTCGTAATGGGTGCTTTTATATTCAATAACAGAGTTTAGGTTTTTAGAGGTAGCTTAAGTCTATCAGCCTTTCGTACACATCCTCGCGTTCTTTCTCTATGTAAAGAGTACAATTGGATAGGGATATTGTCTATATATTGTAGAGATCGAAGAATGGTCTGAGAAATCTAAACCAAAGGTCTGTTACTACTCAAGTCAAAAGAATCATTTTAGTATTTCATGACACACCATTCCTAAAAAACTGTGGCAAATAAAAGAAGTAAATATACTAACTTACAAAATGGTTAATATTAATGAGAGACAGGTATGGAGTTTCTACCACCATACTTGCTCTTAGCTATCCTTGAACAGAACATAAACATCAAAAGTACCGAAGACAACAAGAACAGCCTGAAGTATGTTTTTATCTCCTGCATCCCGACGTCGATCACTTCCATGTTCTTCCCATATCTGTTCTTCCTTTCCACCAAGTAGCCGTCTAGATACTCGTCTATCGATACCCATTTCTCTGCAGCTTTCGTACTGTTTTCTTCTAACTGTAGCGGTCCCACTTTGAAAAGCGTGAAGAACGCAGCAGACCAGTCGTTAACAACTCTCTGAATTACAACAACACCAAGACCAAGCAAACTTGTAATGTTACAAACTGATCACTGTAATTAGTCATTGTATTAGATTTGAAACACAGTAAGTACCTTGAAAGTGGGTAAGTCGACAGGGTTGAACATTTTAAAGCAATCTCTTGAAGAAGTCTGGTTGTCTCCATAGATCTGATAGTGATAGTAATAGTGTGATAAGAATATATGCAAAGAGACAAGTTTTCATGAAAGTGTCGATAGCGGATGACTTGTGTCAAGACAAACCTCAAAGGTGAATGCCATTGGTGTCTTTACAACATCATATATATAATCAGTAGCAGTGCCATGTGCAAGGTACCTGATGTCGCGAAAACATAAAAATAAAAATTTACATAAATAGACACAAGTGAAAAATGTTAAACAAAGTAGCATTCAAGTTTTGTGAAAACATGTATATTGATGAGGGAAAGAGACAAACCCAACAGAGCCTCCGCCTGATCCAATCATGCAACGGTCTTGGAAATGAAATTTATTCAGTTTTTCAAGTAATGACCTCATTTTACGTGAAGGCAAGCCTTCTGGTGTTGTGTTTTTGTGGTCATACGGCATAAATAAAGCCTGAAAACAAGAGAAAATCAGAATCAGTGCCCCGCGGAATCAAATACCAACACAAGTGTTTGATTTCTTTTCCCTTGTTAGAAATATAACATCACCTCCATTCCAGAATGTACGTTGATCCATATGTGAGGATCAAAAGATATAGCAAGCTTTCTCATTATTTGAGCCTCGGGCTCACTAAAAGGACCAGTTCCTGGATTCTCTTCATTTGGGTCATAATCCTGTAAACACCCAACACATATTAAACACATCATGCTAAGCCAGAGGTTTTGAAAGTTTAAAATGATCTAACAAAAGAAGGAAGAAGTGCCTTTTCTTTCTTCCCCCAGTCAACTCCCCAATTCCTGTTCAGGTCAACGCCTCGTCCTGTGATTTAGAGATATAATTAAAGACGACGAAATGGTTAACAAACAAAGGTGTATTGGAAAGACGAAAAAAAAGATAGTAAACCATTTCTGCGTTCACAGAGATCCGTAGCCTCGACACGTTTACGACCATTCAAGTTTTCTATAGGAACCAGCTGACAAAACAAAAGAAACAGCACCACCATCTCGTGAGTAAACTTGAATCTTTCCTTCCTTTCAATGATGAAATGAGATTGTGTACGCGTACACGCTTACCTTTATGACTAGCTTATCCAAGGTAATGTTTGGTATAGCACCGTTTGTGTTTGGCAGGAACTGCTCTCCGCTCAATAGAGACAAAATCCGAAAAGCGAGTTCAGAGGTGATAAGTTCTCTGCCATGCTGCCCAAAAGTCTGGAAGAAAAGGGGAATATATATATATATCATCTCTGTCAACACAAAACAACAGAAGAAACTTGACCTACTAATTTGTTTGTAATAAAAAAAAAAAAAAGAGGTAATTTTCGAAAGGCTGGTTTCAACAAACTTACAAGAAGAATCCGAAAGTTAGACCTGTCATCACCATCATCATCATCATCAGTAGTAGTATCTCTTCTGCAACCCTGACAATACGTAACGACATTGACTTGTGCATTATAGCCTCTGTTACCAGATTTAATCATCTCAATCTGTGAAATCAACAATATACAATGATATCATTCATTTTTTTTGTGTGTTGATTTTGAATTATACTAAAAAGTGGAAAGGAAATGGGACTAACAGAGAGCTTATCTGGATGTCTATGTACCAAAGTATGTATCTGCTCCATTAAATCATCACTACACATGATCCATTACATATATAGTATTATATTTTGTACTACATACAGTTCAATCAGTAAGGAACATTCGAAAACATTGAAGCAAATCTGACATAAAATGAAATTAAAAAAAAACTGAGGAGGGAATGGAACCTGGAGTGGTAGAGATCCCAGTTGATGGGAGTAATTGAAGACGAAAGTGACTGTACGCAGAGGAAGAAGAAGAAGAAGAAGAAGAAGAAGAAGGGGTAGTGACGTGAGAGAAGCATTGCAGATTCGAATTAGGGAAGAAACGAAACGCTTCGTACGGATCTCTTTTTGTCATCTCATTTTCTTCGATCTATCAGAGAGTCTGAGATTCGCTTCTTTCTTCTGTCTCTCTTTTTTTATCCACTTTTCTTTCCCATTAGAGGAATCTCAGTTTTTTCTATTTTGATTTTTGACTTTTCTCTGCTAATTTCATAAGCATCAATTTCTTTCACGGAAAATTGACAATAAAAGGTTTTTTCCAATGTTTTTAAACCCGATCCGGAGGTCGAACCGGACTACCTTTCTAGTCATCTGGGTAACTAGTTTTAAATTTTTAATAAACAGTTTTTTAAAATTAAAAAGTACAAAATTATTTCAAAACTACCAAAAACCCTTAATACTATTAACACTAGGAAGTTATCCGATAAAAATTTACATAATAGAAAAATAAATGTTTATTGGTAAAAACAATGTGTAGTATAAAATGAGATACAAATTATTTTTTATCTCATTTACTATTTATCATTAAAAGACAATAGCTACATAGTGTTATGAAACCATGATATGACTCGTTTAACAATGAAAAGTATGTCAATCCGGTTTATATTTGTCATAAAACTCGGACTATTAAAACCTCATATAAAACCAGTAAATTTTCGGGGGTTCGAGTCAATTTTGTGTTCAAGTTTTGTCATTTGACATGAACTTTGATGTTTAATACAATTTTACAAAATAATATAGTTATCTATAAATGAACAATATATTTTATCATCCTTTTGTGCGAGAATATAACATACAAATATTAGGAAATTATAAAATTGTGTTTTTCATTGGCTTTTTAAATATTTTAAACATACCGTACGTCTACGAAGGTTTAATCACTATTTGCTCAAATTTTGAGAACCGGTGGTTCAACCGATGAGTCGGGTAAATTATGTGTTCAAGTTTTGTCATTTGACATGAATTTTGGTGTTGAATACAATTTTACAAAATAATATTGTTATTTGTAAATGAACAATATGTTTTATCATTATTTTGAACTCAATGTGATAGAATATAACATATAAATATTAAGAAGATCTATTTAAATTATAAAATTGTGTTTCCTATGATTTTTTTAATATTATATTTTCTATATTTTATAAGTTTTCAATATTTTTTAAATATATTATCCATTTATTATGTTAATTTAATAGACTTTTGTTATAAATTTGGGCTTTTGTTTTGGACTTTTATGAATTTTCAATGAATCTTTTAATGATGTGGGACGAGAATTACTCAGGTAATGTCACGTAGGATTTTTACACTCATTTTTCTATCTCTGTCTCCTCTATTCATAATATAAGATATTTACAGAAAACCTAAACTATTTGAAATCATAAATAAGTTAATGGATTCAGCCCGTTAACTTTTAAAATTCCAGCCCAAAAACACAAAATCATATCTTATATTATTAATACAGAAGACGGAGAGAGAAAATAAGAATGAAAATCCTACGTGTCATCAATTGAGTAATTCTGGCCCCATATCAATAAAAGATTTATTGGAAATTCATAAAAACCCAAAACAAAAAGCCCAAAACAAAAAACCCAAAACAATAGCCCAAATTTATCACAAAAGTCTCTTAAACTAACATAATAAATGGATAATATATTTAGAAAATGTTGAAAAACCCTAAAACATAAAAAAATATAATATTAACAAATCCATAAGAAACACAATTTATAATTAAAAATAGATTTCCCTAATATTTATATGTTATATTTTATCACATTATGTTTAAAATAATGATAAAACATATTGTTCATTTACAAATAACAATATTATTTTATAAAATTGTATTTAACACCAAAATTCATGTCAAATGACAAAACTTGAACACATAATTGACGACTCATCGGTTGAACCACCGGTTCCCAAAATTTGAGCAAAGAATTTTCGGATAAGTTTATACATGAAAGAGAGATTAAACATTCATAGAAAATATGTTTAAAATATTTAAAAAGCCTACAAAATATGATTTTAAAAAGTCCATGAAAAACACAATTTTATAATTTTCCTAATGTTTGTATGTTATATTCTCGCACAAAACAATGATAAAACATATTGTTCATTTATCAATATTAATATTATTTTGTAAAATTGTATTAAGCATCAAAGTCCATGTCAAATGACAAAACTTGAACACAAAATTGACTTGAACCATCAGTTGACCCACCGGTTCCCGAAAGTTCAGGGATTTTATCTGAGTTTTTAATAATCCGAGTTTTATGACAAATAGAGACCGGATTGACATATTTTTCATTGTTAAACGGGTCATATCATGGTTTCAAAACACTATGTAGTTATTGTTTTTCAATGATAAATAGTAAATTATACGTAATGGTAAATATTCAACATCAAAATAGCAATGATAATATTTTTCGATGATAAATATTAAAATAGTAATAATAAATTTTTCTTAATAAAACATTATAAAATCCAAATTACAATATATTTTATATATAAACTTCAAATTAAACTCCGCGTTTAACGCGAATCACATGACATCCAAATTCTTTTTATCTCATTTTATACTACACATTGTTTTTAACAATAAATATTTCTTCTTTTATTTCGTAAATTTTTATCTCGCGCTTGGCGCGGGTAACTTTCTAGTATATACTAATTGAGAAACATTACTTGAGCGAAACAAGGAAAGATAACACTTGTTATCACTAGAACAATTCTAAAAAATTAACAATAATCAATTACATAGCCCACATTTCAAAAGCCAATATAATATAATAGTCATTTTTATTTTGGATATATAATGAAATTTATGGTTGGATCTCATAAATTTTTTGGACCTGATATAATAATATATTAAACATCATTCTTTTGGTGTGATTAATCAAATAAAAATCAAGCCAACATTGTTGTAAGTGTTTCTCTATAACTTTGTAGTTAACATATTTTAGATGTCATTATTGTTTTAAGAAAAAATTTAATGATATTTCCGATAAATGCACTAATAAATAGTAAAAAGGGTTCGAAAAAAATTTCAAATTTATTTTAAACAATCGTCTATGCCAAAAATTAAAAATACTTTCATAATTTTTGTACAATATATATTTATAAGTTTAAACATCGCGCTTGGCGCGGATCAAAAAATCTAGTAATTAGGTAAAAGAAAAAAAGAGGAATTCACAAAACTACACCCTTCCTTTACAAAACTTTACCTAATTCATTTTTTCACATATTTACACCATTTCAAAATTTCAAAAGTTTGATTTACCTTTTAAAAAAATTTCAAAATTAAAATCTTTTCATTTGGGTTCGCTAATTATTGTTTAGGGTATAATATTAAGGGGGTAGAATTGTGTGGGTAGGGTTTATTTGGATTAAATTTTAGTGTGTAGGTGTAGATTAATACTTGTTGGTTTAAGAAGTCGTCCTAAAAAGGTTTGTTTGTTTGTAGATTAATACTTGTTTCTATAGTTTTGATTAGTTTGATAATTCTCTGATTGATTATGATGACTTATTTTTAATTAGAATGATGGTCAACAAGAGTGGCTTTCACAAGAAGGTGGATAACAAATGGATAACAAATGAATGGATCACAAATGAATGGATCACAAGTGGATGGATAACGTAGGGAAAACGGCGTTTAATTACATACCTGAAGAATCCAATTATATGGAGATCATATACATCAACTTTAACCGAATGTTAATTCATATATGAAATCATGAAAATAGGTTTTTCATACATGAAGAATTCAATTATATGGAGATCATACATCAACTTTAACCGAGTGCTAATTCATATAATTGGATTCTTCAGATATATAAAAGCCGTTTTTCCGGATAACGTATTTACTTATTTATTAAATTGATGTTTTCTTGTAATACAAAAGACACGTTTCCACGCTCACAGAGGCTTGACTTTAGATGCTCTTCCCTTGAAACATCAAAATGAGTTTTGTGCTTCCATTGCTTATAAGCTTCTCTTTTAGGGCTCGTATTTTGCTTGGGATACAAGAAAGAATGGAGAATCCCGTTAGGTTTTTGTTGGTTGCATTAATGATAGCTTCCTCTATTATTCATCTTGTTCAAGGTCAAGCAGGTACCAACTCTAATTTCCACTTACAAGTTTCTCTTCGAAAAAGATCAAAATGTGTATGAGTTATAATTTATAAATTAGGTTGGATGAACCAGTGCCATCTTTGAGCACAAACAAAATATACATGTTTTTAATCAGGTCAAACTTATCAAAAAAATTATAAATTCAAATTATAAATCCTTGTCACAACATGATTAATAAAGATCTATACTATTAAAAGGAAAACATTTTTACAAACAATACAAAAAATTGTATTTACAATGTTAACATTCAATATAACTTATGGTTATGTTAAAAAAACAATTTAATTTCAACACTAAAATAGGAAACAAAAAAAAGAAACAAAAATATTTGAATAAAATTATTCAAAAAAAGAAAGTAAAGATATTTTTTATTTCAAAATAAAAAATAAACATTTTTTTGTTTAAAAAAATAAAAATAATAATTCGAATAATAATATCTCAAAAATCATTACGGATTAATTTATTAATAAAGTAAAATATTTTTTTACAACTTAATTTCAGAATTAAATCTATGTATAATCGTAAAATTTTTAACATCCAATTTGAATAAGAATTATGATCTTCACATATTTTAATTTTGTAAGGGATCACTTAAAATCACAAATCGAATTTGAAATCATGAATAATAATGGTTATGAGACTAAATCAGGTTTAGTTTATGTTTAATATATACGTGTAACGTGTAATTTTTGTGACTGGTCGGAAATTATCAAACATAATTTATGAGATATAACCAAAGTTGTAGAACTCGCTAGGCGCTACGCGTGCGGGCAACAAGGGCCTAGCGCCTAGTGGAAAAATCGGAGATTAATGAGTAATTTTTGGATAAATTTATATTTTCATATATTTTTCACTTTATATTGATTTTTTATTATCATTTATATTGTTATTAAGCTCTAAACTAATAACTTATCAAATTTTATATAAAATTTAAATGTAAATGATTAAATTAATCAGAAAATAGTCAAAAATTAATTGAATTATACTAATATCATAGAATTAGACGCTGTTATTCATGTCATTAAATTTACGCGGTCAAAAACTTAATCGGCGCGGATAACCGCTGAGTAACGAAAACGCGAGGAAGTAATCGGCTAGGAGAACGAGTTTTAGAACAAAGAATATAACCATATAATCCAAGATACTGCAAACATATACTCAAAATCAATATTTTTAATATATTATTTACCAAATAATTTTTTTATTACATCATTTACCAAATAATTTTAAATATATAAATTTGAAAACATATATTATTATTTAAAAATGACAAACAAATTTAAAACAACACGTATATGCGGATCCGCATTTAACAATATAATTAATTCAGAAACGAGTTTGATGCTCCATAGTACTTAATCAGCGAGATACAAGACTTGCTTCCCAAGCTTTCTCCAATTGAAAATTTAGTATTTGTAATTGGTATGTTTGCAAAACGGCTAACCAAAGAACCCATTACCATTAACCTCTTCCCTCTCTTTCAACAGGATTTGTTAGTTTGGATTGCGGATTATCCCCCGATAAACAACCTTATATTGAGACGGAAACTGGAATAGAGTTCTCATCAGACTCAAGTTTCATCCAGAGTGGAAAAATTGGTAAAATCGACCCCAGTCTCGAATCGAACTACCCAAAATCACAGACAACATTGAGATATTTTCCAGACGGAATACGAAACTGTTACAGTCTTAGTGTGCAACAGGGAACAAGTTACTTGATAAGGGCTACAAGTAACTATGGAAATTACGATGGTTTTAGCACTCCTCCTAGATTTGATTTGTACTTGGGCCCTAATTTCTGGGTAACAATAGATTTGGAGAAGCATGTAAAAGGTGATACTTGGGAGGAGATCCTTCACATTCCATTGTCGAACTCTTTGGATGTGTGTCTTATCAAGACAAGCACATCAACGCCAATCATATCATCCTTGGAACTAAGGCGTCTACCAGATGACACGTACATCCCTGAATCAGAATCAGGTTCTTTGAAGTCAATTCTAAGATCATATTTAAGTGAATCAACAAAAGTTATAAGGTAAGTCAAACTCTAAATCTATATATGGGGAATTTTGAAAAGTAACTTTTTTGAGTTTACAAATTTGAAAAATATACCTTCTTTTTTATTTTTTGGAAACTAACTCTTTTTATATGTAATTTTACTTTTTGTCCAATTTTTAGTTAAGAACTATATCTTTGGAAAAAAATAAACATATTTATTAAATATTTAAAATTTCGTTTTTAAATTATAAATATTTTATAATGATTTATTTTAAAATATAGATATTATATTTCCTGAATATAAAAAACCTTAAAACATCAGATCAATTCAAAATATACATTTAAATCACCCAAATTAATAATGGTTAAGTATGAACCATCATCATATCATAAAATGAAAAAGACGATAACTTTTGAGAGATTTAATGTGAATTGGGATTTCTAGGTTTTAATTTGAACCATGATTTCAATTAATTTTCCTTTTTCATCGATTGTTTTCCGTTTTTTCTTCATCTTATCCCTCTTCTTTGTATTTAACCGACTTACCGCTTTCATCTCCAGTGACGTATTGATTAACAAAACCAACGACACATCAACGTATTATACCATCTTCGTAACTCGACGTATTAAACATTATATATAGGATATCGAACATTGGTAGGGAAACATAAAATATTAATAGATTTATTTATAATCAAATTTTAAATAGAAAACAAATATTACAGATTTATCTAAGATAAAAAGTAAAGATATTTTTATTAAATATATCATTTTGAGTTTAGATTTTAAAGATATAAAATTTAATTATATTTTTCTGATTTAAATTTTTTTCAATAATAATTAATTATTAATTTAAATGTGGGCAAAAAAGTCAAATGTCATCTAAAAAGAGTTAGTTTTCAAAAAAAAAAAAAAAAAGGTCTACTTTTCAAAATACAAAACATATATGAGTCATTTTTCCAAATTTTCTCAATATATTACGGGTTGAAATCAATACAATAGCTTAATAAAATATTATAACCCTCGTATTATTAGGGGAAATTACAAAACTACACATTTTAAAGTGCAATTCATAAAACTACACAATTTCAATGTTCAGTTCAGGAAACTACAACTAACAAGCTAAATTTTAAATCCAAATAAACCATAAACACAAAACCCTAGTCCTTTAACACTACACTGTAAACAAAATATAGTGAACCCAAATCAATTTTTTTAATTTGAATTAATTTTTCAAGGGTAATTTCACCATTTAAAATTTGGAAAAGGTGTAAACTTATAAACAATTTGATTTATGTGTACTTTTCTGAAAGAAAATGTAGTTTTGTGAAGGGTGAATTACAAAAATACACCACTTGAATTACATTTCACAAAATTACACCATTTCAAAATTATTTCACAAAACTAAACCTAAACACTCAAAATTAAATCCAAATAAACCCTACCCACACAATCCTACCCCTTTAATATTATAGCCTAAACACTAATTAGCAAACCCAAATGAAAATATTTTAATTTTGATAATTTTTTAAAGCTTTTAAAATTTCGAAAGGGTGTAAATATGTAAAAAAAATTGAATTATGTAGAGTTTCGTAAAGGAATGGAAGAAAGAGCGTAGTTTTGTGAATTCCTCTTTTGTGAATTACTCTAAAAATACTTTTACTGTATTAAGGTTAATAATACAAATTTTAGCCAAAAAAAGGTTAATAATACAAGGTTGTGGTTAGTTTAGGTACCCACGTGATATCTATGATCGAATATGGGTTCCGCACTTTGAGTCGGAATGGATGAAAATTTCCACTTCTCTTGAAGTAAACAACTCCAATATGTATCTTCCCCCGGTAGATGTGCTCAAGGCAGCCGCAATACCAGCAAATGCTAGTGCACCTTTTAGGTTTACCAAAGATCTTGAGTTCCCTAATGATAAAGTCTACATGTACTTCCACTTCTCTGAGGTCCAACCCTTACAGGCCAACCAAACTAGAGAGTTTGAAATGTTTTGGAACGGAGAAGTTATTCTTTCCACTATGATCCCTACATATCTAAGTGCCACCACTGTTTACACCCTTTTACCATCTCTTTGTGAAGTAGGGAAATGCTTATTAGAGCTTAAAAGAACTCAGAACTCAACTCTTCCACCTCTACTTAATGCCATTGAAGTTTTCGCAGTGATCAATTTTAAACAGTCTGAAACATTCGAAGATGATGGTAAGTTTATCAATTGATTGCAGTAAAGTTTTAGTTATTTACCTATTGGTATTGCTAATATATTAAAGAGAAATTCACAAGACTACACATGTTGATAAACTTCATATGTCAGTGATTGCTATAAAAAACATAAAAGCCACCTACAGTTTGAGTAGAATCACATGGCAAGGAGATCCATGCGTCCCTTCGCAGTTTTTGTGGGACGGTCTAAGTTGCAACAACACGAAGTCTAACGCGCCAAGAATTACTTCCTTGTAAGATCTCTATATATAGCACAACCTTCTTTGGAGTTGTCATAAAACATCGTGTAACTACATCATTCACACTTGTCTATTTTTCTTCTTGTTTACAGAAACTTGTCCTCAAGCGGGTTAACAGGAACCATAGTAATTGGAATACAAAATCTTACCCATCTCCAAAAACTGTAAGTTAGGCATGGGCAAAGTAACCGAACCACATGGAACCGAACCGAAATCGGTGGTTCGGTTCTGGTTTCTAGCTAAGAACCGAATGGTTCCTATTCTTCGGATCCAATGTACCGAATGGGTACCGGAAATATTCAAATAATTTTAAGAAATTTTGTGATTTTGGGTATTTTCGACTATTTTTTGGTAGTACCCGAGAACCGAAAAGGTACTCGAAGTACTCGAAAACAAAATGGATAACCGAAATCTCTAATTTTCGGTTCTTTTTTCTATTGAGTATTTTTGGATATTTTTTGGATTTTTTAGGTATTTTCGGTTATTTGGTTATTTTATAACTTGAACCAAAAATACTCGAAATATAGTTCTTAATACAACTATCAAAACCGATCTAAACCAAACCGAAACCGAACCGATTCTTTTAGGCTCCTATATGGATCCCAAAGCCGAAACCCGAAAGGAACCGATATCCGAAAGAACCGAACCGATACCCATATACCCACCCTTAATTATGATCATTATTAACTAAAGAAATTAAATCCATATTTCTTGCTGCCTTTTTATTTATTTCTTATTACCTAATTTTTTTTTTATAATTTTGCACTTTAGGAGTTGTTGTTCCAAAATTACCTTCATAATGTTTTTTAAAAGTACCACTAGTTGTTATTGCTAAAAATAACATATTTTTTAATTACCATAACACCTTCAAATTAATCTCTAAACCATCAAACTATATCTTAACCACTTGAAAAGTAAATCTGACCACTAAATACCTGCCTCATACTTTTTTGGAAGAAAAAATGGTGATGATAGTTTTTCCATAACATTAGTTTTAGTAGTATTTTAGGAATTTCTTTTGACTAAATAAGCTCTTGCTAGTGACTTTTTTTTTCTTGATTTCTTACAAACATCAGGGACTTGTCAAATAACAATTTAACAGGATTGGTGCCCGAATTTCTAGCTAACATGAACTCCTTGGTGTTCATGTAAGTTTGACTACATGTTTTTGTGGTAATTTTTATGGATCATATTCAATTTCAAGTAGGAAACTTACTACATTTTTTTTAACAGAGACTTGAGAAAGAACAACTTGAATAACACAATTCCGAAGAATTTACGTGATAGAGAAAAAAAAGGATTGCGGTTATTGTAAGAGAAAAATCAAATCTTCACACATTTTTCTTTCAAGAGCATCCTAAAAGGTTGTTATATGTTTTGTGCAGTGTTGATGAAGACGATAATAAGAAATTCCCAGTGATGATTGTTGCATTAGCTGCTTCTGCAGTTGTAGTCATTGCAGTTGTACTGATTCTCATTTTTGTATTCATAAAGAAAAAGCGATCTAGTTTAGGTATATGCATAAAATCATTATTTAATTCAACATATACTATAAATTTTCATTGATATTGGTTCTTTTTTTATTATTATTTCTCTAATATATTGTATCCCCCCTTGGCTAGATAACGATACACTACCAATGATAGAGACAAAAAGGAGAAGGTTTAGTTACTCAGAAGTTGTGGAAATGACACAAAACTTTCAAAAAGCATTAGGAGAAGGAGGGTTTGGCGTCGTCTACTATGGTTATCTAAATGATTCAGATCAAGTAGCAGTTAAATTACTCTCACAATCATCATCACAAGGCTATAAACACTTCAAGGCAGAGGTATCACATGCCATAGCTTTTCTTACAAAATCGCAAAACATATGATATATATATATTTTACATGATTGAAACCAGTGTGTTTTTCATTGCTGGTCTGTAGGTCGAAATTCTTCTAAGAGTTCACCACATAAATTTAGTGAGTCTTGTCGGATATTGCGACGAAAAAGATCACTTGGCCCTCATCTACGAATACATGGCCCATGGAGACTTAAAAGATAGTTTGTCAGGTAAAAGTTAACAAATGCAAAATATAAATCAATTCTTGTTCGGGTACCCTTTGGATTCGGTTCGGGTATATTCAGGTTTAGGGTTTGCCCACCCCTAAATCAAATGATGATTAATTTTACAATCAAATACAGGAAAACATGGTGGCCATGTTTTGAAATGGGGTACCAGATTACGAATAGCTATCGATGCTGCACTAGGTTTGTTCTAACTCTAAAGCAGTTTCAAGTTTCTTTTAAAAATCATTCCCCAAATTATGTATGTCTATTCATTCATCTTTTATAACAAAAACATCAAAACTTATTTCAAATAAAATAATTGGGGAAAAATGTCAATTAAGTACTTTTGCCATTTTTTAACAAAAAAAAAAGAAAAAGTATATTTGCCATCAAAGTTTCAGTCACTAGAAAATCTGACTATGGTATCAATTAACGTAAATCACTTTATTGCATAGGATTGGAATATTTGCATTACGGATGTCGACCATCGATAGTGCATCGAGATGTAAAAAGTACGAATATACTGTTGGGTGATCAGTACATAGCCAAAATCGCCGATTTTGGGCTCTCGAGATCATTCAAAATCGGCGATGAATCTGAGGTTTCAACTGGCGTTGCTGGTACTATTGGATATCTTGATCCCGAGTAAGTACTAATTTTGTTTCCTTATATGTTCAACTTAAAGTAACTTACTTACTACTAGAATTATGCATAGTAGTGACCAATTTTACTTGGCTTAGAAAATTATTTTGCGAAATTTTTATTTGTGACTATTTTGGTTTTTCTATTATTTATTCGTAGATTTTGCATCTCTTTTTTAGAGTAACCATGGAAAATTTGTAACTAGTTAGCGGCTAAACGAATAGTTTAACTTAATTATCTTCACCGTTGCAAAGATTGAATATAACTCCTACTCTGTCTTCTTGTTTCCCAGATATTATAGAACATGTATGTTGGCTGAAAAGAGTGACGTATACAGTTTTGGGATTGTATTACTAGAGATTATCACAAACCAGCATGTAATTGACCAGGCCCGAGAAAAGCCTCACATTGCAGAATGGGTGGCATTCGTGCTTAATGGAGGAGATATTGCAAGGATAGTTGATCCTAACATTCACGGTGAATACAACTCTCATTCACTTTGGAGAGCTCTTGAGTTGGCTATGTCATGTGTAAACCCTTCTTCAGAAAAACGACCAAACATGTCCCAAATTGTTACCGATTTAAAAGAGTGCATAGCTTCCGAAAGTTCTTTTGAGCCAAACTCGAGCTTTGATACTGTCCTTAGTGCAAGATAGTATGTAGTATTGCCAATAATGTTATTGGCTATAGTCATGCTCATCTTGGTTTTTTTTTCGGATTGTGGTATTGTAGTGCTTAGTTTTATTCTTGGACATCAAAAGTTCAAATCTAAATAAGAGAGGGATTTGTGTATCACTCTTTTGATATTGAATTTTGTTATAGGTGGGCCTGAAAGGCCCAACATGACCGGGCCCATTCGAGAAGCCCCACGACGATGCCCCAAATAACAAAACACGCCCAATCGAGAGAAGGCCCGAGCGATGAGCTGCGCCACGTCACCTCTCGACGCGCATTTATGAGCGCCCGAACGTCACCTCCGACGCGCATTTATGAGCGCCGAACGACGCCTCCAAAGCGTTTATGAGCGCGAACCGAGCGATCCTACGATAGACAACGTTCGCCGGTATGGGAACAGGCGAGGTCGCGCACCGAGGAAGTCCGTCAACAAGAACATTTACTATAAATAGCGACATCCCGCTCAAGGAGAAGGGCCGGGATCCTGAGAGAGAAATCTACAGAGAGAAACAAAGACCTCAAATCCACTATCTTTTTAGTTCGACACTTTTAAACTATTTTCACGTTCGGCACCTCTCGCTCGTATTCTCGTTCGCATCTTGCCACGCTTGTTCGCCATCTTTAGCAATATAAAAAGCGTTCGCTATCTCTGCCGAACCATCACTCCGAACCATAGTTGTCATAACGAGAATTCCGACCCCTTTTCACATATAAACTCCGAACCATTTTCATTACACAATTACGAACGATCTATCCACTCAATCCCGAACATTATACTTAACCGTTTTACCCCCACAACAAATTTGAATTGGTTGCTTGAAGTCCTAAACTATTTCACTGTGAAATAAAAGGTAATAATGATATTTTTCTTGATAGACAAATGGTCGAGACTTGGCTCTTGCACCACATACATCATTGCACCATCCCATATATGACTCAGGCCGACATTCTTTTTTTGTGCCTAGAAAGTAGAAAGACTAATTGTAGTGCTGATTTAATAGCCAAACGCATGTTTGTGCTAATGTTTCTTATTTCGGTTTGTGAGGTAACTCTGCTCCAAATTGTCTCAAACCAATTGTGGACAATGAGAAACATAATGTTCTCAATTTTTATTAGAAAAAAATTAGGAAATCATGTACAATTTTGGACCTTAATTTGCAATAAAGTGATTTGTGTTTTAAAATTAGTAATTATGTGATTTTCCTTCCTTTTGTTTTTTTGTGACAGATATACTCTTCGCGCGTTCACACATTTTCATGAATGTTCATAAGTTTTCTGCTCTAGATTTTTTTATGAATTACTTAATTAGACTATGAATATTCACAATGTTGTTATGCATATTAATTTACGTTCATGAATATTCACATATGTTCTTCAATATTCACACATCCTCAGATTGACTGTGTCACGGTTATTTTAGAAGGAAAAACATGAATGTTCATACGCATACATGAATGTCCATGCAATGAATGTTCACACAACCTGACCAGAAAGTTCAGAGTTATTTTTGACTTTTCAACATAAAAAATCATTTAAATGCAAATACAAAAAATCACCCTATTAACAAATTACAAAAATAAAATGTATCTAATTTACTAAATAACTCTTTTTATTATTCAATGAAAGTTTTCTAGAAATTTCTTAAAATATTATGAAAAAAGATTTTGTGGACAAAAAAATTTACAATTTTTTTTTAAGTATTATTAAATTGTTTTTTGACTAAATTACCATAAACACAAAAATCTAACTTTAACATTTATATATTGTGTAGGGTATATTCTATATAGGGGGTGGAGTTTACTTTTGATGGTTTATGTTTTTTTTTTGTCAACATTTGGGTCACAAATGACCGGCCCATTAGTCATTCCTACACTGACGTAGGTTTATGTTAAGCTTAAAGTTTTTAAACTAATTTTAAGTTTATAGTATTTTTTTCCAAAAAATTTTCTAACAATATTTAAGGAAGAAAAAATGATGGTATAATATTTGTCCTAAACACTTTTTTATGGGATTTTTATATTTTTCGGAATTGGCCATGTTTTATGATGGACAGAAAATATCATACAAAACTGGTTTAATGTGCAATAGTTGATATATATATTTTTTTTTGTTAAAGAATAGTTGATATTTTTTGAAACTCCAAAAACCAATTAAAGATTTTTGTCACAATTTCCCCTAACTAAGAAACAAATTATATTGTGTTCTCTCTCTTGAATACATGGCTCTCTGGTATTCTTTAGAGATAGAGAACATAAATATCAACGTCGATATCGATGGCGATCGAACCATCTGAAAGTTCTGTATCTCTAAGCAGATCTGTCCAGCGGTGGTCATGACTTTAAGCCGTTTCTTTGTCGGAGGTGGGCGGCATTGATCCGGCATCGAAGTTTCTGGCTGTGATAATACGACAACAACAACAAATTATTGTGTTGGATGATTATCAAACGTAGCTACCTCATCTCCCTCTTCTTCTTTTTCTTGTAGGTCTTTTTCTAAATTATAAATAACCTAATGTAATACATGAAAATTTGAGATATATAACTATATTCTAAAACATTATTGAAAAAGCTATATTATATATAGATAAAATAATATAACAAATCTATTATATCATATCTAAAACTTTATCTTAATCTAGATGAAACTATATAATTATGATAAACTATATAAAAATAAAGAAAATATTTATGATCTCTTCATGGATTCACTATCTAATTATTAATTTAAAACAAATGTTTTTTATGTAAATAACAAAAGTAATGTAATAAAACAAAAATGTGTTATTTTTATAACAAATTTACTAACAATATTAATATATAATTATAAAATGTTTTTATGTAATTTGTTCGCGTATTAAGCGGGATTTCATCTAGATCACTTATTAATAAAAGTTGAAACATACCCGTTATTTATAAGATTATTAACAATAAAAGTTTTAGATATGATATATTATAAACAATAAAACTATTACTAATAAAAGTTGAAGTTATTTGATGCTAAGGTGTCCACCTAGGATTTTAAACAACCAATCATGTTTAGCCACCTCACTAATTAACATTTTAAATGAACAAAATAATTTGGAAATAAAAGAAATGTAAATTTTCTAAAATATTACGTAGTAGAGAAATTTAAAATAAGAAAGATGTAATTTCCAAAAATATTACGAATAATGTAAGCTTAAGAAAAATATAATTTTCTAAAATATTACGTAGTAAATAAATGTAAAATAAGAGAAATATAATTTTCAAAAATATTACAAATAATGTAAGCTCAAGAAAAATGTAAATTTTCTAAAATATTATTATGTAATAGAGAAATGTATTTTAGTACTTCCTAAAATATTACATGCTTCTATGGCCGTCCACATAAGATTTTAGACGACCAATCACGATTAACCACTTCACTAATTAGCATTTTAAATGAAGAAAATAATTTAGAAATGGAAGAAATGTAAATTTTCTAAAATATTACATAGTAGAGAAATGTAAATTTTAAAAATATGACGAATATTGCAAGCTTAAGAAAAATATAAATTTTCTTAAATATTACGTAGTAGAGAAATGTAAAATAAGAGAAATGTAATTTTCAAAATATTACGTATGATGTAAGCTTAAGAAAAATGTAAATTTTCTAAAATATTTTGTAATAGAGAAATGTAAGATTTTTAAAATATTACGTAGTAGACAAATTTAAAAAGTTAGTTGAAGAAAATAATATGGAAATAAGATAAATAGAAACTTCCTAAAATATTACGTAGTAGAACAAATAAGAAAAGTTAGTTTTAAATATTACTTTTATATAGTATAGATTTTAAATGAAGAAAATAAATTGGAAATAAAAGAAATGTAAATTTTCTAATTATAATTTTTTATTTTTTACCTTTTTATTTAGTAGTTATTGTCAAACAAAATGAAACTCTAATTTTACACCGCCTCTTAAATTTATATAAATACATTGCTTAATCTTCACTTTCACATCATGACTAAGCCCTATATTTTTTTGCTTTGATATTATATTTAATTATGGCATGAAAGTTTTATTTAAATATTAATGGTGTTTAGTTTTATTGCAGGTTGGATTTATGAAAACAAAGACGTGAATCGATCTAAAATTTTGGATTGTTTCAGTTGATCAACATGTCTTAATATATATTGTAAGTGTAATATTTTTTCATTTTTTCCTTAATCAATCTATGAGTTTTTTTGTGTTCTAATTTTTACATCGATGATCTATTAAAAATATTAAAAAATTTAGTTTGATTTTTTAGTGTATAAGTTCTCATTGAATCTTGATATTAATTTTTACTAATGATCAACAAGTCCATCAAAAATTAGTAAGAGTCGAGTTTATATTGTGAACGTTTGATGGTTAGTATTGACGCTTTCAAATTATGAATAAGATACTATCAATGTTTATTTTTTGGTTATTTATTATGTTATAATTTTTTTGTGGTTTTTATCAACAACCGACTAATAATTTATCTTTCTATTCGATTAATTTTATGTGTTGAAACTACCAATTTCATTCCTTTTTTAGTTTTCAAAAAATTTTTAAAAAAATATTATTAATTATAAAAAATATTAGTTAAAAATACTCCGCGCGTAGCGCTGGTTCAAAACCTAGTGATAAAATAAGGGAAATTAGGCTAGATAATACTTAATGAGATGGAAATTAGCAATAAAAAGCTACTATTCTGGTTAGGTACAATGACGATAATACCCCCAACCGAAATCTGTTTTATTTGATTGAAAAAGTTTGGAACAAAGGAAATTATAATTTCCCTGAAACACACCTCCTCTTTTTTGCTTTTGTCACTTCACGCTATTTTATTTGAAAGATATTGTGTATTTTTATTGGGGTTTTCGAGAAAAGAAAGATAATAGAGAAGAATAAAAAACTTACAGAATGAAGAAAAAGAAGAAAGAGAAGACGAACTTTTTCTTTCCGTTTCTTTTTAGATCTCACAATAAAAAATTCAAGAAAATAGTTTTGATAATCTATCTAGATTTAATTTAGTATTTAAAGTCCTGCTTTTTATATTATCAAAGTTGAGAAAAATTTATTTTAAAACTTAGATTTGTTTATAATTTTCTAGGCCTTTTGACTAATATCAAGTGTAGTTTATGTTCATATCAGTTTAATATAACATATCTAAATTTCTTGAAGTGGTCATCTAGTTTGTATTTATAGTTGTCTATTTATTTTAATATCACAATACACTAATATGAAGTGTAGTTTATGTTCATATCAGTTTAATATAACATATCTAAATTTCTTGAAGTGGTCATCTAGTTTGTATTTATAGTTGTCTATTTATTTTAATATCACAATACAATTGTGAAGGTTTTACAAATTTAAAGTTTATTTATCAGACGTTAATAGATGGCTACTTTCTTGAAAATATGCATCTATCTATCAAATGAAAGGAACCTACTTGTAAACAAAAAATTTCGGATTCATCTATATGAAACATAATATATCGTTAAGTTGAAATGTCGTTAAGTTGAAATGGTTAGGATAAATTGTTATAGTATAGGTTTGTTTGGGTTTAGGGTTATTGGTCTAAGGTATAAGGGTAAGAGTTTAGGGTATATGGTTTATGGTTTAAAGTATAAAGGAGAGGGGATAGTGTTTAGGGTTTAGCGTTTACGATATAAGGAAAAGGGGTTAGGGTTTAGGGTTTAGGGTTTAGGAAGGAAGGGTTAGGGTTTAGTGTTTAGGGGATAGAGTTTAGGGTTGCGGGTTTAGGATATAGGGTATATGTTTTAGAGTTTAGGGTATAGGATTGATGAGATATGAATTTACAGTTATTTATTTTTAAAAAAAAAATAGATGGACATTTTGTAGATAACTATTTCTTTAAAAGTTTGATAAAATAGAGTGTAAAAATTGACATTTTTTTCTTTTATAGATGTCTATTAATTTTTTTATATTTGTAGAGTAAACAAAAAGTAGACAATATATATTTCTTAATATTTGATAATAGTCGACTATTTCCTCTTTAAATAATTATTAGTTTATTGCAAATAGTAAACCATCTCCATATTAGTAGTTAATTAACATATTATTTTATCTCTTTTTTTGAAAATATCTATCTATTTTTTAAAAACAATTTGTTGAATTTTCTGGGTTAGTTATATCATACATAAATTTATACGAATAGTCGATTATTGGTTGCAAAATAATTATATATTCTCATAAAAATATCTAACTATTTGTATTAAGAGTTACTTATTTTCTGTATTAATAGTTGTTTATTTTCATGCATATAACGAAAACTATTTTTAGGTGAAGAAACTAAAACCTTATTTTTTATAAGTAGAATGAAGTATGATAACCCTTCCACTATCACCATATATAACAAAGTTATTAGTTAGAATATTATGTATTTGCTAATATAAACAAACTAGGTAAGTACCCGCGCCTTGCGCGGGACAGGATATTCATAAATAACATTAAATTATATTATTGAAAACCATGAATTGAATTGATCAATTTAATTACACCGCACCTTGCGCGGGACAGAATATTCATAAATAATATTAATTTATAGTATTATGAAAGACCATAAATTGATCAATTTATGGCTGAACATTTAACCCGAGATCCGAAACCCAAAACTGAATCGACTTGAAAATCCGGTTTGGTCCGGTTTCGGTTCTCATATTATCCTATCGGGTTTTAATATTTTATAACTCAGGATTCTGTTCGAACCCGAACCGACCTGATGCCCGAATTGTACTCGAGTAGACCCGAAGATATACACATATATATAGTTTTGATAAGGTAAATTGGATTTTAGTAGTATATTACAATTTTTTGTGGGTTATACGAATAACTCGAACCAAAACCCGAACTGAACCCGTATTACCCGAAGTAAGATCAGAAGTTCTTAACAAAATTATGTAAAACCTTAAAATTCGAACAAAAGAATCAAAAATCCTGAACCGAATAATATTTGGTTCCATGTTAGGTTTTGTTAAATATATGAAACACGACCTGAACCCGAATAGATTCGAACCAAACAGAAATGTATTTGTAAATAATCCGTACGGATCCTATCCAAATGAACATGACCCGAAATCCGAATGCACAGACTCTAATCCACTAATCAAAATTCCCGATACCCGTTGGCAATTTATGAGGCATGCATCTATGAAAGACCATTATCGAAAGCCGAAATAACTAATCACACTTTGCACGCTTATTCAAAGAAAAAGACTCGCATTATGCATACTCCGGTAAATGAAGGCGCAATCCATTTATCGAAATTCGCAGCCCCATTTGACGAGTCCGCTTTAATGATTTTGTATGTGATAAAGTCTTATTTATATTAGAAGATTTCTTATTTTGTTTCTTATTGTTTTAAATGTGGGAGAAATTTAATTCTTAAAAGTTTTATATATGGGCATGAATTCGTTGGGTCTGAAATATAATTTATAGAATTCGCCGAACAAAAATTATTCAAAAATATAAAGACTAAAACGCAAAAAAATAAAAAATATTCTAAAAGCTCTCACGTCGCGACACGTAGGCGTTTTGTCTTCAATTTTAATAGTATAGATATGAGATTCAAAAAATAAAGGCAAACCTAATTAAAACCCCTAATTAGAGGGTAACAACATAAAAAAATTGGAGCCACGATAATCTTTATATTATTACATAAAAAATTTATATAATATACTGACATATGTATTATAGTATTTCGATATTATATTTGGTAATTATATAATTGATCTTATATATGAATATTGTATATCGTCTCTTTAACAAACAAAAAAACTGTTTTAGTTTGTTCTAAACGACATATGTTATAATATTCGTTTTTACCTTAATATCATAATCAATATATTATTTCCCAAATATAATATTTCCCGCATATCCTTAAATAATATCATACCTTAATATCATAATCAATATAATAATCAATATTTATCTATACAATATGGCGTATAGATAATATTATTTACCTTAATTTATAAAGGAATATTATATATGATAGTTGATACGCTAAATACATTGAATATTTAAAATATATGTATTATAATAGAAAATTTGATATTATATGTTATAAAATTCGTTTGAAATTATATGTTATAAAATTCGTTTTAAAAAGAGGCAAAAATATAAGGACTAAAACGCAAAAAAATTAAAAAAATGATTTTAAAAAGAGGCAAAAATATAAGGACTAAAATGCAAAAAAATTAAAAAATTCCTAGAAGTTCTCATGTCGCGACACGTAGACATTTTGTCTTTTAATAGTATAAATAGATAATTATATTATTTGGACTAGTAGCACACTTGAGTATAATAGGACTGTGTAGATGTTTGTTTCTGATGTATCACGTCATTTGTCCTATCAATATTATATAATTGGCGGAGAGAAATTGAGGGTAAAAATGAAATTAAAAAAATTGTGTTTTCCGCCCATGTCATTCCAGCAAATTAGTACAACATATTGTAATGAGACCCAATTTCCACCCAATTTAATATTATTAAACCATTTTATCCATAAAGTAATATTTAAATGGATGATCTTTCTTTACGGCCACGTAAGCAAATGAATAACACAGATGAGTAAATAACAGACCAATTAGCTAAGAATATAAGACCATTAATATCAATTCTAAGCTATGTGACCCACAAAATAAAACAAAAACCAATTCTAAAAAATCCAATTTAAGAGACAACTCTTGTATCATTCGCGGGCCCCACTGTCACGTAGCGGCCCACGATTGATTCTTAATTTTATTTTATTTTTAAAAAAAATTGGAAAGAAAATGAAAAATTTTTTAAGAGGTTTTGTCCACATCTAACCTATAATTATGCTCTAAGACTTTTAGAGAAAATAATTCGAGTGGGGTTTTATAGAAAGTGTTTAATAAAAAGTGGTTCAAATTTTCGCATGATAAGAGCATCTCCAAGAGCCACGCCAAATTTGGTGTGAAAATAACACCAAATTTGGTGTTTTGGTGTTAAAACAAAAAATCATCTCTAAGAGTCGCACCATATTTTACACCAAAACACTATTCTCTATTATTTTATTAATAAAACTAAATTATTTTATTTATTTTGAACTTTGATACATAATAATTATTTTATTTTTACAACAAATACTAATTTAATTTTAGTTATTATGTTTATATTTAAATAAAAAGTTTAATTAGTTATATTAATATTTTAGTTATCAATTTATTTATATTAATATTTTAGTTATTAGTTTTACTTATATTAGTATTTTATTTATCAATTTTAGTTAATATATTAATTATTTATATTAATAAAAAGGTTAATGTATAATCTATATAATCAATTTTAGTTATTATGTTTATTTTTAAATAAAAAGTTTAATTAGTTTTATTAATTATTTATATTATTATTATACTATTAAATATTTGGTGTTTTGTGAATAATGTTGCACCAAATTTGGTATGACACTCTTCACAAAACACCAAATATATTTTTTTGGTGCAAGTTTTGGTGTCCTATTGGAGTGAGTTTTGCACCATATTTGGTGTTTTGGTGTCCTATTGGAGTTGCCCTAAGGAGTTACGGGTGAATTATTTGGCGTTTGCACTTTTAACACTTTAAATTTAATGATATTTGGATTATAAGTTTATAACAAATAAATAATTAAAAGGTCAATTAAGTATAAATCATTACTTGACCAAAAAAGTATAAAATTGGTAATGTGATATCTCATACAATAGGAAAACTATGTAATTAATTATTGATGAATTTACAAAACTACACCCTTTCATCCATTTCTTTACAAAACTCTACCTAATTCAAATTTTTCACATATTTACACATTTTCAAAATTTTAAAAGTTTGATTTACCCTTTATAAGATTACCAAAATTAAAATCTTTTCATTTGGGTTCGCTAATTAGTGTTTAGGGTATAATATTAAGGGGGTAAGATTGTGTGGGTAGGGGTTTATTTGAATTTAATTTTGAGTGTTTAGGTGTAGTTTTGTGAAGTAATTTTGAAATTGTGTAGTTTTGTGAAGTAATTTTGAAATTGTGTAGTTTTGTGAAATGTAATTTAAATGGTGTAGTTTTGTGAAATGTAATTTAAATGGTGTAGTTTTGTAATTCTACCTTGACTGTTTTATTATGTACCATAATATGATAATACGATGTTGTAAAAAAAAATGATAATACGATTATTTTGTTAACAGTGTTATGTGAAATTTTGTAACACTAATAATATTTTAGTAAAGAAGATTTGTCTTACACATATGTATATGAAAATATCATTTAAGACTTATTAATAGATTAAAATCTTCTCTTTTAGTAATAAATTATGTGATAGCAATTTTTAAATAAATTTTCATATACTCACAATGATTTACGCTCTTAATATTATTTTTAATCTTATCTATTAAATGGAAAGCATTTTTAAAAAAAACCCTTAAAAAAAATTATAATTACCATACAATGCCACTATATATTATTAATATAACATATGCTTTTGATTTTATTTGCAAATTACAATTTTAAGCCCACTACAAAGGCCCAAATGAATTCATAATGTAGTTTAAACATTTTGTAAAAAAAAAATTTGATAACAAGAATCATTCAAATTTTAATCTTCACAAATTTTACATCTATTTCGAAAAATATTCTACAAAAACGAATAAAGAAAAAAAACGATTTAAAATTTCAAAATTTATATATGACAAAATTTGGAAACAATAATATTCGTGAAATATCTTTGATAACAAAGGATTTAAAATTCAAATGAAAATCAATTAAAATTTTAGCAAATAAAATAAAATTTGATAACAATTTTCATATCGAAATAAAAGAACTTGAATTATTCAAATGAAATAATATCTATAAGACTATAACAATCTAAACTTGATTTATTTTTAAATTTATATATAGCTAATTAAGAAATAAGCAAATAAAGGAATAACAAATACATATTTTAATTTTCCTTACGGGTCGTTACAAAAATCACAAAGCGAATTTGAAAGGAATGATAATTGTTATGAGATTAAATCGAATTCAATTTTTGTAACAGTCAAAAAATAACATAAATAATTGATAAGATATAACTAAATTATATTCATAATATTAAAATATACATAAGTATAGTTTTGCAATTTATATTAAATATAATCCAATAAATATTTTTTAAATATTTCTTATACGCGGATCAATCTCGGGTTACCCCATATTTATCGGTTACTCCGCACAATGTATAGATTTTATTTAATGTACTCTATGAAATAAGAAACTATATAAATATAATCCAAGTTATAAATTTTTATTATATATATTTTCACCAAATAATTTTAAATATATAAATTTAAAAATATGTTAAACTCGGCACGTATGTGCGGGTCCTCATCTAGTTCCTTGTGTTTTAAAAGAATAAATATTATATTACTATTTAGTAGTATATGAATATGCTAGTAGGATAATATCCAGCTTAATTTAACATCTGATAACATAACTGAAAGTGTTTGATATAAAAATGTAATATTATAAGATTACATATATTATAGCAATGATAAATTCACTATAAATTTTCATATTTTTATTAATTTTTAGGTAATACATTAGAAATGATCAAAACAATCTCTGATAAATTATCGATATGTAACATTTGTGGTTCAAGTGTTGGACCATGTTTAATAGTTACCAAATCAGATCTGCATGTGTCCGAATCTGTCACCACGGCAGACATCATAGTGTTTAAATCATTCATATTCTTGTTTGTTACGGCTTTGAGGGCGTTGTCGCAGCTATCAACAGCATCATCGTAAACTTCTGCGCATATAGAATAAACTTGCTTGGGATCAGAAGCAGTTGTTGCTTTTTCTAGTGCCGCAAATTGCTTTTGTAAGGCTAAGGCCTCTTTTGATGCATTGTTGATCAATATAGTCGCGACCCCATAAAGATCTAGTGTTGTAGTTTTTGGTGTAGATTTGAAAAAGTTGAAACAAAATGAAGGATTATTGTGTTTTGAGCATATGTTGTTGATATCACTTTGTGAAACTTTTATGTTAAATCTTGCGTATGATGAGACAACAAGAAGGTTAATTACAAATAAAAGAACAAGTAGAAAGTTGTTTTTGAGATACATAACCATGTTGATATGTGTGTTTTAGATGTATGGATCTTTTTTCTGATGATTTCAAGTATTGACAATTGTTCAGTGATTTATACATTAACATTTATGTGTGTTTGGTCAACATGTTTTGATATTATAACATAATGGGGTTATTCTATAAGTAATATTATTGTGATATTATTCTTTTTTTTACTATACCATATATGCTAATTTCATAAAATATATCTTTTAGTTTCAATAATTAGTAAAGAGTCGAGTTTATATTGTGAACGTTTGATGATTAGTATTGACACTTTCAAACTATGAATAAGGTACTATCGATGTCTATTTTTGGTTATTTGTTGTGTTTTTATTTTTTTGTGGTTTTTATCAACAACCGACTAATAATTTTTCTTTCTATTCGATTAATTTTATGTGTTGAAACTATCAATTTCTTTTCTTTTTTAGTTTTCAAATTATTTTTAAAACATATTATAAATTATAAAAAATATTAGTTAAAAATACTCTGCGGGTTCAAAAACTAGTATCGTTATTAAAGATTAACTCATTTGTAACACAAGCATAAAAGCATATAAATATGGCAGATCTAACTCTATTGACTTCATAACAAAATCAAGAAGGATTAAAATAAGAGAAATTCACAAAACTACACCCTTTCAACCTTCCATTCACAAAACTACACCTAATTCAATATTTTCACAAATTTACACCCTTTCAAAATTTTAAAAGCTTAATTTACCTTTTTAAAAATTACCAAAATTAAAAAATTTTCATTTGGGTTCGCTAATTAGTGTTTAGGGTATAGTATTAAGGGGGTAAGATTGTGTGGACAGAGTATATTTGGATTTGATTTTAAGTGTTTAGGTGTAGTTTTGTGAAATAATTTTGAAATGGTGTAGTTTTATGAAATGTAATTCAATTGGTGTAGTTTTATAATTCTCCCTTAAAATAATTATATACTACTTTATATATATTCTTAAATTTCATTAACAAAATGAAAACAATAATGTGTCTAATAACTATTTTAATTCTAGTTCTGACATGGAAGTTTATTTTCTCTTTATAAATATGATATTTAAACATTTGATTATTGTTGTTTAGAGTTATGTTTTGCTGTTTCTTTGTGAATTCTATAGGTGTTTCAAATTTCATGGAAGGAAAAGGTGAGAAAATTTATTCTCCACTACAAGAAATCACGACTTTTACCACGACCATAATCGTTGTAAAATCGTGGTAAACTGCGTTTTACCACGATTTAACGACGATTTTCATTTCGTCGTTAATCGATCGAAGTAAAAACCAAATCGTCGTAAATTCGTGGTAAATTTTACGACGAAACAAATTCGTTGTAAATTCGTGGTAAAATATTCGTTGTAAAATCGTTGTAATTGTTACACCGAGTTAAAGTGTTTCCACGTTTTCGCATCGGATGGGTGGGTCACCTCTCCAGGCTTCTGTGTATGTTCTGCATGCCACCTCATCGAAGAAGCTGTCCTCTCCGAGTGATACATCCTTTGTAGCCTCGTCCGTATAGGCGTATACCACATCTTCCGGTACGGTACCTCTTCCGACCTACTCCTCCGGCATATATCTTGGTTTTTTGCAAAAACGACATTCCTCAAGAATGTCGTCGTCTTTACAAAATATCATACAATTGTCTACACGGACATCAATCGATCGATACGGAAGACCACCAAGACGATAACCAATTTTTGAACCTCATAAAACGTTTCGGCGGCTAAATTATCGGAGGGTAGATATTCTTTTAACAATGAAGCCCAATCATCCATGCAAACCTCGGATAAGTTATGGTCTGTTTTAATATTCATCATTCTAGCGGCTAATGACAATTTAGAGTGCCCTTCTCTACAATTATCATATATTGGTTGATTTGCGGCATTTAACATGTCGTAGAATTTTTTAGCATCAAAATTAGGTTCTTCAACTAAATTTCCATCGGATGCAACTTCAGACGAAATGCATCGCTAACCATGTCATTTATCCTATCCGGTTCATTTCCATGATCATGATGAAAATTATAAAAATCATACTCATTTTCTACATGCTGGTCATAGTCTACGATTCCCGATGATAATTACTATTACTAGCAACATTACCAGAATAACCTTCCCCATGCTGAAACCATATATAATATTGGGGAAAAACGCCAAATAATTCCCGAACTTACACAAAAAAACCGTTTAATTCCTGAACTTTCATTTAAGTCATTTTATACCTCAACTTTTAAGCGTGAACAATTTAAATCTCTATAATCGTTGACCAAGCCTTTTTAAACCCGTATAAAGTCAACCGTTAAATTAAAGTTAAACGACGTTAAATATCAAAACGACTGTGTTTAAGGTTAAGTTAAAAATTAAAAGAAAATTGACAAAACGACGTCGTTTTAACACTATTACAGATCTAGTTTTTTTTTCCCTTCGTCTTCCTCTTGTGTGATTTTCTGCAATTTCTTCACATCTTCTTTAGAGAATCGTTAAATCTAGCAATTGGTAATCTTCACTTTTTTACATTTTTCTAAAAATCTCTCTTTCTCTCTCCTTCATTTTCCCCTTTATCGCAATCTCATAAACACTTTGGCTTCGATTCTCGCATCATATGATTTCAATTCCTCCTCTGAAATCATCACGCCATAGAAATCAATTATGTTTATGCATCTTTGTTGATTTTTTGATAGTTCTTTGTATTTGATTTAGGGTTTGGAGTGCGCTGACTTGGGAAAATTCTGATTATGATAAGGGGATAAATAGTCAATCATTTATCATCGCAAACTCGGGTTTGATTTCAGAGATCTTAGGAAGGGGAGATTAAGATTTGGATTTCTGTAAATTCGTCTCGAGTTTGCGTGGATGAAAAAGCTTGGTGTTGTTCATTGTATGGGTGCTTTATGATTGTTTATGTTCAGGTCATGGATGACATTGATTCCGGCGATGAAAGGTGCGTTATCAGGTCGTGTATCAAGGCCTTCAAAGAAAAAAATAGATTTGTGATTAGGGGTTTAGGTTTTGCGTATTTGGATATTTTTTGGGAGATAAAACATGTCAGTTTTGTCGGTTTTCTTTTAATTTTGACTTAATCTTAAACACAGTCGTTTAAATATTTAACGTCGTTTATTTCGATTTAACGGTTGACTTTATACGGGTTTAAAATGGTTTGGTCAACGATTATAGAGATTTAAATTGTTCGCGATTAAAAATTGAGGTATAAAATGGTTTAAATGGAATTTCAGGAATTAAACGGCTTTTTTGTGTAAGTTCGGGAATTATTTGGCGTTTTTCACTATAATATTGTGGTGTAAATCCTCTATTTAACAAATGCTTCCAAACATTTTCAACCAAAATGAACCGTCTATTGTCGCATTTGATACAAGGACAAAACATCTTACCGCTTTCGATAGTGACAAGTAGATTTGTGGCTGCCGCATGAATACTTCAACCCCCCCGTCGAGGAACTCCCGTGTCACCGATCCGTCATCGCCTCGATGTATGTACATCCATGTTAAAGGTGGGCCTAAGCCCACTCAGACCTGACCCATTTCAGAAGTTACCAGAAGAATCCGTTGGGCCTCATTCTGAGTTCGGCCCAAAAGGCTACCGAAGTCAAGGCCCGTCCGAAGACGAGGCCCATTCAAAGTCAAAGCCCATTTGAAGAAAGCATGCGCGACACAGTGACATCGGTACGGACCTGCCAAGGCTGACACGGTGTCGACGGACTGCAAGCAGATGCGAGAGGTCACGAACGGCCATTAAATGCAGAGGCATGCTCGACAACCGCATTAAATGCAAAGGTATGTTCGACAAAACAGTTTTCCGTATCTCGAGCATGCGCCGAAGCAATCCCGCCAAAAGAACAAAACCCCGCCAAGGATCAGAGGTCTTCACTATAAATAGAGGGTTCCGACTCAGAAGAAGGGGATCCGAATTTGAGAGAGAGAATTGACAGAGAGAAACTGCTATAAACTCATCTTTTCACTTCGTCATTTGTATCAAACAATCGATTAATAAACAAAACGAACTCCGAGTTCCTGTCCACTTTCCGTTCAGCATATTATATTTCTGTTCGACATTTCACTCTTATTTCCACTTCGGTACCCCTGTTCGTCCCCATTATCACTTAACGAGTTTTCCGACCCCCTTCTATTACAATCACCCCAGTTCGGTCCCAAGACCGAACCCTGTTTTAACAATCCATTTTCGGATTTCGTAAATATCGCCTCCGGACATTTTTTTTTATAAAAAGATTTTTGTTTTTGTAAGTGAGAGAGATAGAGAGATATAAAATTGATGGTGTGATTTATGGTGAAAGATGAGGAGGTATTTATAGGATTTTTTAAAATTTTCCAACTTTTTACCAAATAAATTAATTACTAATTTACAACGATTCATAATTTTACAAGGGATTTACAACGATTTTACAACGATTTAACGACTAAAATGAAAGTTGTAAATAATTAGGTGCAACAGTAAATACACGTTTTCAACTACCAGATTAAATGTCTTTAAATCGTTGTTAAAATGTCCCAAAATCAGAAGTTGTAAATTCGTGGTAAATTAGCAACGATTTAGCGACGAAATATTCTTATAAATCAAAACGTCGGTAAATCGTAGTAAATTTACGACGAATTTACAACAATTTTGTGCTTAATCGGAAAATCGTTGTAAAATCGTCGTAAATTTACGACGATTTTAATCGTTGTAAAGTTTACGACGATTTTACGACGATTACCAAAATCGTCGTACAACCGTCGTAATGTCGTCGTAAGTTTACGACGATTAAAATCGTTGTAAATTTTTCTTGGTAATTTGCGCAGATTCTTGTAGTGCTCTAAGTCTATTATCGAATCCTCTAAATGAATTTAAGAGACACGATCAACTAGAACCTGATGAACATCTTAGACACAATGTTGTAGACAACCGGATTGTGGATGTGTGAATGTCGTTATTGGGGTTGCGTATGTTCAAAAATAGAATCGACTAGAACTTGGTTATTTTTTAAAAATAATTATTGTTTTGAAATATTTCCGTATTGATACATTTTTATAGCATTTAAGTTTTAAAAAAACGTTAGAAACATATTCACTCAAATTTTAAAAGGTTGATTTACTCTTTAAAAAATTAATAAAATTAAAATATTTTCATCTGGATTTGCTAATATGTTTAGGGTATAATATTAAAGAGTGTATGATTGTTTGGATATGGTTTATTTGGTTTTAATTTTGAGTATGAAGGTGTAGTTTTGAAAATTGACTATGAAATGATGTACCTCTGTAAAATGCATACAATGATATTTCATCATGATCTTTTATAATGTATTTTTGGTTTCCTAAGATAATTGATTCAACTTTAAAAATGGTTTAAACTGTTGGTTTATGTTAATCAAACAATTGATGATAATCTCATATTTCTCACATGAATACTTAGCGGAATATGGCACAAGTAATAAATAATTCAAGTAATGAGTGAGAGCAAGTTATATAAACATAACTTTCATCGACTTAAGAAAATTTGATTATTTATTATTTTAATTATAACATTAATTAAAAAGATGGTGCAGAAGCAAAAGGAGGAAAACGAGTCATACATATGCTTCTAAAAGTAGTCATAGGTAAAACACGTTCTGGAAGAAGAGGCAAGAAGCAAGTAGGAGGGAGTGTTGCGTAGACTGCTCTACAACATTCTGCTGTTATTTTTCTATAATCTTTGTCTAATACTAATTTCAGCGCATCGTAACATCCAGACACTCTCTCGATTCTCGATGTAGAGCAAATAGTGATATAAGGAACTGCTTCCGCTACTCCAAATATCAATGCCGTTGTTAGGGCAATCAAGAAATACATCGCTTTCGTTTCTTTTAATGTCATTTTTTTCTTTTCCGAGATTCAAATTTTTTTACTATTTTGGGTTTGTATGTTTGGAGTGTGCGGAGTAAAGATCTTAATTTGTTTAGGTATAATATATAGAAGAAAGTTTGTCTATATATGAAATTAATTTGGAAAGTTCATATATATAATTGTTTGACCCATTAACACACAAAAGACAATTATCATATTTCCAATTTTTTTAATTGTTTGACCCATTAAACACAAAAGACAATTATCATATTTCCAAATCTTTTTATATTAAACACAAAAGACAATTATCATATTTCCAAAACCTTTTTATATTAAGTAAGATGATTATTTAACATGGTACACATATTATTTTGAATTAAAGGTTCATATAATTGTTTGACCTAGGGGTGTTCAACTCGGATTTCTGTTCGGTTTTGGTTTGGTTTTATCGGTTTTTCGGTTTATAGAAATGTCTACCGTATTGCTACCATATAAACAATGGTTTGATTTGGTTTTGTTTGATTTGGATAGTATTGTTTTTCAGTTTGTTCGGTTTTATACCATAAAACTAAAAACAAAATATAATATTGTGATTGAATTTGAATTCGTTTTTTGTCCAATCTTATTCCAAAAAAAATTATAGTTACAAAAACATACTTGTTGTCTTTGGAAAGACTAATAAATTCAAAACAAAAATAAATTTATTAATTCAATATATTGATCAATTTAGAAAGATTAATAAAATTGAATAATAATTATATAGTCAAAGTGACATTTTGTCTTTAACGATTGTATCTACAAATATGAAAAAAACTAAAACATTTTATAACTAAAATTGAATTATTTATATATTATTAGAAACTAAAATTTATTTAGATTTTTTACATATAAATCATATGTGTATTTATAATCATTTATACTATAATAATATTATATATTATGTCATATTTTGTAATTAATCAGATTTTTTTAGTTTTTCGGTTTATTACCAAATCATATCCGAATCCTACGGTTTTTGAAAAATGATATCCATACGGTTTATATGGTGTATCCAAAACTAATTCGGTCGGTTTGTTCGGTAAGGTTCGGGTTTTGCCACATTGAACACCCCCTAGTTTGACCCATTGAACACAAAAAGACAATTATCATATTTCCAAATCTTTTTATACTAATTAGTTGTTTATATTTTTTTACATTAAGTAGATGATTATTTAATATGATACACATACTATTTTGAATTAAAATTTTTAGTTACAAACAATTACTGAGATGAAGTGAATACAATGAAAACTTAGTTTAGATGTTCTAATATTGTTTTAAATATGAATCAAATATTTTTTATTTTTTTTGTTTTGATCTTATGGCTTTTAAAATATTGATCAAAACCGACGTATACACGAGCCCTAATCTAGTATTTAATACGAGTCTCATTAATTGTGATCTTTCCATATTTGTTTTTTGGTAATAAAATGTTTGAAAAAAGTTTTTTTAGGGAAATTTAGTAAATTATGTATTTTTTGTTTTGTAATTGTCAATAGGGTGGTTTTAGTTATCTAATATGAATTTAGGTAATTTAATTTTCAGAGTATGAAAAAGATTGTTTTATCCTTATTAATATTTAACCAAAACTTATTCATGATTCACCAACGTTATTCATCATTCACCAACGTTATTTACTATTCACCAACTGGTATTCACCTTCATCATTTGACTGTCACCATTCACTTATCATTATTTATCATTCATCGTATGGATTGATCATTCATTAACAAAACATAATACGTTAATAGTGATATAAAAATAGTTCACAAATGATATTCATCACTAATCGGTGTTATTCATCATTCATGTATTTCACTCACCATTCACGTATTAGATTCACCATTCACTACGAAGAAACATAAAAATTAACTTAAATGTTATAATTTTCTTTTAACATATGAAATTACCCATTTACAAATTACAAAATAAAAACTACCCTCTAGCAAATTAGAAAACTAATAAGTACCCTCTTAACCAATTATCTCTTTTTTTATGTACAATGACATCATGCGTAATTTTGAGGGGATGTATTGAAATAAACATTTGAAGTAATTTGATTTTCAAGTGAGTTTTTTTAATGATTTAGGTGAATTCGAAATATTACACCCGTGCTTCCGTAATAAAAAAGGTTATGTCAATTACAATTTAAGTTTGTTTAACTTTTAAACATAAAAGACTTTACGGGGTGTTATTCATTTATGGATTTTAAATCCAATGTATTTTATTGAAATTTTATAAGTCAAACACATGAATTCTCTTTGATCAATGATTTAAAATTATTTCTAATAGAAATCAAGTCTTTAGATTTTAAAATCTCATCAAAACATCTTGTATTTGAATATCACATTTAATTCATAAAACTCCATGTCAAATGAATTAAAATACATTGATTTTAATTAGAAATCATTAGAGTGTTGAATAACACTAGATTTTAATAAATGATTTGAAATCATTAGTTCAATAATACTAGATTTTAAAATCCATTGAAACTGTGACAAAAAAAAATCCATTGAAACATGATTTACAAATAATATATCTAATGACACTAGATTTTAATAAAAGATTTAAAAACATCATTCGAATAACAATGGATTGTGAATGAATTTCAAATCTATTAAAATCCATGATTGAATAACACGCTTAATAAAAAAGATTATGTCAATTTAATTTTGTCATGATGTTATATATTTACATCCAAATCATTTTGTAATTTTAAACAAAATACAAACGAATCATACCCAAATCGTATTTTCATTCGTAAATTTAACTAATCACATCGCACTATAACCTCATTGCTTCTGCTATAAAATCGGAGTTATACTTAAATCGGATCGCTCCTGCTATAAAATCGGAGTTATACTTAAATCGGATCGTTCCTGCTATAAAATCGGAGTTATACTTAAATCGGATCGCTCCTGCTATAAAATCGGAGTTATACTTAAATCGGATCGTTCCTGCTATAAAATCGGAGTTATACTTAAATCGGATCGCTTCTGCTATAAAATCGGAGTTATACTTAAATCGGATCTGCCATAAAATCGGAGTTATACTTAAATAGAAGTGCCAAAACTATAGTCCACACACCACAATCTTATCTTAAGAGGCCCATTAAAAAGCCCACCAAGCAAACTCACGATCGTATCACACATTACGCAAGAGATAAGAACAGAGAAAGAAAATAAACAAACAACACAGCCTCCAGCGAGCGAGCGAGACTTCTTAATAAACCTTTGCGTTGATTTTCTTCCTTCCTTCCTTCACTGGATTCGCTTTCGAAGCCATCGTCTTCGTTTCTCTCCGCCGTTTCCTTCCAGCTCGCCGCCGCGTCATTTTCTCTCTCCGTCGAGTCCGGTATTTCGTCAATTTCTTCCTTACTTTTTTTGTTTGTTGATTTCGTCTTCTTTCGAGGTAAATAGATTATCGAAGCTTTGTTGTTTTTCTTGTGTTGATTTAGGTATTTTTTTATCTCCTTTTCGGCGATAGTCGATGATGGCGTCATCCTCTTCCTCTATATTTTCCGGTACTAAGTTCTCGACGATCTTAGCTCCGTTTAACTCTGGAGATAGCCGCCGCTCTCGATGTAGCCGGAATAAAGTTAGGTTTAATCCTTCCTTACCCTATCGTGTTCGCGTCGAAGCTCAATCTTCAATTCCTTATAGTAGTCTTTGGTAAGTCTCGCCTGAATCTCAGCTTATGCGGCGGAACCTTTGATTATGAGTTAATTATCATCCTTTTCGACTTTGCGGATTCGAAATATAGTCTCACTAGTTCTTGTCTATTCTCAGTTGTTTGTTCAACTTGGCTATGTATTTGTTGATTTATTGATTTTTTGTGAAATCGGATTGTTGATTTTATGGTGTCAAAGGGCGAAGCAAACTACGAGCAAGGGACGTTTGAAGAGGAGCGTATTTCTGGGGCAGAGAAGCGCGGTTTTCAGAGGAGGAGAAGCTTCTGAGAAATCACTTTCACAGGGACGTAGTTTCTGTCTTACATGTAATAAGAGAACTCAGCCTGTGATTAGAAGATCATTACATGGAGCCTTTGTGGACAGAACATCTTTTAGTTTGTCAAAGTCTCGTTCTCTGGTCTGTAAGCTAACGCCATTTTTATCTTCTATGTTCGAGGCTTGTGTTTTGTTTGAACTTAAGTACTCATCTGCCAACTTTTCAGAGAACAAAATCTCAGATTCTCAATGCAACAGCTGGACCAGATGAGCCACATGCTGCTGGTACAGCCTGGCCAGAAGGCGCGGTCGAAGAGAGACAAGATGTGGACGTATTGCCACCTGAGATTGACCAAGCAGAGCTCGAAGCATTTCTTGGTTCTGAACTTCCTTGTCACCCAAAGTTGCACCGGGGACAATTGAAAAACGGGCTTCGCTATCTTATACTGCCAAATAAAGTTCCACCAAACAGGTAAGTTGCGTAGAATGTTTGAAGTCTGTTTACTCATGATATTCATAATGGCTGCTTCGCGCATCAGAATGCAACTATTATAGCTCAAGTATATGGTTCATTTTTTCAAATGCTAGGTTTGAGGCACACATGGAAGTTCATGTGGGATCAATTGATGAGGAAGATGACGAGCAAGGGATTGCTCATATGATAGAACATGTTGCATTCCTTGGGAGCAAGAAACGTGAGAAACTTCTTGGTACAGGAGCACGCTCAAATGCCTACACCGATTTCCACCATACAGTATTTCATATTCATTCTCCGACCCACACAAAGGTTTGTTTTCTTATATACACTTGATGTAATTTTTTATGAGATAGCTTCTTTTAGTTAGTTCAGTTTCAGAGTTTCTTGTTGCCTCTGTTTTGTATAACAAATACTCCTCTTGTAGTAATAGCATTTTTTTTACCATATACATTCTTGGTAGTCTTTTTCTCCTCTTCTCATCCATCCAAATACCTCCCTGTATTTCTGAAACACTATGTTGTACAGTGTATATCATTTCCTTATGAGCCAAAGTAGTGGTTTTAGGGTTGATCTTTATTTGGTTACCGATCTTAAAGTGTATTTTTCGTTTGAGTCGTGTCTCGATGTTACTGTAAGAATTTGGAGCATGTCTCCTTACTCGTTTGCTAATCACATTAATTGAAATGCTAAACCTTTTCAGGACTCTGAGGATGACCACTTCCCATCTGTGCTCGATGCATTGAATGAGGTAGCATCATTGATTCTTCGGTGTAGCATGTTATATCTGAGTTCTTTCTGGATAGTATGATGTTTTTCTGTATAGTATGAGTTCGTCTCATTAGATACCGAAAGTTTGAATGTTTGATGGACTATGATTGATTTGGTGAACATCTTATTTCTTTGATTATTTCAGATAGCTTTTCACCCAAAATTCCTCTCTTCCCGCGTTGAGAAAGAAAGGCGGGCCATACTTTCAGAACTTCAGATGATGAATACGATTGAGTATCGTGTCGACTGCCAGGTTTTTGTGATGAGTTTAATTCTATTTGCAAGCACAACAATTCTTTCTCTTGGCCAAGTTTTGTGAATCATTGATAGATTTTGTTGATTTCCTGACACTAGTTGCTGCAACATCTACATTCTGAGAACAAGCTGGGCAGAAGGTTCCCTATTGGATTGGAAGAGCAGATTAAGAAATGGGATGTTGACAAAATTAGGAAATTTCATGAGCGATGGTACTTTCCAGCGAATGCAACACTATATATTGTGGGAGACATTGACAACATTCCTCAGCTAGTTCACCACATTGAAGTAGGATATTTTTGTTTCTCTTGCAAATAAACTTTGAATTTATATTGCGAAGTCTATTTTAACCAGACAATTGTTCTTGCTCAGGCTGTGTTTGGTAAGACTGGTTTGGAAAATGAGACAACACCCACTTCTCCTACTTCTGGGGCCTTCGGTGCCATGGCTAGTTTTCTTGTTCCAAAGCTGCCAGCTGGACTTGGTGGATCCTTTTCCTATGATAGAACAAATAATGCTGATCAGTCTAAGCTTATCAAAAGAGAAAGACATGCAATTCGTCCCCCGGTTGAGCATAATTGGTCTCTTCCTGGAACCAGCATTGATCTAAAGCCTCCACAGATATTTAAGCATGAGCTTCTCCAAAATTTTGCGATCAACATGTTCTGCAAGGTTAGTGTTATTATCTAATTGTTTATTATGCAGTATTATCTTCTGACTTCTCCTTATTTTCTTTTTATGAAAGTTTAATATGTCATGGGAAAGCTTAGAATGTATTATTTTATGAAATTTAACAATTTTTTGCTGATCCTGTAGATACCTGTAAACAAGGTTCAAACGTTTGGAGACCTGCGAAACGTTTTGATGAAAAGAATATTTTTGTCTGCTCTACATTTCCGAATTAATACAAGATACAAGGTATGAGGTCCTTAAGTTATTGCTTTATTGGGGCGGTTTGTTCACATAATTTATATGAAAAATGAAAAATTGTTTTTCAGATTTTACATAAATAGGTCGCCAACCCTTATTATAACTTTGCACTTTAGCTTGATCTGTAAAAGCAGGAGTATAAATATGTCTTCTGTAGGATGTAGCTATATTATCTACTTCACACCTTCGGAATCACGTGCATTGTCAGTATTGCCCGTAAATATAATAATGTTATTTTTCTACCCTTTCAGAGTTCAAACCCTCCATTTACGTCAGTTGAACTGGACCATAGTGACTCAGGAAGGGAAGGATGCACTGTTACGACACTTACTGTGACCGCAGAGCCAAAAAATTGGCAAAATGCAGTAAAAGTTGCTGTCCAGGAGGTTTTGCTTCTTATCATTTTCTTCTTCTTATTGTTAATACTTCTTTTTCTTTGTTTGGTTGGACTGATCATTTGGACTTGATGACAAATGGATTGGTTTTAAAGATAACTTCCTGTACTGTTGATGCCATTTTTCATTTTTCCTTTGCTTATGAGAACTCGTTTTTTTTTTTTTTTTTTGCACAAAAAAAAAAGAGAACTCGTTTAATATCTAATTATTCTTCTAGGTTCGAAGACTCAAAGAATTTGGTGTTACTAACGGTGAACTTACACGTTACATGGATGCTCTTCTAAAAGATAGTGAACATCTTGCAGCTATGATTGATAATGTCTCATCCGTTGATAACCTTGATTTTATAATGGAAAGTGATGCACTGAGTCACACGGTTATGGATCAGACACAAGGACATGAGACCTTGGTTGCCGTAGCTGGAACCGTCACGCTGGAAGAGGTAGGTTTCCCAGTTCCACATGTTCTTACTATGTCTTCCTGCAGAATGGGTTACATGAAAAAAGCTTGTTGATTTCAAATTCCTGGTGTTTATTAAAAAATGTGCATCAATTACAATTGGATTTTCTATAGTTTCTTGCGAATGCTTGTCATAATTTCTAATAAACATGTATTTGATTTGATTTATTTGCTTTTATTCTGTTTCGATGGTTCCTTGTCCAGGTAAACATTGTTGGCGCGCAGGTGTTAGAATTCATTTCTGATTTTGGAAGGCCCACTGCACCTCTACCTGCAGCTATAGTTGCTTGTGTTCCAACGAAGGTGCATGTAGACGGAGTTGGTGAGAGTGATTTCAATATATCTCCCAGTGAAATATTGGATTCTATCAAATTGGGATTACTAGCACCCATCGAAGCTGAGCCTGAGGTTTTCTTTCTTTTGAACTACTTTAATTCATTTGCTTAATTCAACTACTGACCAAAGGTTGCTCTAATTTAAGTTTATGCCTCCTTGCAGCTAGAAGTTCCAAAAGAATTGATCTCTCAAATACAGTTGCAAGACTTAACTTCTCAGCGAAATCCACATTTTACTCCGATTTCTGGGTCTGGTGTAACCAAATTGCATGACGAGGAGACCGGTATCACCCAGCTTTGCCTATCCAATGGGATACCTGTAAATTACAAGGTACTTCTATCAACTTTTTTTTAGCTGCTTGCTATTTTAAGCATCTCCATGGTGCATTTTTCTACATGATAAGACATTTCAAGGTTATGTCTTGTGCTACCTGCTTAACTAATTGCAGTTCGTAAGACTCTTTTAAAATTATGTTTAGTTATTACCAGAATTCATATTGCTTTAGTTAGTATTTCTCTAAGTAGGAAACTAAAGAGAAAATGCTACAGACTTTATGGACACTACAATTTCTAATTTTCTATTATATCGTCTCATTGTATAAATAAATGCGGCTTATAGCATCCCTTTAAATTTTTGGTTTTCAATACAGATATCAAAAACCGAATCTCGGGCAGGTGTCATGCGGCTTATTGTTGGTGGTGGACGGGCTGCTGAAACTTCTGATTCGAAAGGAGCAGTGGTTGTTGGTGTTCGTACACTCAGCGAGGGTGGTCGAGTTGGAGACTTTTCAAGAGAGCAGGCAAGTGAAGCTGTAGATAATTGCATTGTGATTTTCTAGTATTAAATTCGGATATAAACTAAGCTGAAACTCCTGTGATTTCCCTCTAGGTGGAGCTTTTCTGTGTAAATCATCTAATCAACTGCTCCTTGGAGTCAACTGAGGAGTTCATTGCCATGGAGTTTCGATTTACGCTAAGAGACAATGGAATGCAGGCAGCTTTTCAGCTACTTCACATGGTGCTTGAGGTATTAACTTATAATAACTCGATGTCAAATTGATGTGCAACATGTCTGACTTTTAATTTCATATTTTGATTCATGGGTCAATATTTTCTTTTGCCCACTTGTCCCTTTTCCTCCCATTTCTAATATTTTCTGATATAGTTTGATGGTTTTCCGGTATGCAGCATAGTGTGTGGTTAGAAGATGCATTTGATCGAGCACGGCAGCTGTATCTTTCTTATTTCCGGTCAATTCCTAAAAGCTTGGAGCGTGCGACTGCTCATAAGCTCATGATCGCGATGCTGAATGCTGACGAGCGTTTTGTTGAGCCAACACCCAAGTCCTTACAGAACCTGGATCTAGAGTCTGTAAAAGATGCTGTCATGAGTCATTTTGTTGGTGACAATATGGAGGTGATTTATCAAAACTTAAAGTTTATATTTGGTTATCATCTAATACTTGATTGCTTTGGTTCATTATTTGATGTTTTGTTTGTTAAGGTAAGCATTGTGGGCGACTTCTCGGAGGACGAGATTGAGAAATGTGTCCTTGATTACCTTGGTACAGTTAAAGCTAACCATGATTCTGCAAAACCACCAGGATCTGAGCCTATTGTGTTTCGCCAACCAAAGGATGGCTTGCAATTTCAACAGGTCAGGAAAAAAATCAGCAATGCTTTGACTTGCTTTGGTTCTCCGAGTTTCTTTATATATATATGATTCAAGCAAGATGTATTAACATATTTTTATTGTTGGATAGGTATTTTTGAAGGATACTGATGAGAGAGCATGTGCATACATTGCGGGACCTGCACCAAATCGGTGGGGCTTTACAGTTGACGGTGATGACCTTTTTGAGTCTGTGAAGAAGCTTTCTGTTGCTAATGGTAAGTCACACCCTTAATGGAATGGAAATAAAATTACGAGTTCGCCATTTGACAATTTGAAAAAAACTTCGCATACATGTTTAGTTCTCAGCTTGTCTCATTGTTTCATTTTGTGGGCAATGAAATTGCAGACGGACTTTTGAATTCAGAAGATCAGTTGCTAGAAGGAAGAGACATGGAGTTGCAAAGAAAGCTTCGCAGCCACCCTCTCTTCTTTGGAATTTCAATGGGTCTTCTTGCAGAAATCATAAACTCAAGGTAACTATCATTATCGTACTCTTTGGTTACATTGTCTCCATATAATCTTAGCAAATAATCGAATGTATGTCTACAAATCTGCTATTACTGTTTTCCAAAGAATATCACATATTTATTCGCCTTCAAAAATCCGTAGCTGAAAGATATAATTTATATGCCACTACAGGCTGTTCACGACGGTAAGAGATTCTCTTGGACTGACATATGATGTATCATTCGAGCTAAACCTATTCGACAGGCTGAATCTTGGGTGGTATGTTATATCTGTGACTTCGACTCCTGGGAAGGTGCAGTCTTATGTCTTTTGCTTTTCAGTAGTAAATGTTGTTATCTTTAGAGCAAAGAGCTTTTCTTCACTAAGGTTCTCATGACCGCCACCCACAGGTATACAAAGCGGTTGATGCATGCAAGAGTGTTCTTAGAGGTTTGCATAGCAACCAAATCGCCTCTAGGGAGTTAGAGCGGGTGAGTGTTTTCTCTCCTGCCTTCTAAGTTTTTACGTCTTTTTCTTATTGTTTGTTTTGTGAATGAACAGGCAAAGCGGACTCTTCTCATGAGACATGAAGCTGAACTCAAGTCTAATGCCTACTGGCTTAACCTTTTAGCTCACTTGCAGGCCTCCTCTGTTCCGAGGAAGGTGCGCGACACAAGCAAACAAAACAATCAATTATTGGGACTTGTTGTTTCTGATGGTGTTGTTGTGTTTCAAAAAATAGGAACTCTCATGCATAAAAGAGCTTACGTCGCTATATGAAGCTGCTTCGATCGAGGACATATACGTCGCTTATAATCAATTAAAAGTAGACGAGGATTCTTTGTATTCCTGCATTGGGATCGCTGGTGCTCAAGCCGGTGAAGATGTTATTGGTAAGTTAGTGTGATAAGTCTCTTGTGTACAAAACTAAAAAACCGTGTTTTGAGATCATATATATATAAACTCTGATATGATCAATGTGTAGCTTTATCGGACGAGGAAGAAGCGGAAGATGCTGCTTTCTCAGGAGTTGTTCCAGTGGGACGTGGTTCGTCAATGACCACAAGACCAACAACATGATCATCCCCACTGGTTTGGTCTTTGTAATGTAATGTTTTGTAGGTGATGAAGGAATGTGCCATAGATACACTTGTAGCTGCTTAAAGGAAAATTCATAAGATATATATCTTTGGGATAAGAAGAAAGAAAGCTTTGGGATCATCTTCAGTGCTTAAATTAAGTGACCCCATTTTATGTATACTACTTACTACTCATCTCTTTTCCTCTTTATTTATACAATTAAATAGGAATAAACTATATTCAAATCATGTAATTTAAGTGAACCAAATGACTTGGACAATCTCAAAATACATTTTAGGGAGAATCACAAAACTACACCATTTGAATTATATTTTACAAAAGTACATTATTTCTAAATTACTTTACAAAACTACACCTAAATACTCAAAATTAAATTCAAATAAATTTTATCCACGTAATCCTACCATTTAATACTATACTTTAAACATTAGTTAGCGAACCCAAATTAAAATATTTTAATTTTGGTAATTTTTTAAAAGTAAAGAAAACTTTTAAAATTTTGAAAAAGTGTAAATATGTAAAAAAATTGAATTAGGTAGAATTTTGTAAAGGAATGGATGAAAGGATGTAATTTTGTGAATTCCTCTAAATTATATTATAAGGTAATTTTAAATTTTCAAAATAGCAAAAATTCTTCCTAATTAATAGGAGCAGAAATAAAAAAAACGAAAATAACAAGAGGAATTCACAAAACTACACATTTTCTTCCATTTCTTTACAAAATTCTGCCTAATTCAATTTTTCACATATTTACATCTTTTTATTTGGGTTCGTTAATTAGTGTTTAGGGTGTAATATTAAAGGGGTAAGATTGTCTGGATAGAGTTTATTTGAATTTAATTTTGAGTGTTTAAGTGTATATTTGAAAAGTGACTTTGAAATGGTATAGTTTTGTGAAATGCAATTCAAAAGGTGTAATTTTGTAAGTATCCGTAATAATTATACAAAATGGTAGATATAGTGATATGTTCCTAACGTTTTTAATAAAAAAACTAGGTGATGACCCCACGCCATTCGCGGGGAAGTTATTCAAAAATAATCATTTACGTTAAATTTTTTATTTCTGGTTTTGAAAACTCATAAAAACGAAATAAATATTGTATATGAACATAATTTATTTTAGATATAGATATATATTTATCTTGCTAAAAGTATAACTCTTTTTTACGATAAATTATCAAAATTTATACATATCACTATATTCATACATATATATATGTACCAGTAACACAATGAAATGATTAAAAAATATTAAATATCGTGATATTGGTTGAAATTTTCTAAAAATAATTAGAAGAACTTGAACGTTGTAACATGTTCTATTTTATAAAATATTTTTTTATCGTCATATAAAATAAAACATAATATATTTCATAATTATATAGTAACAATATTATTAATTTTAAACAAACTATTGTTTTGTATATTCCGGATATTTTTGTAATTTCGATGCGAAAAAGTTATGTTAAAAATTTTTAAAAAGTGGGTTAGTGTTCAAATAACATAAAATAATAATTAGTATTATTAATGTAGAAAAATGTATATAAATAATAAAATTTGAATTATAAATTTAATAATTGGTATTAATTTTAAATTATAATAATCATCTAAAATAATAAAGAATGTCAAAAATAATAATAATTCTAGGATATTAGTAATTGGGCTAAAGTTTTTGATTTTGGTTATTCAAAATGTGAAATCGTAAAGTAAAATCGGTCATTAAAAACAAATAAGTAAAAATAAATAGAATCACAATATATAAAAAAATGGAAAATCAGAAATCGGAGTTTATAAAAAAATCGGAAATAAGTTGAGACAAAATTTTATTGAGGCGAAAATATAAGAACATAAACGCAAAAAAGTAAAATATGGGCAAAATTTTAATTGAGGCTAAAATCTAAGGGCATAAACGCAAAAAATAGAAAATTTCTTCAAATCTTTCTGGTCGCGACACGTAGGCGTTTTGTCTTCTCTTTTAATAGTATAGATCTCTCTGGTCGCGACACGTAGACGTTTTGTCTTCTGTTTTAATAGTATAGATACTCTAAAAATTTATTGATATAGAAATATTTCAAAATATTATTATCTTTTATAAGAATAACCAAGTTCTAACTGATTCTGTTTTTAGAACATACACAACCCCAATAACGACATTCACCCATCCAAAATCCTTTATTCATACAATGATAAGCACATTCATGACAAAAACCAATCCAATTGTCCGCAGCATGGTGTCCAAGATGTTCATCTAGTTCTGGTTGATCGCGTCTCTTAAATTCATTAATTTATAGGATTCGATAATAGACTTAGAGAATGAATTTTCTCACCTTTTCCTTCCATGAAATTTGAAACACCTACAGAATTCACAAAGAAACAACAAAACATAACTCTAAACAACAATAATAAAATGTTTAAATATCATATTTATAAAGAGAAAATAAACTTCCATGACAAAACTAGAATTAAAATAGTTATTAGAGACATTATTGTTTTCATTTTGATAATGAAAATTTTAAAATATGTATAAAGTAGTATATAATTATTTTAAACCTTCTTGATTTTGTTATGAAGTCAATAGAGTTAGATTTGTCATATTTATATGTTTTCATGCTTGTGTTACAAAGGAGTTAATCTTTAATAACGATCTTTGTTATAAATTAATGTTAGGAATCTAGAAGATTTTAAAAAAAAAATTTACGTTTTAAATAATTCAATAGGTAATATTTATTAAGCAATGTTATTTAACATGAAAACCCAAATAATCTAGTAAACATTAATTAACTTAATTTTAATGTAAAATATTAGGTTATCTATATATAGTATAACTTTTCAATAATGTTTTAGACTATAGTTATATATATATATATATATATATATATCAGATTTTCATGTATTACATTAGGTTATTTATAATATAGACCGTAGTTATATATCTATAATATAGCTTTTAATAATGGTATAAAAATTTGCAAAATATACATTTGTTTTAGGTTAGCATACGAACACTTTTAAACCTAAAAAACCTTTCTCAAATGATAGACATATTCTCACAAGATCCGATCCGAGTTCCAAGATTTTCATCAACATTAAACCACCAACGTTTTTTCTTAAAAAACCACTTACCACTCACTAAAATTATATCTTCCTCCTTCAAAACATCCATTGATTTCACAACATCACACTCGAAATCGTTATTTTTCACGAGGGATTCAGATACATTAACTTGGGAAAATCCCTAAAATTTACACGGTGACACGTCATAAATCTAACTCGTGAATGCTATTGTAGTAATTAATGATCTGGCAATATGGGAACAATAAAGCGGTAGACTTATGTTTCATTCATAAGTCTGCCACCAAAGATATTAGATTTTCATGATAGATATATGTGCCATCAAATCCACCATTAGACTCTACGGTCTAACATTAGAGTCCAACGTTAGACTGCTAGACTCTATTAGTCTATTGTTAGACTCTATTTACGCTCAATTGATTTATCGGAAAAATCAACTGCTCTTGTAAGTCTGCCATCAAGGGCTTTAACTCTAACGTATAAGTCTAATTTTGTCATAACTTTAACGGTCTAACCAATATGTCTGTAATCAAAGACAATAAATCTAACAGTCTAACGAATAAGTATGTGCCACGTCGTAAATGTGTCTGTCAAGCAAATGAAATCTAATGTTAGACTCTAATGTGTACCTAGTAAGTTTAACACAAACATTTAAATGTAACTCTAATGTCGAAGTCTTCCGCCATTGGAGGCCAGACGGCGGGAAGTTTTGGCGCCAAATTTTTTTATCGCATTATTTTACTCAAAGAACGAAAGGCTTTTTGGTATTAAAAAATGTTCAAAATATCAGGAGTTCAATGTCATTTAAATAATTAAGATACTTTTCAAAGCTATTTTAGCCATCCACCCTTAAAAATGTACTTTGAATTTAAAATTTAACCTTTATAAATGTTGATTTTAATAAGTGTAGTTTTGTGAAATGCAATTTTGGGAAGTTGTCTTGGTGTATTGGCAGTCACATGAGGCAAATAATACAATCCCATCCGAGATCGATTTTCAGTGCCTACATTTGTGTAAGATTGCCTAATGGATCGGCCATTTGTGGCCCAAACGCGACAATTTTTTTTTTAAAGTTATAGTTTTGTTTTTTTTTATCTAAAAACAATAGTTACATATCAAATATTTGTTTTTTTCATTTTCAAATTAGAGTCGCACACTTAAATCGTGCCCTTGCACATAACGTAACCAAAATCAACTTCCAAAAAAAAATTAATTCGCTTTTTGCAAATTTAAATCACCCAAAAAAGGAAAGAGTAACCAAAAACTCAATAATTGGCTTGCACTCATTAAAAGCAACATGCTGACTTAAGCTTAAGAACTAAGTTCGTTTTACCCAAAGGCACTTCAATTCTTAAGCAGCTTCGGATTTAAGATTATAACATTACAGATTCTGCCAGCTCTTCTAATTTTTTCAGACCAGAAGTCGCTATAAGTTCCATCGAGACAAAACCGTCACAAGACTTTATCTCTTCTTCTTCTTCTTCCTCTTTTAGATCGCATGCTAGCTTAAGCTTCTCTGCCTCGGATAACGCCTCATGTGCTTCCTCAAGTAGAAGATTAGCTTCTTCGAGGTCGTTTATTTCCAGCGCAGCTAATCTTTCGGCTTTCGCAGTGCCACTGTCTATCTTCAATCTCTGGAATCTACTGATAGCCAATTCCTTTTCTTTCGACAAAATCAACCTCTCTACCTCTTGTAACCTCTCGACGGTTTCTTCAATCTCGTGCTCTGCTTTTTCTAGCTCCGCGTTGGCGTTACCCGTTTCGGTCTGTATCTTATCCCTTTCCAAAGATAAGGATTTCGCTTCTGCTGCTATTCTCCCAGCTTCTTTGAAGTTTCTCGTTGAAGCCGCCACTTTCTTCTCTGCTTCAAGCTCTGGCATTCTTTTCTCTATGAATATTACTTTATCAATGAAAGATGTAATACTTTGTTGGATGATCGACTTTTTAGATGACCTCTCCTGAAACCAAAAAGACGAAATCCATAAAAATTTATACAAACGCATTCTTAAACTTAATAAAGCAGACTAAAGACAGTAATTTTCCAATGATTATTACTTTGTGGATAATTATAAATGAAGATGTATTTACTTGTGTATTACCAATGATGAACAATAAGAAATAAGAAGAGAAAGAAGATATAAACCTTTATTGTTTCGCGGGTACTAGAAACCTCCTCTTGTAGCTTCTGGACTTCTTCTGAAAGCTTCTCTTCGATATTTACAAGCTCGGCTCTCTCTAGTCTAGTTTTCGACACATATGACATCAGAGTGTTTCGCAATTTAACAACTTTCTCATATTCACATGCTTCCTCTGCCGAAACACCGACAAGATCACGGAGTTTGGCTTCTCTCTCCTTCTCCGAGGACATGAACTTGTCCACATCGTCTTTTTTCCTCTTTAAATCTTTGGATTCGCTATCAATCTCGGAGAAACCCGCTTGAACGTCTTTTAACTTTTTATCCATGCTTGCTTGTAGTTCGTTGTAGCCAGACACCACGCTGTTAATTCTGTTCTCAACTTCCTTTATCTGAAGATCGTTCTCGTGAATCTCCTTCTCCTTTGCCTTCACAAGAGCAAGGAGCTCCTCGAGTTCATCTGCTAAATGTTGTTTCTTCTTATTCCACGTTTCTTTCTCTTTCATTTCTTGTTCAACAGATCCCTCGAGAGTATCGTTCAACGAAAACCGTATATTATCAACTATGACAGATTCTATATCTAATTCGACTTTTCTAACCTCCACATCCTCACAACATGAATGCCATCTCTCCATTTCCTCTGAATAAAACAACTCTGCTTTCTCGAGAATCGATTCAGCGTCATTCTCTGCATCCTACAATACAAATAACACTAACAAACCTCTCCTAATGGTGTTTTTATATCTTTATTTAAGAATAATGGCTTTTTGTGATGACATTACAGTGCAAAACCGGCGAAGCAAAGAGGCGGATTCTTCTTCGGCTGCGATTTGAGAGAGGAGAGCTTCCTCCATCTTCGACTCAACAGCGTCGCAATCGGATTCCGCTTGACGTAGCAACGTCACGAGAGCTTGCTTTGCTCTTTCAGCATCGGCGAGGCTTTCGCTAATCCTCTCGGCCTCGTCGAAATCCTCGGACTCGATCGCTTCCTCGAGCTGTTTTTCGAGCTCCTCGTGCGTTGCGGAAGCTAACCGTAGATTCTCGGATGCTTTCCTCCTCTTCCTGATCGCGTTCTTGCGCGATGCAGTGACCGAAGCCGCAGAATCTCGTGCACGAGTAAGCTTCTCTCCGCTCTTAGCCTTGACTAGTTCCAACCTTGAGCCGCCGCCGACAACAACAACAAGAGCAGCAGAAGATTCCAAAGACTGATTAACGGAATCAGAGACTTGACTGACGGAATCGAGGATTTGGCTGACGGAATCGGAATGTTGACTGACGGAATCGGATTGTTGACTGACGGAATCGTCTTCTTCTTCGTCGACGCCGTTGACTTCGTGCCTACCGTATCCGATCCTTAAACCAGCGGCTCGTTTCTTCCTTCGAGACACTTGCCTCCCATAGCTATTCTTCGCCTTGGACGTCTCCGATGATGGAGATGGCGTCGTCGCGTCCACGTGGTGTTGGACAGGACTCACTATCGTCAAATCGGAAAACAGATTCTCGTCCAGAGGCTCTCCCGTCGTCTCCGTGAAATCAGGCGGAGGAGACAACGTGATCGGTGCCTCAGATTTCGTTGCGTTATCTTCAGATCTAGGCGGCGAGCTCGCCGTGTTATCGCCGCCGAACTGAGACGGCGTAAAGAGTTCCATACCGTCGAATAGTGAGTCCATATCGTCGCTGCCATCCATTGCAGATCCGATCCGATCTGATCTTTGTAATTTTTTCGATCACCGTTAAATCTAAGAGCTAAATTTCTACAAAGTGTAATTGAATCTGTAGAATATAAATTGGGCCTATTTTCTATTTGGGCTTATTTCGAAGTTTATGAGTTTGTTTTGTAACGATTTTTTACCGTCAAGACTTTCATTGCTGTAACGACTTTTTTACCTACGAAATAGAGGAATTCACAAAACTACGTCATCTTATCCTTTCTTTTTAAGCTCTTTTAAAATTTTAAATGATTGATTTATCAAAATTAAAATTTACCAAAATTAAAAATTTTCATTTTGATTAGCTAATTAATGTTTAGGGTTTAGTGCAGATGGTAGGATTGTGTGGGTAGACTTAATTATGATTTAATTTTTAGTGTTTAGATGTAGTTTTGTGAAGAAATTTTTAAATGGTGTAGTTTTGTAATTTCCCCTTCAAAATATACCTTTACGGTTTACTATAAAAAGTAAAAACAAAAGAGTACTATACTGTATACAGCAACATTATACAAATCGTATAAATTGTAACGATTTTGTTTATATATTTGATTAATACTTTAATTATGTGATTATTATTTTCGATTGTATTTTTTATGAGGAATTCACAAAACTACACCCTTTCAATCTCTCCTTCACAAAACTACTTCTAATTTATTTTTTTCACAAAACTACACCCTTTCAAAATTTTAAAAGCTTGATTTAGCCTTTTAAAAATTACCAAAATTAAAATATTTTCATTTGGTTCGCTAATTAGTGTTTAGGGTCTAGTATTAAGGGGGTGGGATTGTGTGGGTAAGGTTTATTTGGATTTAATTTTGAGTGTTTAGGTGTAGGTTTGTGAAGTATTTTGGAAATGGTGTAGTTTTGTGAAATGTAATTCAAATGGTGTAGTTTTGTGATTCTCCCTTTTTTAATTAAGAATTTTTATGCACCTATACTTAAATAAGAAAAATATTGTAATCTACATTGAAAAAATTGCAAAAAAAAATAAAAGGTTTCACCATTTCGACAGAAAAACCTGACAAATTTTCACGTTTAAAAACATATATTGATTTATTTATTTTACTTTTTAAAATTCAATGTTTGTTTTGTTAGCAAAACAGACCCTAACCAAAAATCGGATAAATTTTTAACGGAGATAAAAATACTCGTTACACTTGTATTAAAACGTATTTGTTTTACCATCGTAAATAAAATGAATATCAGGGGAAAAACGAGATAGACGAAGGAAAATACAAACAAAGATGATCTAATCTACCATAAAATCCATAAACATATCTCAATCTTTGATAAAGAATTTAAAATCACAATTTTTTTCATTTATCTCTTTTTCATATACTTTTTGAATACGATTGTGAAACAAAACCGTTTTAATTTAAATGAACCGAATCGTTTTATCTCCACTAAAAATATATTTGATTTTCGGCTAGAGTTTATTTTGCTAAAAATCCAAACCTTAGGTTTTAGAAAGTGAAATAAATAAATCAAAGTTTTTTTCAAAACTTCAAAAAATTTCGGGTTTTTCCTGTCGAAATGATGAAATCTTGGATTTTTTTGCAATTTTTCCTACAGTTAAATAAATTTACAACATAAATAATCAAACCAAAAACAGTGTTAATGTGCTATTGCTTTAAAATAAGCTATAATTATATACTTTTTTTTAGAGAAATTAACAAAGCTACACTTTTTCATCCCTTCCTTGACAAAACTCTACCTAATTCATCTTTTTCACATATTTACACGAGATTGATTTACCTTTTAAAAATTACCAAAATTAAAATATTTTCATTTGGATTCGCTAATTAGTGTTTAGGGTATAGTATTAAGGGGGTAGGATTGTGTGGGTAGAGTTTATTTGAATTTAATTTTGAGTGTTTAGATGTAGTTTTGTGAAGTAATTTTGAAATGGTGTTATTTTGTGAAATATAATTCAAATAGTGTACTTTTGTAATTCTCCCTTTTTTAATCAAACTAGCATCAACCAAACCTTTTTACGAAATTTATTGAACTTAAATGGAAACTAAATAAAAATTCTAACAGTTTGTCTTTCATCTCACTACTAGATTCTGAGTGCAGGTGTTAAGTATTTTTTTAATGTTGTAAAAAGGTTATTTTGTGTAGCGGTTTGGTAAAGAGAAACGCACAATTGATTTCATTAATATTGTAAAATTTAAGAACAAATATATATTTTAAAAGTAAAAAAAAACATATTGTAATAAAGACACAAGAAACAGTTAAGATCGAAGAAAGATAACATCAGACGAGGCCTTCATGTGTCTTAAGAAAACATAATTCTCAACATGACGACCGTCTCAAAAGTACGACGAACAACACCGTCAACGGTCATTGTGTCGTGCAAATTGTTCGATCCATGAACTTTGTAAAGCAAAGTTTTGCAAACTTCTCAAGTATTATAGTTTAACAGTACATGACGGAATAAATGGAAGATGTTGAATCAGGAAATTGACATTGCAAAGTTTCTAAACGTATATCTTGCATCCCAATAACTTTTCACAAAAATCCGAAAAAGTCAAATTTCTCTCTTTTTGTCAACCTTGTTATACTTCATCCATTCCAAAAGTTAACTAACAATGTGAATTATAAATTCTCGTAAACACTCATAATTTCAAAAAACATTATAATGAAAATTTGTAACCTCCAGAAAACGCAGATGAAAAGAAAATTATAGTTCATTCAAACGATGAATCTCTATACACTAAATAAAATTATATATTATAAAGAATTTTATAGTTTAAAAACAAATAAAAGATCATTACCTATCGAAGTAATCATGATAAGAAGACATTTTGACATACTCAAATTCAGCGGATATTATACGGTCAATATCCTCTACTTTAATATATTTAGGGATTTTATATTGAATAATATCTTTATCGATTGAAAAATAGCGTATATAATTGAATAGTGTATAAAATAAAACAAATATAAATAAAGTTTATATAAAGTATAATACATGTGAAAAACTACAATATCGAAAGCACAAAAAATAGCTATACAACAACTCAATATTTAATCTAAAGTCGAGCAAAAAAATATTTCTGAATGTTTCATCAATCACCACCCAGACTCATACCACGTATATTATATTTTATCAAAATTATATTGATATTGGGTGGTTTTCCTCATGTTTTATTTTTTTTTATCAAAAATTAACATAAATAGTTTAATTTAATGTTTTATGGACTGCGAGTTGGCTTATTATACACCAACATATGTGGCATTTTTTTAAAAATGAAAAATATAATATAATGAAATAGACTTTTGATATGTGGGTTAATAGTTGTTAATTTTTTGAATATTCTAGTGATGACACGTGTTATATTTTCTTGTTTAACTCAAGTGATATTTATCAAATAGTATATATAGGATAAAGAAATCCTAAACTAATTAATATACTCGCTTGACAAAAAAAACAAAAAAATAATTAATATACTCAAGTCCAATTTGTCTTTCATCTTTTATTTCTATGAAACTTATAAAATACACCATTAATTCCAAACACTATATCACAAAACTAAACATAATTCGAAAATTATAATTATTGTACATATTTTTCAAATTTCAAAAGGTTAATTACCCTTTCAAAATTTATTCAACTTATTTTTTTATTTGGATGTACTATTAATTAGTATTTAAGTGTACAAATTTTGAATGTGTAGTTTTGTAAAATGAAATTTTAGACTACACCGTGTAGTTTTTGAAATTTCTCATAAAAACAAAATAAAATATAGATGAATTCACAAAACTACACCCTTTCAACCCCTCCTTCACAAAACTACACCTAATTCAATATTTTCACAAATTTACACCCTTTCAAAATTTTAAAAGTTTGATTTACCAATTAAAAAATTACTAAAATTAAAATATTTTCATTTGGGTTCGCTAATTAGTGTTTAGGGTATAGTATTAAGGGGGTAAGATTGTGTGGGTGAGGTTTATTTAGATTTAATTTTGAGTGTTTAGGTGTAGTTTTGTGAAATATTTTGAAAATAGTGTAGTTTTCTGAAATGTAATTCAAATGGTGTAGTTTTCTGATTCTCCCTAAAATATATCATTAAAGGTAAAAATGTGAAACTTTATAATCTTTGTAACCAAACAACTATTTTTATCTTTCTCTTATCAATGTTACCAAACATAAAATATATGTTAAATTTTAATACATATTTATAAATTAACATTCGTTAACTTTTTAAAAGTTTCTGTTGACATCTAAACATTTCATCTAGAAAAAACTATTGTATATTATCTCAATATTATTAGTCTTGGGGCTAGTTCTTACTCTAAAAATTTATATGGTAACACAAAGACATAAAAGTCTGAAAATAGAGAAAGTATCAGAATTAATTAATTGATCCAAGGACTCAACTAAAATATTTTCTCTTTTTTTTGTTTTTTTAGAGAAAAAGAAAGTAAAAACTACTGTTTTTCGTTTTAACTCTTTTACGTACATTGCAATTGCAAGAAAAGAAGTATAATTTACTATTTTCACGAACATATATGGTGCATATAACATAATAAAAGAAATTTTCTTTTATCTTACGCGTTAAATTTCACTAAGGTTTTTACTTTTGATTCTTGTACTCAATTGTATAAGCGGATCACATTTTTCGTAAAATTAATACAATAGATTTGGTGCTTGAGTAATAAAAGAGATTTAATTTCATCTTATGCGTTAAGTTTCACCACTTAAATCTTTTAGATTTTTTGTTTTCAATTGTGTAAAAGAGTCACTTTTTCAAAGAGATTTGGTGCATAGTCTATGCGTTAATACACAAGATTTTCTTTCGAATACGCGTTAAATTTTACCACTTAAACTTTTAAAAGGTATTTACTTTTGATTCTTGTACACAATTGTATACGTGAGTCACTTTTCAACTAACCTAACCTTGCTAAAATTGGTTGTTTACTTAAAAATTAAGTTGTAATAATTTGGTTTAACAGAAAAATATGATTTTTCTTTCATGAGATTAGACTCAGCAAAACAATATCACTCAATTAAAATTTAAATTATTATTTTTTGGATGAATTAGAACCAAATAATAAAGAGAGCCTTTGACAAAACATATTAGGGTAATTAATTTAGAGTCAAGCATCTACTCTAAATTATTCATATGCTGAAGTTTTAACTTTGAGTTCAAAATGTATATAGCAATTAAACTTGTTACCTATGATAATTTAAAGACAATTACAAAACTACACATTTTGAATTGCATTTCATAAAAATACATCATTTGAAAGTCATTTCTCAAAAATACATCTAAACAATCAAAATTACATTCAAATAAATTCTACATGCATAATTTTACCTGTTTAATACTCTATCATAAACATTAATTAACGAAACCAAATAAAAGATTTTGATAACCTTTTAAATGGTAAATCAACCATTTAAAATTTTAAAATGTTGTAAATATGTAAAAATATTGAATTAGATGTAATTTTGTGAAGGAAGGATCGAAAGAATATAGTTTTGTGAATTCCACGTAATTTAACAAATCTTTCTTCTAATAATTCTCTTTGTTTTTTTAATATTGCATTGTCTAAGTGTTAACAATTCACTTAAGTTTTTATCCACACTAATTGAATTAGTCCACAGTTTTAGTATTTTTTGATGTCTGAAACTAAATTTTTCTTTTTGTATTTTTTGACGCGTTTTACAAAAAAAAAAAACTAAAAAAGTTAAAAGTTAAGTGATCTATCTACTCACAAGTCACAAGTTTGTTTAGAAGCTCAAGTAACCTAGCTATGCATTTACTTGGTTTTCAAGTCACCTCTGTTTTGTCTTAGAGTTTCTATAAATACCACAATTTGTAGTGTTCTTTAGTCTCAAAACACACAAAATATCACTAGAAAACAAAACAAAACAACAAGAAAAATGGAGAGGTCAAGCAAAAGAATAACAAGAATGGAGAATCAAAGTGGAACACTTCCTGAAGATTTACAAATCGAGTGTATGCAAAAGCTGCCTCTGAAATCCTTAGTGAAATTCAAAACTGTCTCAAAGTATTGGAAATCCTCAACCGAAGAGAAATACTTCAAAGATTGTTACTTTGAAGAATCAAAGAAGAAGCCTCGAATGCTATTCGTGGTCTCGCGATTTTCTGACAAGAACCCTTCACTTGATTTGCTGATTCATTCTGTTTACCAAGAAGAGGAGCCATTGATGTTATCTGGTCAACAACAATTCCATATTCAAGCATATCCTCATAATCTGTTTTACGAACCCATGCGAGGCTTAAGCGTATGTCTTCTATCAAAAAACCAGTGTGTAATTTGCAACATGTGTGCCCAAAAGTTTGACCCTTTACCGGAGATTCAAGTGGATAAAGAGGCTAAGGTATATTGGTTTTTCGGATACGCTGAAGCCACAAAAGAGTTCAAGGTATTGTGTATGACAAAGAAGAATCCTAAGGATAAATCAAGAGGAGCTGAGGAACATCAAGTTTGCACGGTGGTATCGGGTAAAAGATCTTGGAGACGGATCATATGTAATGATGCGCATACTCCAACTGATCCAGCTGTAAGTCTCTATAAAGACGGATCATTGTACTATGAAGCTAAAAACACTCTAAAGAAGAAAGTGGTAATGAGGTTCGACATGAGTTCTGAAAAGTTTAGTGTCATTCAGTTACCTGAAATTAGCAACCTCCATAGCAACTATGGTTGGAAACTTGTGAACTATAAAGGTGACGTTGCCTTTGTGTTTAGCTTGGAGCATCACCACTCGGAATCTAGAACTATTCGGGTATGCGTTTGGAACGAAAATTCGAGAAAATGGTCCGATGAAGAGAGATTTGTGATAGACGACTGGAAAAAAGATGTCGGGATCCCGGATGAAACTAAAACGTTTGGCTTCGAAGGTGTGACTAGTAAAGGCGAGTTTGTTTTCGCTCTAAATAGTTTCTACAAAGGATCATTCTTTGTGGTTTACTACCATCCGGTCACAAGAAAACTCAGAAAATTTAAAGTCAAAGGTTTGACCGGAGCTGATGACGAAAGGGTTTGCACCTTTATGGATCATGTTGATAGTCTTATGCTTATCTAAGTAACAACAAGGTTGGTCAAATAATCGGTTTAATTAGTATCTTTCAAATAAATAGTACTATTAGCTAATTGGGACACTTGGTTTTCATTTCTCTTTGTCGTTTAATAATTTGGTTATGGTTAGACAATAATGTTCTGTTGTTGTTAATCTTTGCTAGTAATGGCTAAACTATAATTAATGTTCCATCTATTTAATTAGACTTTTTTTTATTTATATGAACCCATCAACGGCTACTCCTTTACCGCCAAAATACACATGTACCGCAATTCTTATGAATAGCACTAAAAAAAGTTTTTTTAACATAATTACCACACATTTTTAAAAGTTTTATAAATACCATTAAAAAGTTTTTTCTCATAAATACCACAAATATTAAATTTTCAAAATTACACCCAATACATTCAAAACTATACCTTATCCCCTTCAAAACTATACCTTAAACACTATATAGCGAATACAAAGGAAAAAAATTAAAATCTAAAAGTGTTAAAACTCTTTTTTGGTATTTGTGGTATTTTTGTAAATTACTACTTTTTGATGGTATTTTTTATATAACAAACTTTTAATGATATTTTTATTATAAGAAACTTTTTAATGATATTTTTATTATAAAAAACTTTTTAATGATATTTTCAAAACAAAAACTTATTTGGATGGTATTCTAAAGAATTTTTCTTAATAAATTGATTTGTGTTTCTTCATTGGAGATCACCGGTGGCGAAAATACGAATCTTGGCTATATATTAACCCTTGTGTGAATTTTAATCTAAACGATAAACTCGGGAGATCACCACTCTCTCTTCTCGTAGGAAACGCAACAGTGAACTTGTAGTCATTTGTACTCATTTTTCGAAATCATTTAAATTCTAATGTTATTCAACTTATCAATTTATAAGTTATATTTAAATACAGTTTGAATATTTTAAACATGTGAATATTATTTTCAATTGTATTTTTTAATTTATATTATACTAGATTTGTGTGATTAGATAATAATTTTTAAAAAATATAAATACTTAATTTATGTTCATTTTACAACATAAATAATAAAACAGAAAACAGTGTTAATGTGTTATCGCTTTAAAATATGTTTAAATTATAAAGTAAATAAAAAAAATAATCAATCAACCTTTTTAATGAAATGTAATGAATTAAAATGGAAAGTAAATAAAATATCTAACAGTTGTCTTACATGGACTATAAGGAGATCCTAAAACTATTACTAAACGCAAGCCCAATTTGTCTTTCAATTTTATTTTTTGAAATATTACTATTAAACTATTTTCTAAAACTAAACATAATTCAATTTATTTTTAATTTTACGTATTTTTCAAAATTTCCAATTAACTTTTTTATTTGGATTTTCTATTTAAATAGTGTTTAATTAGTGTTATAAGATGTTGATTTTATGTTTATGATTTATTTGGATGCAATGGTGTACGATTTTGAATGTGGAGTTTTCTGAAAACCAATTTTTATTGTTGTTGTTGTTGTTGTTTTGTTATTTTGTAGTAATATTGTTTGTGTATTTGATGAGACTAACGAAACCACTAATCTGGTATTTCATTTATTATCAATAGGAAAACTTAGCTTGAACTTCTTACTAAAGTTGTGGTCACTTTCGTTACTTTTTTAGTTACAAAACGCGTCAATAATTTATCTTAAAAATTAAATTAAATTTACACTAATCTGTACTAAGAAAATAAAATTCAGCTTGTTAAAACTTACTAAAACTATTGACCAATCAGTGTATAGATTTATTTGATCTCATATTGATTACAAGTCCTATTTCATGGTACACATTTATAGTTCGTTTACTTTACATAAAAAAAGAAAGTATTTTCTGTTTTATTTTAGTTCGTTTACATAAAGAAAAGAAAGTAAAAAATCTATTTTCCGTCTAAACTCTATTAGATTTTTTTGTTTTCCATTAATTAGGAAAGAAATTCAGACTACAACGAACATTAACAATATCATTTTAGTTTGGTTTCTTGTTTTTAAATTTGTGCTTTCGGTTTATTTAGGTTGTTGTTTAAATTCAATTATGCTCAGTCTAGAAAAGCCTAAAAAACTACAAAAAATAAGAATAACATTTTAAGATACCATGAAAAAAGTTTGTATGCCGAAAAATATCATTTTTTCTAGAATACTACTGGAAATCTTTTTGGACCAAATACCATAAACATTAAAAACAAATTTTAACAATTTAAAATTAAAACTTAAATATTTAGTTCATTTTTTAATATTTGTGGTTTAGTTTTGATGTGGATAAGATTTTGAGAGATTATAATTTACTTTTAAATTTTTTTAGCTAATTTAAATTTTATTGTGTTTCGGTCTACCATTTTTTTAATTATGGTATTTTTAAGGATTGCCCATAAAATAAAAAGAAAACTCCTTTTTACCAAAAAACTATAATTTGCTCTGAATATAAAAAATGCGTAGGATAAAAAAGCCAATTGCCTATATTCTTTTTTTTTTTTGGGTCAAAGCCAATTGCCTATATTCAAAAACTTCATTCCCTTGTTACGGTAACAAATAGGCGATAAAATATATTATTTATACTATTAAAAGGAAAACATTTTTACAAAGATGACAAAAAAAATTTGTAATTACAATGTAATGTCACTGCATTTTTAACATAACCTATGTTTTTGATTGTCTTTGCATGTTACAAATTTAAAATTAAAGAATGCACTAAGTCCATTAAAAAGGAATTCATAATGTAGTTAAAAAAAAATTCACTAATTAATGTTAATAAAAGTGTTAGCAAAAGTTACAAAACCAAGCCAAGAATATACCAAACTATGCTCCGGTAGCTACATATGAAAACTAAAAATCCTAAATAAAAGGACTACAAGTCTAGAAAAGAAACAAAAGTAACAAGACGAAGCTTTTGTATCACGAACACGAACAAGAACACGCACAAAAACGACTATCTATACTCGAAAATATAACCTCGAGAAGATACTATGGTCAAGAGCCCAAAAGAGGGAGACAAAAGCCCGCATAACTTGATTGTGGTAATCCAAAGCTCTTAGGAGACAAAGATCTTTGAACCGAAGGTATAACATAACATAACTTAGTCAACACCATCAAGTCTTCAACATCGAGTAATCCAAGAACCGCAAACCTTTACGGGGATGAGAGCGGATCAACAAACCCAAAGAGAAAGAAAATCTCCACGTCCTCTATTGATATAAGTAAACTTCTGAAATCATGAATCTCGAGCTTCTTTTGTAAAGGTAAACCACATCCATCGAAAAGAGCAAAATGGATTAATGAGAACACTAAGGTCGAAAAAATCGATAGATAATTGAAACCGGAAAAGAGGAACCAATCTAACATCGACCAAATCTGATACAAATATAATAAAAGTTGATAATAGTTTTTATATCGAAATTTAAAAAAATGGTCATTCGAAAATAATATCTACAACAATCTAAACTTGTTTTATTTTTTTTTTGCCACTTAAGTGCACTCACTTGTTTTCATGAGTCTTGATTTTTGAATATGTGGATTCAGGCAAGGGACATATATATTAGACGACACAAGAAAATTATAAAAGATGGTAGTCTTTCCAAAACATTAACTTACGGTTTATACAAAACAAGTAGCAAAATCGGAAGAAAAACACAACACACACAAGAGAGTTCAATTTTCGGGAGGAAATGATAAACAAGTGAAAACACTTAATAAGACAATACAAAGTTTGCATTTTTAGTGAAGACTGCGCATGATGCCGTGTATGTATCCTCCTGTCATGATGAAAGACATCAAGGAAACTACTCCTGCTGGAAATATCTTCTTCGAACCCATGTATCGGCTCCCCATCACCCACGTTAGCGCGCCCGCCATCACTTTTTTTTTCATCACAAGAACAAAATAAATGATTCAGGGGAATTCAAAAATGACATTTAAACCACTATCTACTCGTCTATCGGATTTATATATAAATATTTTGCTTACCTACGCCAATGGTTGATGCAAGAACGGGTTTAGTTGGGAGTTCGCGGAAGACATATAACAGAACAGCAGCAGACAGCCCACCTGCAAGCAAAGATTTCTGGCTACCGCTCTTCATATAACCCATCAGCCCGCCAACTACATCCAAAACCCCCATGTAAATAGTCAATACAATGTGAGTGATATACTAGTAAGTCGTATCAAGCAAAATATAAGAATAATGGGCAGAGCTTGCAAAAGACTATAAGCGTTTTAATGGTGAAATCAATTCTATATGAAGACAAAGCAGGTACGAACCTTCTAAGCCCTACAAAAATTCAACAAACCGATAAAAAGTTGAATCTCACCTCCGACGAGAAAAGCGTAAGCAAGAGTCAACTTCTGCGACATAGACAAAGGCGTATTCTTCTTGCCATCATTTGCATCCTCGCCATCGTCTCCTTTGCCATTTCCATCGCCGCCGCCGTTGCCTCCTCCTCCTCCTCTTTCACCACCAAACTTATCACCTCCAATTCCACCTCCGTTGCCGATTGCAGGCTCGACTTCAACAGCTTTAACTCCAGAATCGACGCAATTAGCAGTAATAGTGGTGATCTTAGGGTGAAAAAAAACAAACCGAGAATAAGCCTTTGTTAGTGAACTAATTCTTGATGATCTTAGTGATACTAATTCTTCAGTTGCAAAGAAACCCAACCTTTGGTATTTTCTCACCAAAGTAACTTCCTGACACGACTCGCAGAAGTGCCCCATTGCTATATACAAAGGTGAAAACATGAAAATATTCAGTATCAGAGATATGTCATATCCCAAAACATATAATCAAAACATAATATATATATTAAAAACCATTCCTTTGCAAGTAGCTCCTTGAGGTAACTAAAAATGCCACATAAGAACAGTATTATAATTTCAAGAATCATTCACCCAAGAAAAAACTCCTTTCTATCACATGACTATTCTACAATATATGTGATAATATCTCATCTCAACATCCTAACAAACCCGATTTAGACAATTTATCTCAACAACAAAAATGTGAAATGCAAAATCATAAAAAATGGATAAAAAACAACATTCAATTTTGTAAAAAATCAACTAAGCCACTACTAATTCGTATACAGGACAGTCAAAAACTTGTAAACAAACAAAATAAAAAAAGTTAATTAAATGTATGCAAAATATCAGATTAGTCGAAAATACACATTCGTGGAGATATAGAGAGATAAAGAATCTATATAATCACTACTATACAGTTGGAATATTGCAGCAAAGCGCTTACCTGTAGGTGAGCTTAGGCACAGATCCGGAGAAGTTAACAATGGCAGGATATTTCTTAAAACTGGGAAGACAAGATTCAAGGCTACTTGTGTAGTATGTCTTAGAGAGAGACAAGGCTTGAGGATGTCTGCAAATCGGAGTCCAGGGAGTGAATTTGGTACCCAGAAAATTCGAAGTCGGTGAAGGAAACTCCATTCTTCTGATTTACAATTTCGCCTTGTTTTTCTTGGATTAGGTCAAAGTTTAACTGAAAAGTGAAAACAAATTTTGCCTTGTTTTGTAATTTTTTTCGTGAAGTATGGTAATATGTAAATTATAATCTTGTCATTATTTTTGTTCTATTTCTAATTTGTTGGATGCAAACATATATTTTTTAGAGTACGCTATTTTCAATTTATTCTTTACAAAATTATATATAATTCTAATTCAAACTTTTACATAATTACACCCTTTTCACATTTTAAAATGTCGATTTACCCTTAAAAGATTTGCCAAAATTAATTTTTTTATTTGGATTTACTAATTAATGTTTAGGATTTAATATTAAAGAGAGTAAGGTGTAGTGGATCGAGTTTATTTAGATTTAATTTTTTATATTTAGACTAGTTTGTGAAAATGACTTTGGAATGATGTAGTTTTGTGAAATGCAATTGAAAATGTGTAGTTTTGTATTTTTCCCTTATTTTATTATTTTCGCATACGACAATTAGATAACTACACATTTACATTTCGTTTTACAATACTACATCACTTCAAAGTTAGGTTACGATTTACTACCACCTTATAGTGAAATAAACATTAAAATAGCAATTTGTAGAAAAATAGTATCGTATTTTTATAAGTATAATAATATTCCTTATTCAAGTAGAATTATCAATTATACATGAAATGTTTAATAAGTACTTAAATATTGTTCGTTTCTATTAATTATATCAATATATTTTGAGAAATTCAAAAAACTACACCCTTTGAAATCCTTATTAACAAACCTACACATGATTCAATTTTTTAAAAAACTTATAGATTTTTGAAATTTTAAATTGCTAAATTATCCTTAAGAATATAGGAGAATTACAAAAATACATATTTTTATTGCATTTCAAAACTACACTTAAATACTATTTAGCGAATCAAAATAAAAAGATTTTAATTTTGGTAATTTTTAAGGGACAATTACAAAATTAAACCTTTTGAATTGCATTTCACAAATATATCATTTCAAAGTCAATTTTCAAAACTACACCTACATATTCAATATTAAATCCAAATAAACTTTATCTACACAATCTTACCCTTATTTCAAATTTATTTGCAAAAGTTATCAAGACATTAATTGACCGGTTAGTTATAAGCCTAGCTAGCTAATTTTGGCTTTAATTTTGTTCTAGTTAGTTTTGTTCAGGCGCTTTTTTAATATGTTAATTTTTTTGTTTGGTTTTTATTTTACTATTATAACTAGGATTTAACCTGTGGTATACCACGGATTTATGTTTTCCTTAAAGTTTATATATTTTTATATTTAATTTAGAATTTTGTGTAAATTTGTATTATAGAATATTATAGATATATTTAAAATATGTAATATTAGAATAACATATTATTATTATTTTAAGTTTTTTTGTGTTTTTTTAGAAACGACCCGTTAATAAATATATATATATATATATATATATATATTCTAGTCACTACCCGTTAACAAATAATTATTAACAAATAACTATTATGATAGTGAAACCAAGTTAAATTATAAGAAATATGAAATTGTAATCTTTATACACCAAATAGCGAAATTAAATAAAAAGTTGTAATCTAAAATAAAATAAAATATTAGTTAAACATGTTTTAGATTTTGGGTTATTTTTGTTAAAATAATCTATTTTTTTTGTCAAAAACCTTTTCTAATGCTTTTGTGATGTTAAATAAAATTTTAATGATATTTTTGTTCTAAAAAACTATGTAATAATGTATATAAGTGAATTACATATTTTCTTATTTGATTTTCCCAATTAGTTTTACATAAATATTTTAACAATTGAATCCTATATCTGGAAAATTTTAATGTTTCCTTATATTAGTTTTGCAATTAAATGGATAAATATATTTCCTTTTATTCATAATGGCACAATGTGTAATTTTAAATAATTTTTTGGATATGTTCAAATTACTACTTCAAAAATAATAATATAGATATAGAAAAAATTAGGAAATCATGTACATTTTTGGATTTTAATTTGCAATACGGTGATTTGTGTTTCAAAATTAGTAATTATGTGATTTTGCTTCCATTTGTTTTTTTATGACAGATATACCCCTCTGCGTGTTCTCACAGGTTCATGAATATTCATAAGTTGTTTGTTTCATATTTTTCATGAATTACTTAATCAGACTATGAATGTTCACAATGTTGTTATGCATATTAATTTATGTTCGTGAATATTCACATATTCACATATACATGAATGTTCATGCATACACATGATGAATGTTCACACAGCCTGACTAGAAAGTTCAAAGTTATTTTTGACTTTTTAACATAAAAAATCATATAAATTCATATACAAAAATCACCCTATTGACAAATTAAAAAATAAAATGTACCTAGTTTACTAAATAATTCAACTCTATAATATATGATCAATAAAATTTGATATTTACATTCTTGGTGTTGGTTTATTTTTTGCACATTGCACTTAAAAGTGTATATGAATCTTTTCTTTTCTGTTAAAGATAAGTGTATTTGAATATTAAACAATCAAATGTAGAAAAAAAATTTACTAGTTAATGTCAAATAAAATTCTAAGAAAATCTAGAAATTAGCATAAGCACATGTGTTATTTCTTAAAGTGTTTTTGTGAGCCTTTGAAAACACTTATTAATTAAAAGATAACACAGACATAGTAAAAGTCATAATCTCATACAAGATTGTGATGTTGCGTAGTGTAAGAAGAAGACATGTTAATAATTGCATCTTCTGATGATTCATTATTGGGATCATTATCATAAGGTCCAAATGTGGGCATTTCACAATATCTCCATTTTCTTTCAAGTTTTGAAAGAATCTTCATTATGTTCAAATCTCCTATCACAATGGTTTTAAAATGAAGAATTCGCAAAACTACACCCGTTCTTCCATTCCTTTACAAAACTTTATTTAATTCAATTTTTTCACATATTTACGCTCTTTCAAAATTTTAAAAGCTTGATTTACCCTTTATACAATTATCAAAATTAAAATCTTTTCATTTGAGTTCGCTAATTAGTGTTTATGGTATACTATTAAGGGGATAAGATTGTGTGGGTAAGATTTATTTGGATTTAATTTTTAGTGTTTATGTGTAGTTTTGTAAAATTATTTTGAAATGGTGTAATTTTATAAAATATAATTCAAATGGTGTAATTTTGTAATTCTCCATTTTAAACTTCAACACCTACTTTTCGTTTTTATAATCCTCCAGGTCGTCTTCTCTTTTTTCCAAGTATTATTCAACATGTATTCACAATTTATTATCTACAATGGTTTTGTTTGATAAAATTCAACATCATATCCCCACTAATTTCTTTAATTTTTTTCTTGTATTTTTATAAAATAATTTTTTTCATGAGTATAAAAATGATGAATTTTGATATAAAAATTATAAATAGAAAACAAATATTTATTATGAAAAAATGATGTTAAATTATTTAGGTGAAAAAACAAGAAGAATTCACAAAACTACACTATTTTATCCCTTCTTTCACAAAACTACACCTAATTCAATATACATAATTACACCCTTTCAAAAATTTAAAAGTTTGATTTACCTTTTAAAAAATCACCAAAATTAAAATATTTTCATTTGGGTTCGATAATTTAGGGTATAATATTAAGAGGGTAAGATTGTGTGGGTAAGATTTATTTGGATTTAATTTTGAATGTTTAGATGTAGTTTCGTAAAATAATTTTGAAATGGTATAGTTTTATGAATTGTAATTCAAATGGTGTAGTTTTGTAATTCTCCCAAAAAAACAATCCATATAACCCACATAAATTTTGCAAGTTAATGTCATGTATCACAATTTGTCTCTCTCTCTGCCGATTCAACATCAATCCACGTTAACATTTTTTATTTTTATTTTTTTTTATTTTTTTTATAACAACATTTTTTATTTTTCAACTCACCATTGTAAGGATTCAACATTCCATTGTAAGTAGTTTTAGTTCCCTTCTTTTATATCCATAGTAATTGTTGTTATCCCTACAATATAAATAAAAAATGTTATATATGGCTTTGAATTTAAGAAAAATATGTAAGACCATTAACATCAACACATTTTAAACCACATCTAAGTTGTGGGATCCACCATTTTTTAAAAAAATCACCTCTAAAAAATCTAATATAAGAGATGCATCCTTAACTATTCGCGGGCCCCACTGCCACGTGGCGACCCGCGATTGGTCCGTTTCCTTTATTTATTTTTTTGCAAAAAATAAAAAAAATATATAAAAAAATTTCTTAAGAGGTTGTTTTTTAAAATCTATTGATATTAATGCTCTAAGAGTTGCCGTATAAAATCCAAGAACTATTATTAACAAAAAAAACCAAGAAAAGAGTTATTTCTTTTTTTTGTCAAACAATATCAAAAAGGTTTTTTTGTTTTATTTTTTCCAATAAACTTTTTTACAAATTATTTACATTAGTCAACTTTTTTGTATCTTTGTTTTTTTGTCAACATAACTATATTTTCTAATAACTACATTTTGTTGATTTTAACAAAAAAAAACTAGTTGTTATATATAATTTATACAAACAAGTTTTGTTTTCCTTTTAAAATCATATAATTTCAAATAGTATAAAAGAAAAACCTACATATTGTTGAAATCATATATTATCATATCAATTTATGTTACATAAAACTGAATAAACATATTAATGCGGTTATTATCTATATCCTTTAAATAGAAATACTAGTAGGAATACCATGTATTATCATTTTAAAAACCAAAATATTACCAGGAATTCATTTTATAGTAGGAATACCATGTATTATCACTTTAAAAACCAAAAATATTTTTCAGGAATTCATTTTATAAGATAACAACAAAAAGCCTTATATATACACAATATTATATGATTTAATCTCAACGAAGAAAGAGAGAGAGAGAGATATAGCTAGGTCAAGAGTAGGCATTGCCTTGTGTTTTACGTTTTGTTACAACTTCTTAAAGATAATGATTCGTAGCGACTTCAAGTTTCATCCAACAGAGGCAAAGTTGGTGGATTATTATCTACGCAACAGAGTATCAACAGGACAAGAAGGTTTCATAAAAGACATCAAACTCTACGAACACGCGCCGTGGCTTCTTCCACACGTAACCAATGAACAATTCCCTATAAACAGTTGGTTCTATTTTGTAAAGAGAGAACGCCGACATGGCAAAGTACCCAAACGTACAGTACGAGGAAGTGGAGGCAACTTAGGAGGGACATGGACAGCTTCTAACGAAAAGGAAAAGAACATAGTTGACCACAACAATGTTTTGATTGGTCGTAAACTCGGGCTATCATACCACAAGAACGTACAAGACATGTCAAAGAGTATTACTACGGGTTGGAACATGAAAGAGTATTGTCTAGCAAGTGGTCTTGTTGATGAACCGTTTCAAGAAGTTGTCTTGTGTCATGTCCGTGTGAAAAACGACGTTCCCGAGGAGTTTAGGTTTAGACCACAACTTGAGAACAATAACAATATGGTTAATATTTATCACCAAGACATGGATGATGATAGGCTAATCTTGGACGGTCGTGATTTCAATGGTGTGTCCACTCAACATGAGATTCCTCTAGACCAAGAAGAGGATCTGCCAATTATGGTGAAGAAATCGAAAACATAGTCGAAGAAGAAGAGGATCAACATTGGTGAATCGACTCTTCTCCACACAGGCCACATGCGGACTCTTCTAGGCCAAGGCGGAGATTATAGTTTTGTCCAAGATATCGAAAACTCGCTTGAAGTAGAAGAGGATGGCATTGGTGAATCGTCCACACAACATGAGACTCTTCTAGGCCAAGGCGGAGATTATAGTTTGGTCCAAGATATCGAAAACTCGCTCGAAGTAGAAGAGGATCTCATTGGTGAATCGTCCACACAACATGAGACTCTTCTAGGCCAAGGCGGAGATTATAGTTTTGTCCAAGATATCGAAAACTCGCTTGAAGTAGAAGAGGATGACATTGGTGAATCGTCCACACAACATGAGACTTCTCAAGACCAAGACGAATTTGATAGTTTTGCCCAAGATATCGAAAACATGCTCGAAGTAGAAGAGGAACTCCTTGGTGAATTACCCAGACAACATGAGACTCTTCTAGGCCAAGTCGGAGATTATAGTTTTGTCCAAGATATCGAAAACTCGCTCGAAGTAGAAGAAGAACTCCTTGGTGAATCACCCAGACAACATGAGACTCTTTTAGGCCAAGTCGGAGATTATAGTTTTGCCCATGATATTGAAAACACGCTCGAAGAAGAAGAAGATCTCATTGGTGAATCGTCCATACAACATGAGACTCTTGAAGGCGACGGTGAAAATAATTTTTTTGCCCAAGATCTCGAAAAAACGCTCGAAGTAGAAGAGGATGTCATTGGTGAATCGTCCACACAACATGAGACTTCTCAAGACCAAGAAGAATTTGATAGTTTTCTCCAAGATATCGAAAACATGCTCGAAGAAGAAGAAGAAGAAGAAGATAAAGACGCTACACAACACGAGACTAGCCTTCTCGGACAAGGTCTAGATTATTTTGCCACGGTGGAAAACATGCTCAAAGAAGTAGATGATCCATTATTCACGGATAATTTAGAAGATGAATTTGATGAGTGTGTAAGGATGTTACGAAGCGGTGGTCACGAGGATGGTCTTGTATCCATGGAGCCACATAGGTGTGTCCAAGAAAGTAACAACATAGATCAAGTCCTTAATGTCGTTGACCAAGAAGCAGGCATAAGTCAACCACGAGAACAACAACATGAGATGAAGAGTCTCGTTGGGAAAAAAAGGAAAGTCCATGACACTAATCACAAGAGCAAAAAAAGATGTAAACATAAATAATTAACTTAGTTTTTTTTTTTTGTTTCTTCATGGGTTAAAGCCTTCGTATGCTTTGTTTCTCTTTGTAAATTTGTACGGTTCATTATTTTTGGCAAGAGTCAAAATGATAATATAATAAATTCAGTTTCATATTATCAAAATCGCCTAACATGGGTTTAATTCTTTACTTAACACATCTTATTTTATATTAGAATTGGTTATGTTTTTGTTTTCGGTCATCAAATTAAAGATTTATGCGATAATTTCTTGAAAACCTAGTAATTATGTGTAAAATGGTGGGACATAGACACCTCCAAAACGTAGATTTATTTTCTTGGAGAAGCAAAGGATGGTTTTAGAGCTTTTTTAAGTATGTTTAATTAATAAAATTAGGTGCAATTTCACGTGAGACAAACATTAGGTTTAGGGTTAGACCTCCGGTGGAAAATGTTGGATGAAGTTTTTGAGAAAATGCACTTGGCTATATCTCAATTAACTATCTTAATTAAAATTCATCATCATATATATAGTATATACTATAATGTCTTGGTGATATATTAATGTTCCATTTAGGGTTATTTTGAACCTCTCATGCAAAGATCGTAACAATATAGTTCTTGGATTAGCAAAAGAATATATATTATGTGAATGATTCAACTACAAAAAAAAATCGTTCGATCTCATAGTATATATTTATATGTTTTAATTTTGTAACATAATGATCCTAATTGGTAAAATCATTCTAAGATAAAAGTATGTTGATTGACAAAAAAAAAGAGAGAATAATGTGCCAGAATTGCGAGTACTGGAAATGCAACTCAAGGACAATATCAAAGGTTATTAAAATAAACTTTTTCTTCTACTTTTGATAGGTGTTTACTTTCGTTTTTTATAAAGATCAATTTTCTTGAAATTATACTTGAGAAAATTGATTATATTATTTTTCGGTTTTTCCCACCATATTATAACATGTATTATGATATTTGGCAGTGCCGAAATTAATGAAACTAAATCGGCTGCAATACTTCAAATTATTAGAATACTTTAATCACAGTTTCGTTTGTATATTTTCGTGCTTCTTTTTCTCTAATAGTGTTAATGTCTTATCTAGGCCTTGGCATTCGGGTATTCGGTTCGGTTCCGGGTCCGAAATTTCGGTTCCGGTTCGGTTCGGTTCTTGAATCTATTACCCAATCACTACTTTTCAATATTTCGGTTCGGTTCCGGTTCGGTTCCTATCGGTTTCGGTTCGGTTCGGTTCTTTGTTTGAGAAACCGAAAAATACCCGAAATTTTCGGTTCCAATTCGGTTCCAGTTCGGTTCCGGGTATTTCAAATCAAAAATAGAAAAAAATACCCGAAAACATAAAATATACCAAAAAAAAGTTCATAAAAATACTCAAAATTATGAAAAAACCCGAAAATTGAAAAAAATACCCAAAAACAAAAAAATACCCGGAATAGGATAATAAAAAATACCCGAAGTTAGAAAAATAGCCAAAAATACCCGAAAATATAAAAAATACTCAAAGTATATAAAAATATTTCGGTTCTTCGGTTCTACCCATGGGTATTCGGTTCGGTTCCGGTTCTACCGATACCCATGGTTCTTAAGTTTAGGAACCATCGGGTATTTAGGGTGGAACCGAAATCGGAACCGGAACCGTTTTTTTCGGTTCTTCGGTTCCGGTTTTTCGGTTCCGGGTATTTTGCCCAGGCCTAGTCTTATCTAGAGGATTATCTAGAATTTTATAATGGAGAGGCAAAATCGTCCAAAATTATTATAAATATATCTAAATTTTGGATCATATACTATTCATTGTTGCAAATTAAGTCTGTAAGGACTATATATACAAATATAAATATTCAAGAGATACAAAGGGGAAATTTGTTGTGTAATAGAAAATGAGTAAAATGTCGAAAAATGATATATATATATGAATATATGACAAATATATACATAGAGGAAACAAATGTATACATTGAATATATATAATGAAAGATCATTTAATGCAAAGTAAAATGCATTAAATGGTTTTGATTTCTTTCTCATACACACTTTTTAAAACACAAATTACACTTTAGAGCACTTTTTTGACATAGATGCACTTTATTGTTATAAAAGACTAAATTACCCATCAATTCATTTATTCTACATAAATTTCACAATCATTTTTTTTTTCATTTTTCTATTTTGCATTCTAATTTTAATTTTCTAGGGTAATATAAAATAATTTATTTTCGTATATTGATTTATAAAATTTTAATATCTATATTTAGATATCCACTTTTATATATTTTATTTATGAATGAATCAATATTTGTTGACAACTAGTCAATATCTAATTTTTGTATATGTCCACATAGAATTGTACAAATGTTCAAAGTATAATGGACGAGTTTAAATTTTATTCCAATGAGTTTATATATCATAGACAATTCATATGATGATTTGTGTTCAAATTTAAATAAATTTTGTAGTTAAAATTATATGATGGTTCATGTTCAAAAATGAATAAATAGGTTTTAATAATGAATTTAAAACATTTATATGTTTTGATGTACATTGTAATTTTCATGTTTTCACTTATTAATATCAACATGTTTCATTCACATTTATTAAGAATATTACAAAAACATATGAGAGTGTAAATACTAAATATAAATTACTTATGTAAATAGATATATGATAAACACAAAAATTATGGAAATAATATATTTTAGAATAAATTAAAATACATTTACGAAATTGTACAAAAGTATGTCCACATAACATAAAACGTATCCACAACTTTCGGTACACAACGTTGTGTATCCACAACTTTCGGTACACAAGGGTAAAACTGTATTTAAAAAAATAAAAAGTGTAAAAAGTGTCTCATATCAAAAAGTGTCTTATTTTGATATGCAAGTGTTAAAAAGTGTTTCATTGTGTAAATCATTCTATATATTTTCTTTTGTTTTGTTTTCATTTACTCTTCTTCTTCATTTTTTCCCTTTCTCTCTCTTTCTTTTTTTATCTCTCCTCTCTCTTTCTTTTTTATCTCTCCTTTCTTTTCTTTTCTCTTCGTTCTTTTTCACTTATCTCATCTCTTATTTCATAAAATTCACAAATTGAATCTAGAGTTAAATTTATATGTTTAAATAGTGGATTCGAATATTGTACAATGTATAGTTTTACTTTTACAACAATATGTACATATGCATACCTAGATAATAAGACATATGAACTGTACACATATGCATGTACAACTGAATATATCGTTTATATCATCCAGTGGATAATTTGACTATCCACTATAGTGGACAACATGATAATAAGTCTGGTTATCCACTGAATTGTACATATAAAGTTGTACAAGTGAGTTGCTGAAGTAAGTTATCCACTGGATAGTCTAGTTGTTCACTGGATAGTCTAGTTGTTCACTGGATAGTCTGATTGTCCACTTAATTGTACATATAACGTTTTACAAATCAGTTGTTGATATAAGTTATCCACTAGATAATTTGGTTTTCCACTGGATAGTCTGGTTGTCCACTAAATTGTACAAATAAAGTTGTACAATCAATTGTTTAAGTAATTCATTCACTAGATAGTCCGGTTGTCCACTGAATTGTATAAATAAATATTATTTATACGTACAATTGCATAGTTAGATTGTCCACTGATTATTATTATAACTGATTAGCATTATATTATATTTATTAAATTTATAAGAAAATGTACAAATTCACTACAAATTGGACTAATTAATTCAAATTTCTAATTTTGTAAAATGAAGTAGAGAATAGAGAGAAAGAAAGAGCAATGAAAGAGAAAAATGTGAAAAAAATAATTAAAAAAGAAGAGTGTAGAAAGAAAAATAGAAAGAAAAAACCAAAAAAAAAAGTATCGTGAAAAAAGAGGAAGAAAGAGTGAGAAGAGAGTAAATTGATTTTGGAATTAATTAAAATTCAAATGACACAAACATAATATATGCTTACTATATACCATTGTGGTACTAGCTAATAAACGTAAATACTTACTTCAAATGGATCCCACGGTCCAGTCTGCAATTAGAAATAGTGAATGATCTACTTTTTCATTATTTATCAAAAAATGGTCCAAATAGACAATTTATTCGAAAAAAAATTGATTGTTATTTACGCAGATTAATAAGAGAGAATAAAAATAAATATTCATTATCAAATTTGTTAGGGAGTTATTGTGTTCTATAATTTATTAAGTCCTTTTTGTCAACGTTTGAGTCACAAATAGCCGGTCCATTAGCCAATTATACACAAACGTAGGCGCGGGGAATCGATCCCGGGTGGGGTGGTGCTACCTGCCTCAAGTGGACTTATGACTACCACTAAACCAATACCACTTCCCCTAATTCCTTAAGTCCTTATGAATAGGAATTGTGTGAAATATTTTTTCCTAATAAATGGTAAAACAGAAGAAGAAATGACGAGGAACACGTTATTCCTCAGTATTCCTCGGTCACTAGTTACACATTTAGCAAATTTTTCCATGACTTTGTATACGGCAACAAATTCACTCTTAAAATAATAGCATTGAAACTAATTCTTTCAAGATTTCTAAATCCAAACAAAGATTTCTAAGGGTTCATGACTCATTTATTTGTTTGTTTCCATTGACTCAACTTTTTAAATAAATAGAATCAACTAAATTGGATAAAATAAAACAATGACTAACATAACAATATCACATTGTCAATTAATACAATCTTATCTATTTGATATCTCAGGTTCATCGTTGTTGCCTTAGTAACGGCTCATCTCACTTGACAACATTCTCAGGCGTTGGACTTCTGTCTTTAAATGGTTCGTCATGGCTTCAACAACAAAAGGAACACAAACACATACACACAACACAAAGTATTTAATTTTGAGATAAAATCTGTGAAACTTCAACCAAAAATGTTTAATTTTGTATACATGTGGCAATCCATTTGCATCCTAAACACTAAGTATTTTCTATATAACGAAGAAAAACAACCTATTTAATGTTTTTCTTTACTAATGTAAAAGTTGTATAATATAGAGAAATCTAGCGTTTATATATATTATCTAGTGGCTCAATTTCAAAATAACCAGAAGAAATATATACATGAGGAGGTCATATTAAATCTTACTCCCTTTGTTTCAAAGAGTGTCATTTTAGAGAATTATTTTTGTTTTAAATTGCCTTTTTAAGTATTATATGCATGTGACCAAAAAAAAGTATTATATGCATAAATTAAATGAGTTTCGACTTGTCTGTTCTTTATTCTATTGGTAGATTTAGGCATATTTAATAATGTTTTTTTATGGAAAACGGAAATTCTTTAATATGTGTGCAGAACTCTAAAGTGACAATTTGTTTAAAACGAAATGACCATATGGTCTAGCAAATATAAGGAGTTGCTACCGTTACGGAGTTGGGATTGCATCTCTAATTCTCGAAGACGAGTCATGAGTTCCTCCTTCTCGACCTTGAGCGTCACTCTATTTTCCTACAAACAACAACAACAATATATATATATATATATATTATGATAAGTACATAGATGGATTGGTAATTTAGGTGATTATTATGTATGTGCTCTCACATGCAGAGTGGTGACTTGAGTAGACAATTTAGAGTTATCTAAACGAAGAGTCTCTATTTTGTTTTCCATTTGCTTCATGTTCATCTTCTTTTTCTCCTTTGATTTTTTAGACGCTAGTCTGTTTTTCAATATTCTACAAATAGACAAAAAAACAAACAAACAAGAATCATATATATAATATGGATAAAACAATAAAATAAATATGATAAAGACATAAAACAAAACAAAACAATTGTTAGTACCTTCTGACATTTTTAGGATCAGAAATAGCTAAATCTTTAAGTTTGGGCTCAATCATATCCATTTCAGATTCTGTGAACTTTGCATCTGACATCTCATAAAAAGAATGTTCCTTTAGGTCTGTTTTTGGGTTATTCCCAACAACCATTTCTATTGGCTTTGCGGTTATTAGTTTAGGAGAGTTTTGTGCTATTAACATGTCTATCCCTGAAGTAATATCACTTTTCGCCCTTTTATGATGACCATTTCTCGGTGGCCTCCCGTACGGTTTAGGAGGCAACAAAGAAGACTGAGGAAGGAACAACGACTGAGATACCGACCTCGATAGACATGGACCTACTCTGTTGAAATCCAGTGACCTAGTCTGGTGACGGGTCACTAGAATATGAGAATATGGTGAAACGGGTGGTAAGGGGATATTTGTTGCCGATAGAGGTATGTTACCGTTCACCCCAAAGCCGATGTGGCTAAACTGATTTTGAGGACACGGCGGAATGGATTGGAAAGAGCTTTGGACAGAGGGATATTGCGGTAAGTTGGCTATATTGGCGCCGTCATTGTGAAAATGATTAGAGAATTGGGTGGTGGATCCATCAAAATCCATATGATCATAAGGAAGGTTATCGAAACGGTGTTGATTCATTGTTTAAGTAATGGAATCTCTGCATTGCATCATATCGAAAACGAAATCAAAAACCAATTAACAAAAGGATTAAAAAAGAGTAACACCACTACACACATCCCTATCATAATCAAAATTGAGAGATTAATTAAAAAAATAAAGAAACCGAAAGTAAAGAGCAAAATTAAAGAGTAAGTACCTTTAGCTTAATGGAAAGACAAGAGAGAGTGAGTATGTATTGTGTAACATATTAGACGACTTATAAATAATTAATTAAGACAAGACTCTTGTATTAATTAATTAGCACAATAATTAAAAAGATTCTATTGTACCTATACATTTTTGTTTCTTTCCACCACATAAACACCATTCACCAATCCATTCCAAGTTTTACCTTTTCTGCCTCATTTATTATTTTAATATACGACAAAACTTCATTATTATTTTTATTAATTACTCAAAATTAGTGAGTTATTTTACAAGCGTTATTTACTTTCACATTTGAGTTACCTTTTTATTTAGAGTTTTAAATTTTGAAAACAAGTACACACTTTTTCACAATCTATATGTACTCTATTATCAATACTCCCTCTGTTTTGTTATATAAGATGTTTTAGTTAAAAGCACAAATATTTAGGTATCATTTATGTTTCTTATTTTCTACAAAAAAACATTATTCATAGCTAAATCAAAATAATTCAACCAATCATACAAAAGAATGCATAATTCAATTAATTACATTACACTAAATATAATTAATTTTTGCTTTGAAACTCTAAAACATCTTATAAAATGAAACAAACCAAAAACACTAAAACATCTTATATAAGTAAACAGAGGGAGTATATATTATTATTGAATGTTAGATTTTAATTCATAGTTTGCATTTATAACATTTCAGAGAGAAAAAAATATTATGTACAATGTGGACACCAAATTTTTAGTTTAAATAGTTCATGTATTTATAATTTAACAATAAAAGTCTTGAATTTTTTTAATCGATTTTTGATAGCGAAAAACGACAATCTCATCAAATTTATTAATCTACTAACCGATAATTAAAACCTAAATCGATTTACTTAATTTTCCATTGTTCTAATTAGTCATGCTGATACACACCTTACCAAAAAATTATGTTGATACATAAAATTTTTTTATCCGATTCTTAATCGATGGATATAATGCGTTCAAAAATATTATTTGGTGCAATCATGAAAAAATAAAAATATTATAAGATTCTATGTATACAATGTTGTTAAGTTTTAGATACATAAATTTACATTTCAATAGTAATCATAATAGTTTACAAGTATTTCTATAATAACTTTCTTATATGAAGTCGCCTACGATAGTGTAGGTTTGGCTAATGGGCCGGCCATTTGTGGCCCAAATGTTGACAAAAAAAAAACTTTCTTATATGAAGTAAATCTTTTTATGAAATGGACGATACATCCTCATTCCTTAATAAAACCAATTAACTAGTGTCATTAATGAAACCTTTTTCATATTCTAATTTTTAATTATACTTTTAACATGCTCTAAGAATATTCGTTCATAAAATTTTAACCAAAAAAAAAAAGAATATTCGTTCATCATTTAATTTTGTTAACTATTTTGTATGGCTTACATTTAATACAATTATTATTGTAGTTATTGTAATTAATAATGGAAAAACCGTTACAATTAAAATTGTTTATAAATAACACTTACTAGTTTTGGTTGAAATTGTCATAAAACGTGAGGTTATTCCTCTCCTTTTTAAAAGAACGAGGTTTTTTGTCCTTTTGGATTTAAAATAAACTAGGTAAGTACCCGCGCCTTGCGCGGGACATGATATTCATAAATAATATTAAGTAATATTATGGAATAACATGAATTGATCAATTTAATGCTAAGCATTTAATCCGAGATCCGGAACCTAAAACCCAATCGATCCAAAAAATCTGGTTTGCTCCGGTTTCGTTATCATATTATCCTATCGGATTTAAATATATTCTAACTCATCTTTCCGTTCTAACCCGAACCGACCCGAAAAATTCGGTTATGTCCGGTTTCGATTCTCATATTATCCTATCGGATTTTAATATTTTCTAACTCGGGTTTCCGTTCTAACCCGAACAGACCGGAGGCCCAAATTGTACTCGAATAGACCCGAATATACAAATATTATAGTTTTAATAAAGTAATTTGGATTTTAGTAGGCTATTTCAATTTTTTGTGGGTTTTATGAATAAGCCGAACCAAAATCTGAATCGAACCTTAATTACCCGAAATAAGACCCAAAATTCTTACTAACAATATGAAAAACCTGAAAATTTGTACAAAAAACCCGAACCGAATAATATTTGGTTCCATATCAGGTTTTGTTAAAATTATGAAACTCGATATGAATCCGAATGGGTTCGAACTGAAGGGAACCGCATTTGTAAATAACTCGAACGAATCCTATATTCTCTAACCCGAAAAATCCGAACTCGAATGAGCCGACCTAAACCCGGCCTGAAAACCGAATGCTCATGCTCCAATCCAGTAATCAAAATTTCCGATACCCGTTTGTCAGTTTATGAGGCATGTATGTATGAAATATCCAGTATCGAAAGTCAAAATAACTAATTAAACTTTGCACACCTATTCAAAGAAAAAGATCCTCATTATGCATAACCCGGTAAATGAAGGCGTAATCTATTTACCGAAATTCGGAGGTCCATTAGACGAAGACCCACTTTAAAGATTTTGTATGTGATAAAATCTTATTTATAATAGAAGATTTCTTATTTTGTTTCTATTGTTTTCAATGTGGGAGAAATTTAATTCTTAAAACTTTTATATGTGGGCCTAAATTCGTTGGATCTGGAATATAATTTATAGAATCCGTCGAACAAAATTTTTTCAAAAATATAAGGACTAAAACGCAAATAAATAAAAAATATCATAAAAGCTCTCACGTCGCGACACGTAGGCGTTTTGTCTTCTCTTTTAATAGTATAGATTAATGATAATGAAATTTATATATTGATTAAAAACAATTATAGCTACCACTCCTTCAGGTTTCATAAGAGTTTTTATTTTTCCTTTTCACAAAAGATATCATTTTATATTTCTAATATACATTAGAAAGACAAATTTACAAGTAAGGATAAGAAAATAAAATTTGTAAATTGACTTCCACCTAGGCCTGGGCATTCGGTATTCGGTTCGGTTCCGGGTCCGAAATTTCGGTTTCGGGTCGGTTCGGTTCCTAAATTCTAATACCCAATCACTACTTTTCAATATTTTGGTTCGGTTCCTATCTGTTCCGGGTCAGTTCGGTTCGTTGTTTGAGGAACCGGAAAATACCCGAAATTTTCGGTTCCGGGTATTTCAAACCAGAAATAGAAAAATACCCGAAAACAGAAAAATATACCCAAAAAGTTCATAAAAATACCAAAAATTATGAAAAAAATCCAAAAAAGAAAAATATCCGGAAAAGGATAATAAAAAATATCCGAAGTTAGAAAAATAGCAAAAAATATAAAAATACCCCAAAATATAAAAAAAATACTCGGTATATAAAAATATTTCGGTTCTTCGGTTCTACCCATCGGTTCTCGGTTCGGTTCCGGTTCCTACCCGATACGCACGGTTCTTTAGTTTAGGAACCATCGGGTATTTAAGGTGGAAGCGAAACCGGAACCATTTTTTTCGGTTCTTCGGTTCCGGTTTTTCGGTTCCGAGTATTTTGCACAGACCTACTTCCACCTATAGAGCTAGTATGCTAATAGCCTAATAGTCATCTTTTTCTTTGTAAACTGATACCCAAAAGTGTTTTTAATAGTCTTAGACATAGTAATCTGCAAAAATACCATCATTTAAGTTTTTAATCCAAAAAAATCATCACAATTTTTTTGGCTTAACATACTAGTAATATATTTTCAGTCAAAAATACCATAAAATCTAAAAACCTTCTATAAAAATAAAATCTAAACTGTTAAAACTTGTGTTTGTTTGTGGTATTTTGGCAAAAGTAGATGATCCACTTGAATCCAATTGCCTGTTAAATTCGGTTTCTCCCATTCAAAAGATAGTTAACATATTCGGTTTTTAACTACCATACATAACAACGCAAACTCTATATGGACAATCAAGAACAAGAAGAAGATACAACAACATACTTGCTGAGACTATTTGATAGTGATGTAACGGTTAGTCCCGTGTCTAGCCCAATAATCTTTAAGATCAACAGGACCAGTTAGATCATACCCTTCCGCTGCTAAACGGCTTAGCAATCTCGAAAACACGTTCCCGCTCATTTTCCTACCGCTCATCCGAGAATGCCTCTTGTTTGGCATTTGCGGCAAAGGGTACTCGGACAAAGTGGTTGTGCAGCAAGACGATTGCCACCCGCCACTTCCCCATTTGTAACACTGACGCGAAGAGCCAGTGCACGAACAAACCGGTATCTGCATTGTAGACTCATCAAAGCTGAGTACATTGTTACTATTATCACAATCTTTTCTTGATTTCTTGCCAAGAGAAGAAGCATTAGCTTGAAGGCTCACTTTCTTCTTCCTTTTGTTCGTCTTTGTCTTTGTTTGGGTGGGAATAGTTGGTATAGGGAACACTTCAAGGTTGTTGTTTTCTCCAATGCTTATGTATATACCATCATCATCTACATTATGATCATCATTATTATCATGAGAGGGCTTGTTGCCGTTACGGGACAACGCAAAGTTGAGGCTGTTTTCATGGAGTTGAAGAGCAGCGTACGCGTTGTCTCTCTCGATCAAGGCCTTGTCTCTTTCGGAGATAGCTTTGTCGCGTTGTCGGAGAGCTTGGTCGCGAGCTGCTAAGGCTTCTTTAGCGGAAGAGAGAGCTTTGTTTCGTTCGTGTAAAGCAGAGTCTCTTTCGGCAAGTATAGACATGATTTTTTTGTTCATGACCAACGCGTTGTGTTGCTCTTTTATCTGATGGTGTGGCAACATATTCCACTGCACACACAAACAAGCACATGATATATATATTGTATGGTGTTAGGTAATACAAAAATCACAAAACTCAAAATGTTGTTAGTGCTTAGTGCATACCCCTTTGAAGTGGTCTGGATTTGCATACTGTCCAGTACCATTATCCATTATTATATTGACTCCTAATTAATATTCATTAACAACAACAAAAATGGTTTCAAGAGCAAGAATAAGTAGCAAATAAAATCATTAATCTTCATTAACAACAATAAAAAAATGGTTAAAGAGCAAGAATAAGTAGCAATTTTTCATGTAATCTTTATATATATAAAAATAATCAAATGTGAGGCAAGTACAAGTATAATCTTCAAGATTTCATCACAATATAAATACCAAGAAAAATAAGAGATTCAAATCTGATTTGTGTGTGAATAATCCGCATAATTACCAAAATTAAAACTTAAATAATAACAACAAAAGCAACACACGAAATTGGGTAAAATGGAAACCCTAGGCAAGGGAGTAACACTTTACAACAAATACAATTAGACTCTAAAATAAACACACAAACATATATATATATAAATATATCAATGAGAAAATCAAGGAAAAGCCTTACCAGTTACAGAAGAATTGGGCTAACGAGATCTAAACAAGAAGAAGAAGAAGAGGAAGACGAAGAAGAAATTTGCTCAACATTTACTGAAATACCCTCTTCTCAAACGCCTTTAGTTAAATAAGGCCCAATATTATTAAAGGTATCTACGGATAATCCGATTTTGTCTTCAATTAGGCCCAAACACAAACAAAAGTATGGGCCAATAAGACATGAATAAGCCTTGTAATAAAAAAAAAAAAGACATGAACAAGCCCAATCAAACAAAAAACACGTATCCAAGACCAACCCAACAGCTACGTAGAATGTGCTGCGGCGTCAAGTTGCTTGTGGCTCAAAAATTTATTCTTTACAAAATTATTTTTTTACCGGTTTTTCAAAATGTTGTTATGCAAAAATTTAAAACATAACTAATTTTCTTATTTATCGCTTCAATTAATACATGAAAATCTCTAAATTGGAAATTTTTTATTTAACAATTTTTTAATAACAAATTCTTTTTTTGCTTCAAATATTACTTAAACATAAAACAAAAATTAAAATTCATTAAAACTACTCACTTTATATATCACTCACGATCATTATAAATTTTTACCATTCTCTATCAATGTTGTAAGTTACTATAATCTTTAAAAATTGGTAATCAAATATGTGTTCGTGCGTAGCATGGTTAAAAATTCTAGAATATAATAATGACAAGTAATTTGACTTATGTATCGTTCAAAGAGAAAATTAAAGAAATTATTTTATATTTAATTGTTTTATATCTAGTTATATATAATAATACCACATAAATTTCAAAACCTCGCCGCCAGACGAAAGAAAGAGCACAACTTCGGCGACCGTTTTTGCTCGTTCGTCACGGCGACGTCGGCAATCGCCGGCGTCGCCTTGATTTCATCTCTTGTGAGTTTATCATCATCTTTCCCCTTGTTTGATTCTCTCGTCTGTGTGTTTCTTTGGTTTCGTTTCTCGCCTGAATTTCTCAGATCTAGTGTGGTGTTGGGCGTGATTTTGGTGTTTGATTTTTGTTTCAAATCTCTTGTCGACTTCCCTGCTTCACAGATCTGAAGTGTATTTCACCGTTTGTCTCTCCTTTCCGGATCCGTCTGCTTGACTTTGTGGCTGATGGGAGAAATCCTTGTGCTAGTGTGTGTTGGTTTGAGGATCATCGACTTTTGGTTTGATAGATGGTTTGTTTAGCCTTTAGCGCTTTCGATGGGAAGGTATTTGCTCGGTTGGTTCTGTTTCAAGATTGTTTCTTTCATGGGGTTAGGTTTCTACTACAGTTTCGCGGTTGTGCTTTGGTTCTTAGTCACTATTTAGACATGATTAGTCTAGTTTCGAGTTTGTGCAGGGTTTTTTGCTCTGTTCTTTTACATTCCTACGGTCTCGTTTGTCGTTGTTGAAGCTCGTTGAGGAGGTTAGATTCTGTTTCTGATGCCTCTAGTAGGGATGGAACTCGGAACCACCTCATTTCTCATGTTCTTTGGCTCAACTTCGGATTCTCCCGGTGTTTGAAGAGAGCTTTCGGTTTGTTTCTCGACTTAGTGCATGCTTCACGGCCTATAAAGCCTTGGTGAACCTTAGTAGTTTAATTTTCTCATTGATTGTGCTCCTATTGATCTTCGTTTAAGTGTCTCCTGAGAGTTTCTAGCTTCTTCAGTAGGAACCTGCGGGCTTGTGTCTCCTGAGATTCTCTAGCTCCTTTATTAGGAATTTGCGGGCTTGTGTCTCCTGAGAGTGTTTTTCGGGCTTTTATAGACGATCTCTGCGGGTTTATGTCTTTCAAAAGTTTATGATGTTAGTTTATATTTTTAGTTTTTGTTTCGAAAAGTCTTGGACTTTATATTACCGAAGTTTATATACTCGGTCTATATATTGCTCCAAGCAGGTTTGTAAGATTCAGGTTTCATCAATAATATAATATCTTTCAGCGAAAAAAATATATATATAATACCACATTAATTCTTTAATTATAGGCTTTACATAATGTTGTTATCGAATGCAAGGTAATTTTTTTTTATAAGATTTTTATAACTCTGACACAAATTTTCGTGTAATGTTTGTAAAGATGATTTTGATACAATTTTAAGAATTTTTTTTTTGATATATATTGATAAAATTTGGAACCATATTTATCTATTTTTTATAGGACGAATATAATTTTAATTATATCTTTTATACTATTTATGATATTTTCTCATCCGTTGTAAAATTACACATACATATTATACATTACATACTTTGATTTAACTTCATAACAATTATCATTCGTAATTTAAAATTCGATATAAGAAGATCATGATCTTTCTTCAAATTGGATGTTAAAATATACAATTATACTTACATTTAAATTTAAAATTATACCCACAAGTAAAATTTATCTTACATTTATAAATTTCAAATATAATTTTAAATAATAAAAGTTTATATAACTTAAAACATTATTAAAAACTTTAAATATATTTTAATATCGTATGATTTTCATAAAAGTGATATATTCATACTATTTTAATTTTTTCTTATCTTATATATTAAATATGAATAGTTTTTGATATTTGTTTTTATTTTCTTTCTAATTTTTCGTTTTTTTATTTTTGTTCCTATTAAGTAGAAATAATTTGGCTATCTTTTAATTCTAAAATTACCTTAAACTATAATTTATGTAATGACATTATATGTAATTAAAATGAATTTTGAAGTGTTTCTCAATATTTGTTTTTCCCAATTAATAATATAGATATTAAACAATTATAATAGGGGAATTACAAAACCATATATACAAAGCTACACTCACTCAAAAATTCCGTTTTTATAACTACAATTAAACATTAAATATTAAATCCAAATAATTAAACTCTATCCTCTTTAACATTAAACCCTAAACACTAAATAGTGAACTCAAATTTTTTTTAATTTGGGTAAATTTTAAGGGTAATTTAAGTTATTTGAAATTTGAAAGTGTAAATGAAAAAATAAAAATTAGGTATAATTTTGTAAAGTAATGTTTGAAAGGTGTGTTTTTGGAAATTTCTCATTAGAATATATATACTAGATTTTTAAAGTTGATATATTATTTTGTAATAATATTAATTTGATATATTATTTTAAAGTTGTTCAGTGTTGTACCTCAAAAATAATTTTTGAACACTTGTTTATGTACATTTTGGTACTGGAATATAATTTGGTTATTTTCCTAATTTATATATAACTAGGATAGACCCCGCGCGTTGCGCGGGATATCCTTCAATATTTTATAGTAATTTCAAAAACATTTATTTTTTATTTATGATGGTTGTTTTTGTAATATATTTTATTATTGTAATATGTATTTGGTTTGACATTGAATATAACTAACTCATTTTATTTTACCAAATTAATGAAAATAAAATTGTTCATTTGTAACTTTTGAAAGGATATTTTAGTTTATTATAAAACGATTAGAATATCAATATGTGATGAAATCTAATTTTACAAAAAAATAAATTAAAGAGAAGTAAAGATTGTTGTGTATTCTTTTAAATTTTTTACTATTAATAATTTATTTTTGTCCACAAAACCTTTATTTCAGTTTTACGTTGAGATTTTAATATGTTTTTTAAATTGCATCATAATTTGTTTTTTTCTTTAATGTTATTAGAATCTCTATATGTATTTTTTTATTTTATAAGACAGTTATGTTTTCGGTGGATATTTGTACTGATTATTAACATTTTAGTTTAAGAAGATTACTAAGAACAATTTATATATTATTTTAATTTTATTATAAAATGGCATCATAGTTTGTTTTTTTATTTATTTTGCATTATAAAGTTTAAAATTTTATTTTTATTATAAAATTGCATCATAGTTTGTTTTTTTCTTTAATGTTATTAGAAACTTTATATATGTTTTTGTTTATTTTATATGACATCATGTTTTCAGTGGATATTTTTAGTGATTATTAACATTTAGTTTAACAAGATTATCGAGAATTAATGTATTATTTATATGTATGACTATGTAGTAGTTGAATCTCAAATTTATAATGTTTAAACTTTATTTATCTATATATATTTAAGTTTAAATATTCGTATATTTGTTATTGTATATAATATAATGTTTTATTTTAGTATTAAATGAATTTATGTCTTTAATGATTTCTTATTTGATTTTGATTAGCATTAAATGAACTTTATCAAAATTTTAATTTTAATTATGTATTTAATTTTTTATTGCCAAGTTTCTTTCATATGGAGAGAGTTTTTCTTCTTTTATTGTATAAATAATTTCAGATATGTTGCAAAAAATTATATATATATATATATCAAAATTAAAATTAATTTATCCAATAACTATCATCGTCGGTTATTTTTTTTTGGTAATACAGAGAGCTAAAGCTAGCTCTCTTTTTTATTCAAAAGAAAATATTACAAAGTGTTTCGAATGAATCGTGAGCATACATGCCCACGAGTATCATCCTCAAAGATAGAGTTAACAATGTCTGGAACAACACTATGAAAGTGTAAACCTAAAGGTAAATAAAAAGCATAGTTTGCTAACCCATCCGCAAGACGGTTAGCTTCCCTATACACGTGCGTAACTCGGACTACCCAGTCTTTTGCTAACAAGCCATGGCACATACGTACCAGGAAAAACAAAGGATGAGCATCCTCAATCCTTGTCTGTAACAAACCGGCCACACTCTCTGAATCCACCTCCAAGACAACTTGGCGAGCACCATACTCCCAAGCAAAATAAAGACCGTAGTAAGCCCCCCACAATTCAGCCAAGGGAGCAGAACATATCCCAATATTTAGCGCAAATCCCCCAATCCACCTTCCAGTCTTATCTCGTAACGCTCCGCCCGCCGTCGCGAGACCAGGATTACCACGCGAAGCCCCATCTAAGTTCACTTTTAACTATCATCGTCGGTTATTGGAAATATGTAAAATCATTGAGATTATTAAATGTAAAATCAATAAATATAATTTATTTGCTGGCAGGCTGCTACTAGTTAATACGGTTATAGTTGGTATTACCAATTTCTGGTGTTCCACCTTCGTGCTGCCCAAATCAGTTATCTCTTCTATAAATTCTCTTTGTAGTGCTTATCTTTGGAGGGGTTCTACAGAGGGTCATCACACCGCTAGAGTTTCTTGGGATTCTTGTACTTATTCAAAGGAGGAAGGAGGACTTGGTTGTTTAGACCTTGCTACGTGGAATAAGGCTTGCACGTTAAAAATGATATGGCTTCTATTCTTTAGTGCAGGTTCTATTTGGGTGGGATGGTATAAAAGGGAGGTCCTAGCAAATAATCTAAGCAACTTCTGGGTTATTAAACCAAAGCAAAAACACTCTTGGCTAGCCAACAAGTTACTCAAGGTAAGATCAATAGTTTACCCGTGGCTCAAGGTTAAGCTAGGTAATGGAGCTTCCTCTAGATTCTGGACGGACAATTGGTCTCCATTTGGTAATCTTAGAGATTATCTCATTCCTGCTGGTGGTTCTAGGATGGGGATATCTGATACTGCAACGGTACAACAGCTATTCTCGGGTAATAGATGGCGAATACCACCTGCGAGATCGGAATCACAGGTTTCACTACACACCTTTCTATCCAATTTGGAATTAACTTATGATGAGGATTACTACGAATGGTGGGTTGAGGACAACAAATGGTCGAGATACAACACGGGTAAGGTTTATAACCTACTAAAGCTTCATAAGCCTCTCGTACCGTGGAAAAAGCTAAGGCGGTATGGATCTCAAGAGGTATTCCTAAGCATAGCTTCCTTACGTGGTTGCTTGTTTTGGATCGATGTCCTACTAGAGATAGACTAATTCGGTGGGGACTTCAAGTTCCTCCGAACTGTGTATTATGTGACATTTGTCCGGAGAGTCGAGACCATCTTTTCTTCCTTTGTAGCTACTCTTGGCAGATTTGGTCTTGGGCGTCATTGAAGTGCAATATCCGCTGTAGAAGGACTTGGGAAGAAACTCTCACTAGCATGCAAACACTTACAGGGCCAAATCATCTCAGGAAACTCCAGTTATTAGTGTGGCAAGCGGTTCTCTATTTTATCTGGTCCGAGCGTAACCACAGGATCCACCGAATTAGGAGGCGTTCGGTGGCCTCTTTGTCTTCTTCGATCGACTCCATGGTTAGGAACAGATGCTCCTCTCTAAGAGATTCAAACCCTAATCTGGCCTCTGCTATGATCCAAGCTTGGTTCTGAACCTGAATTGCATAACCTGACTATTCTTCTTCGTCTTATTCCCCCCTCGTCATTATCTCAATGGTTTAAATGAGTTCTTTGGTTTGGTGTTAATTATTTTGGTTTCTTACTAAATGGGCTAGATCCATTACAAACTATGGCATCAGCTTGGGCTTGTGCATGTAATTTCTTTTTTTCTCATACTTTAAATTGAAAATCATTTATCAAAAAATAAATAAATATAATTTATAATTCTTAGCATATGAAAATCAAGTGGTTTACTAATAGGGTGGATGACAATACTAGACTTGGAAAGTATGGTTATTACTAGAATAGTCTAAAACTTTTTTTATTACTAGAATATTTTTGCTTACTTTTTTACCCTTTTATCATTTGACAACAAAAAACGTAATTACGTAAACTGCCATTACTATTTTTCTGCGCTTTTGCGTTTATTACGAAAAAACCAGCGCGCTGATGTTACGGCAGACTTATTAGAACGGTAGATTTATATTTTGGGACAGTAGATTTATATTCTGGAAAGGTAGATTTAAAAAAAGATGGTAGGCTTATAAAAATGGTTGGTAGAGTTATTTCGTTAAATCCGGTAGACTTATATTTCTGACATAGTAGATTTGTTTGGGTGTGGTAGACTTTTATCGACATTGGTAGATTTGTTCAACAGACACGGTAGAGTTAAATACGTTTGGTAGATTTTTAAACCTTGGAAGCTCACATTTGACTTTTTGGGAATTTTCGTTGACTAAATCGGTAGATTTGTTTTATATGATGGTAGATTTTTTATGTTTTTGGTAGGTTTATTTAATGACTTGGTAGGTTTAATATTGTTATTTGTTTTGTGTGTGATGGTAGACTTGTTCATGTAGTGGTAGATTTTGTAAAATTAGATAGACGGAACCATTGTTGCGGTAGACTAATTGTACCAGTTTTCATTTCCCGTCTTGGTAGTAGATTTATTTCTTTGGTGGTAGATTTGTTATATGTTGGTAGATTTATTTTTGTTGATGGTAGAGTTTTGGTAATCTTTGCAGAGGTTACTATAATAGTCTTCGCATGACAGACTTATCAGTTTTCGGTAGATTTATTTGAAAACATAAAATAGGAAACGTTTATGTGACGGCAGACTTTTTCTTATTTGAAGACTTAACATTTTTCGTTAGTTACCTTTATGCCCTCCACTATGCAACACACCTCTTTCTTCTACCTCATCTAGGTTTGGCCGTCAAAAAACACCTTTTTTGCGATCCTTGACAAAAAATTTTGAAAATAATTTTGAAAGCTTGTTTCTTCAACCAAACATGATCCAAGTCATATTGGTTAGTGGAAATTGGATTTTTGAGAAGAATCGATGGATATTTTTCGTCGGCAAAGCTAGAGGATGTCGTATTTTAAGTGTAGCCAAAGATATCGATTATGGGTTTCTTCTACGGATGGTTTATGAAGATTTTGGATTAGATCGACGGGAAGTTGAGGTAAAATTGAGTTATATGTTGGCTAAGGAGTATCTAATCAAATTACCTCAAGATACACCACCGGTTTTCATTGGTAATACAAGGCAATTAAGTGGTTTTTTACAACAATTGAAAAGCAATACCATTCGATTATGTGTTGAGGTGACAAGTAAATTAGGAAGCACAAAGATTGGCGAAGAAGAGGTTTTTCAATCACCAACAAACCTCGATGGTGAAGCTTCTCGCAAAGGGAAAGGTCTATGTGAAGATGCAAATGTTCAACACAATGAAGAAGAAGAAGAAGAAGATGATGACGATGAGTTGCGATTCGATTATTGTGATGATACAGATGGTGCAAGCTCGGATGATGGCGAATATGGAACACATAAAGATTTAGGGGAAGAAGATGATAGTGAAAATCTACCATCAAGTAAAAAGGAACCACCTTATTCTGAACTCTCGAAATTAGAAGGGAATTCATTCCAATTGGCGGTGGGGCAGATCTATGCATCAAAAGAGATTCTTGAGACAAGACTTAAAATGATATCCGTCGTTAACAAATTTGACTTCGATGTTGTGAGCTCAACAAAAAATTTGTTGACGGTTAGATGTTGGGTGCCCGAATGTTCTTGGAATGTCCGTGCAACAACAATTGGGTTTGGTACGAGTTTTCATATAAAGACTTATGATGGTGCGCACTCGTGTTCTGTGACTGTGCGTTCAAGCCGTTGTCGACAAGCTACGCCGGAAATACTTGGACAATTATACAAAGAGTTTGTAGGTGGCGTGGGTCCTTCAGTGTTGCCCGCCCATGTTGCCGAAGCTTTGAATAAACGTTATGGAGTCAAGGTATGTTTAAGTCATTTTAGTAATGTGAAAATATGTTTTGGTAGATTTATAATCACGTATAATGGTAGTTTTATAATCTACCATGTTGGTATATTTGTAGAGAAATTCGTAAAATTCCATTTATGGTAGATTTAATCTAGCATGTTGGTATATTTGTAGAGAAATTCGTAAAATTCCATTCGTATAATGGTAGTTTTATAATCTAGCAGGTTTTATAATCTAACATGATGGTAGATTTTTAATCCATGTTGAATTTTTGTGCAGATTGAGTACTGGAAAGCCCATCGGACGCTAAAGATTGCGCGTATGCTAACAACCGGAAGCTCAGAAAGTGGGTACAAAGATCTGCCTTCGTACTTGTATATGATTAGGAGATCTAATCCAGGTACAATTATTAAGCTTCTTGTTGACATTGAAGATAGATTCAAGTTTTGTTTCATCGCTTTTGGTGCAAGTATTCATGGTTTTCAATTTATGAGAAAAGTCGTCGTTGTCGACGGAACTCATTTGCAAGGGAAATACAAAGGTACACTTCTTACAGCTTCAACACAAGATGGAAATTTCAATATATTTCCTATAGCTTTTGCTGTGGTTGATACGGAGAACAATGAGTCGTGGGAGTGGTTTTTCAGACAGTTACAATGTGTTATCCCCGATGATGAAGATCTTGCCATTATTTCAGATAGGCATAGATCAATTGCTAAAGCAATAGAGGTGGTTTATCCGCTCGCTTGTCGTGGTATATGCACTTACCATCCGAAGAAAAATATTTTGTTAAGATTTTCGGGAGGTGAGAGTTTTGGGCTAGTTAAAAAAGCGGCTACGCATATCGACGAGTTAGAGTTTAACGCAATATTTGGTCGGCTTGAAACTTTGAACCCGCGATCGCACAATTATTTGATCGGGGCGATGTACGTCTATGGACCCGTGCTCACTTTCCGGGTAACAGATACAATTTCACCACGACAAATATTGCAGAGTCAATAAACAATGTGTTGTCTTCGAAGAGAAGTTACCCGATAGTCCACCTATTAGATGTTGTTAGGTCTATGTTAACAAGATGGTTCGCGATACGAAGGCAGAAAGCGAATGATATGAAAACGCTTCTCACTTCAGGAGTCGAAAAATTATTGAAGGTAGACTTTTCTGATTATGACGGTAGACTTAAGATATTTTTGACGGTAGACTTTTCTAAATATTGAAGGTAGCCTGACGGTAGACTTAATTACTGTGTTTTTAGAATTGACGGTAGACTTATAGACTGTTGCTTCATATTGTTGCTTAATACTTACCGTTATTGTAATTTTATGCACAAACGCAGGAACGAGTAAACGAGGCAAAGAGTCTGGAAGTGCAAGCAATAGATGAGCATCACACACAAGTAAGCAACGGGACATCTATTCATGTTGTCAATCTGCAGTTACTTTCGTGTACGTGTCGTAGGTTTGACTTGGATAAAATAGTTTGTGCCCACGCGATTGCCGCTGCGGAATCTCGACAAGTTTCGGGCATTGCACTTTGCCATCCTTATTTCCGAACTAACTATTTACGTCAAGGTTACTCGCAATCGATAATGCCAAGAGACGTTTCCACTCTTGTACCAGATAATGTCATTAAAAAGGTATGCAAACCTCCGTTCGTTCGTCGACCGCCTGGTAGGCCAAAGAACTCGAGATACAAAAGCGCACTAGAGGTATCTTTGGAGAAAAAACGTCCAAGAAAAGAGCATGTGTGTTCAAAATGTCACATACCCGGACATAATCGTGGTACATGTAAGACATGATCATGTTTCCAATCGTTTTAGCCATGAAACTTGTTATATGTTTTGGTAGACTCAATTTGTGTTTTGTAAGACTTTATGGTAGACTTATAAACTGTTGTTTAATAATGTTACATACAGAAAGTTATGTATATGTCTGCCACAACATACTGAAATGTTTGTATATGTCTACCATTACATAACGTATAAATGAGTTTTTTTAATAGTATATTATAACTCTTAATCACCGCACCTACATTCAGAAAACAATTAAACCGAACAATAACTCATAATAACATGAAAATTAAATATGTTTACCTACCTTATCTCAACAACAATTTTGCATTAACTCGCTCACCAACCAAATAAATCTACCACATTGATACCAAAAATCTACCGTAATTAACGCATTAATTGCATTTCTTACTTAGATCCAAGTTACTTTTCTGCATAAATACCTCCCAACCATGTTATCTTTCGAAAATCTCATCTCCTTCTTTCACTTAAAAACTTAAAAGCCTCTCAATCTTAGTTAGTTTCTTCCTAAAGGAGTTTTTCATGACTTACTTACCGAAAGCTTTGATGGCAGACATATTTCGGTACGTCGGTTTGTTTGGTTTTCGATTTCTTGGTCCGTTCATCGCTGCTGGAAGAACTCTACACGACATTGTATGTAGTGAAGAAGTGTTGCGTGACGTGAATCTTGAAGAATATACTCAAACCCCTCAAAATGTGAACGTAGGTTCAATTTATCGGCCTTTCCTACTTGAGTGTGTGCGATGCAATAACCCTACCGCCCAATATCTAGAAGGTCTACGACTTTTGGTTCAAAACGGACCTTCTGAAGAAGGCCTAAACTTGCTAGGTAGAGCGAGTCGACACCTCGAGGAAGCTCGTTTTGCATTTGGTATTTTTCTTTGTCTATGCGGCTCGCTCGAACATGGTCTCCTTGTTAACACCTCCTTCTTATGTCTAGTTGGTAACTTTACGGAATCTGTCCGGATTGCAAACGCGGTGAAAACCCAAATAATCGCAATGGGAACATCACAAAGCAATGCTTTCAGCGGGATGACTCACTTTCCAATAGATGTTTTACCAAATTGCAATTTAAATCACTTCTCTGCCCCAGACGTTTGTGTTCATTGCTTTGCGATGACTTACACTTTCGATTTTGGAGACTTGTGTTAGAATTTCATTTGTACTTGGACAATGTTAGTTAAAACTTCTTGTTGATTAATAGTTTGCAATTTTATATTTGTCATAAAGATTACATGTCACAATTCGTCCAAACATGTCACGTAAACCTGTTACAATCAACGCACATATACTACACAAGAGGTCACAAAAAATAAAAAACCTCTTGATGTGCAAGTCTACCGTCATGGTTTAAACACAAAAACAAACCTACAACAAAACCGCGTGGTTACGAAAGTCTACCAATACGTTCTTGCAAAAGTCTGCCACTACGTCTCCACAAAAAACCTGTCACTACGTCCCCACAAAAAACCTGCCATAACATCCCTAGAAAAATCTACCAACATCACCTGAATAAGTCTGAAGTGGCACCTTGTCTCCATCCCACACACCGCGAGGGTTAGGATCAGAGAAAACAATGGTTTCCCTCTCAGGTACCTCGTCCAAGATCTCTGCCGCTAATTTCATGCGAATCTCGGCCATGTTCTTGCCGCAAAGCTCTACCATAGGATGACCCAACGCCAAACACTCAATATATTTGAGCGTGAATACACCACAGTCGCCGACTTGGTGATTTTGCGGAACGGTTTTCACTCGGTAGAAAGTGTACGCAGCCTCGCTCATCTTCTTCTTCTTGTCTGGAGGAGCTAAGTGTTTGATGAGGCATGGAATCATCTTCGCATACGGCTTGATACTGTCGGAGACGTAGTTGTCACTGTTTTCCCTATGTATGCAATCATAAACTTTAACCTTTTTTTTGGGAATGTCTACCTCAACAGCTACCCAGTGATCCCCACGAACATTATGACAAATGTAGAGCATGTCAACATCTTCCACCCATTTCTTCTTTGTCTTCGCAAAATCGAGGTGACACACCTTTAAACACAACCTCATACCCACTGGGAAACACCCAAGCTTTCTCGTCTTTTATAAATGTGTTAAAATACTCGTGACACCACATATTAGTGAAATCGGGGTCTAGGAATGCAATCCTCTCGCTTCGGTACGGAGTAGGCCTGCGCAATGAACGTTGCCGAAATAGATGCATACCTCCTACCATATGCTGCAAAATAAGTGTTGGCAACAAGGACTTACCATCATGTAAATTCCATAATCTACCATAATGTAATAATAAATCTACCATTATAAACAAAAAACTACCATCAACTACCATATTAATAAATCTACCATCATGTAATAATAAATCTACCATCATGTAATAATAAATCTACCATTATGTAATAATAAATCTACCATCATGTAAACAAAATAATTCCATAAATCTACCAGAATGTAATAATAAATCTACCATTATATAAACAAAAAACTACGGGAAAAATGTCAATTAAATCATGAACTTTCCAAATTCACCAAAAAAAAGCATGAACTTTCACGTGAACCATTTAAATCATGTATTTTTCGTTGACTGACGTTTTAAATCATAAATTCTTTATTACCGGAACAAAAATAGCACAACCTAAACAAAAAGAGTCCAAAATTAAGTCTATTAACGCAATAGTTTGACATTGTTTGAGGTTTATTTGAAGAACCGAACACTTCAATTGGCTAGAATTGAGCATACTGTCAAATTTTCCGTTAACAGATTCAATTTTGTGCTCTTTTTGTCTCAGTAAAAAAAAAATCGTGATTTAAAACGTCAGTTAACGAAAATAGATGATTTAAATGGTTCACGTGAAAATTCATGTTTTTTTTTGGTGAATTTGGAAAGTTCATGATTTAATTGACATTTTTCCCAAAAAACTACCATCAACTACCATATTAATAAATCTACCATCATGTAATAATAAATCTACCATCATAGTAAAATATCATACCATATCTGATAACCACCCATATTTTTCAATCGGCCACATGTCTTTTGCCGTCATCAAGATTAGGAAGAATTCCACCCTAGCGATGGTTGTCTCCGTCGGATTGTCCCTATATTTCAAATTACACATACAAATTTAAATATATACATAAGTAGAAATAAATAACTTGTACGTGAGACTTACAATTCGGTCTTCACAAAAGCTAGCAACTTCTTTCTTTTCGTGTCCTCAACCATCTCAAATGGATCATAACTACCATCTCCTATTCGTTTCACCAAAGAACTTCCAACATATGGATCAAGTTGAGTATGAGCGAGAATTCTAATCCTACGTCCAAGAACAACATCCTCCTCTATCTTCTTAAACCTTTGGAGTTGGTCGAAAGCACTACTAAGTCTTGCTTTTTGTGCCTCTTCTAGACTATCGTGCGAATCGGGGTTTCTTGTTCGTAAAGGTGTAACATACTCCTCGAGATCTATGCACTCATCAATATCAACACCTTTTGAAGGTTTTTGTGGAAACGAAGGTGTGATCGGATCTTGTGGCTCCAATTTTACTTTCGAAACCGGGGTATCGAGTTTTTTTGCTTTACGTTTCTTGGAATCACGAGATTGTCTCAGTTGTTGCACCGAGGTTGCATGCGCCTCTAACATCCACGACTGGAGAAATACAAATTATGATAATATCAGAAGTTTTATTGCAAATAAAAATAAAAACAAATTATGAAAATTTGAAAGTTGATAATACAAAAACGAAAAGACTCAAAATTAAATCTACCACAATATTACAGTCATTTGAATATTAGAAAAACAATTCAAACAAGTCTGCCATTGAGTTTTTTATGATTTTGGGCAATAAGTAACTCTTCCTAGTTACTAAAATAAACACTTACGAACTGAATCTTTATCCTTCGAACCATCTTCACCTCCCTTGGCTTGTGATTGAGCATCCGCTACGTTCATCTCCGACGCCTTTTTGGCTTTTTTAGCCGAACCTTCGAGGTTGCCCACACGACTCTCCATAGCGTTTAAACGCAAATAAATTTTCGTATCCATGTCCAAAATTTTGGTGTTCAACGATGTAAGCAAATCAATGAGTTGATTTTCATTAGGCTCAACTCTATCTTCGGCCTTATTGTGGCCATTTTCCTCATTCAACGGCCCTTTCTTTTTCTCTTTACTCTCTTCCGCTATTTTGAAAGCCTCCTTTTCTACTTCTCTTCCAACTTCTCTCGCGACTCTTTTTTCTTTCCTCTTCTTCTTCTTCTTTTTTTCCAATGTTTCCTTGTTTTTTTCTCTTCTTTTTTCCATCTTCTTTTTCTTTATAAACTCCTCTAGTGAAGTATCATCGTCTACCTCTTTTTCATCCGCCTTCCTTTTCCTCTTCTTTTCCTTCTTCAAAACGGGTTCACTATCCTCTTCCTCAATCACCTTCTTTTTTATCTTCTTGATTTTCTTCACTCTTTTTGAGACTTTTCAACGGAATTCTTCTTCTTTGACTCTTTGCTAATAGAATTTTTGATTCCACGTTCCTTTTTCTTTTTTCCATTCTCTTCACCACCTTCATCAACATTCCATCTATCCTCATCCAAACGACCTCCAACCAAATCCTCGATCATGTTATGAAGCTTCCTATCGACACTTGGGTCCGTTGACTCATCTTCCCAAGCCGGGTAAATTTCGGCAATTGGTTTTGGCACAAAATGAACAACACGGACCTAAAAAAAAAAAAATTAAACACACATCGTTAGATAAATCATACGACAAGTATTAATAAATCTACAAACAAGTAAATCTACAAACAAGTATTAATACGATCAAGTAATAATAAATCTACCATCAAGTAATAAATCTACCATCGAATAATAATAAATCTACCATCAAGTAATAATAAATCTACCATCAAGTAATAATAAATCTACCATCAAGTAATAATAAATCTACCATCAAGTAATAATAAATCTACCTTCAAGTAATAATAAATCTACCATCAAGTACTATTATATCTACCATCAAGTAATATTATATCTACAAACAAGTATTAATAAATCTATCGTCCAATATTAATAAATCTACCATCAAATAATAATAAATCTACCATCAAGTAATAATAAATCTACCATCCAGTTTTAATAATCTACCATCCAGTATTAATATATCTACCATCAAGTAATAATATATCTACCAACATGTAATCATAAACCAATCAATTAATAAATCTTCTATAACATAAGCATAATAATACCACAACGAAAAACTTATTAAATCTACAATCACGCAGTCGTAAATTCAAATCACCCTTATATTCACAAATAAAATCTACCATCACAAGTATTGACAATGGATGATAGATATATACCTTCTTATCGTCGGTCTTGGCCTTCTCCGCTTCAATAAGTTCGGAGAATTGAAGTCGCTTTCTAGATGACCCCCAACGAAGTAGAGGAATGTCATTGTCCCGTCTTCTACCACCGGCTTCTCCTACAAATGGCACAGCCTCATATACCCACACAAGCAACGCGGGTACAAACCCATTCAACAAATAGCTGTCCTTTTCCAAAACGGTGCTCTCGCGGTTCCTATTAAGCTCTTAAAAGCGATTCTACCCCAAGGATACCTCTCGAAAGCATCAAGATCGAAAACCCTCTTAGCACACGCTAATGGTAGACGAGTGTTTCGGTGAACACCAAAAATACCAACCGACAAAATATACAACAAGGCAATCATCTTCCTTTTTGCATAATCCCAATTCCTACATCGTTCCAACACACTTACCAACTCATTCCATGATGGTCCTTCTACTTTTGACTTCACGCCCATCTCCTCCCAAAAGACTTGTACACGTCTTGACTAACTTCAAAATTATCTTCTCCATCGAAAGGATCACAATTCAATCGGGTGATCTCCGCAAACTCGTAAAGCGAAAAGCGAATCGGACGATTATCAATAAGCGACCACAACTCATTGCATCTTTCAATAGCTAATTGTTGTGTGAGGATCGTGTGAACCGTCTTCGCAGCCCAAACGAAACTAGAATCGGCAAGCTTCAAAAAAACTCCAACTTGAGATGTGTTCATGATATCATTATACACGTCTTCACCCACTCCATCAGTCAACTTGGTAAAATCACTCAACTTGCTATTATTGTTTAAACTCCTTTTTTGCATTGGAGATTTCCCAAGAGGATACAATCTTGGTGGATAAGGTCTCACCGCATCATCACGGTCCATATCTACAACAATCAAACAGAATACCAGAATGTAATCAAACAAGTCTACCACATATAGTTATGAGCAAAATACAATAGAAAGAAAAATCTACCAATACGCACTAATATATTATTAAAACAAGACTACCACATTAATCAAATAAGAAAAACAAGTCTACCACAACAGCTTAATATAACAAGTCTACCAAATAAAGTTAACTAAATAAATCTACCACAACAAGTAATGCACAAAACAAAATTAACAAAACAAGTCTACCACAACTGGTAATGCACAAAACACAATTACCACAACTTGACTCCACTAAAACAAACATGTCATTTCAATAAATTATTAAAACAAGTCTACCACGTTATTAAAATTATTAAAAAAAGTCTACCATAACAGATTATCTATCAAAACTATTAACACATCAATTTATTAAAGTAAGTCTACCACAACATAGTAACGCACAAAACAAAGTTAACAAAATATATCTACCAAAGCACAAAGAAAACTTTTAAAAACATAACCTAACAAAATAAATTTCAATAATTAAAACAAGTCTACCACATCAATAAAATTATTAAAACAAGTCTACCACATCAATAAAATTATTAAAACAAGTCTACCACATCAATAAAATTATTAAAACAAGTCTACCACATCAATAAAGCACAAAGCACAAAGGAAACTTATAAAAATCTACCACAAATAGTGACACATAAAACAAAGTTAATATATTAAGTCTACCACAACATGTATCCACTAAAACAAACGTGTCGTAAAACATAATAACCGAAAAAAATAACCTAATCAAATATCAACAAATCTTATACCACAATAAACAATGAAGAACAAAGAATATAACCAAATGAAGAACAAAAATGAATAGATCTAAAACTAATTTTTCAAAACCCTAAAAATACATCTCTTAAAACGAGTAAAACAACACAAATAGACTTTTGTTTTGTTCATACAACATAGAAATAATGCGAATCATCAGTTAAATAGAAGCTTTTCGGAAAAAAACATGAAAAACCTTCGTTCGCCGCCGTCTCCGCCGCCGTTCGAGGAAGGTTGTCGCCGCCGTTCCCGTCGCCGTCGTCTCCGCCGTTCCCATCGTTTGCAACCATCTTCAACAACAGATCTACAAAGTCGCCGCCGTCCCCACTTGTTACAGAGAGAGAACGAGAAGAAATTGGAGAGAAATAGAGAAATAGAGAAATAAGAAAAATGGAGAAAAAACGAGATGAAAGAGAGAAGAAAGAAAAGTGGAGAGAAAGAGAGAAAGAAAAAAAAATTAAAGAGTTTTTTTTTAACAAAAAAAAAATTAATGGCATTTTCGTTATTAAAAACAAAACTAAGGTTAATTTTACATTTCTAAACTTTCCAAGACTATTATAGTAAACTTTGCTTGATAAGAGACTAGTTAAGTAAATACTATACTTTCCAAGACTAGTATAGTTAATGTTTCTTACTAATAATTATTATATCGTTTAGAAAGAAGAGTAAACCACTTTAGAACGAATGAGTAAACCACTTGTGTTATATCGATAGGTAAACCACTTGAGTTATTCTACCAAAAAGGTAGTTGTAAAATAAATCAACCATTACACATTTTTATAATACTAGTAAAAACACAATAACAAATCAACCATCAGAGTATAAATAAATCTATACTGGTTGTCAAATAAATCTACCACTACACATTCTTATAAGGCTAGTAAAAACACAATATAATCAACGAACCATGAATGAAATATACCTTTTTATCTTCGGTATTTGCCTTCTCCGCTATCATAAGTTCGTGGATATTGAGTCGTTTTTCTACTTGACGCCCAACGAAGAAGAGGAATGTCATGGTCCCGTCTTCTACCATCCACTTCTCCTATAAAAGGCACGAACTCGTATATCCACACAAGCAACGCGGATCTAAAACCATTTAACGAATAGCTATCATTATCCAAAATGGTTGCTCTAGCGGTTTCTATTAAACTCTTAAAAATAATCCTACCCCAAGAATATCTCTCGAAAGCCTTTTGATCGAAAACTCTCTTCGCACAAGACAATGGAATCCGACTATTTCACTGAACACCAAATATTGCAACCGACAAGATAAACATGTAAATTCAATCTTTAAACAAATACAGTAAAATATTAAATGCATTTATACTATTCAAAATACTTATCAAATAGAAACAAATATTTTTTTTAACTTTTTGCTTTATTGATAATATTTGACCAAACATAATAAGGCATTGTATCTGATAAATATGGGACATGCTAGAAATTCAAATATATGGAAACTAATATCTGTCTTAACAAATTGATAAATATTGATTTATTTGTTTGACCCATCACAATGAGACCTTATATATATAGGCAATATTGATTTATTTGTTTGACCCATCACAATGAGACCTTATATATATAGGCCATGCAAGTATCTTCAAATAAAAGGTTTACAACCAAGCTAAACAATTTAAAGAAAAAGTATATATATACATAAAATGAAATCTTTAAATGCTTATGGGATCTCTTTCCTTCTCATGTCAACCATTTTCTTGTTTTTCATCTCACGTAAGTTATTTTTTCCCTAAATCATTAAAAAGGGTTTATGTGAGGGTGATATTTGAATATGTTAGATTATTATTATTTGATTAGTTGAATATATCGTCACGCTTTAGACCCATTATAAAACCAGTATTCTATGGTCAGGGGCGGCTTAGGGGGTGGGACAAGCAGTGCGACGCACTAGGGCCCATGATTTTAGGGGCCCAATTTTTTTTTGAGAAGGAACATAAAAAATGGTGTTTATTAATTTTGTTGGGCCTACGGATTAAGTTACCCCTTTAGTGCCCCAATAATGATGGTCTTAGTTTAAAAAGAGAATTACAAAACTACACCTTTTGAATTACATTTTACACAACTAAAGCATTTCAAAGTCAATTTTCAAAATTACACCAAAACACTCAAAATTAAATACAAATAAACCTTATCCATACAATCCTATCTTTTTAAAAATATACCTTAAACACTAATTTGATAATTTTTAAAGGGTAAATCAATCGTTTTAAATTTTAAAAGAGCGTAAATATGTAAAAACTAGGATTTAACCCATGGTGTACCACGGGTTTATGTTTTTTATAAATAATTTTATATATATACAGTTAATTTAGAAGTTTGTAATATTTTTTCTGATTTTGTAAAATAAATAAAAATATTCAGAATTTCTAAAGAGTATTTTGTTCTTTTATTGTTTATGCAAATAAATATAGAGAAATTCACAAAACTACACCCTTTCAATCATTCCTTCACAAAACTACACCTAATTCAATATTTTCACAAATTTACACCCTTTCAAAATTTTAAAAGCTTGATTTACCCTTTTAAAAATTACCAAAATTAAAATATTTTCATTTGTGTTCGCTAATTAGTGTTTAGAAATAGTATTAAGGGGTATGATTGTGTGGATATAGTTTATTTGAATTTAATTTTGAGTGTTTAGGTGTAGTTTTGTGAAATATTTTTGAAATGGTGTAGTTCATGTGAAATGTAATTCAAATGGTGTAGTTTTGTGATTCTCCCATAAATATATAATGAGAATTATATTTTATGTAGCAAAATCTTAATATAATTTGTAAGTGTGTTTATTCCAAACTATTATAAACTATAAAAATTAGGGATGGACAAAACTTCCGGATCCGAAATACCGAACCCAAACCAAACCGAAATCCCCAAATCAATACCGATTCTAAAAACAAATAACTCGAATGTATAGGGAAATTTACTATCATAATACCCGAAATCGAATGCGAACCGAACTCAATTTTGTAGAACTAAACTAAACTACTCTAACTACCCAAAAATTATTTAAAATAATAATAGTTATAATTATATTTGAAGTACATAATTGGAACCAAACCGAAATTAAAGAACTGAAACCGTTCCAAAAATAAATAACCCGAACGAATTGAGAAATTTACTACCTGAAAACCCGAAGCCAAAACAAATTTCTAGATTTGAACCCGAATTACCCGAAATTTGTTTATGATAAAGTTTAATCATTATTTTCAAACTTCTTGTCATTTATTTAGAATTTTTCTAGAAACTGAACCCGTTAATAAATAATTGTTATGCTAATGTTAATTGATTTAAACAAACTTTATCTATGTTCAATATAGATGTTTATTAACATCTAAAATATTAATATAAATAGAAAATTATAATATGGACAATGATTATATATAAAAACTAAACTATATACTTTTTAAAAAATATTTATATTCTGAAATTTTTTATAGACCTCCGTAAGAAAAATAAAAAGATTATATCAAAAATATCATAAATATGAAATTAGTGGTTGATTTTATGTTAAAATCGGTTTTATTGTTTTAGTTGATATTTAAGTCAATTTTACAAAGTATATATATAGAATGAGATATGTTTGTGTGTAAGTTTCACATAACTCTTTAAGTGAGTTTAAAACCAATGACATAGTATGTAGTTAAGTGAGTTTTTTTGGAAAAGTTCAAAAAAGTACTTCAAAAATAATAATATATATATATTTTTATTATATATTTCGTATAGCAAAAATTTAATATAATTTATAAGTTGATTAGACCAATAGTTTATTATTTATTATATTTAGGATTCGAAAATACCCGAATTCAAAATACAAACCGAATCAAAATACACAAATCATATTATGCGATTTACCCAAATTTATTTAAAATTATAATTATTTTGATTATATATATAAATAATTGTTGTAAACATATTCTAAATATGTAATATAAGATTTAAATTTTAGTAGAATTGCAATTACTTCTTTTTTGTTTATAATCGAACCGGAAATCAAACTCGTTAACAAACTATTTTGTTTTTTATTGTTTGATATTTTTAACAAAAAAAAATTTCAAATCGTTTTTAAATTCTTAATAATATTAATTAAACCTGTTTGTTTTGATTTAAATAAAATTTTAATGGTAGTTTTTATAAAAAAAACTATGTAATAATGTATTTATGTGAATTACATATGTTTATTTTATTTTTCAAATATTTTTTACATAATTTCTTTAATATTTTTTATTTATTTTTGGAGAGAATTATAATATTTCCTTATTTGATTTTTCGTAATTAAATGTTCAAAAATATTTCCTTTTATGCCCAATGGCATAATGTGTAATTTAGTGTGATTTTTTGGAAAATTTCAAATTAGTACTTCAAAAATACTAATATAGATATTAAATTATATGGAGTTTTGTGAAACAGAGGTTGAAAGGGTATAGTTTTGTGAATTCCTTGAAAAAGTTGTTTATGTGAGGGTGATATTTGAATTACATGTAATGATTAATCTTTATATTATTAATTACAGAAGAAGCAAGTTCGTACCAAATGCTAATATGTGTGGAGGGTACAACATGTGAAGAGTGCATAACACAATGTGACATGACATCTTATGGAGGAGTTTGTGTTACCGAAGGTCCCAAATTTATTTGTTGTTGCAAGAAAAGTCCTCCTCCTTCATATTATGCTCCCCAAGTTTCTCCTTCTTCATAATCATATATATATATATATATATATATTGTATGTTTCAATGTGTTCCTTTATGATAAGATCATATTGAATTTGATTAACGTACCAATTCTATATATTTTACAATTGTCATTCAATAGAATACGTTTATTCTACCAAAATTTCATCAATTTAATTACCATCATAAAATGCATAATGTAGTCAGTTATATAGTATCATACTTCAATATTTATTTAGTCCAAATTTATAGTAAAATTATAGGGCAATTCTTGTGAATACCGCTAAATTTTTTTTTTAACACAATTAGCACAAATTTTCGAAAATTTTACAAATACCATTAAAAAGTTTCTTTTCTCATAAATACGACAAATCTTAAATTTTCAAAATTACACCCAAAACCTTCAAAAACACTATACCCTACCCTTTCAAAACTATACCCTAAACACTATATAGCGAACCCAAATGAAAAAAATTAAAATCTAAAAGTGTTAAAACTCGTTTTTTGTATTTGTGGTATTTTTGTAAACTACTACTTTTTGATGGTATTTTTGTTATAAAAAACATTTTAATGGTATTTTTGTTATAAAAACTTTTTAATGGTATTTTCAAAACAAAAAATTAATTTGATGGTATTCTAAGGAATTTCTCAAAATTATAATAGTAGTGTATTGGGAGAAATTTTTTACCAAGAAATTAAACAGAATTAACGTTTAAACATAAAGGATAGCGAAGAAGATCGTTATATTTTATGGAGAATTACAAAACTACACCGTTTGAATTACATTTCAACGAACCCAAATGAAAAAAAAATTAATTTTGGAATTTTTGTAAAGGGTAAATCAAGCTTTTAAAATTTTGAAAATGTGTAAATATGAGAAAAAATTGAATTAGTTTGAGTTTTATAAAGGAAAGAGGAATTCACAAAACTACACCCTTTCAACCATTCCTTCACAAAACTACACCTAATTTAATATTTTCACATATTTACACCCTTTCAAAATTTTAAAAGCTTGATTTACTCTTTAAAAAATTACCAAAATTAAAATCTTTTCATTTGGGTTCGCTAATTAGTGTTTAGGGTATAGTATTAAGGGGGTAGGATTGTGTGGGTATGGTTTATTTGGATTTAATTTTGAATGTTTAGGTGTAGTTTTGTGAAGTATTTTGGAAATGGTGTAGTTTTGTGAAATGTAATTCAAATGGTGTAGTTTTGTGATTCTCCCTAAAGAAAATGATGAAAAAGTGTAGTTTTGTGAATTTCTCTATATTTTATCCCAATTCACATGAATCTTGTAAGAAACATAAAAAGCAAGTAAATAGTTATAGGTTCTTGATTTTTCTTTTTATACCATGCCGCCTTAAAATAGATCCTACAAGTTTGACTCTATCCCTAAGACATTATTTGCCAAGTGATTTTTGTGAAAAAAGCTGACGTGTCGACACCACAGAAAGTTTCAACAATTTACTTGTGACATGACAAGTTAACTCGATAACAACCAATCAAATAGCCACCTAAACAACTTCAATAAAAAAACGTAAAAGGCTTTCGAAAACCCACTAATAAAAGCTATTTGCAAAACATTGGTTATAAAATTAAATAATGACTATTAAACTTGAATATTCATCTTTTATAAATTTTGTGTAAAATTTTCAAAAATAACCAATAAATTAACGAAAGACATATTTCTTGAAAATGCACATTTAATTTAGAGAAAATTTTAAAATATCATGAAAAAATATTCAATTATTTTTTTGGTTAAAAACTATTTTGATGAATATTCTATTTTGATCAAGAAATTATTTTAATAATAAAATGCGCAAAATGTCAAAATAAATTTCAACTTTTGTTTACTTTTTATTTTAATCACAAACTTTTGTTGACCGTGAAATCGTTTAACGGAGTTGTTCATCTGTCCCGTTAAATCATTTAACATCGTGCCTTTTTTAGCTAAGCCAATATGGTTGAAATATAAAATTTGCGAAATAACTTTTAATTTAAATAAAATATTGGGAAAGTTGATATTATGAATTTAGGAAACTTTATAAATATAAAATCTAGAATTTTTAGCAAACAAAAAGATTTGTCATGTTTAATTCTAAATATTCACTTCTTTTACTTGCTCAATAGAGTTAAGCTTTAGGGTCTCTTAATTATAAATCCCTAAGACATTATTTGCCAAGTGAATTTTGTGAAAAAGCTTACGTGTCGACACCACAAAGAGTTTCAACAATTTAATTGTGACATGACAAACTTACTCAATAACAACCAATCAAATAGCCACCTAAACAAATTAAAAAACGTAAAAGGCTTTCGAAAGCCCACTAATAAAAGCTCTCTGCAAAACATTGGTTATAAAATTAAATAATGACTATTAAACTTGAATATTCATCTTTTATAAATTTTTGTGGAAAATTTTCAAAAATAACGAATAAATTAACGAAAGACATGTTTCTTGAAAATGCACATTTAATTTAGAGAAATTTTTTAAAATATCATGAAAAAATAATGAATTATTTTTTTGGTTAAAAATTATTTTGATGAATATTCTACTTTCATCAATAAATTATTTTAATAATAAAATGCGCAAAATGTCAAAATAAATTTCAACTTTTGTTTACTTTTTATTTTAATCACAAACTTTTGTTGACCGTGAAATCGTTTAACGGAGTTTTTCATCCGTCCCGTTAAATCATTTAACATCGTGCCTTTTTTAGCTAAGTCAATATGGTTGAAATATAAAATTTGCGAAATATCTTTTAATTTCAATAAAATATTCGGAAAGTTGATATTATGAATTTAGGAAACTTTATAAATATAAAATCTAGAATTTTTAGCAAACAAAAAGATTTGTCATGTTTAATTTTGAATATTCAGTTCTTTTACTTGCTCAATAGAGTTAAGCTTTAGGGTCTCTTAATTATAAATATCCTTTTAATTGTTCATAGTTTCATAAACACCAATTATTTTGGTTTCAATACAATTTTTCTTTACACGTATGCGTTCTTCATATATATTTCAATAATATGAATTATAACATTGGATATTTACAATCATAACTTTTAGAAAGCCTATAATCATAATTTTACTTTACTGGTTTTTTAATAGTTAAATTAGTTACTTCAACATTATTAAATTACTTTTCAAAAAACATAAATCCGCGCATGACGAGTGAAAGTTACCTAGTAAGCAAAAAAAAACGAAACATTCTCCAGAGCCCATATTTCTATATTTGTAATCTAAGAAGGACACTATTTCATTTTTTTGCTTTTTTAATTTTATAGGCAACAAAAAAAATTATTTTTAAAATCTGAAAACAACAATATTTGGGTTCGCAAACCCTAAACCAAGACCCCTGGATTAATTTAGGGTTTAGATTTGTCAATTTTCGGTTTTTTGAATTTTTTTTAATTAAAAAATAAAAAATGGCCATAAGAGATTTTTGAGGATATAGAAGATTTGAAGTACAGAGATTTGAAGTAGAGAGAATAGACATTAGAGAAGTTGACTAACCAACATAACATAACTATGAAATATTTAAATTAAAATCAAGTTACAAAATTAATGATAATAGCAGCTTTAGGAATTAAAGTACCTCTAATTACTTTCGACAAAAAAGTATTCAAATAATTTGCATGGAAATAAAATTGAATAGAACACAAATTAACAAGACACTTGGTAAATATTCCTCTTATGGTAAGTCTATTTGCCATGACTATTCAAATAATTTGCATGGAAATAAAATTGTCTCTTGACTTTTATTTAATTAATTACTAAATTTTTGGTTGACCGTTTAAAACTTATATAAGAAGCATGCAAACTCTTATTCCAAAATATCATACAAACAAATTAAAAACAAAAAGCATAAATACAACAACAACAACAAAAAGCATAAATACAACAACAACAACAACAAAAAACATGAGAAGCAAGAGCTCTTCACATGCTTATGGGCTATCTTTCTTTTTGATAGTAACTATTTTCTTGCTTATCATCTCACGTAAGTCATTTTTGTAAATTTCAAATAGAAAACATTTTTGGAGAATTACAAACTACACTGTTTGAATTACATTTTACAAAACTACATAATTTCATATTCAATTTTTAAAACTACACCTAAATACTCAAAATTAAAACCAATAAACCCTACCCAAACAACCCTACCCAAACAATCCTACCCATTTAATATTATACCCTAAACACTAATTAGCGAACCCAAATGAAAATATTTTAATTTTGGTAATTTTTTAAATGGTAAATCAACCCTTTAAAATTTTGAAAGCGTGTAAATATGTAAAATATTAAATTATGTTTAGTTTTGTGAAAAATGGTTGAAAGATTGTAGTTTTGTGAATTATTCAATATTTTTTTATATACAATAGTGATATATTAAATGTTAATTATTTGTAACAGGAGAAGTAAATTCGTCAAGAATTGATAACGGTCGTGCAATATGTATGTTTATTGATAACTGTTCAGAGTGCAAAGCATTTTGTGAAAAGCAAAGTACTTTTGAAATAGAATGTGTAGATGGTGGTCCTGGTGCTCAAATTTGTTGCTGTGATAAAAATCCTCCATTGTCAAATTTATTATCGTAAAAGATCCTTTTCCATATATAAATCTTATTGTATAATCGAATATGTTTCTTTTTCTTTATAACAAAAATAAAAAATGTTACCTCTTGGTATTAATATCGTATTCATATTGCATTTGATCACTATGCATATGTCTCTACATATTTAAAGAAATAAATCAGTGATATATCATATATGGTTTATGTGTCGCCTAAAGAGAAAATTAAGAAAAAAATTTATATTTAATTAATTTAATATTTTCAAAAATTATTTGTAATTAACCCTTTTATTTCTTATAATTTATATTATCATATATTATTTATTAATATAATATTTTTCAAAATTTCAATAAATTTAGTAAAAAGTGTACGATATGTCTTTTTGGTATTTTAATTTATATCATAATTTAAAATATTTAATTATTACTAATATATTGAAATTTACTAAAAAGCGTTTCGTATTTTAATTTATATTATAATTTAAATTATTTATTTATTACTAATATTATAATTATTATAAATGGTAATTAGTTGCAACTTCCCATAGCGGTGAGCGTTCATGTTCGGTTCGGGTATATTCGGGTTTTTGGATTGATGATTATATAACATTTTCGTCTATTCTATAATTTTTTCGATTCGGTTCAGGTTCGGGGACCCGAAATTATCAAAAACCTTAAAAAATATATAATAAAATATTTGAAATTATTCAAAATTATATGATTTACTATGATAATCCGAATAAAATACAACAAAAGTTATCTAAAAGTATTTAATCATACAAAACTACATGAAATAATAGGAAAATGTTATAATTTTGAATTTTAATTTATTACAAATATAAATTACTAATATTTTTATATATTTAGTTAAAATTTGGATAAGTTCGGGTATCCATCCAGGTTTCGGTATGGATATATTCGATTTTTTTAGGTTTGTAATCTAAGACCCGTTCGGATATTTTGTCGATTTCAGTTTGGTTCGATTTTTCGGGTCGTGACGAAATCCTCATCCATTTTGCTTACATTCATGATTATTCAAGTTGATCCACAATATTCTAATATTCACGCAAATATTATAAATTTTACTTCTTTTAAAATGTTTGATTGTTATTGATTTATTGATATAAATATGTAAATCTAAAACTTTTATACCACATCATACAATTTTATACTTTTGTAAATGTAAATGTATTACAATTATTATCGTCTTCGTTAATGAGTTTTTTTCTCTAATTCTTAAAAAACTATTTTTGTTGAATATGTTTTGTTTTATATCAACCAAATTAACTCATGGATATATATCTTTCACGTCTTTTTAAGTGTCAACTCTTTTATTTTTTTGAACAAAGACATATAATAAACATATGTTTTTGCAGCACATATACATATTTTTCTAACAATTTGTCATTCTAACCGTGTGTTTATGGAAAATCTCTAAACAAAATTATAATTTTTTAACAAAAACAAAAAAAGTAAAGCAAATTTTGCATTTAAATCATATTTAGCCCACCATAGAACACAAAACTACTAATTTTGAAGTTTGTTCCTTGTTTTCATTCTTTTTTATTGATAACCTATTACATTTTCTGTTTTGATTTTATTTCGTTGTGATTTTCGAACAGTTTAAGAAAAATATTATTTTTTAATTAATGTAACACTTAATTTCATTTTATGTATTTTTATAGTTATTTATGCCCGCAACATGAAGCGGGCCAAACCACGTATCTATACTATTAATTGGGAAGGATAATTTTTGAGGAACCTTAATTTTTTTTTAATTACATGTAATGTCATTGTATAAATTTTAATATAAGGTAATTTTAAATAAAAATTAAAAAAACATTCCTATTTAATAGGATTAAAGAAAAACAAAATTAAATATAAAAAATATTCCTAATTAATAGTATTTAAATGAAAAAAACGAAAATAAAATAAATAGGTATCATAATGAAAAAATAAAATATTATAAATATTTCAATTTTGTGATAATCCATCATACAATATTAAAAATATTTTTTTTAAAAATAATTTATAGAAAAATTTAATTATTTAAAAGTATTTTCTTAGAATATTTGAATCGATGATGTAAATAAAAAACCAAAAGTATCCGAAAATATTTAAAAAATCTAAATAATTAATATTTTTATACACCTTTGTGAGACGTCCTGCTAATTTTGCGACGGGTCAAGATGTATAATATATAATTTATGATATATAAAAAATTGTTTTTAATATTAGAACATATATAAATATATGATTAAAAATTTATTATTCAACATGCATAAATTAATGTTGTAAATATTTAACGTTAATTTGATGGTTGATTTATTATTGTGTTTTTAAGTTAACTCATAAATATTTAACGTTAATTTTGAAAAATGGAATCCCCTCTAAGATGAATTCACAAAATTACACCCTTTAACCCCTCCTTCACAAAACTACACCTAATTTAATTTTTTCACATATTTACACTCTTTCGAAATTTTAAAAGCTTGATTTACCTTTTTAAAAATTACCAAAATTAAAATCTTTTCTTTTGGGTTCGCTAATTAGTGTTTAGGGTATAATATTAAGGGGGTAGGATTATGTGGGTATGGTTTATTTGGATTTAATTTTGAGTATTTAGATGTAGTTTTGTGAAGTATTTTTGAAATGGTGTAATTTTGTGAAATATAATTCAAATGGTGTAGTTTTGTAATTCTTCTATCATCTAATTACTGCTACTAGGGTCGTTGACTCGTTGTTGTGTTGCAGTGAACATTAACGTATGTTTAACAAAAAAAACCCTATGATTAGTGAAACATATTTGACAATGACTTTGTTGAATAAGTAATGCTCCCTATAAACCAAATTGTCTATATTTTTTATATTAAAAACTACACCCTAAAATTTTTGATATTATTACATCTTATAAATTATAATATTTCATTTAAAAATTTGGAACTCGTTGCCCTAAAATAGCAAATAGTCATGAAAGTAAAAATCAGCAATTCTTAACAACTTTATATAAAGTTGGTAAGTAAACTCATGACAATATCTCATCAATATTTCATTATTAATTAAAAACTATATATTATGTAACCATCCATTAATGGTGTTCATACGTCATACTAGTAACAAAACATCATATAAATTATAAAATCATAATCAAACTTTGAAAGGGGAATTAGGAGATGGAGAAGAGTCCGGCGCCTTGCAGTAACCGCGAAGAACGTTAGTTTCATCGGATGTAAAGCCAAGTGACGTAAGCATCGCCGGCCAACAATCGGTGGTGATGACGTCAACGGCGTGGCAACAACCTAAACCTAGCTTGGTCTCACCGTTGAGGAAGAAGAGAACAATCTCGTTGGTACATGATTTGATCTCGTAGAGAGCATCCCAACACTGCATAAGTCCTCCTCCTTGAAGCCTAGCCGCAATGTCGGTGGAGTCTGCCACGGTGGGGAGTGTTCTGCCGGAGATATTGACGGCTAGGAGGAGAAGAGCGACGGTGGTAGTGTAGATGAGGAAACTTGTGTTATAAGCCATTTTTGTGTGTTTTCTTAGTTTGTATGTGCTTGTGATGTGTAAAGGAATATGATGTGTGTTGTTATGAGATGGTTTATTATTTATAATGGAGAGTAAAAGTGGGTTATAGGTAGAGGAAGTGGAAGAGGTATATGAATAATTAATGGTTTTAACTAATTAATGTTAAATCATGGAAATTAATTAAAAGAATGATTAAGTCATGGTCTTAACGGAAATGTGCAAGCCAAGGATCAAATTTTCTTAAAATATCTAAGAAAATTTTGTGGCAAAATATCATCTCAAGTTAATTTGATAAAAAGAATACAAACTAAATATATGTTTTCCCCCTAAAAGTACCTCAAATACGAGAGATAACTTCTAATGGCACCTCCAACAAAGGTTTTTATGCGTATATTTTGGTGAAATTGTAGTTTATTTTTAAAAAGAGGAAATCGATTTGTACACTTTGAAAATCGAATAATCGATTGTGCCTAATTTGGTGGACTTTGTGAACTTTTTATCTTGATCCATTGTATCACAAAACTAGGGGTTATGTCAAACAAAGGTTATAATGTAAATATGTATTTTTATGTCCTATTTATAAAAAGGGAACATTTGAATTACATTTCACAAAACTACACCATTTTCAAAATACTTTACAAAACTACATCTAAACACTAAAAATTAAATCCAAATAAACCATACCCACACAATCTTACCCATTAATATTATACCTTAAACACTAATTAGCGAACCCAAATGAAAAATATTTTAATTTTGGTAATTTTTAAAAAGAAAATTGGGACAATGGGTACATTTTGAGACATAAATTTGTTAATTGGGTAATTTTAGTTTTAATTTGCTAAAAGGTGATTTTCGGATGTTAAATTACTATTTTTTTCCTTAATTTCGAAATTGTCAGATATCGTTAATGGTTGTCCATGAATGGTTTTTTGTGAATGATTTTTATTGAATGATCGTGGTGAATAATGAATTGTCTCTGTGAATGATGAATGATTTATGTGAATAATAAATAATACATGTGAAATATGAATAATACTCGTGAATGATCCATGTGAATGGTGAAATGTGAATAATTTTCGTGAATGATCTATGTGAATGATTTCATGTGAATGATCTATGTGAATAATTTTATGTGAATGATATTTGTGAATGATTTTCTGTGAATAAGGGTAAATTTGTCATATTAAATACGAAAATCAATCAAAATCACCTAAAATTAATTACTCTATCAAAATCACTTAATTGACAAATTATGTTTTAAAATGTACTCAAAACACTAATTTTGAAATTTTAAAGGGTAATCGAGCTTTTAAAATTTTGAAAATGTGTAAATATGTGAAAAATTAAATTATGTGTAGTTTTGTGAAGGAAAAGTTCAAAGAGTGTAGTTTTGTGAATTCCTCTTACAAAAATGTTTTCCAATTAATAATATAGATGTGATTTTTTTGGAGAAATTTTATTAACGATTTTTTATGTCCAAAATAAACTATAATATTTTGGGACAATTACAAAACTACACCTTTTGAATTGCATTTCACAAAATTACACCATCTCAAACTCAATTTTCAAAACTACACCTAAATACTCAAAATTAAATACAAATAAATCATATCCACACAATCCTACCTTTAATACTATAATGTAAACAATAATTAGAGAACCCAAATAAAATGATTTTAATTTTGGTATCTTTTTAAATGATAATTCAACCATATAAAATTTTAAAAGAATGTAAATATGTGAAAATATTGAATTATGTGTAGTTTTGTAAATGAAAGGTTAAAATGGTGTAGTTTTGTGAATTTCTCTAAATTTTTTCGAAATAAAAAATTAAACTTCCTTTTTTTAGGGATAATGATGCTTAGAACCTTAATTTAGAAGAGGAATTCACAAAACTACACCATTTCAACCTCTCATTCACAAAACTACACCTAATTTAATTTTTTTCACATATTTACACCCTTTCAAAATTTAAAAAGCTTGATTTACACTTTTAAAAATTACCAAAATTAAAATATTTTTATTTGGGTTCGCTAATTAGTGTTTAAGGTATAATATTAAGGAGGTAGGATTGTGTGGGTAGGGTTTATTTTGATATTAATTTTGAGTGTTTAGGTATAGTTTTGTGAAATATTTTGGAAATGGTGTAGTTTTATGAAATGTAATTCAAATGGTAGTTTTGTAATTCTCCCTAATTAGAAAGAGTAGCCCCTTAATGACCCAAGTTTACATTCAAACATATTGAAATATTTTCATAAGCGCCACGTGAAAAACAAAGCCCAATGGCTTCTCTCAGAAGCTAAAGCGGGAAAATCCTAATTTATTTTCCCGGGAAAACTGAATCCATAAAATAAAATCGAGAGATCTCAAAGGACAAACAAAGTAGAAAGAAATCAAAATAAATAAAACCCTAGCAGAGATTTTGAAACCCTCTCCCTCTCTCTTATAAAAAACCCCACTTTCTTTCTCATCGTCTCTGTGTTCTTTAACTTCAAAAAAACGCACACCAAGTGTTCGACGAAATTCCTCAGAGAGAAAATGTATGTGGTGAAGCGAGACGGAAGGCAAGAGACTGTACATTTCGATAAGATAACTGCTCGTCTTAAGAAGCTAAGCTATGGTCTAAGCATCGACCATTGCGATCCAGTCCTCGGGGCTCAGAAAGTGTGTGTTGGTGTATACAAAGGAGTAACCACTAGTCAGCTCGACGAATTGGCTGCTGAAACTGCTGCTTCCTTGACCTGTAACCATCCTGATTATGCTTCCGTGAGTATCTCATGAATCCTTCTCTTTTAGGACCAAACAAGAGAAAACTAACATTATTATGACAAACCACTTGTGTATGTATGATTCCACATTGCTTTTATGTGTGTTTGTGTTTCAGCTTGCTGCTAGGATTGCTGTCTCTAATCTCCACAAGAACACTAAGAAATCATTCTCTGAGACGTAAGTCTTCGTGTTTGTGTTATTGATTTAGGTTTGTGTTTTGTTCCTGTGAAGTGACTTTGATGGTCTCTGTGTGTGTGTGTTGTATGTTCAGTGTTAAGGATATGTTCAATCATGTCAATGAGAGATCTGGATTAGAGTCTCCTCTTATAGCCGATGATGTATTCAATATCATCATGAAGGTAACCCACAACACAATTGTTTGGCTTTAGGGTCTAAATTTGCTTATTGAAAGAGGTTCTATGATGTTTTTATGTATATTGCTGAAAATCGTGTTTCTTTGGTTTTGCTTTAGAATGCTGCTCGTCTAGACAGTGAAATTATCTATGACCGTGATTTTGAGTACGACTACTTTGGATTTAAAACACTTGAGAGATCGTACCTCTTGAAAGTTCAAGGGAAAGTTGTTGAAAGGCCTCAACACATGCTCATGAGAGTCGCTGTTGGCATCCACAAGGAAGATGTTGATTCCGCAATCAAGACTTATCATTTGATGTCTCAGAGATGGTTCACACACGCATCTCCTACTCTCTTCAACGCTGGAACTCCAAGGCCTCAAGTAAAATATCTACATTTTTGTATATTCATCTCTGTTCTTACATGTGTTTTTTTGATAATCTTTTGTTGAATATGATTGGATTGGCAGTTAAGCAGCTGCTTTCTCGTCTGTATGAAAGATGATAGCATTGAAGGGATATATGAAACACTGAAAGAGTGTGCTATTATAAGCAAATCTGCTGGTGGTATTGGTTTTTCAGCTCATAATATCCGTGCAACTGGTAGTTACATTCGTGGCACAAATGGGACGTCTAATGGTATACTTCCAATGCTGCGTGTATTCAACGATACTGCTCGTTATGTTGACCAAGGAGGAGGCAAGAGAAAGGGTACATCTCAACCTATACTTTGCTACTATTCATGTAATCATCTGTGATGTATATGATCTCATGTTATCTTTTGTAACTGGTGAAGGAGCCTTTGTAATTGGAGCCATGGCATGCTGATATCTTTGAGTTTCTTGAGCTGCGGAAGAACCATGGAAAGGTACAATTATACCAATATAATTCACCGTCTTATTCTTCCCTCTTGTAATCTCTAAGTTGGCCTGATACGACCTCTAAATACACTTCTTCACATTGTAGGAAGAGCACAGGGCTAGAGACTTGTTTTATGCTCTGTGGGTTTCAGATCTTTTCATGGAGAGAGTTCAGAGTGATGGTAAGTGGTCACTCTTTTGTCCTAATGAAGCTCCTGGATTGGCAGATTGTTGGGGCTCTGAATTTGAGTCACTATACACTAAGTACGAGAGCCATGTGAATCTCAGTCTCAGCCATGTGTATGCTCCTTTGTTAGTAACTCAGAGTCTTGTTATATAAATACCATTTATTTTTGTTCATATCTATAGGGAAAAGCCAAGAAGGTTGTTCAGGCACAACAGCTTTGGTATGAAATATTGACTTCTCAGGTAGAAACAGGAACACCTTACATGCTGTTCAAGGTAAGTAACTGTCATGATTCAGTAGCTAACTAAGTCTATAAGTTACAGCTCTATAACCACTGGTTCTTACTATTGATCTTGATGCTTTACTGTAGGATTCATGCAACAGAAAAAGCAACCAACAAAATCTTGGTACCATTAAGTCATCCAACTTGTGCACTGAAATCATTGAATACAGCAGTCCAACAGAAACTGCTGTGTGCAATCTTGCATCAATTGCTTTACCCAGATTCGTAAGGGAGAAGGTAAGTGCGGAAATGTTTTGATGGTTTTCTGAACTTATGCTTTCTTTGTGACTCAAGGTATAACATTTTGAACTCACAACAGGGGGTCCCATTGGATTCTCATCCATCTAAGCTTGCTGGAAGTTTGGGCTCAAAGAACCGTTACTTTGATTTTGACAAGTTAGCTGAGGTCAGATATTAAGACTTGACTCATTTCTCAACTAATCTTTACTGGAAAAATTGCCTGTCTGTCATATGATGAATTTTTGTATTTTTCTGTGCTGTTAGGTGACTGCTACAGTTACTATTAATCTCAATAAGATTATAGATGTAAATTACTATCCCGTGGAGACTGCAAAAACTTCAAACATGCGTCATAGACCTATTGGTATTGGTGTTCAAGGTCTTGCAGATGCATTTATCCTCCTCGGAATGCCATTTGATTCTCCAGAGGTAGACTAGCTTTACGTTATGATAAACCTTAGGATGTAACTTTGTTCTCTGTTTCTAAGCTTTATGATTTGTTACACAGGCTCAACAACTTAATAAGGACATTTTCGAAACCATTTACTACCATGCCCTTAAAGCATCTTCAGAGCTTTCTGCTAGAGATGGCACATACGAGACATACAAAGGAAGTCCTGTGAGTAAGGTAAGTGTATCAGTCTGTAATTGAGCATTTTCATGACCACCCATTGGTGATTATTTAGTTTACTCTATTGGATAATTCTTTTAGGGAATCTTACAACCTGACATGTGGAGTGTAACTCCGTCAAACCGGTAGGACTGGGCATCTCTTAGGAATATGATATCAAAGAGTGGAGTGAGAAATTCTCTTTTAGTAGCACCGATGCCAACTGCTTCAACCAGTCAGATTCTCGGGAACAATGAATGTTTCGAGCCATATACTTCAAACATCTATAGCCGCAGAGTCTTGAGGTGTGTGATCATATAAACTGACAAATGTATGTTTCTGGTTCTCTCCTCTAGCTTACTTATTTTGACTCTTTTGTTTGTTGTTCAGTGGTGAATTTGTAGTGGTGAATAAGCATCTTCTTCATGATTTAACTGATATGGGACTTTGGACTCCGACGCTGAAAAACAAGATAATATACGAGAACGGCTCTGTAATAAATGTCCCAGAGATACCTGATGACCTGAAGGCGATTTACAGGTACAACCCTTGCTTATCTTGTCTTGTAATTGAACTAAACTGCTAGATACTGAGATTTGACCTGATCTCCTTTATTACATATCAGAACCGTATGGGAAATCAAGCAGAGAACAATGGTGGACATGGCTGTTGATCGTGGATGTTACATAGATCAAAGCCAAAGCTTAAACATACACATGGACAAACCCAACTTTGCAAAACTCACTTCATTACACTTCTATGCATGGAAAAAGGTACAAGAGTACTTTGAAAATTGGTAACCACTTCATATAATCGGTTTGAAGTAGTTTCGAAAATTAAACTATACTACTATAGCTTTGTTTTATTAAGTAGTTAAATCATCTTTCACTCTTAGTATATGTTCTTGTGAATTATGTTATCTCACTATGTTGTTGTGAATCTACCTCAAGGGTTTGAAAACTGGGATGTATTACCTGCGATCGCGTGCTGCTGCTGATGCAATAAAGTTCACAGTTGACACAGCGATGCTCAAGGTAAAAAAAAGACAGTACAACACTCTTGAAATACACATTCTTCTCATGTTCAAATGTTTTTACCTGTGAGTTTTGTTGTTGTTGGATTCAATCTAGGAGAAGCCGAGTGAAGTAGTAGAAGGAAACAAAGAAGTAGAAGAAGAAGTAGATAATGAAAGCAAGATTGCACAAATGGTTTGTTCCTTGACAAACCCTGATGACTGTCTCGCCTGTGGAAGTTAAATTCTTAGCTGAAGTTTGGTGAAAAAAGAGCAAAAGCCATATGTAGCAGTATATCTTGTTAACTTTGAGAGGCATTTGCTTGTTGATTTGCATGTTGTTTATAGTTTTCCAATGCTTAATGTTGTTTCAACCTTTTTATGTGTAATCAAAGTGCCCATTACTCTATTAGTGTTTGCAATTGATTATGTGAGTAATTTTCCTAATTAGTTTACATTTTGAAGGTTCCAACTCCCAAGCGTGACGTAAGTTGCTGTTATAGACTCAAAGCCTTGACTTGATCTAGAGGGTTGTGTGTTTTAAAGAGGTAAGTGAGACTATATTAATACTTCATTGGATCTAATCTTTCTTTTGCTTTTTTTGTCGTTGACTTTCATTACTACCACTATCGCTACCACTTTGATCCCATGGCAGAGCTCAAGCATGTCTCCCATGGATGTATTTTAACTTTACCAAAGAATCTGCAAAATGGAATCTGCAACATCTGCTACAAAGACGAACCCGTCGAACTCGCCTGCGATCCTTGCAATTTCGATCTCTGCAAAACCTGCTCAAACCTTCCCAACAAAGTGTCCCACCATCTTCACCCACAACACTCTCTACAGTTTCGCCTACGCCAAAACGATGAAGAGACAAGAAGATACATCATATGCTCAGGGTGTGGTAACATGTCTTCAGGCTCTTACTATGAGTGTAAAGTGTGTGAGATTTACTTGGATCTTGGTTGTGCTCTCATGGACAACAACTTCACAAGCTGGGATGTCAAAGAGTTGCTACATGACAACCATGCTCACTTGGTTAAAAAATGTAGACCAGGACCTGACGCTACAGGTTCTTGTCTTCTCTGTGAGCTTCCTCTCTCTCCATCATCTATATGTTACGGTTGTGTTCATTGTTACATGTTCTTCCACGAGCATTGTCTTCAGCTTCCTACTCAGATTCAACATCCTCTGCATCCACAACACCCTCTTAAACGATTTGATTACATTCAAAGTTGTGGTGATGGAAGACATTGTAATGCTTGTGGTGGGATAATCTATAGTGTACCCTTTGGTTGCTTAGAATGTGGTTTTAAGCTACACATGAGATGTGCTGATACGTTGTTGCGTGGTCTGATGAGTCCTCTTCATGATCAGCATAGATTGTTTTATGCAGCTTACATGTATGGTACTTATCTTTTGGGGAACAAAACATCGTCATGTCCGATATGCAACACTTATTGTCGTGAACCATTTTTTTACTGCCTCGAATGTGATTTAAGGTTTCATTTGAAGTGTCTTGAGATACCAAAGACTGTGTTCAACAAATCTTATCACATTCATCCACTTGTTTGTCAAAAATTCCTACCTGAGGAAGATTCTCTGGACGAGTATTGTGGCGTATGCGAATTGGTTGTACACGCAAAACATGATGTTTATTCCTGCGAAAAGTGCGATTTTCTTGGCCACATGGAATGCATTCTGCGCAAGGTAAAGTTAATACATTTGTTGCAACCTTCTCTTTAATTGAAAAGACTTGTGATGATGAGCTAACTGATAAGTACAAACAGGGAGCAACGCCTTCCCCGTTGTACTTGAAAGATCTCTACTCTTGTGGCAAAGCTATCAAGCCACCACAACATGAAGATGACCGAAAAACAATCAAATTGGATAACAAACTTACAGTCTGAGTCTACTTCTTACTGTAATTCATATAAACCAACATAAAACGAATTTGGAATGATTTGAGTTAATAATATCTCAGGTTAATGGTGTCGGTCACACTCATGTGTTAAGATCTGTAGCATTGAGTGAGCTTGATGAACGTGCAGATTGCAAAATATGCAATCGCGAAATACATGACAATGCACGTAAATGCGAGGTTTGTAAATTCAAGACACATAGTTTCTGTGCGGAGCTAGGCCTACCTCGAAGGCATCGGTTTCATTCAAACCATCCTTTGACTCTCCTGCCAGGTTCCCCTGTTGCTGGAGTTACTATGAACTGTGACATGTGTAAAAAGAAAATATCCGGGTTTAACCTCTTTTGTCGCCTATGCGGTTTCATCATTCATGCTAATTGTGTTCTTAGAGATAACCAGTTTCTTGGGACTTTACATAGAGGACAGAAACTCATTGTTGTAACCAAAGAAGAATCTTGCCTCAAGAACCATAAGGTTTTTCAAGTTATTGTTTCAAGCTCATACACGACCGCTTGTACTATTTGTGAAGAGAAGTTGTGTGGGAAAGTCGTGTCCTGTGTAGACTGTAGAGAGATATATCATCCTTGGTGCACTAAAGCTGTGCACAGAGGAGGGAAACTACGCGGACATCCACTTCACCCTGATCACAAGCTTCGGTTTCTTGATGTAAGTGGATCCAAGTGCATTGTGTGCAAACATAACATTACAAAATATGGATATAGTTGTCGCAAATGCGAAATCAGTATCCACTACAAATGTGTCGAAGCGTTTGGTATATCCGAAACAATCAAGTATCACTCTCACTATCTCTACAACTTCCGGGAGGAGGATTCAACTAGAGAAGGAGTAGTATGTAGTGTTTGTGGTAGACGTTGTGGTGTATCGTTCTACGGATGCATTGGTTGTAAGTTCAGTGGTCATGTAGAGTGTGTTGGGTTTCCAAACAATGTGAAGAATCAACGGCATCAACACATAGTGGAGCTAACTTATGCCTCAGGCGACAAGAGTTGTTCTCTGTGTGGATCAGAGTGTCGTGGTAGGATATACTCATGCCGGCGGCGTTGCAAGGAAGAGTTTCATTTACAATGCATCATGAACTCGTCTACGGTAAAGATCTAATCGAGAATCCTAACCCCAAATATTTCTTTTGTTTTGACTTTGTGTTTTTCTTCTGGTCTTGTAGGTTGTTACAAGTGAAGAGGATCAACTTATAGACATCTATCTTATGTACATTGAGCAAGATCTCCTCGAGATGTATCCAAGCTGGTGGTGATTCTCTGTTTGGTTTCTTTCTTTAAAACTTAATTCTATGTTTATGATGATAATGATCATGATCTTGGCTTCTTTCTCATGATTATATTGCATCGCATCGGAGTTTTATTCTACTGTGCCTGAAACTAAGTACTCTGCTACTTACTTTGCTTATTACATAAATACATCTTACATGATTACATCTTGTTCATTGTGTGTTTTGACTCTTTTACATCTAGAGCAAGCTTAGCCTTCCACAGACTCAGGTAGATACAAATTGATATGAAAGAATCTTACATCTCTATGCGCTAAACCGAGTTTGGTTCCTTGATGCTGATTCTTGAATGTAGTACAGAACCCGATGGGATCCCCAATGGCGGATTCTCGCAAGAACAGTTATCAACAGCAAACAGTTCCCACTCTTTAATCCCACACTTCTCCAACGCACATTGCAATCTCTCACTTTCTTTCTCTGCGGGGTACGAACCATCAGGCGTCACAAGGACAGCTCCAGTGTAAGACTGTCCCGCTACACGAGCTGCTCCGTTGTAATGAAACAGTCCCCAACTTAGATCATCACACACATCCACAATAGTCCATAACTCATTTGACACCACACCATTGTCTAATACACTTAAACGGAACGTCCCTGGGATCTTCCCTCTCTTGACCGAATATCTTCTCCTTCTCCACACAAGCTTTCCTTCTTCAAGTGTCCTCACCTGAAACACGGGCTCGTACCAAAACGAAGACTTGCCTTTTCCCCTGTAGAAAAGCTGGTACTGACACGGAAACTGATCGTAAGCCGGGTTCTGTCCAGCCGCCACACGCCAACTCCAATCCAAAACTCCTAACCATCCAACAAACAAGTCTTCCGCTGTCTCATGACACAGCTCTTTCCCTCGAAAACTCGTCATCGGAGACACATAAGGTTTGTCGGGTATCTTAGCATCTAATTCAAGACAATTGTGTTTCTGTAACACACAAAGAGAGAAAGCTTCGAAATGTGGGCTCTCGTAAGAAGCAATGCATCTATAGCTACACACTTGGTCCACAGAACTACACTTATTCAAACACTGAAGAGCTTTTCGACAATTAGGATCTAATAGACAGTTCAAAATCTGAGGACCACAGTTCTTAACCATACAAGAAAGCGTCGAAAACCCTTTCGACCTCAAGTTCTGCAACACGGGCACCGGTCTAATGTAAGCGTTGATGATCACAAGGAGACAGAACCTTATATCATCTGAGTTATTACGTTTCCAAGCATCTCCTACCGTGTTAACCACCTCTTTTGCTTCTTTGTCTTTACTAGTATCGGTTACGAAATCGATGCCACCAAGCCTGTTGATCAAATCAGGACAAGAGTCAAAGCAAATGATGTTGTTGATGTGCTTGGTGTTTGTCTGAATCCACTTCACTGATTCTGAGTTGTTAACAGCAACTATGACCAATATATCAATATGATGATGATGATTCAGATTCAAAGGTTTTTGATCATCACTAAAGACAAGCAATTCATAAGCTTCATCTACCCATTTCAATCTCCTTGCCTGATGATTAATTTATAATATATATTTAGACATTTGTTAAGACACAGAGCGATGTGTGTGTTTTGCAATAATAATAATGAACTCAAGAGAAGAACATACAGTGTGGAGCATAACATCTTCCCAGGAAGTGGAATTGAGTGGGCTTAGTGTTGATTTACCGACGAGAGCAACCAATTTCACCGGAGGATCCTCTGTTATCTTCGCCGTCTCCGCCGTCGATTGAACGGGGAAACACAATCTCCGTCTTGATTTCAACAGAAGAGGAGACTTCCGGCGAGATTGGACCGGAGATAAAGAGACTAAGAACCGATAGAGGAGAGGAGAAGAAGCTCTTGTTATGGGAAGAGAAGAAGAAGAAGAAGGAGGAAGAGGGGATTTGAGAAAAATCGCCATGGCGAAAATATAGCAACATCATCATCTCTCACACAGTCTTATAATAAATGTACAGAAACATGACACGTGTTCGGTTATGATTGGCTTAGTAAAAAAAGCATCAGGAGATGCATAAATATCTCATATTGGTTCAATAGCTTGACAAAAAAAATATTATTATTATTATTGAGACTATAAACCGATCCTTGCACGGAATACTCATAACTTGATTATTAAAGTTGTATTGTTTCATAATAATGAATGTTTTAGACAATTTTTTTGTTTTGTTGATGTTTTCATTTTTTTTTATGTAGAATTAATTGATATTTTGTGTTTTTCACTGATTTAAACGATGAATGATATATTTATATTGGTTAAATCATGTTTATGTAAGCAATTAAATGATGTTTTTACACAAAAAAACAAAAAAAATAAATGATTTCTTAATCTATGTGTAAAAACCTTAAACATCATCCAATATGAAACGGAGGGAGTAATAAGTTTATAAAATATTCACATTAAATTTTAAATGATGTTAGTTTCATCTTGTGAATCAGAGTAATTTACAAAATATGTATATTTTAGCATAATATTCATCCCTATAGGAAACTATATATATATTAATTAAAGTTGTGTATGAGATTAAAAGTTTTCTTACATGTCAAGGCTCATTGGTGAAGTAGGTAAATTTGTTTGAAGAGAGCTTGTGACTTCTACAACCACTAGTTTCTCAGATGAAAATGAACCCAAAGTATGTGATACTGAAGAGTTGTCTTCAAGGCTGATTTGTTCCATGAACATCTCAAAACAAGCATCATCAAATTCGAATAGATCATCTGTTGAAATAGGGTTAGGTCTTGAAGGATAGTTCATTTTTCTTCTAGTCTTGTTGATTGAAGCTAAGGGAGGATATATCTTGCATGTTGGGCAAATATTGTTTATTTATACTAACAAATCTATACTATTAAAAGTGAAGACAAAACACCTACGTGTCGCGACGAAAAAGTTTTTAGTATATTTTTTATTTTTTGCGTTTTAGTCCTTACACTTTGAACTTATTTTTTCATCCAATTTTAATATATTTTACTAATCTATCTATACTATTAAAATAATCCATATAAAATATATTTTAGATCTATCTAGCATCTACGTATTGTAAAAATTGACAATACACAATTTTAAATATATTTTAGGCTCATTATTGGAATATATATTTTACATAGGCATCCAATCATCCACATACATAATTTTTTGAGTTTATTTTCTTATATTTTATTTATTTTGCGTTTGTACCTTATATTTTTGAATAACTTTTTGTCTTCAACTTTATTTTATTTTTTATAGATAATTTTGGATATATTATTTACTTTTTGTTTATAGAAATATTGTTGGGTTTTTTGTTTTTCTTATGAGAAATTCACAAAATTACACCCTTTCAACCCTCCCTTCACAAAACTACACCTAATTCAATATTTTCACAAGTTTACACCCTTCCAAAATTTTAAAAGCTTGATTTACCCTTTTAAAAATTACCAAAATTAAAATCTTTTCATTTGGGTTCGCTAATTAGTGTTTAGGGTATAGTATTAAGGGGGTAGGATTGTTTGGGTAGGGTTTATTTGGATTTAATTTTGAGTGTTTAGGTGTAGTTTTGTGAAGTATTTTAGAAATGGTGTAGTTTTGTGAAATGTAATTCAAATGGTGTAGTTTTATAATTCTCCCTTTTCTTATCGATCAAATATTGTAGTCAAAGATATTAATATTGGTTTGTTTTTAAGAAATTAATTTTAACAATTTTATTTCGTTTTATGTCTCTAAATCTACGAAATATTTGTATCTCGTGTCTATCTTTTCGCGATATTTGCGTGTCTAACTTAATATAAAAAATATCATACTTTTTAAACTAGATTATGTTTTATTCTATACGATGATAAAAACATTTTATGAAATAAGGTATGTTATAACGTATCAAGTTCTTCTAATTATTTTATGAAAATTCCAACGATTATCACATTCTTTAATATTTTTGTATATTTTTATTGTGATATTGGTATATATATGTATGTGAATATGGTGATATATATAAAGTTTGGATAATTTGTCGAGATTTATTTTTATAGTTAAATAAGTATATATTTGTATCTAAAATAAATTGTATTCGTTATACAATATTTATTCATTTTCTAAGATTAATTTAAAACATGAAATAACTTTTTATTATATACAAGTCTAATTATATTATTAAGGATAATGAAACTTTGTCCCGCGTATAGCGCGGAGTCCGCACCTAATCTAAGTAAAGTAATACAATAGTTATAGAATATAAGTTTATTGGCTACTTTCGTGGGTAGATTCAAGAAACTTCTCTGCACTACAATTCCTATATTAATTTAGAAACGTATTTTTCTAACAAAAAAAATTAGAACCCTTTTAAATATGAATGTAGTTTCACTATACGAATATCAAACTTATCCATATTTTTAATATATCCAATTATATGATAAACAATGTTATATAATATATATTATGAATAAATATTGGGAGAATTATAAAACTACACCATTTCCAAAATACTTCACAAAACTACACCTAAACACTCAAAATTAAATCCAAATAAACCCTACCCAAACAATCCTACCCCCTTAATACTATACCCTAAACACTAATTAGCGAACCCAAATGAAAATATTTTAATTTTGGTAATTTTTAAAAGGGTAAATCAAGCTTTTAAATTCTTGAAAGGGTGTAAACTTGTGAAAATATTGAATTAAGTGTAGTTTTGTGAAGGGAGGGTTGAAAGGGTGTAGTTTTGTGAATTTCTCATAAATATTTTGTATATAATATATATTTTAAATGTAAGAATTTATTAAGTACCTTATAATTCTTTGGTCATGTATGTTAATTTACAAAATAACTCTTGTCCCGGAATCAAAAAATTTAAACGTTATTTGACCAAAATTTTCTCACACGGAGATAATTATTCTTCTCTCTTATTATTTGAAATTTATGATTGAAGTTTTTATAGTTGTAATTGCCACTCTATTGTTGTTGTGAAACTTGTAAGCAATCTCGATTGTTTATATATTAGTAATCGTGTAATTTCTTTTAATTTTTAGGATTTAAATTATATTATATTTTTGATAATGTTAAACTTATAATATTTTATTTTTACGATAAATACTGAATAATTTAACTAACGTAATATTTAACTATCTTGTTATATTATAATTAATTTATTATTAATGTTTTCCTATCTTATTCTATTTTTGTTTTTATTTCTAAGTAAATATTTTTTATTTTCTTCTTCTTATTTATCCTATTATATTTGTTTAAACATGATTGACTAAAATTTTAAATTTACTATCTTAATATATTTGTTTAAACATGCTTGGTTGAAAAATTATATATTTGTCAAAATTTTAACGGCAAACTACTTGACACATGTCGCGATTACTTGATTTACTAAGTTTTGAAACCAAACTTTATATAATAAGATTATAGTTTTATATGGATTTAAATAATACAGAAAAGTGTGAAATTTTTACTTTTCACATACTTTAGGTTATAACCACCATTGATGTGTTCTTATTAGAATTCTTAAAATTAAAACAAAATGAAAAAAGAAAAATTAAATAAGGTGTTCTAAAGAAACTAAGAGAGAATGTCAATTAAGAACATCATAAATAAAATAATATTATAAATAATAATAAAATATTTAAGAGCACTTGTTTAAGAGACCACCATTGAGTACAAAAAGATACCTGCACATAGGGGTGGGCACGGACCGGATATCCGGGATTTTGGAGGTATCCGCGATCCGCTCCGCTCCGCTCCGCCCGGATCGACAACCTTACGATCCGTATTCGCTCCGTGACTAGGCGGATATCCGGGTGTACGGATATCCGTTAAAATCCGAATATTCGCCGGATATCCGCTCCGCCCCGTGATTTAAAAAAAAATTAAAAAAATTTTGAAACTTAATCTAAAATATCAATATTTCACAAAAACCTTATAAATTATTGTTGAATAAAAATAAATGAAATTTATAGGAGATTAACTAAATAAATTATTTAATTGAATTTGAAAGAAATGCAAAACTAAACCTAAGTTGTTGTGTTATCCAATTGTTTAGTTTATATTTCTTTTAAATTATTTATTAAATGTTGGTATTATTTAATTTTATAATATTATCTTTTAATCATTTTAGTAAAATCATTTAAATAAAAAGATTATTTCACTTCATAATACTTATATATTGTTTATTTGTTTGTGATTTATGAATTCTTTCTAATTTACTCATTTAATAATTATTTTCTACAAATAGATATAAGAATTATGAGATTTATATATGTAATTACCAATATAAAATAAATATATTTATATGTAACGGAGCGGAGCAGATATCCGACTTTTAAAATTTTAGTATTTGTTATTTGCTTCGCCTTTAACGGATATTGATTTTTAGTATTTGCTTTGCTTTGTAAGATAACGGTTATCCGGATTTTTCGGATCAAATCGAGACGAATCACGGATCGGATCGAATATAACGGATATTTTGCCCACCCCTACATGCACATCAACGGTCCTTTAACAATACAATAATAGGGAATTACTTTTATTTTTTTGTTTTATTAAGGTGAATTTCATTAATATAAATAATCACTTTTAATCAAAGCTGTTAAAATCTTTTATAGATTTTTATTTGCGTATTACACTCATTTCAAAATAAGGGACCACGTATGAATTTCCAAGGACATATATATATAGTTAATGTTTTTTTTATGACAGTTTGTTTCATAATCATGTTTTATGGATTGGTTATCAATATTATCATTTGGATTAAAGAGCATATAAAATAACATATAGAAATAAATAGCCAACGAAAAATCTCGTTAGCTTACGCCAAGTGTTATTTATAAGTGTGAATATATATTTTAAACCAATTATCAAAAAAATAAAGGGGACTACATAACTACATCATTTGAGTACATCAATTCAAAGTCACTTCATAAAACTACACCGAAAAACTCAAAATTAAATTCAAATAAATCGTATATACACAATTTTATCCTTTTAATATTATATAATAAACACTAATCAGCGAATTCAAATAAAAATATTTTAATTTTAATAATTTTTAAAGCGTAAATCAACAAATATTAAATTAGATAGAGTTTTGTAAATAATGTATGAAAATTTTAGGGTACCTCCAATGAAAAATAAATTAATAATAGTAAAAAGGAGGAGAGAAGGTGAAGAATCATATATATAATAAATAACAATGAGTTTTGCCTACGTGTCATCCAAAGAGAAAAATAAAGAAATTATTTTAAATTTAATATTTTCGAAAATTGTTTGTAATTATCTCTTTTATTTCTCATAATTTAATATTTTCGAAAATATTTTGTAATTATCCCTTTTATTTCTCATACTTTATTTTATCATATATTATTTATTAATATAATATTTTTGAAATTTCAAAAAATTTACTAAAAAGTGTACAATATCTTTTTGGAATTTTAATTTATATTATAATTTAAAATATTTAATTATCACTAATATATTGAAATTTACTAAAAATGTATGATGTATTTTTGGTATTTTAATTTATATTATAATTTAAAATATTTACTTATTACTAGAGAAAATTAAGGAAATTGTTTTATATTCAACTAATTTAATATTTTCATATATAATAAATTACAAGTAGTTTTGCCTACGTGTTGTCCAAAGAGAAAATTAAGAAAATTATTTTAAATAATCCATTTTAATTATCCATTTTATTTCTCATAATTTATATTACCATATATTAATTATTAATATAATATTTTCGAAATTTCAATAAATTTACTTAATAGTGTACGTTATCTTTTTGGTATTTTAATTTATATTATGTATACAATAAATGACAAGTAATTACATTATATAGATGATTTGACCCGCGCACCTAAATAAATTTTAAACAAAAATACCAGATATACCAAAATTTTAAATTATTATAAATTTTATTAGAAATATCATATATAATAAATCATATATAATAAATAGCAAGTAATTTGGCTTATGTGTCGCACAAAGAGAAAATTAAGGATATATTTTAATATTTGATTATGATTATCCCTTTTATTTCTCAAAGGTTTATATTATCATATATTATTTATTAATTTAATATTTTCGAAATTTCAAAAATATTTTTACAAATATTATCATGTATTTTTTATTAATTTAATATTATCGAAATTTCAAAAATATCTTCTAAAAAATTATACGATGTCAAGTTTTTAGATTTTAATTTATATTATAATTAAATATATTTATTTATCATTAATACTATTATTATAAATCATGTATAATAAATATGAGTAATTTAGCTTATGTGTCGCGCCTAACACTAGATATGAAAGGGAAAACCAAAATTTTGTTTTAAAATGTGACTAAACCATATTAATGTCAATTCATTGTAAAAGATTGAAACAAGAAAACTAAAAAAATAAGCAAATGATTTCGAAAACTAATGAGACAAACTGAAAAAACTTTCCAAACAAAAATAAAATCGATGAAATTTAAGTATCCATAATTACAAAAAAGAGTAACCAAACACAAGAATGTGCTTAATTATAAATAAGCGACTACATAGAGAATCTTAAAAAGAAAACTAAATCTAAATTATGCAAAATTTATAAAAACAATAAACTTCTCAAAATAACAATATATAACCAAGAATATAAAATAAATTAATAATAATTATGGAAGTAACACGTACATTTAAGTAATTAAATCATATAATGAACGTTGCTACAAAAAATATAATTGTCAACAAAAAATATAACAATCACATAAATAAAAACAAAACAAAAAATATATAACTTCTATAAAATCCGAGAATTGGTCTTCACGTGACAACTAAAATTTTGGAGAAATGATTTTTAAAAAATATTTAATTAGTTTTATGTATTATTATAGATAACGGAGAAATAAAGGGAAAATAAAAAATACACTTATTATTAATAATATTATTATTATTATAAATTTTATAATCCATTTTGCTTACATACATGATGATTCAAGTTTGATCAACAATTTTCTAATATTTATGCAAATATTATAAATGTAACTTCTTTTAATTGTTTGATAACTATTAATGTATTCTTATAAATATGTAAACTTATAATTTTTGACATGCATCATACAATTTTATATTTTTGAAATCTAAAGCTATTATAATTTTTAACATCTTCATTAACGAATTTTATTTAATTCTCATAAAACTATTTTTGTTGAATATGTTTTGTTTTATATTATCCAAATACATTTGTGGACATATATCTTTAACGTATTTTAACTGTCAAACATATTATTTCGTAGAATAAAAACACACGTAACAAACATATGTTTTAATAGCACACATACATACGTTTTTAACAAATTTTCATTTTAATTGATGATTTTTATGTAAAATCTCTAACCAAGACTATATTTCTTGAACAAAAACTCAAAACTATAAAAATATTACAAAATTTTGTATTTAAATAATATAAGTCCACCATAAAACACAAAACCACAATTTTATATGTTTGTTGTTTTTCAAGTTTTCATTTTTTTATTGTTAATATATTACATTTGGTTTTATTTATCTCATTGTAATGTTAGCATAATTTAAGAAAAAAATTATTTTTCATTAATATAACATTTGAATGTGTTTTATTTATTTTTTCTAAAAATTATTTATATCCGCGCCCTGCGCGGATCAAACCACCTAGTGATTCAAATGTAGACATTTGAAATTATTTTTAGAACATCTTTGGACACTTGTTCAACATTATTGGTTCTAAGTATACATAACTAAATTTTAAATATTTAATTAAACTATAATAAATATATTAATATTATATTATTTATTGTATCAATGGATGTGCACGATTTTACTAGGTAGGTCCACAAAATAGTGAATAGATTCCTTTCTTCTCTTATTTCGGATTTGTTTCTTACTCTATTCGTGAGAAAACCGTGCTTAAGAAACTTACCGACTTAGATAGTCTTTTACTTAAGGACAAGTTCCAATATTAGCCTTTTTGGGCAAGTTGTCGATTTTTTAAATAATTATGGTCAAGCACCAATTTTTGCATGCGTAGCCAAATTATTATATAATCAACTATCACAATTAAAAAAAAAGATTATTAGTTAATTGCTTCAAATTCGGGAAACACTATTGGCTTTGCGGTTACTACTTACTAATACGTTTTGAATTAAACTACTGATCTCAGGGGAGACAATTGATCTGTAGGTCGTTTTGGTGAAACTAAAATCTAAGGAGAACACTTTTCGTTTTATTTACGTTTTCAATTTTATAAGTCACAAAAAATTATTTTTTAAATCTGATTTCGCCAATATTTTTAATTTAGTTTTACGAATCGGTAAAATATATTTCAAAAATCAAAAAACAAAATGAAAATATTTTTCATAAAATCACCTAAATATGATTATAAAATCGATTTTAAAATGTTTTTTGAATATTTTTAGGGTATAGAAACTAAAATCTTACCATTTGGGTTCGCAAACCCAAAACCAAGACCTCTTGATTAGTTTAGGGTTTAGATTCGTGAATTTTCGATTTTTTTTTAAAAAATAAATAAAAAATGGGTATAAGAGATTTTTATGAGTATAGGAGATTTGGTGAAATCCAAAACAAGCTTTTAAGATTTTGCCTCATCTCAGGCCTTATATATATCATAATGATTTGAACTAGTTTTTCTCGTCAACAAAAATTACGAAATAACTTTTTTCTCTTCATAATTCTAATTAAATTGAATAGGGTTATAGATCAACTTTATAAAAGTAGAAGAGATTGATTTAAAATCTTTTAAATTGTGCAAAATTTATTTTATAGATTAAATTATTTTGAATCTCTCTTCAAATTTGTGTCTCATACTTCAAACTAGGTTTTAATGGGTTAACCGCGATCATAACTTATATGTTAAGAAGACTTAGTTTGTTTAAATAGTGAGAAGACATATATTGTTTTTTGGGAAATATAGATGAATATTAGAAAGTTGGGGGTTAATTTGTAAAAATAAAAGAGGATAAGAGATATTAAATGAAAATGTCGTTTTTACCCCCAATTATTTTCTTTTTTCTCTTTTTAAGTGTGTTTTTTATAGAAACAAAATATGTGTCTAAGTTTATAATATATAACTATTTTGAGAATAAATAATGATTATGAGATAAGGGTTAAATGTTTAGGGTTTTAGGATAAAGGTAAAGGTATAGAGTTTAGTGTTTAGGGTTTATGATGTAGGGTTAAGTGTTTAGGGTTTTAGAGTTTAGGGTTAAGTGTATAAAGTTTATGATATATTCGGAAACAGACGATAAATGTAATTTTATTAGATAATATATGTCTATTTTACGGATAATATACATATATTTTACGGATAATATACGTTTATTTTCAATTGGATAAGAGACGTTTGTTTGTTGAATGAATGAATAGTTTCCAATAGATGACTTTTCATTATACGGAGATAAAAGGTAAAACTAGGATTAAATTTGTACATGTTTTTATTGCAAATTAACCTCTAACTTTCTAATATTCACCAAATTCACCCTTGTTTTTTTTGGTTAAAAAGAGAAGATATATATTTCTACCAAATACTAATGGTAAAACAATTGTTTGCAATGATAAAATAAATTGTACGTACCAATGGTTGATTATATAAAATCTTTAACTAAAATATAAAATTTGCCGATTAAAAGCTTGTGAACGTGTACTACGACTCTATTTTTTAATAAAAATGTAAGGCCACAAAACTTTTTATTACCACTAGGATAGAACCCGCGCAACGCGCGGGATATCCGTTAATAGTTTATAGTAATTTCAAAAAATATTTATATTGTAATAGGTATATGGTTTGACATGAATATAAACAACTCATTTTATTTTAATTTATTATAAAACTATTAGGATATCAATATATGATGAAATCTAATTTTAATCCTTTTTTTTAAATTGCATCATAGTTTGTTTTCTTTTCTTTAATGTTATTAAAAATTAAAACATTTATAAGTGTTTTTGTTTATTTTATATGCGATTATGTTTTCGGTGGATATTTTTAGCGATTATTATTTAGTTTAAGAAGATTATTGAAAACAATTTGTGCATTATTTATATATGTAGCTATGGAGTATTTGAATCTTAAATTTATAATGTTTAAACTTTATTTATCTATATATATGTAAATTTGAATTCTTTTATATATTAATTATTGTATATAATGTAATGTTTTTATTTTATTATTAAATAACTTTATGTCTTTAATAGTTTTTTATTTGATTTTTATTAATATTAAATGAATTTCAACAAATTTTGTTTTTACTTATGTATTTAATAATTTCGATGATAATGTGTTACTCCGTGGAGAGAAACTCTTATTCTTTTATAGTATAGATTATTTAATATATAATTTAACAATACAAACTTTACAATAAAAAACTCGAACAACCAATATGAAGAGGTAACAAAAAATATAGTTGGTACATTAATTACTAATATAATTTTTTTTATTGTACGCTGGGATTAATAGTGTATTTCACTTCCACAAGTCTCATTTTCTATAAACGATCGTAGGCAATGATGTCAGAGAACATACGTCCGACATTTTCAGTAAGCCAAATAATTATCTCTTGTTTAACAAAAAAATAATAATTATCTTTATATAGACATAATTAATTAGTTAATTTTAACTTAGATTAATTAAAATCATTAATAAATTGTTTTGTCGTTGATAGGCGGAGGAGTGGCTAAGCTGTCACGTGGAACTCGTGTGTTTGCAGGACTCATTATTGCAAAAATTGCAAAAATATAGACAACTAGGAATTAACCCGTGGTTCACCACGGGTTTATATTTTTTAAATGATGTTATATATTTAATTTAGAACGTATAAATGTTATTTTTTATATTTAGGAGTGAAAAGAGACCCGGATTCAAAATACAACTGAAACCTAGCTAATATAATTTTTTTATCTTAGTTTATATTTTTAAGAGGAATTCACAAAACTACACCCTTTCAATCTCTCTTTCACAAAACTACACCTAATTTAATTTTTTAACATATTTACACTCTTTCAAAATTTTAAAAGCTTGATTTATCCTTTACAAAATTACCAAAATTAAAATCTTTTCATTTGGGTTCGCTAATTAGTGTTTAGGGTATAATATTAAGGGGATAGGATTGTGTGGGTAGGATTTATTTGATTTAATTTTAGTTTTAGGTGAAGTAGTTTTTGAAGATTTTTGAAAAGATGTAGTTTTGTGAAATGTAATTCAAATGGTGTAGTTTTGTAATATGAAACCCTTTTATCAAAAAAGAGACCGGATACAAAACAAAAATGAATTACACAAATCGAATTATGCGAATTACTCAAATTTATTTAAAATATATTATAAATATTTTTTGTGAATATATTTAAAATATGTAGAGTAATTCACAAAACTACACTATTTTAACCCCTTCTTCACAAAACTACACCTAATTTAATTTTTTCACATATTTACACCCTTTCAAAATTTTAAAAGCTTGATTTACCCTTTTAAAAATTACCAAAATTAAATTTTTTTCATTTGGGTTCGCTAATTAGTGTTTAGGGTATAATATTAAGGGGGTAGGATTATGTGGGTAGAGTTTATTTGGATTTAATTTGAGTGTTTATGTGTAGTTTTGTGAAGTATTTTTGAAATGGTGTAGTTTTGTGAAATGTAATTCAAATAGTGTTGTTTTGTAATTCTCCCAAATATGTAATATTATATTTAATTTCAATATTATTTTAAATTTCTTGTGTTTTTTTAGAATCGAACCAAAAACCAAACCCGTTAACTAATGTTATGTTAAAATGTTTTAAATTTATAAAAAATTATTTCAACTCATTTAAAAAAATTTAATCATATTAATTAAACTCGTATTTATTTTTTTGTTATTTTTGTTAAAAAAAATTAATGGTTTTTGTTAAAAAAAAATTTATAATGGTATTTTGACATAAGTAAATTTTAATGGTATTTTATAAAAAAAACTATGTAATATGTATTTGTATGAATGGCATATTTTCCTTAAAATTTGACATTTTAGGAAAATTTGAAATATCTCCTTATTTGTTTTTTTGTAATTAAATGTTTATATTTGTTTCTTTTTATGGACAATGGCATGGATTGTAAATAATTATGATTTTTTGGACATATTCAAAATACTACTTCAAAAATAATAATATAGATACCATTCTTTTAATCTTTTTTTTTTGCCATGCGACTATATATATATATATATTTTTTTTTTTGGTTAACCTGGGATATCCCGAACCTATGGAAGGGTCCAGACTAATCCCCAAGGGAAGATATAGCCCACTGATAGACTCTCTCTCCGGATATTCAAATGAGCCGAAAGCAAGAGCCCATATCCATGTGGCCAAGTGAATAATCTAATAATTTCGCACTCGCGGGAAATCGATCCATGTCCTATACCAACATGGCGATTCCTCCACACAAGTAGAAACCACTAGACCAAGATCACTTGGTTATGGGACTATATTTTTAGGTTTAAATTCTATGATCGTAAACCTATTCCATTTTCATTTTAATGCAATTTTATATTCTTAGCAAAAAAACAACAAGATAAAAACCAAACATTAATTAAGCTTCAAGAAAAGTTACTTTCAACAAAAGCTAAAGAAAGAAAACCGAACATGAGTGTTTAATTTGACTTCTAAATTTTTATGTAGTGGTAATAGATTTTGTGCATATATGTTTTTTGTTTTATCTTAAAAGCATTACCAACTAATAATTGCAAAACATGTCGTATTCTTTTAAAGAATCACAAATTTGGCATCCCTGGAAAATATCTTAAATTTTTATAAGTGAGCCATAACACTTACTATTCGTCAAAATATTATACTACTATTTATATATAAAAAAAAATAAGTGAGCCATAACACTTACTATTTCGGAAAAGTATTGAATCTATTGATTCTAAATAGTAAAGCCTATATTATAAATAGTACACAAATTAAAAAATATATAATCATTTCTACTTTTTTTTGTTAAACAACTATTTCTACTTTTGAACTAAGTTTGTACATGTTTTTTTATTGAAAATAAAATATAACATTAAAACATAAATGACAGTGATTAACAAAAAAAAATATAAAGGACAGTTATTTGTAATAATATATTACTAAAACGATACTTATATATATTGAACTGTAGAGGATTTTGGTTATAAATGTATTGATATCATTTTTTAAGTTTATAGGTACAATTTGATGGACTAGCACCCATAAACTGATTAGGTGTCGACTTTTTAAAAGTTAAAATTTATTATTCAACTAAAAAGATAATAATTACAAAGGAAAATAAAATTCACATTTTTTATGAACTTGCAAACTAAAAAAACAAGCAAACAAATAACATTAATCTATTATATAATAGCACAATACTCTCATAATCTAAGGTATCCACATTATCATCAAAAATAATTAAAATAATTCAATTAAAATATCATTTAATAAAATTCATTCAATATTAATAAAACTCAAATAAAAAAACATTCAATAATATTTAACACTAATAAAGAACATGTATAACAACTGTGTAAAATGAAAATATATAAAATTTGTTTCTCTCTTAATATATATGATCAATTTGGAGCAGAATGAGAATCTCATACGATACAAATTAATCGACGGGTTAAAATCTCCACGTAAAACCAAGGAAAACAACATACGTACAATTAAAAGTAGAGAAGTTGAATGGGGAACCATATATCTATTACAAAAATAAAAATACTTCATAAAACAAATCAAAACAATCATAAATTCAATGTAAAATTATTTAAAGTTACTATAATAATTAGCGAATATTCCGCGCAACGCGCAGGTTCTTTCCTAATACACTCAACTAAAAGAGTTTCTCATGTACAAAATAATGAATAATAGATACAAAATTTACAATAAATCAACCTTCACATATATATACACCACCAATTCAATTCATTACAAAACTAACCCATGCATTCACCAAACGGATATACACATGACATGTCATCATATTTATGATACAAACGATCTACATATACACACACAAATATTATAAATATATATGATCAATTTGGAGCAGAATGAGAATAATTACTATAAGAATTATTAGTCTTAAAAGACAAAATGTTGAGATCAAAGAAGGAATCATCTGAATAATCACAATAAACCACAAAAGGGCTTGCATGGTTATGTATCCCTTTGTAAGTTGTCAACACATATTCTGGATTTGTATTATCTCTCTCTATCTTTTTCTTCACCATGCAATCCGGGTTTGAACACTTGTGGTAATGCCTATTTATTTCAAATAGTTAACATAAAACATTAATGATTTAGTTATTATAAAGTCTTAGAAATCGGATAAGTTTTGTAATGTTTTAATGAATTATTTAAGAGTGTGGTCCAAAGATTCATATCGTCGTTTAGGTGTCCACTTGAAATTACTAAAGGTAACATACAACAAATAACTTAATTGTTTATAAATTATATATACATATTTATATGATATTTTCAAGTGTTCATTGTTATAATCTTTATAACACAACTTGTGATCAGAATTGGAGATATATATATATATATGGAGCATATAGAAACAAACCCTTCTAGTTAATAATTAAATTTGATATCAAGTTGATTCATGAAAAGTTATTTTCTTTCTTATCCGATGATCAAACTGTTAGGATTATGGGCTTCCAATTTAAAACCAATTGGCAATGAGTAGAGAGACCCATCTCCTTTATATATTAGTGTTTGTCTCTATAAGTGTCCGATGTGGGACATTTATCCCTAATACAAACAAGGTTTATATATATTGAGATTCTCAAAACAATTCAAATATGTAATCCCCAACCATGTAATCCCCAAGTTGTCTTTGTACTATCACATATCCAACCAAGGGCGGATCTAGGCCAAAAGTTTAGAGGGAGCAAAATGAATTTTAACTAAATTTATACGGGGCAAAATAATATTTTTAGCTATTTAAATATATTTTTCTTATTAAAACTCATGAAAATTTAAAATTTTATGGGGGAGGGGGAGGAAGATGCACCCCATAACTCTAACGTGCGTCCGCCCCTGTATGCAACTACGTACCATTTAATCCCTAAGTTGTCTAACAAAGTTTATATGAAAAATTACAAAACTACACTATTTAAATTGTATTTCGAAACTACAGATAAACAATCAAAATTAAATTCAAATAAAACATTTCCACACAATTCTATTCTTTTAAAACTATACCCTAAACACTAATTAACGAATCCAAATAAAAATTTTAATTTTGATAACTTTTTAAAGAGTAAATCAACCATTTAAAATTTTGAAAAATATAAATATAAAGATATTGAATTATGTATAATTTTGTGAATAAATGGTTGAAAGGGTGTAGTTTTGTGAATTCCTCAAGTTTATATATAATTAAGCATATATGTGGGTATCCCGTAAATATAATTTATACCATATTATCTAATTATTAAATTGAATTAACTAATTTTACCTTGGAAATAGACTACCCGTTATTGCTTTCTTGCCGTACTTGCGCCATTTATAACCATCATCTAAAGCTACTTTATCATCAACTGATTTTGTTTTAAAAACATGTATAATTGGATCCTCTTTTTGTCTCTTCCTCTTCTTGATCTCATCTTTTTCCTCTCTATATATAAAATCATCAAAGTAATTTTAGAATAACATTCATGATCACTAGCTAGCAAACTATATATATTTTTTTGGTATGACTAGCAAACTATATATATATATACTAATTAAGATGTGTGATATTAAAAATTTTCTTACATGTCAAGGCTCATAGGTGAAGTAGGTATATTTGTTTGAAGAGAGCTTGTGACTTCTGCAGCCAATAATTTCTCTGATGAAGATGAACTCAAAGTATGTGATATTGAAGAGTTATCTTCAAGGCTAATTTGTTCCATGAACATTTCAAAACAAACATCATCGAATTCGAAAAGCTCATCTGTTAAAATAGGGTTAGGGCTTGAAGGATAGTTCATTTTTCTTTTTGTTTCAAGAAACTTATTTAGTCTTGTTGGTTAATGAAGCTCAGGGAGGAGAGATCTTCTTGGGCACATACTCTTTATTTATACTGAAAAATATATGTAAAATAAATTATAATAATACGATACAATATAAGTTTTTTGGCTACTTTCTTGGGTACATTCAAAGAAACTTATGCATTGGAATTTCCTATGAAATGACAAGAGGTTTTTATATAATTATATTTTTCGTGGGTTTAAATGAAATACCCAAAAAGTGGGGAAATTTTACTTTTTCATATCTTTAAGGTTATAAAGAAATATTGGAAGTGTTGTCCAATCAACTCATAGAGTAAAAATACATGCACATCAAAGGTCCTTTAACTATAATAATGAATCAGTTTAAATTTTTAATCAAATTAAGGTAAAGTTTAAGTGGATGAAAAATGAATAAATATATGATGGGGTCCATAATCTCATCATCATCATGACTAAATATTTTATTTTTTGAGTGACTAGCTAGATCATTGTTGTTAAATATTTTTATTATTGTGTCACACTCATTTCTAAATAAAGGACCATGCATGAATTTCCAAGAACTTATGTATATATTAGTTATTGTTTAAACTTCTTGGATGAAAGTTTGTTTTATAATCATGTTTTGAGGATTGGTATCAAATTATCTCTTGGATTTTTTTTTTGTCAACATTTGGGCACAAATGGCCGGCCCATTAGCCAAATCTACAATATTGTAGGCGCGGGGAAGAGCATATAAAACTTCAACTTTTAATATAGCAACAATTAAGTAGCAAACGAAGTAAGTTTGGGACATAAGTCTCGCCAAGCGTTACTTAAAAGTAATTAAGAATATATATATATATATACTAATTTAAACATAAATATCTAAACAATATATATATATATATATAAATACATTTTAGCTCGGATTTGATATATACTTTAGAATCTTATACCTATAGGGCAAGTTCCACTACATGTTACTTATGGGGCAAGTTGTCGATTTTTTATTTATTAATTATGGTCAATCACCAACTTTTGCATGCGTCGCTTTAATTAATATATAACCAACTACCTATCACATTAAAAAGAGAATTACTTAATTACTTCAAATTTGGGTAACACTATTAACAGCTTTTCCGGTTACTATTGACTAATGTGTTTTGAATTTAACTACTAACCATATCATCAAGTCAGAGAGACCTAGTTACTAATTTATAGTTATACTATTGCTTTTCTTGACATGAAGACTCATTAACAAAAATTACCAACTAACATGCATGGGATTAAAATCATCTTTATAAAACTAGAAGAGATTGTTTTGAGATAACAATGGTGCCCTTTATTATTATACATATATAGAGGAATTCACAAAACTACGTTATTTCAGTCATTCATTTACAAAACTACACATAATTAAATATTTTTTTATATTTACATCCTTTAATTTTTTTTTAAGAATTGATTTATCCTTCAAAAAAAATTTCAAAATTAAAATATTTTCATTTGGATTCGTTAATTAGTGTTTTGTGTATAATATTAAATGAATAAGATTATGTGTGTAAAGTTTATTTGAATTTACTTTTGAGCGTTTATGTGTAGTTTTGAAAAATAACTTTAAAATAGTATAATTGTGTAAATACAATTCAAAAGTTGTAATTGTCCGTGTATATATTAAATAGTTATTTCAAATGTCTCTTCAAGTTAACCTCTCGATCATAGCTTATATATATTTAAGAACTTGTGTGAATAGCTAGAAAATATTTTTTTGGTTAAAGAAAATATATATTGTTACCAAAGGTTAATACACAGTAAAAATAAATTGTACTAATTAATGGTTTGTTAAATAAAATCCTAAAATGTGCCCGATTAAAAGCTTGCATTGTGAACGTGTAAAGTACGGCTCTTTTATAAAAATGTAGGCCACAAAAAATTGTATTTCTTTTATTTAATTTAGCAAATCAAACTTTACATTAAAAAACTCGAACAACCAATATGAAGAGGTAATAAAAATAAAGTTGGTACATTTAACTATTAATAAATATTTTTTTATTGCATGTTGGAATTTTTAGCGTAGCTTATTTCCACAACCTCATTTTTTATTAACGACCGGAGGCAATGATGTCAGCGAAGATACGTCAGCATGCTTACGTCATTTTCCGTCAGCTTATAGACAAAACTAATTACGGGTGGACGTCGTCAACGAGCAACTCCGAGCAAGCAAAGAAAGGCTTGCTCAGTTGGAAGAAGACAACCTCCAACTTCGGGGGCAAATCACGAATCTCACCTCCTTAGGTCAAAGATCTGCACCACGGGGAGATCTTATCACCCCAATCCGGCCGTTGAGATTATTCAGATCAGGTGCAGATTATCCGACGACGGGAGGAAGACCTATTCCCTTTGGTGATCAAAACGTCGTCGATCTCGACCGTGACTGTTCCGATTTTGAAAGGGATCAGACCTACATCGAATGCATCATCGAGAAAAGGCTCATCGCTTTCAAATCGATGATCGAACGGATGCCGAGAGTAGCTTCGCCCATAAGACGCTTTGACCGCTACTCCTATGCTGACTCACCTTCACGGATGAGATATCTCTGGTAGAGATGCCCAAGAAGTTCGCCTTCCCAACGATGAAGATGTACGACGGCTCTACCGATCCCGATAATCACGTGGCCTTGTACAGACAACGGATGCTCACCTTGACAATCCCCCCGGGTCAAGAGAAGCCATCATGTGCAAGGGTTTCGGCTCAAGTATTACGGGACCAACGCTCCAATGGTTCGTGAACCTTTCCAATGGCGAGATAGATTCCTTTGCCAGTTTGACCGACAGGTTATAGAACAGTTTGCAAGCAGTTGTTGCATAGAAAGGAGTGCCGATGACCTCTACGAGATCATCCAACAAACCGGGGAATATCTACGAGCATATGTGGGACGATTCAATAGGGAGAAGGTGAATATCCCAGGGTGCAACGTGTCGACGACGATATCCGCATTTAAAAGAGGACTCTTGGTGACCGGCGATCTTTACAAGGAGCTCACTATAAGTACCGACCTAAAACGATGGAAGATGTCCTAAGCAGAGCATGAGCGCATATTAAGTGGGAGGATGATCCATCTCAAGGCAAACCCCTTCCCCCCAAAATCGATTCAAGGATTGTTCGACCCGAGAAAGCTCCTCGAGACGACAAACCTTATACACGACCACAGGTAGATCCTCGCAGAGGTAATCTCCACTGACCAATCACCCTTATAGGAAACGGGGGATACCGAGACAATTCATGGCCCAACGCGAACAACCTATCCATCCAAGGCTCATAACTAGTTTATGTCTTAAGAAAGATGGGAAGCATGGTCAAATGGCCTCAAAAGATGAAAACGGATTCGGGGAAACGAGACACGCGAAAGTGGTGTGATTTCCATAACGACCACGGACATCACACCGAAGATTGCGTAACCCTCAGGTTGGAAGTAAACGATCTACTCAAGAAAGGGCACCTGAAGGAGTTCTTATCCGAAAAAGCTCGCAACCGACCAAGCTCCCAGAACGTCGAACGAGAAAGTACATGCGAGAAGCTCGAATCCCCGCCAAGACAGAATCGGGTAATTAATGTGATATCCGGAGGTTTGGATGTCAGTGGGATATCGCATTCGGCGACCAAGAGGAATACGAGGATCTCAAGGAACTTTCATAGGTCCATGATGGAAACTCTCACCGACCAACCAGTCTGCGCGATCACCTTCACCTCCGAGGAAGGTGAATGAATGATGACTCCTCATCATGATGCCCTCGTTATCACTTTGTCAGTAACGAACTGCCTGATAAAGAGGATTTTGGTCGATAATGGAAGCTTAACGTTATGTTCCTAGCCGCATACAAAGAGATGGGTCTCGACGAATCAAAGATCGTGTCCAGATCAGCCACTCTGGTAGGATTCAGCGGAGAAGTGAAGCAGACTGTAGGCGAGATAACTCTACCCGTCTACACCGAAGGAGTCAACAGGCAGACCAAGTTCCTCGTCCTTTTATTGCACGTCATCCTACAATGCGATATTGGGGAGAGCTTGGATCCACGACATGAGAGTCGTGCCATCCACATTCCATCAGGCGATAAAATTCATGAATTCTTGGGGTGTAAGAAAGATAAAATGCGATCAAGAGAACTCACGCTTCTGTTACCAAACTACGCTTAGAGGTAAAACGGGGACGATCATGCAGATAGAGGATCAGCCAGCAACGAAAGGGGCAACGAACTCTACGGATGAGCCCGATGTAGAGCAGGTATACGAGGTGAATAACTTGCTCCGAGCTGGATTCATCCGCGAGGTGAAATACCCCGACTGGCTAGCCAATGTGGTAGTTGTTTGAAAGAAAAATGGTAAGTGGAGAGTCTGCATCGACTTCATTGACCTGAACAAGGCATGTCCAAATGATCCTTTCCCGTTGCCTCATATCGATAAGCTCGTAGACGCAATAGCCGGCCACGAACTGCTGAGCTTCATGGACGCCTTCAGCGGGTACAACCAGATCTTGATGCATCCCCAAGATCAGGAGAAGACAACCTTCATGACCTCCATGGCATATATTGCTACAAGGTAATGCCTTTTGGATTGAAGAACGCCGGCTCACCCTACCAAAGGTTAGTGAACGCAATGTTCGCCGACCAGATCAGCCACACCATGAAGGTGTATATTGATGATATGCTCGTAAAATCAATAGTCGATGACGATCATATCATGCACCTACATCAAGCGTTTGACACTTTGAAGAAATACAATATGAAGTTCAATCCGACTAAATGCTCATTCGGCGTAAGTTCAGAGAAATTCCTGGGGTATATCTGATGTGCCCCAGTACATGGAGCCAAGCCGGCTTGAAGATCAGGAACCAGGCATGGAACCAGACCGATATGAACCAGGCCGATATGAAGAACAGAACGTCCCGGACATGTCAGCCAATGTACACTCCTCGGATCATACCTCACAATCTTGTCGAGCCGTGTACCGGATCAACCCACGGACGTCCGGATCAAAACTGCAACAAGATTCTCGATCAAACGACCGAGCCGACCAAATTGGAAGTTATCCACGACGATCAACTCGATCTTCCAAGACCAACGGATCCGAGGCCGACCGAGGTTTCTCCCTTCTGAACCATTTGGCCCGTACCGCATGTGCTAATGGCCGTATTGAGGAATTGACCGGCCCCTTTGATCAGATTTCGCACTTTGATCGACTTGATTTCTCTAAGGCCAAGATTCTCAAGCTTTCAAGGGACTTAGGCCGCACTTGGACCGAATCGGTCCGTGAAGAACTAGGCCGTGGACCGTGATACTCCTAACCGTACCGGGTGCGTGATACTCCTAACCGCGGCGCATGAAACATCGAGCTTAGACCAAGTAGCCGAAAAGACCTAAAGCAGCCGAAGGGTCATCTTTTGCTAAGTCAACAATAATTTCCGCGCCAACATTAAATTTTAGTCAAAGACTTCTTTTTCGATGCATTGTTTTCCACATCCCTTATTTATGTCTTTGACTAGAAAACCCTATAAGTATGTAGTCCTTTCTTTGGAATGAGACATCGAATTTTTGTATTAACTTTTAGAGTTTCACTCTTTGTTCTTTGAAAGAACTTTTCTTGTTTCTTGGTGAGTCATATCCAAGCAAACACTCCTCAAATCGTTGGACTTGTGCGTCATATCAAGCAACGACGAGAGAACCTTCACTTGGTGGTCTTGTGCGTCATATCAAGCACCAATTGAAGTCTGGAATATCAAAGGCCATTCCGCAACCTTTGTGCGACCCTTCAATCCACCCAGTTCTCCATCCGGAGTTCATATCCAAACCGTACCATTAGAGTGAACCGTTCCTAGGGTCCTTCAAGTGGTATCAGAGCCACTCTTCTGGTATCTTCTTATTCATTTCATCTTCTCATCTTCTCATCTTCTTTTTAAACACTTCTTATTCTACCTATCTTAAATCCGGGCCCCTCATTACCATCCGATTAAAAAAAAAAAAAAAAAAAAAAAAAAAAAAAAAAAAAAAAAAAAAAAAAAAAAAAAAAAAAAAAAAGGTTTCAAATTCATATTTACGGATTGGTGGTGGAAGAGAAAGCCTGCTGGCTGAGGAGAAATCCAGCCTTTGAGGTGGTTAAAACGGATTCCAAACACAAAATCTCTTATCTTTCTATCTTTAAGAAAATTCCCTTTTTGTTTGCTTAGACTTGTCCATTGGGATTCCTAGACTCGTTCTTCTTAGAACCTTGGGTGGAAACTCGTTTGTGAGATCACCAAAAATCCGAGGGAAACACTTGAGTGGGCGAGGATCAAACACTTGAGAGAGTGAGAAATTTTTATCTAACGTTTGTTGTTTTAAGAAATTTCAGGAACCATGAGTAGTGACGAAGAAAGAAACCGACCGGAAAACTCTAACCATGGATTATCTAATTTTCAAATGCGTGCTTTGAATGATTCTATGGCTAACATGATGAATGCAGGTTTAGAACAGATTCACCAAAGGCTTGATGAGATTCAAACCAGCCGACAAACTCATGATAGGACCGAAGCAAGAAGAGGACGCTCAAGAAGGCGCTACCGGTCCAACGATGAGATCAACGAGGAAGACTTCCAGGAGGATGAAGACCGATCAACCAACCGGCCTAGGAGAGGTCAACGAAACCGAGAGCAAGGTGATTTTAATCCATTTGCTAGGAACGATAACGTTAATAATCACCTAGGAGGATTAAAACTGAAAATCCCAACTTTTAGTGGTAAAAACGATCCGGATGCCTTCCTTGAGTGGGAAAGAAAAATTGAATTGGTTTTTGATTGCCAAAACTTGTCTGAAATTAAAAAGGTTAGATTGGCTGCCACTGAATTCACGGGCTATGCTATTAACTGGTATGATCAAGTTGTGACTCATAGGAGGAGAGCAGGTGAGAGGCCAATTGAGACATGGGCCGAGCTTTCCATGCCGATGAGGAAGCGATTTGTTCCTACTCACTACCACCGTGAACTACACCGAAGGCCGAGGCGTTTGCTTCAAGGCACCAAGTCCGTAGAAGACTACTACCAAGAGATGGAAGTCTTGATGATCAAAGCGGATGTAGAAGAGCCATTGGAAGCCACTATGGCACGGTTTCTTTCAGGACTCAACCGTGACATCCAAGATCGAATGGAGCTTCAAGAGTATGTTACTATTGAGCAGATGCTACACAAGGCCATCTTGATCGAACAACAAGTCAAAAGAAAAGGCTACTCAAAACCGGCCTTTACTCCTAAACCAAGTTATCAAGACAAGGGTAAGTCGTCTACCACAACAAATAACGTTTTTAAAACTGATGCTCCTGCTCGTTTTGACAAAGGAAAGGCGATAGAGACTTCCGGCCGAGCAAGAGACATTAGGTGTTTCAAATGTCAGGGCCTAGGACATTATGCCAAGGATTGCCCAAACCAACGTGTGATGATTCTCATGGAGAATGGTGACATTGAGTCGGAGGAGGAAGAGGAAAGTAAGGAAGATTTGGGTCCTATCTTTGATGAGGAGGAAGACGCTTTCGATTATCCCCATCACGGACCGCTTCTTGTTACTCGAAGATCATTAAGTGTACAACCCAAAACCAACGACAAAGAACAAAGGGAGAATCTCTTTCACTCTCGTTGTTTAATCTCTGAAAAAGTTTGTTCTTTGATCATTGATGGAGGTAGTTGCACTAACGTGGCTAGTGACACCCTTATAAAGAAACTTGGGCTTGTTACTCGGCCTCTTTCTCATCCTTTCAGGTTGGAATGGCTCAATGAGACCGGAGAACAATACGTCAAGGAACAAGTCACAATCCCTCTTACCATTGGACGATATGAGGATGAGGTCGTCCGCAACGTTCGCCCATGGACGCCTTTGCCATATCCTTTTGGGACGCCCGTGGCAATTTGATAAGAAAGTTTGTTCATGATGGTTTCACCAACCGGCACTCCTTTGACCATAAAGGGAAAAAGATCACACTAGTACCGTTGACACCTTCGGAAGTTCACCAAGACCAGATCCAACTCAAAAAGAACCGGGACAAAGAGACCAAATCAGCTGAGCCAGAATCTTCTAAAAGAAACTCCAATTTCTTTATCAAAGAAAACCAGGTCAGGAAATCTCTTTACTCTCAAAAGCCATTTCTTTTACTTGTGTATAAGGAATCCTTGATGGCTTCATCTTCTGACCTTGCACCGGAGGTTCCGAGTGAACTTTTAGATATTTTGCAGAATTTTTCTGATGTTTTTCCAGATGAAAATCCTAAGGGATTGCCACCAATACGAGGCATTGAGCATCAAATAGATTTTGTTCCAGGCGCATCTTTGCCGAACCGGCCAGCCTATCGTACCAATCCGGTGGAGACCAAGGAGCTTCAAAAACAGATTGGAGACCTTCTTGAGAAAGGCTATATCCGTGAAAGCCTCAGTCCTTGTGCCGTGCCCGTACTACTTGTGCCCAAAAAGGATGGGACTTGGCGCATGTGTGTGGACTGCCGCGCCATCAACAACATCACGGTAAAGTATAGGCATCCCATTCCTAGACTAGACGATATGCTAGATGAGTTGCATGGTTCATGTGTTTTCTCTAAGATTGATTTGAAAAGTGGTTATCATCAGATAAGGATGAAAGAGGGTGATGAATGGAAAACGACATTTAAAACCAAACTAGGATTATATGAATGGCTTGTAATGCCATTTGGGCTTACTAATGCACCTAGTACTTTCATGCGGTTGATGAATCACGTCTTGAGATCTTTTATAGGTCATTTTGTTGTAGTTTACTTTGATGACATTCTTATTTATAGCAAAAACCTTGAAGATCATAGGAAGCACTTGAATTCTGTTCTTGAAATTCTTAGAAAAGAGAGACTCTTTGCAAATCTTGGTAAATGCTCTTTTGGAACAGATCACGTGGTGTTCTTAGGTTTTGTTGTAGGTGCTGATGGACTTAGGGTGGACGAGGAAAAGGTCAAGGCCATCCGTGACTGGCCAAGTCCAACAACCGTGAGTGAAGTAAGAAGTTTCCATGGACTTGCTGGATTCTATAGGCGGTTTGTTCCAAACTTCAGTACCATCGCAGCCCCATTGTCTGAAGTAATCAAGAAGAATGTTGGATTCAAATGGGAACAAGTCCAAGAAGAGGCATTCCAGATTCTCAAAGGGAAGTTGACCCAAGCTCCTTTACTTGTACTTCCTGATTTTTCTAAAGCTTTTGAGATTGAATGTGATGCCTCAGGCGTGGGTATTGGTGCTGTTTTGATGCAGGAAAAGAAGCCCATTGCCTGGAGGAGCCACGCTTAACTATCCCACTTATGACCAAGAGTTGTATGCTTTGGTGAGAGCTCTTCAAACGTGGCAACACTATCTTTGGCCAAAGGAGTTCATCATCCACACCGACCACCAATCTCTAAAACATCTCAAAGGTCAGCAAAAGTTGAACAAAAGGCATGCCCGTTGGGTAGAGTTCATTGAGACATTTCCATATGTCATAAAGTACAAGCAAGGTAAGGAAAACGTTGTGGCTGATGCCTTGTCTCGGAGGTATACTCTTCTCTCAGCCCTTGAAACTAAACTGCTTGGTTTTGAATTTATCAAGGACTTGTATGCAACCGATCCTGATTTCAAGGAGATTGTTCAAAAATGTTCCAAAACGGCTTATGGAAAATATTTTCAAAATTCTGGATTTTTATTCTTTGATAACCGTTTGTGTGTGCCCCAATGTTCCTTGAGGGAGTTGTTTCTTAGGGAAGCTCATGGCGGAGGACTCATGGGACACTTTGGAATAAAGAAAACCTACAAGGCAGTTTATGACCATTTCTATTGGCCAAGCTTGAAAAAGGATGTAGAAAGGATTTGTGATCGTTGTGTGGTTTGTAAGAAATCAAAGACTAAAGCATCAAATCACGGTTTGTACTCGGCCCTACCTATTCCTTCTCATCCATGGGTAGACATTTCTATGGATTTTGTGCTTGGTTTGCCTAGATCAAAAGCTGGACGAGATTCTATCTTTGTGGTTGTAGATAGATTTTCGAAAATGGCTCATTTCATTCCATGCCATAAAACTGATGATCTTTGTTCAAGTTGCTGATTTATTCTTTAGAGAAATAGTTAGGTTGCATGGAATGCCTAGGACCATTGTTTCGATCGTGATGCTAAATTCCTTAGTTATTTTTGGAAAACTTTATGGTCTAAGTTAGGAACAAGATTGATGTTCTCAACAACTTGTCATCCGCAAACCGATGGTCAAACCGAGGTTGTGAATCGGACTTTATCCGCATTACTTAGATCATTGGTTAAAAATAATCTTAGACTTTGGGAAGAATGTTTACCTCATGTGGAATTTGCTTATAATCATGCTATGCATTCTGCTACCAAGTTTTCTCCATTTGAGGTTGTTTACGGGTTTAATCCTTTATCTCCACTTGATCTTTTACCTTTGCCTTTGAGTGAAAGAGTTAGCACGGATGGTAAAAGGAAGGTGATACTATCAAGAAGCTGCATGAGCGAGTTCATGCCAACATTAAAACCCGAACCGAAAGCTACAAGAAATATGCCGACAAGAAAAGAAAGGAGGTGGTTTTCAAGGAAGGTGATCTTGTTTGGGTCCACCTACGGAAAGAACGGTTTCCAGAAGAAAGAAAGTCAAAACTCATGCCTAGGGTTGATGGTCCATTTCAGATCCTTAGGAAGATCAACGACAACGCTTATCAACTTGATTTACAAGGTAAGTATGACATTTCTTCAAGCTTTAATGTTGCTGATCTTTCTCCGTTTCATGTAGATGATCCGGATTTGTGGGCAAATCCTTTTAAAGAAGGAGGGAATGATGTGCCCCAGTACATGGAGCCAAGCCGGCTTGAAGATCAGGAACCAGGCATGGAACCAGACCGATATGAACCAGGCCGATATGAAGAACAGAACGTCCCGGACATGTCAGCCAATGTACACTCCTCGGATCATACCTCACAATCTTGCCGAGCCGTGTACCGGATCAACCCACGGACGTCCGAATCAAAACTGCAACAAGATTCTCGATCAAACGACCGAGCCGACCAAATTGGAAGTTATCCACGACGATCAACTCGATTTTCCAAGACCAACGGATCCGAGGCCGACCGAGGTTTCTCCCTTCTGAACCATTTGGCCCGTACCGCATGTGCTAATGGCCGTATTGAGGAATTGACCGGCCCCTTTGATCAGATTTCACACTTTGATCGACTTGATTTCTCTAAGGCCAAGATTCTCAAGCTTTCAAGGGACTTAGGCCGCACTTGGACTGAATCGGTCCGTGAAGAACTTCCATCCGACCGTACTTACCGTACGGGTGCGTGATACTCCTAACCGCGGCGCATGAAACATCGAGCATAGACCAAGTAGCCGAAAAGACCTAAAGCACCGAAGGGTCATCTTTTGCTAAGTCAACAATAATTTCCGCGCCAACATTAAATTTTAGTCAAAGACTTCTTTTTCGATGCATTGTTTTCCACATCCCTTATTTATGTCTTTGACTAGAAAACCCTATAAGTATGTAGTCCTTTCTTTGGAATGAGACATCGAATTTTTGTATTAACTTTTAGAGTTTCACTCTTTGTTCTTTGAAAGAACTTTTCTTGTTTCTTGGTGAGTCATATCCAAGCAAACACTCCTCAAATCGTTGGACTTGTGCGTCATATCAAGCAACGACGAGAGAACCTTCACTTGGTGGTCTTGTGCGTCATATCAAGCACCAATTGAAGTCGGGAATATCAAAGGCCATTCCGCAACCTTTGTGCGACCCTTCAATCCACCCAATTCTCCATCCGGAGTTCATATCCAAACCGTACCATTAGAGTGAACCGTTCCTAGGGTCCTTCAATATCGTCACTCACCGGGGTATCGAAGCGAACCCCGATCAGATCCGTGCCTTCCAGACGATCATGCCACCTGGAAGCATAAAGGAAGTCCAGAGGCTCACAGGAAGAATGGCGGCCCTCAGCCGATTCATCTCTCGGCTATCCGACAGGTCTCATCCATTCTTCGAAGCTCTCAAGAAACCGAAGGGATTCACATGGAGTCAAGGATTCGACGAAGCCCTTAAGCAGCTTAAGGACTATTTGACATCTCCACCACTCTTGTTGAAACAAAGACCAACGAGGCGTTACTGTTATACCTAGCCGTGTCAGAGCATGCGGTAAGTGGGGTGTTGGTGCGAGAAGAAGACGGGAAACAACATCCGTTCTACTATGTTAGCAAATCTTTGCTAGAAGCCGAGACCCGGTACTCTCACCTCGAGAAATTGGCTCTCGCCTTAGTTGTGGCGGCGAGGAAGTTACAGCCATACTTCCAGTCACATCCGATTATCATGGTGACATCACATCCGATCAAGAACGTGCTCCACAAGCCAGACATCTCAGGAAGACTAGCCCACAAATATGCTATCGAACTTGGCGAGTATGACGTAATCTATCGATCAACTTCTGCCATCAAGTCACAAGTCCTCGCCGACTTCGTGGTTGAGTTCACACCAAAGGTACTCTCGGAAGTCCTGAAAGAGGTGAATGCGTTGGAAAACCAGGCGATGACAGGAACATGGAAACTCTACGTGGACGGTTTCAGCAATGTACGAGGATCCGGTTTGGGACTCACACTAACTTCCCTGACCGGGATTACAACCTCGAGGGCAATACGGTGCAACTTCCGAGCAACGAACAACGAGGCGGAGTATGAAGCGTTAATACCAGGTTTATCTTTGGCATGTAACTTAGGAGTCATGGACATAGAGGTCTACAACGACTCACAGTTGTTCGTTAGTCAAACCGAAGGTGGTTATCAAGCCAAGGACTCGAGCATGATCAGATACCTAGCGATAATGAAGCAGCTCGAGAAGAGATTCGATAGCTGCAAAATCACCCAGATCCCAGAGAAGAGAACGGGCAAGCAGATGCACTCGCCAACCTCGGTTGATCATTCAAAACCAACTCATCGCTTGATGTGCCACTGTTGGTATTACAGTGGCCAGCGACGGAGAAGGATTTCGAGGCATATCCAGTCAGCAAGATAAATGGAGGCAGATGCTGGATGACTCCCATGGTGGAATATCTGAGAGATAGAACTCTACCATTGGAAAGGCCAGACTGCTGAAGGATCAAGCGACAATCAGCTTGCTACAACCTTATCAACGGGGCATTATACCTTCGGTCATATTCAGGACCGTACCTCAAGTGCATCAGCATCGCCGAGGCTCAGCAAGTCTTGTTAGAAATGCATTCCGAAGAGTGCGGAAACCATTCAGGGGCCAGAAGCTTAGTCCTCCGAGCTATGCGAGCCGGATATTATTGAAAGTCGATGAACAATGATGCGATCATGTTTGTCAAAAGATGTGACAAGTGCCAAAGGTTCGCCACGGTGTCCAAACTACCAATGGAGAATCTGAAGACCATCAGTGCCCCCTGGCCATTCATGAAGTGGGGCATGGACATAGTCGGCAAACTCCCAACGACACCAGGTCATAAAGTCTTCTTGCTGGTAATAACTGACAAGGAGATCCGTAGCTTCGTATGGCGAAATATCATCTGCAAGTTTGGTATTCCTCACGAGATAGTGACTGACAATGGGCCACAGTTCACGAGCAACAACTTCAAAAGTTTATGTGAGGATTGGAAAATCAAACTAAGTTTTGCGACGCCCAAACATCCGCAATCGAACGGCCAAGCCGAAGCCTCGACCAAAACCATCGTCAAGCTTCTCAAGAAGAGATTAGAGAGTGCTAAAGGAAAGTGGGCTTAGGAGCTTCCCGGAGTCTTATGGGCCTACAGGACAACCTCATAAGTTTCCACTGGCGAAACGCCTTTCTCACTCGTCTATGGAATGGATGATGTAATACCCGCTGAGATAAGTGTGCAGTCCAGCCGCACTGAAAACCCCGACAAGGAAAGCAAAAATGAGGCAATGGCGCACGATCTAGATTTGCTTGACGAGAAAAGAGAAGCGACGCAAATAAGAAACTGGTGCTATCAACAAGATGTGGCCAGATTGTATGACAAGAAGGTGAGGACCAGAACCTTCAAAGTAGGCCAATGGGTCTTAAGGCGAGTATTCCAAAATACGATGGAGAAAGAAGCCGGAAAGCTAGGACCAACCTGGCAAGGTTTGCGGAGTTGGAGCCTACGCACTCCAAGACAAAGATGGAAAAAGACTCACCAACAATTGAAACGCCTTGCATCTCAAGAACCATCTCAAGCAGGCCAAGCCAACAAAAAAGGTCACACATACTTAAGCTATTTAGAGTTTTGCGCTTTCATAGTTTTAGAAACTAAATAAAAAAGACATATCACGAATAGGCAGAAAAGACCTATCACGAGTAGTCATAAAAGACCTATCCCGAATAGGCATAATAATAAAATAGCTTTTATAAACTAAACAAAAAACGTCAACGAGAACTTTGCCAGTAAGGGAAACCCCTGTGACAAAACTCTCCTTAAGATTTTCGGGGGGGCAAGGGACATCCTTTCGAACTCGAAAACAAAAAATAAAAGCTCACATAGACGAATCAAAGTTACTCAGCTTTGGTCTCAGTCAACAGAGGTGGATAAATTTTTATCAACCTCGGGTTATTTCCTAGGCCAAGGAACAACTTGAAAAATACTTGTCAACTAAAACCTTAAAAGCTTAGAAGGTTCTATGGGGTTACTCAGCTCATAAGAACTAGGCACGGCGAAAGTTATTGTCTGCGGACATATAACCTAGCAGCCCAGTGTACAGGAGCGACGACACCTCACTATTGAGACTAACGGGAGCGAGTTACTCATCAACTGCCCCAGTCGACAAGATGGATACTAACTGATGCATTAATGACCTTCTCAGAAGTATAAAATCAGCAAGACACATTAGTCACCGTCTTGGGTGTACAGGACTGTAGAGACCTCACCGAACCCAAAAGTAAAGATGGCCGATCCCATGCGATCCCTTCTAAGCGATGGCCAACCTCAGTGGTCCCATCCGCATCAAAACAATCAACGGTTTAAAATCTCGACGAGACTTAACCGACTCACTAAATAGATGGCCGACTTCAGTGGTCCCATCCACATCAAAGCAGTCAGCGGTTAAAATCTCGATAAGACTTAACCAATTCACTAAAAAGATGGTCGACCTCAGCGGTCCCATCCGCATCAAAACAGCCAGCGACTAAAATCTCAACGAGATTTAGTCGACTCGCTAGGAAGGTGGTTGACCTTATTAGGCCTCATCTAAGCGATGACCGATCTCAACAAATCCCATCCAAATTAAAATAGTCAACGACTAAAAGTCTCAACGAGGCTTTACCGACTTACTAGATATATCTAATCAGATTTCGTGCTTGGCAAGTTCAGAAGTATTTTCGAATTTGTCAAAAGAATAACTAAAGAAAAGATGACTGGAAAGCAAGATTAGCCTCGGGGGCAAGTTCAAAAAAGCCCACTGAGGGCAAAAAGATGATGGGCCCGCTACAGCCAAGAAAGTTCTAAGCGGCCCAATAAAGAGTACACAAAGTGGCACATCTCAAACCAATGATGGACCACAAAAAAGCAAAGTTTTTTAAAGAAAGGAGAGGAGGATCAAGACGGAGGATCATTGTTGAGTTCCACCATAGACTCAACAATATCCGGAGCAGGCAGACCTTTAAATTGAGCCTGAGCCTTCACCACCGGGGCATAACGACGATCGAGGCCCTCAAGGTCCCAAGTCAGATGTTGCCCAGCCAAGTACTCCTTCACCGTCTCCCACCGGGTTATCACCGCAGATCCACCAATGAAGAAGTCATATTCAGCCTGCAATAGCTCATTCTTCCTCTTCAAGGATCTCACCTACTCATCCTTGAGTTCATCCTTCTTCATTAGCTCGACGACCTTTTTCTGAAGCTCCTCCTTAGATTGTTCATGTCCATCTATGGAGGCCCTGAGATCTCCTATCTCTTTATCCTTGGCGTCAATGGCGACAAGGTGGTCCACACCTTTCTTCTTCTCAGCCTCGTACCTTTCGTCCTCATGATCTTTGGAAGACTCCTCCGCAGTTTCAACAAATTTTGCCTCCACGCTGCGGAAGGAAAACATCACCTACAGATAAACATCGAGAAATTCAGGCTATGCAAAGAGAAATCTTTTGGTAAATAAGGATTTTTACCTTGAGGAGAGTAGGACAGACTTCATCTGTGGCCAATCCAGCACCACCTTCGGCAATAGCCTCCATGTCCCAAGATAGAAGTTTATTCTTCATCTCTTCTACCCAAGAAGAAGAGTGGGAGCTGCCAATTTCACCGGTTGAGAAGGGGGATACCTTTACCCTCTGACTCTCCATACGATCATCAGGATTATGCTCAACTCTGCGTTTGTCGGCGACCAATGTTCCACCCCTTGAAATCTCAGTAGTCATCACCTGAATTTCAGACGCGAGAGCAGAACTCCCCATCTCAGCTAACTTCTCCGAAGCAGCAAGGAAGAGTTCAAAAGGATCTGGGACAGATGCTCGCTGGCTCTCAGACATGTTGCAATCTAAAAAAGAAATGTGTCATTTTCAAGATTATCACTAAGGAAAAGCTTGAAGGCGAAACAAAGACTTACCCCAGATGGCGTTGCGTTCTAAGGCAAAGTGGCTGGAAAGAAACTCAAGAGATCGCCGTTCAAAAGGAATCTCCAACAATTGTTCTATGATCCGCTTCCCAACAACGTCGTCACTTTTTTTTAGATGGCCAATGTCTGTAAGAAAACAACAAAGAACAATAAGAGAAAGGCAGTGGAATCATGAGGATTAAAGCAAAGGTACCCACCAGAGTAAGACCACGCGGTTGGAAAATTAGGGCTAGGTCCAACCGACAAGAACAAGAAGCGACGACGCCAACTCTTCTCAGAAACGCCTTGAACGCCTATTTCGGAGTTAGTAACCAAGGCCAGATTACGCCGAGGATGAAGGTGATAACGATTGATGTCCCCCGCGTAAGGTTTGAAGTAGAAGGCGTATAAGACAGAGACCACCGACACCTTGATAAAGTTCAAATCACCCATCACTTCAAGCGCCATCAGCATCCTCGATACCATCGGATAAAGCTGCCCGGAGACAAGCCAAGATAATGCGATACTTCGGCGACCAACGAAGGAACGACTCTGCGAAAGCCATAGTTGAACAGGGCCTCATAGACCACGGTCTCCTTAGGACCAACATCTATCGGACGCTCCGCCGCGCTCGGGATCCTCAAACCCGAGAGAGGAAGTCTGAACGTCCTTGAGATCTGAGCCACCGAGTTAGAGGTGATGGACGATTTAGGGTTTTTCTTGGCATCAACCGAAGATCCTTCGTGGAATCAGATCCCTCAGCTTTGACCGTCTCTCGGATGCAACGACGGTCGGATCTCGTGGCTCGCCGCGACTTTTGACGCTCTCCGATGGAAGAATCATTGATCGGACCCATATTCTCAAACGCGAAGGGGACGATGGCGGTGTTTGGATCCCAATGAGACGATGACATACAAAGAAGTGAGAGGAAAGAAGAGATCAAGTAGCTCACCTCAGAAGATTATGCAGAAAAGAAGTCGCAGATCTGATCGGTAACGAAGAAGGAATTGAGCTTTGGTTGGATGAGAATGGAGTGAATGATAGAAAATTCGCGACTACCTTAGGTCAGAAAGGATATTTGCACAATTTGGGCTTAAAAAACAGGCCCAAATAAAGGGAAAACCATTTTTGGAGTTATAGTTAGGCGAAAAATGGAAGTTCGTGGAAGTTCAATTCATCACTGATCAAGGCAAGTGTGAGACTCCTAAATTCATCATTCGACAAGCTACTTTCCCCTTCTTATTCGGATCAAAGAAGAGCAAAGCTGGGGGCAAACTGTTGGGGATAAATTTAAACATCCCGGTTTAGATTTGACCGGCGGCAGATCGGACTGACTGAACCGGAACCGGTGGCAGGACAGCTCGACTGAACCAGAACCGGCGGCAATATCAGAACCGACTTCCTTTAGTTGATATTGGGCTTATTAATCGACATAAGAAGAAAAATGAAAAGATATATTGCTAGATTCTCTCAAATCATCATAAAGGAGAATATCTAGGAGAATATATAAAAATAAAGAAAAATGTCATATCCTCATCATAAAAGGAAAATGAAACTCATTAACCTAAGGACATCTATATAAAGAAGTCAAGCTTGAAGACCTAAAGACATTCAATTCAACGCCCAGAACACTTACTTTTAGAGAGATTTATTCGATCATAAGCTTAGATTATATTTAGGTCTAATATTTCTAATATTTCTCTCTCATCTTGTAAACCATCAACGATCAATAAACAAACCGATTCAAATCATCTCTTAACCGTTGTTGAATTATGTAGCTCTTCTAACGGATCGCTAACTTTTGTTCAAACACTATTAATGAATATTTTAGATGAGATATTATTCAAATTATTTCTTTATATATGCTAATTCAATTCAACTTTTTTATTTGGTTTTAAATTAGGGTTGATAATTACAAAAATAATGTTTGTAAAATAATACATTAGAAAGATTTGAACACCAAACCTCATTAACATGTAATGATATATTCAAACCAGTACACCAACTAAAAAATGTAATGTCATGAACGAAGAGAAATATAATATCTAAAAAATGTAGATACCAATAATGGATTGACTCACTCAGTTAAGCACAGTCGTTGGTGATATTGTATTCATAAGTTTAAACCGCGTTGAGAACGATGATTTACGCCATTAAATTGTATTATCAAAAGTTGATCGCAAATCTAGAAGATTACGAGCTTCGCCCAAAACCTCCTGTTTAATAAAATGTAGATGAAAATATTTAATTGGCGAATATGCATGTGGACAAATGGGTAGACAAAAACATGTAGATAATTGAATCAATGAATGGTAGATAAATTCGTACATATTTATTTAATACTCTAATAAGATCAACAACCATATTCATAACTAGTCCACATGCAAATATTCTTTGTCCACTCAAAAAATCAACAATTAATTCCCCAAGTTACCAAATAGGTCATTTTATTCCATAACTTTACATTAGGCCAATTAATTCTTCAAGTGAAGTTGATCAAGCAAATTTAGACACCGATTTAGTCAATGTTAAACTTAAATTAACGGCGGTAATAACACCGTGAACAATTAACTAAATCGGTGTCTAAATTGAGGAATAAAATGACATATTTTGGTAACTTGGAGAATAAAATGACATATTTTGGTAACTTGGGGAATAAAATGACATATTTTGGCAACTTTTCAAAATTGATAAATTACTTAATTTTTAATTGAAAATTATACCCTTTCATCCTTTAAAAAATAAAAATTAAGTAATTTATCAATTTTGAAAAGTTGCCAAAATATGTCATTTTATTTTCCAAGTTACCAAAATATGTCATTTTATTCCCCAAGTTACCAAAATATGTCATTTTATTCCCCAAGTTACCAAAATATGTCATTTTATTCCTCAATATAGACACCGATTTAGTCAATTGTTCACAGTGTTATTACCGCCGTTAACTTCAGTTTAACGTTAACTAAATCGGTGTCTAAATTGGTTTGATTAACTTCAGTTGGAGAATTAATTGGCCTACACTAGTAAAAAAAAACAGGATACCCACGAAAATTTTCGTGGGTTTTTTGTCTGTTTTTTCGTGGGTAAGCCACGAAAAGCCACGAAAAATTTTCGTGGGTATAGCGTCGTGGGTAGAAATTTTCGTGGCTTTTTCGTGGGTAGCATACCCACGAAAAAGCCACGAATATTTTCGTGGGAAATTAGCCACGAAAAACCCACGAAAATTTTCGTTGCAATTTACCCACGAAAATTTTCGTGGGTATTTCGTGGGTGCTCAACAAACCACGAAAAACCCACGAAAATTTTCGTGGGTAATCTGAAATTTTTTTAAAAAAAATAATAAATCAATTTTGATTTAAGAAATTATAATTTTAAAAATTAAAATTAAAACAGATTTAAAAAGACAATAATATACTTGAAAATTTAAACCGCAAAAGCAAATAGTTTTACAAAATTCATAGTTATATAAATTAAATAAAGTTGTTGCAAAATACAAAACACTACACATCATAATCGAAATTCCCAAGCGAGTTCAGATGGGTTGTGTTGAACTCCTCGAGTTGGATCCCGCCTTGAGGTGCTATAGTCGGGTCTAACGTGCCCTGACTCTGGTCTTCTTGGTCATGCGGGATTTTACCCGACCCCGTCGAGCTTCCAGCTTCAAGGCGATCTAACCTTCCTTGAGTGCTAGTCTTGAACGCGTCGAATTCACTGCGCGTAACCTCTTGTGTCGAGGACGCATAATGGCTGTATAATTTTAAGTAAAATTCACATATTTTGTCACATATGATTAATGTTTTAAAATTTATACCAAATTCATTACAAAAACAATATTAGAAAGTTTAAGAAAAATAAACAATTATAGAAAGACAATATTCCTAAGATTTGTAATGGAGAAAATTGTTACAAATGTATAATTTTTAAGTTTAAATTAGGGTTAACTTATAATTTTTAAGTTTAAAATTGTTTTTAAGTTTACAAATGTATAATTTTTAAGTTTAAATTGTTACAAATGTATAATTTTCCTAATTAAACATTGATAACCTAATCAAACTACAAGATTTAATAAAAGTACAAGTTCTAAACAACAAGATCTAAATCAAATATATAATCAACAACATTAATTTTTATATTAGGAAAAAAATATAAAAAATATAAAAATTCATGGATCTTAAGATAATCATCATAAGATCATAAAATTCATGGATCATAAGATAATCATCATAATATTTTTAATTTTTTATATTTTTTATATTAGGAAAAAAATATAAAAAATAGAAAAATTCATGGATCTTAAGATATTCATGGAGCTCGTTGATATTCATCATATATAATCAACAAGATCCATGAATTTTGTATATATATAATCAAATATAATGAAGATCTTGTATATATATAATGTTAAAACAACATAATCAACAACAAGATCCATGAATTTTTTTTTATTAACATAAACAACAAGATCCATGAACAAGAAGATCCATGAACAACAAGATCCATGAACAACACAATACAACAAGATCAAAAACTAAAATCAAACTACCAAATTAACATATATATATAAGTTAAACATGAGTTTTGTTGGAGTTTTGCCTGAAAATCGCTTGAAATCGCCGGATATCGCCTCAAAAGCCACGAAAATCGCCGAAAATAACGAAGCAGCGGCGGAAATTAGGTTTGTGAAGAAGACGAAGTACCCACGAAAAAGCCACGAAAATTTTCGTGGGTACTTAAAAAAGCCACGAAAAAGCCACGAAAATTTTCGTGGGTACGGTAAAGCCACGAAAAACACGAAGAAATTAGTGTTACAAGTATTTTTCTCGCTACCCACGAAAATTTTCGTGGGTAATTCGTGGGTTTCAAAGTACCCACGAAAATTTTCGTGGGTAATTCGTGGGTTTCAATCTACCCACGAAAATTTTCGTGGGTAATCGTGGGTAGAACAATACCCACGAAAATTTTCGTGGCTTTTCCGTGGGTAGTTCAAAACCCACGAAAATTTTCGTGGGTAATTCGTGGGTAGCTCGAAAAAGCCACGAAAAAGCCACGAAAATTTTCGTGGGTAATAAATTACTGTTCACCGTAGCTTTCCGTGGCATTTCGTGGCTTTTACCCCATACCCACGAAAATTTTCGTGGATTTTTCGTGGGTATGAGCAGTTTTTTTACTAGTGCTAATGTGAAGTTGGGGAATAAAATGACTATTTTGATAACTTGGGGAATTAGTTGACGTTTTTCCCAAAAATTAATAACATGAAACAAGTGTAATAAAACTATTTAACTGTGATTAACAAAAAAAAAAAAACTATTTAACTGTAAATTAAAATGTTTGCATGAAGAAATGTATCGTTAAAGAGCTTTTTACTTTCTTATTTTTTTGGATAAAACTATAAGCAGCCTTCAAACTACTTTATATAAAAGATATAAAAGATGAACTTATTGTTATTTTTATTACGTAATCTTATTACATAAAAGTGAGCACGTTTAATAATAACTCACCAGATCGTGACACGTGTCACAATTAAAAAAAATGTTAATAATTTTAGAGGAATTCACAAAACTACACTCTTTCATTCCTTTCTTTACAAAACTCTACCTAATTTAAATTTTTCTCATATTTACACCTTCTCAAAATTTGAAAAGCTTGATTTACCCTTTAAAAAATTACAAAAATTAAAATCTTTTCATTTGGGTTCGCTAATTAGTGTTTAGGGTATAATACTAAGGGGGTAGGATTGTGTGGGTAGGATTGTGTGGGTAGGGTTTATTTGAATTTAATTTTAAGTGTTTAGGTGTAGTTTTGTCAAGTAATTTTGAAATAGTGTAGTTTTTTGAAATATAATTCAAATGGTGTAGTTTTGTAATTCTCCCATAATTTTAAAAGAAGAAAAAATGTAATGTTTAGGAATAAAGGCAAAACAAAAAAAAAGAAAAAAGAGAAAGGAAAAACAAAAAAAGTAACCAACCGAAAAATGACAATATTATCAAATAATATTATTTTATAAAACTGAGCGCGTTTAAGGCAGTGTTCTAAAATACGGTCTATATGGTCGTATAAACACTGTATATACGCTATACGGTGGGAGACTATACTGTTTTTATGCTACACGGTTAAAAATGCGTAGTTGATCTATACGGCCGATTATACGGCGTTTATACGGACTATACGGTAACTATACGGCGTTTATACGGTGTCTATACGGTTTAGGTAGAAAAAACCTTTTATAATCCAATTAATGTATTATAAATTTTTTAATTTTAATTTTTTATATAAATATATTCAAAATTAAAATCAAAACTCTATTTATGAAATTATTTAGTTAATTAAAATTGAATATAATATAACATTATAATTTGTATATTTATTATATTTATAGATATATATCCACCGTATATACCCCGTATAAACGACCGTATATACGTCCATGCGTTATACGGTGGTCGACCGCCCGACTAGCGTATAGCGTATTTTAGAACACTGGTTTAAGGTGAAGTTGACAAACATAATTATAACTCACGATATCGTAATATTTGTAATGGTTAGTTCAGATCGTGACATGTGTATTAAAATTGATAGGTAAACATTTTATAAAATGAAAACTTAACAATATTGAGAAAAAACAGAAATAAGGAAAATAATCAAAAAACAAATAATCCGAAATATAAAAAAATAAAATAATTAGAAATAAGGAAAATAACATAGAAAAAGAAAAATTTAAAAATATTTTAAGAAATAATCAATAAAAAATTAGAAATAAGAAAAAATAAAAACGTAAAATTACTTGAAAAAATAAAGAAAATCTTTATGATAACTTATTTGTTATCTTCATGGATCCACTATCTAATTATTAATTTAAAACAAATGTTTTTTCATGTAAATAACTAAAGCAATGTAATAAAACAAAAAATGTGTTATTTTTATTTCTTAACAGATGAAAAAAGTAAAAATCACTTATTTACTATTACCATATATTGTTTTGTGTCTTTTATATTTATTTGTTAATAAAATAATGAGTATAATATTAGTTTCCGTTTAAATCTAACTATAACTATACAAATTTACTAATAATATTAATATATAATTATAAAATGTTTTATGTAATATGTCCGCGTATTACGCGTGATTTCATCTGACAACTAATATATGACATTATTTTGGTCATATGAATGTCGATATAAACCAGTACTAGATTAAAAGCATTTTGTATTATACACGTGTATTCATTTAATACGAAAAATAAGTCACATTATTTTGGTCATATGAATGTCGATATAAACCAGTACTAGATTAAAAGCATTTTGTATTATACACGTGTATTCATTTAATACGAAAAATAAGTCACACTTGGCCCATAATCATTAACCCCACGTTCTCTTTAGGGCCATGACATTGCCATGACAAAGATTTGGAGTTATGTTAGCTAACTACTACTATTTACATATTGAGCCATGTTTTCATTAATAAAACGTCGGTTTCTTCATTTGATGAGAGATTCATGAACCAAACCAATCACAACTACTATCATTAATACTCAACTTAATAATCATGATTATATGTTTTTTTTGTACCCATGATTGTGTTTCAGTTCCCTAACTCATGATTATAAATTACAATCATGAAGGGCATATACTTCGCAAGGGTACACCCATTTTTGGCGAAAAAAAACCAAACACTCGTTCGCTCGGTTGGAAAAGCATGTACTCTTCAAAAAAGTTGTTGATGAAAGGAACGAGGAAAACATCGGGTAAATATAGCTAGATATCTGTTAGAAATGATTTATGGGTACCTGGTAAGGACCCAAGACCGGCACAAGGACAAGGTTTTATTCTCTTTCCAAATTTGCAAGTAAATGATTTAATTAACTAGAATACAGATGAGTGGGAAAGGAGGTCTCTAGTTTTATTATTTAACCTGGATGATAGAAATTTAATTGGGGGTTTGCCTATCAATAAAATAAACAGTGCATATAGATGGATTTGAAACTATTCTCAGTCATGGAAGTACATAGTTAAATTATGTTATCATCTTTGGCAACAATTGAAGAAAGAGATTGTAACGATAGATCATTGGGGACCAAATATTAACGCGTTAAAAGTGCAAGCTTGGGAAGCACAATGCCCACGGAAACTGAGACACTTTTTGTGGCAGATTTTGTCCGGGTTTCTGGACGTAAGGGAAAGACTAAATTACAGAGGTATACAATGCGATACATTGTGTCCGAGTTGCGAGGAGGAGATTGAAATGATCAACCATGTATTCTTTGAATGCTCTCATTCATTATATACATGGGGTGTATCACCCATCTCAATCACCCAGGAGTTCCCACAATGGGGTATTTATACAAATATGAATTATTTGTTCACTGAGGGTACAAGGCTTGGAGGGGCAACAACAAAATACAGATTGCTACCCATGTATATTATGGTATATATGGAAGTCACGAAACCGTAAGGTATTTGAAGATGTAGACGTGGATCTACCAGATATAGTAGAACTTGCAATCAAGGAATCAAAGGCATGGTCCGATGCACAAAACCCTGACGAGGAGGTACATGCCACCAAAAGTTTTAACTTAATGGAGGAGCATCATGATACGGATTTGGTGAGAGTGTGTCAAGTAGATGGATCTTGGAAAAACACGGAAGTGTTTGGAGGTATAGGATGGATTTGTTTAAATGAAGATGACTCTACTCACCTCATGAGTGTAAGGTGCTAGAGAAGGAGTTTTTCTCTCCTACATGCAGAGTTCAAAGCCCTCCTTTGGGCGATGGAAGTGATTCAGGCACGAAACATTTGTTGTCAGACGTTCGAGACGGACAACAGACATTAGTGGCAATTTTGCAGAACCCCACAGAGTGGCCTGCGTTCACCACTATGTTAAAAGAGTTCGAGACCTTACTCGATTACCTCACAGACTTCAGAATCAAGACTATTGCACGCGCTAGAAATATACAAGCGGATAAGTTGTCATATGCTGGAAGAGCACTCTCATTTACACACGAGTACGTGAGCGAGCTCCCTCCGACGAAGCGGTTTAGTTTCCTTATGTTTATGTTGTAAAAAAAAAGATTGTGTTTTAAGTTTTGAATTCTATCTCAATATTTATAGAAAATAATACAGTCATTGTTTTCAGTTTTCACTTCAACAACTTTAACTAATCAAGTAAGTTATTTTTATATATATTATACTACTAAAAGCTAATTTAATTTTGTTAGTTTGTCTTTTTTCTTATTGCAATCACATTACATTTTTATATTTTTTTATGACAAAAAAAAAAGAAAAAAACTTTTTATATATTGTTTCTTAACTTAATTCACGTTATAAAACACTTTTTGGTGCACTTATACTTAGAGTTAAACTTTGAGTATCAGGCACACTGACCTCTCTTTAACACCAACATTTTGTTCCAAATATCCAAAAAATCCCTAATTCAAATCCACTTCAAAGTAGGGATTTCTCTTTGAATAGTCTAATGGTTGCATCATGTCTCACAAATATTAATTAGGACCCAATATAAAAATATTTTGGATGTGTCTTTCATTTGGGAATGATATATTTATGCTCTTAGAGCATCATTATAGGTAGAGTGACTCTTAGAATTTTTTTTTTTTTTTTTTTTAATAAAAAAAAAATTAATTAATTGACCAATCGCGGGCCGCCACGTGTCAGTGGGGCCCGCGAAATAGTCAAAAATCAACTCTTAGATAAGAGTTTTGGGATTGGGCTTTTAATTTATTTGTGGGGCCCACAGGTGAAAAGTCATCCCTGGAGCCCTATAATGATGGTCTTAATTACCATTTTTCATTTTTTTTTCTTCTAGAAGCAACTATAATTCAACATGTGGTACAATACTTGTAATAAGATTATGAATTTCCAACGTAAAACAAATGAAAAATGACCGTTATAAACTAGTGTTAGTCTATGTAAATTTTTCGACATGGGATCCTAACAAGTAACAACTCACACTATACTCTACTAATTAATCAACTTGTTGATGCATCAACCAAACCATTACCACTAGTTTAGTTCTACATATCTTTCAGTCAAAGTTGTACTAACCATATGTCATCTTTCTTGACAGAAGATAAAGTTGTAAAATTGTGAACATTCTTAAAGATGATATTTGTAGTAAATCCAAATTCAAATATGTCAACTATATTCATTACATTTGCATTCAATTGAGTTTGGGCAAACCTATCACTCACTCTGTATATATAGTGGCTACTAAAACTTTCTATAAATATAACAAAAAAGCAAGATAAGTTTATTGTCTCTCTCTATATTTGCTAATTACCAAGAAAACAAACAAACCCTTTTTTTCTTATGGCTTACATAGGCTTACTTGAAGTCTTCATAGCATTTCTTGTCTATATCATCTTTCATTTCTTAATCCATAAGAAACCTCATCAAACCTTACCTAGAAACTGGCCAGTTCTTGGGATGCTTCCTGGTATGCTCTCCATGCTTCACAGGATCAATGACTATTTCGCAGAGATCCTCGAGGTCTCAAACTTGACTTTTGTGTTCAAAGGCCCATGGTTCTCTGGAATGGATATGTTGTTCACTGCGGATCCCGCTAACATTCAACATGTTTTCAGCTCAAACTTCTCAAATTACGACAAAGGACCAGAGTTCAAAGAGATGTTTGACTTTCTTGGTGAAGGAATATTCACTGCTGACTCCAAACTATGGCAAGATATGAGGAGATCCGCGCTTGTCGTGCTTAGCAGCCATCAAGGGTTTAAAAACTTTTCACTGAAGACGGTCACAAGCAAAATCAAGAACGGGCTCATGCCTGTTCTTGATCATTTTGCAGAGGGAAATACGGTTTTCGATCTGCAAGATGTGTTCCAACGGCTAGCATTCGATGTAACCCTTACTCTAGTAACGGGTCAAGACTCTAAAACTCTGTCTATCGAAATGCCGAAGAATGAGTATGCGAAAGCTATGGATGAAGCTGAAGAGGTTGTTGTGTATAGACATGTTAAGCCTATGATCTTGTGGAAGCTGCAAAATTGGTTCGGACTCGGTGAAGAGAAGAAGATGAAAAGAGCTAATGCAGCTTTCAACAGATCATGTGCAGAGTATATATCTGCAAAGAGAGCATCAAAGACCATAAGAAGTCATCATCATGATGAAGAGGATCTTTTAAGCTTCTACATGAATCTTGATACTTCAAAGTATGAGCTTTTGGATCCGAGTGACGATAACTTCCTCAAAGACATCATCAAGAGTTTCATGCTTGCCGGTAGAGACGCAATAGCAACAACTCTCACTTGGTTCTTCTATCTTCTCTCCAAGAACCCTAAAGCAGTGGCCAAGATCCGTCAAGAGATAGACACATATCTAAGCAATAGCTTTGATCCAGAGATCATGTTAAACAAGATGGTGTACTTACACGGTGCAATGTGTGAAGCATTACGGCTCTATGCTCCGATACCCTTTGAGCGAAAGTCGCCTATAAAGCCAGAAGTGCTTCCAAGTGGACACAAAGTCGATAAAAACTTGAAAATCTTGTTCTCGGTCTATGCGTTAGGGAGGATGAAAGCGGTGTGGGGAGAGGATGCGAATGAGTTTAAACCAGAGAGATGGATCAATGAGAAAAACGGAGGATCGAAACACGAACCTTCTTACAAGTTCTTTGTGTTTAATTCAGGTCCAAGAAACTGTTTAGGTAAGAACTTGTCTTACATGCAGATGAAGCTAGTAGCTATTGAGGTCATAAGAAACTATGATTTTAAACTAGTTGAAGGGCACAAGATAGAGCCAGCTTCTTCCATTGTACTTCACATGAAACATGGTCTTAAAGCCACTGTTACTAAGAACCATTTCAAAGTTGAAGTATAGTTAAAAGGGATTTGGAAACGATTTTAATACTATATACATTGTATTGTATTTATCTTATTATATAAAGTTGAAGGCGTTTAACATGTTCATGATCATTTTCAAGCACCTATTTCAAGTCATTGTATATGATATACAGTATATCCCGTCTTTAGAGAAAGTAATGCTTAATCTAATAGCTAAGATGGATCAATAATTCGGTCTACTTTTGGTAGTGGAAAACTACAAACAATGATCTATTTGATTAAGATACAATACTATGTATATAACTTAGCAATACATGTATCGACATTATTCGAATCCGAAACTAGCTTTCACCACAAAAGAAGCAAATCTATAAACTTTCATAATTACACTGTAAAGTTGTGTGGTTCTACACTCTTTTCCCCGGTCCACTATATATGGCAAATACACTATTATGCTTATCACAATGATCATTTGCTCATAGACAAACATAACAAAACCAATGCAAGATGAATCGGAAGGGCAAACCTGTCTTAAAATGGCTGCATCATCGAATCAAACCGTAGCAGCCAAGCAATTAACAATGGATGATTCATTAGGAACCGTAAACACAGTCTCACAACATTCAATCTTCCCCCAAATCTCACCTTCTCCATCTCCTCGTCTTTCGACGACAATCAAAGCACACCAAATCTCCATCTTCCTACAACCTCCGCTACCGGCTTTCCCTTCCCACAAAACCGCAAGCTTCCCACCACAATCCGCCATCGTAGCACCGCATAGAAACTTCGGTAGCGACTCAACGCCTCTAAGCTCTCTCCATAACCTATCTTTAGCATCATAACCTCTTATCTTCCCCAAGTAATCATAGCAATAAAGTATATTCTCTATAACACAAGCTCTTCCTCTCCATCCCATGTCAAGCCTCTTCTCAGGCACATCCCATTTCTTCTCCTTTGGCTCGTACACGACGCCGTTTCGATCAGCCATCGCAAAGACCTTACCTTCTATAACTGCACTCGCGTGCATCCATTTCTCACGAACCACGACACTTGGGCTAGCCACTGGCTCCCAAGTTTGAGTCTTGACATCGAACATCTCTGCCCAGTTTATAGATCTAGCCCAATTATCGACCACGCATCCTCCGATCACGTAAATCTCGCCGTCGATCACTCCCGCCGCCGCGAACTCGCGACCTACTCTCATGCTCGTGACACGTCGCCACGTGTTGAATCTGCAGTCGAGAGCATAGACGCTGGAGGAAGGCACGTCTCTTATAGATCCACCGATCACGTAGATCTCGGATCCGACGACGGCGTAAGCGGATCCGACTAGCGACGGAGAAGGACACGACGGGATAGGAACAAGGCGGAGGAGATGGCGGTTCGGCGGATTTGGTTTGCGGAGGAGAGTGAACCAGCACGCGCCTGATTCAGGAGGTATACGGATCGCGACGTAGAGGATGCTCTCTGTGGCTCCGATGAGAGATCTCGTTGCGTAGAGGAGAGGCGATTTCGGGAGAGATCTGAATGTTTTGGAGACGAGGGAGAGGTTAGGATGGTCGGATCTTGAGACGCGAGCAAGACAGTTCAGAGAGACGTCGTCTGATAGCGACGGAATCAATTGCTCCGCCGGTGATTCTTCGCCAGAGCTCGTTGTAGCCGCCATGGGATCCGATTTAGTCAGTGACGGCAAACGAACAGAGAGAACTACGAATTTTGCTGTTTAGGATTATTCGGTTCAATTAATTTTAGAAACTAAACCGGATTTAAACCGGTTATTCGCGGTTATATATAAATGCTGACGTGGCGGGAAGCATGATCGGTGACGTGGCGTTGAAGAAGCAAACGCACTTCCTGGCTCATATTCGACTTGGTAACATTTACTTAAGATAATGGTAGAATTGGTCAATATGCTTATCACATTTAATTATCATTTTTTGAATTGAACAACTTGTTAATTACAATAAGAGTGGTATATTTGATTCGGGAAAGAATAAAAGACAAATGAATATAGACGAGATTGATGATGGTTTTTTGAACCAAGTTGTGATAATAATATATTAGTTGTAACGTTTAAATTTCTGACTTCAAATAAAATCATACAAAACAAGACATCAATGAATAAGCAAATATATATATCAAGACGTGAATAAAAATTGTTTAAAATACCACTAAATGTTTTTTATTGAGGAATTCCCAAAACTACACAATTTCATCTTTTCCTTTACAAAATTCTACATAATTCAATTTTTCTCATATTTACACATTTTCAAAATTTTAAAACCTTAATTTACCTTTTAAAAATTTACCAAAATTAATTTTTTTTCATTTGGGTTCGCTAATTAGTGTTTAAGGTATAGTATTAAGGGGTAGGATTATGTGGGTACGGTTTATTTGAATTTTATTTTGAGTGTTTAAGTATAGTTTTGTGAAGTAATTTTGAAATGGTGTAGTTTTGTGAAATGTAATTCAAATGGTGTAGTTTTGTAATTCTCCATTATTTATTTTGTGTTTAGGATATAGCTTTAGAAAGAGTAATCGAGGTTATTAAAGTTTAAATTTTGCGGTGTTTTAGTGAGAAAAACTTGGTATTTCACACCTAAAAACTTGTGATGGTATTTTAGCCTTTAAATTTTTCAAAATGTAATTCTAGGAACTGCCTTATAACAAAAGCTAGTTGTGACAAAAAAAAGTATAACAAAAAAAAGACAATAAAAAGTAGAGAGTGGAGTCTCAAATGGCAAATGGAATGTTGGTCCAATGTGGTAAAGAAGAATACATAAATAAAGATCCATAAACAAAACTATGAACAATAAGAAACAAAATGTCTACAAGTATTGCCAACACATCTTAATCATATCAACCCAACCATATGAATTTATTCCAATTTATCTTGTTGTTATTATCCTTACAATGTTACTAATACTCCAATTTTCTAATACTCCACTATGGTTTCAATTTCGGTTTACTGATTTTCTATCATTATAAATATAAATATAATAGGGTCTGATTTTTTTATACATGTTAGGATGTCACACTAGTTATATCAGTAAAATGTATGAAATATAATAATGTCTTATTTTTTTAGAGAAATTCACAAAACTACACCATTTCAATCTTTCCTTCACAAAATTACATCTAATTCAATTTTTTCTACTTTTACACCATTTTCAAATTTTAAATGGGTCAATTATGCTCTAAAAAATACCAAAATTAAAATATTTTCATTTGTGTTCGGTAATTAGTGTTTAGGGTATAATATTGAAAGTGTAAGGTTTTGTGGGTAAGGCTAATTTCGATTTAATTTTTAGTAATTATGTGTAGTTTTGTGAAGTGATTTTAAAAAGGTGTAGTTTTGTGAAATGCAATTTAAAAGTGGTAGTTTTGTAATTCTCCCATTTTTTATACATTTTTGTTAGGATGTCACACTAGTTATTTTAATCAGTAAAAAGAATAAAAAGGTTTTAAAAAAAAGAGCTATTAAATGAAAAAGTAGAGTGTGTATGTGTAAGAACACAGAGAAGCAGGTGAGGTCAAAATGAGACACAATAGTTATTGCACTTAGCAGAATCAGAATTAACAAAGAGAGAGAAGAAACAAAAACAAAATGGAAGTAAATGGAGAAACAGAGAGAAGAGAACAAGTAGAAGAAGAAGAAGAACAAGTTCACCACTACTACTACTACTTCTACTATTCTATTCTCAACTCTATATGTTCTGCTTTTAACAAAGCTCTTGAAGCCATCTTAAAGTGTCTTGGTCTTGATTCTTCAACAGAAGAAGAAGAAGTAGAAGTAGAAGAAGAAGAAGAAGAAGAAGACCTTATAGAAACTGAAACTGAAACTGTAAGCTCTCTAACTTCACAACTTCTATGCTTATAACTTGTTGATCTATAGTTAAATTTGATGTAATGATATGTATATATATGTTGATAATATATGATAGGTTGAAGAAACAGGATTGATGAAGAAGGTTACAGGATTTCTAAGAAGGAGACCAAGACCACCTTTCAGCTCAGGAAGACCTGGTCAGATCAACTGATTCTTCATTAACATCAACACTTACTTCAAACACACATACATGTCTTTGTGTCTTTGTGTCTTCTTTATGTTTGTAATCTCACTTATGGTCTCTATTTGAAATAAAAGCAAACAAACAAAAATAGTTACACTTCTGTAATATGTCTCAATTTTGTTTGTATATTTGATTCAATAAATGAGTATATTTGTTGAATTTTGTAATCAAATAAAAGAAAAGAGTTCATCATTGTTTGCAACTTTAAATCCTTTAAATTTCATTCTCATATTTACAAGATGAAGTAAAAAAAAAAGAGACCTAGTAGAGATCATCAATCATCATCAGACTAGGCAACAAGGTCTTACCAAAAAATTATCAAAAGACCCCTTTTTATTCATTATTTTATCATCCTATAATAATACTATAATCCTTCTTTCCTTTGCTTCTCCCTAATGAGATCATTACTTCCTGCAACTAACATGTGCTTCTTCTTCATCCTTGGTATCTCTTATAACATCAGTAACAGTAGCATTGCAGAAGAAACATCTCTGACAATTCAGAAGATGTCTACTTATGCATCCGTAACACGACCTATGTGAGCACGGAACTAACACAGCGCTAGCCTCCCCTGCGTAGCAGATACAGCATGTGCCGTCTTCTATATCCGTTGTCTCTTTGTTGAACAACTCTTCTTTCCTTTCGGGTTCTTGCGATGAAGCCCTTTTTACGAGATGGTTCAAGAAGCTCTCGAGTTGTCCAAGTTTCTTTACATAGACATCATCCCCGCTTACACAACCGTCCTGCAAAAATTGATTCTGTTTAAGCTGTGTTTGTAGCGAGAGGTTAAACACGATTTAAAGAGAGCCTGCCATACCCAATTATACTCCAAGAGATATTGAAAGCCGTAGTAGACTGTGTCGGGACAGTCCATGCTTGCAAAAAGATCAATCACATCATGTTGTTTCTTCGGTTTCGAGTCTTCACTAGCTTCCAAGAGATTTAAGATTATACCAACCAAAGGAGCTAACAAGACCCCTCTGCTAATTTTCTCTGAAGGCTGTCCTTGCCGTCTAAGTGACCTGACCAACATCATAACCACAAGAAGAAGATGAAACAATCTCTATTAAAACTTATAGAGCGGTTTTTCAGCTGTTTGTTAGAGATGTTTAAAGGAACTTACAGATCAAAGAACTCGTCATCTACCGCTGAAGTCATGTGATTCAAGATGAAAAGAATCAACTCAGTGAGCCTACGGAGATTTGTGTCCGTCCCGGCAAGAAATGCTTGTGGTATTGCAAAAGTGCAGAACTCTAAGACCCTTGCGAGGTTGCTCGAAAGCTCAAATATAACACAGCATTTCCTTTGCTGAAACTCCATTACCTGCATAAAGACATCAATACCCGGTCAAAGAGATAAGCATGTAAAAGACTACATACACTTGCAAGGATAACGTAAATTGTGTAGCGCAGAACAAGTCAATTAGTAGGAAACATTTAATCTGACCTGATACTTTTCTTGCATTTCTCGCATGGAGACAGAGAACTCAGTGATGGTCCAGCTCAACGTGTTGAATAACCGGTTAAGAAAAGTAGAGAGTAATTCACCATCATTGTTACAAGCATCTCGAAGAAGAGCCTAGACGTCGAATAAATATTCAAAATCCAACACCTAGACAGAGAAGATCATGTAGAAACAAACTTAAACAAACCTGGAAAACAGCAGATGAAAACGAAGACTCTCCGTTCTTTAAAGAGCTAAACCCGGAACCTTTGCAAAGACGAAGAAATATATTTGTGACAGGAATCCAAGATCTGTTGTCAAACGCTGAAAGTAGAGCAGTGGGCATATGCCGTGTAGCAGCCTCGTTGTCCTCAAAAGCTTCCAAGTAATCTTTATACTGCACCAGGACAGCGATTGACTGGAGAAGTAGATCTTTAGTATCTGTGTTCGATATTCTTGAATCGTTGAAGTGTGTAACTACAAAAGTGATCTGAAAAACCCCAAGAAATTGCAGTAACCATGTTAGAGTCATTGTGCTATCAACCTACTGCTCAGTAATTAAACTAATACATGAGGAAAGAAGCGCAAAAGGAGACTTAGCCATACAAATGATGAAAGTCCTTGTTTGATGAATGTTGTTGATGGCACAAACAGAGGATCACTCTTACGTAGCACATGGAAACAATCTACCTGAGGAAAAATATTAAAGAGAGAATGAATCATATTCATTTCTACAAGAAAGTACCGGGAAGTGGGAAAAATCTGTTTACCAAGCACTCGAGGTAGAACTCTGGAATATAAACAAACACAGAATCCATTTTGCTGAGAACAAGAAGTAACTGCACAACCCACATGCACAATGCATACATTCCTCTTTGCTTCCACCGAGAGAACAATGAGATGCGGAACCTGTTAAGCAAAGTGGTTCAGAATGAGAAAAGGCAAAAATATATACAAGTATTCCAACATTGCCTCACATGAACTATGATTTAAATCTCTTCACGATACCTAAACCCAAGAGTTAAGTGAAGAAACTCACCATGCGGAATGTCTAACACACTCCATCACTTCTTCCTTGTAGTTGTTGCGAGCTTCCTTCAAGCGCTTTAACTGGCCACTAGAAGAAGCCTGTTCTCTTATCTGTTTATCCGTTTCTTCTAGAAGTGATATCGATTGCGATTGTTGGGACATGTAATATGATGCCTGCGCAAATGCAGAACCATAATTAGCCTTCCAAGCTTCATGTACAATGCAAACAGTACAACAGAATATAAACAAAGAGGGAAGCAACTAAACTAACCTGATTAAAATTTTGAGCAACAGCAATATGATATAATAGCAGTAGAGCATCCAATAGTTCTTCTTCGCTTAGTATAGCTGATGATATTCTACTCTCTTGTACCGTGATACTCATAAATCTAACTGGACGGTAACAAAAGTCGGGGTCAGACTGATCACTTGTGCTAGGTTTTTCCTCTATCTCTTCACTGAAACTTCCATCACTACAATTTGCAGCAGCACGAGAGGATCTCTCAGGAATAGAGCTACAATGACCACCACTAGAACTTGTTGCAGCATTTTTTCCTCGGTCTTTCAAGGATTTGGTAAGATCAGTATCATAGGCTATGCAACAGCATGGCTTCTGCTCAGTTGTGTGAGTTACTCTATTGTGTTCATCATCCATACAACCTTCTTCCCATTGCATTATTTCTTCTTCTTGATCATCTGTGGGGTAAGACTTTGATATATGACTAAACAGCCCGCCAAGCCTGGTGATATCAGCTCGGTGTGGATCGTTTTTAAGAAATAAACTCAATGGAAACTTCCGCTGACCACCTCTATGAAGAAACCCAACATTGTGATGAACAGATGCTTTGCTACTTTTAAGCATTACGAAACCTTCTGACAGAAAATGGAGTATAATCGAGAACAGAGAGACAAGAACCGAATTGCGTGTAACTCCAGGAGCGGCCACATTCCTGTCTGCGCCTCTGTTCTTCAATAAAAGGTTCTGTAAGAATCCCCTGAAAGCTGAACCAGGAAGCTGAGGAGGCAATACAGGTGGTATAAATTGTATGACCAATAGACAGAGGCTCCTCTGCTTCTCCTCAATCTGAATTTTAAGAGAATTACATTCCTAGTAATATCAGATTCCAAGACAACTATATCCTAAAAAGAGTTACGTCTGTGATTATTTATAGCAAACGAAAATCAGTCAGAAATGTCATAACATACCTTGTTAATGGCTTCGGAGAGAGCAGATATCGTAAATCCCATGCTACTCTCGTAGGATATGTCTTCCGAGGATCCAGGCCACCAAACAACAGGCATTAATTGCTGTAAGTCATGCTTGTTGGAACTCCTGCATGACAAGAAACCTTCGAACAAGAACTCGAAATGCAAAGATCTCCACCACTGTACCATCAATTCTTCCCTTCTTAACAGATGACAAGCCAGCGCCAGATAAGGATAAGGTCCTGAGTATGGACATTCGGTAAGAATCAGCGTCGCTGTTTTGCAGCCACAAGCAAGAGCGTTTACAACATGCTCAAATATCAAATGAGATTGTGGGAACTCAAGCCACACGTCAAGAACTTTGTCTAAGCTTGAGCAATCATGCGGTGCTTGAGTTTTGAAAACCTCCAATAGGAATGCCAGAAATGCACCCCTTCCTAAGTACTCAGGCAACAAAGGGTCTTGCTCAACTATGTAGAAGAACTCATCACATATAGCACGAGAAACAGGGGAGAAGAGTTCTTCAACGGAGGCAAACCTCCTCAGTCTACTCAATGAATCTGCCAACGAACGGTTAGGCCTATCAAGCAATCTTGAGAAGCATTGTAGTAACTCTCTTGCAAAAGAGCTTCGAGGAGGAGCTTCTTGAAGAGGTTGAAAACCTTCTACAGGGTACTTAAAAGGGTACGCACCAAAATTCAACTCGCATCTCTCAGCTTGGGAGAGAGAAACAGCAGGGTAATACCCGAATCCAGGTCCAAGTTTTCTTATACCAGTAAATGCAACACCGAGGAAGACACCATTCCTGTAGAACGATATCTCATCACAGTTTAGATCTATGCAGCAACCGATGACATCCCCAGCTACCCATGATTGCCCGTAAGGCTCAGCTTCCTTGTTCCATTTGCTTACCCTTCTACCATCATAAGCATATGAATCATCGGCATCACCCACACCTCTCTGGTCTGTGAAAGGACAAGAAATGGTTGCCCATCCAAGCTGTTGAATCCCCGAGGTCTCTAAAGCGACTTCGTACATCCATTTCCCTCTCCAAATACAAGCATTAGCCCTGACGCTGCTAAACAGTGCTACGCTCTCCAACACAAGAGGCGGCTTTACAATCCTGATATCACCACATATGCTATACTCTTCAAGGCCAACAACAGGAGGTCCAACGCCGTGATGAACCACGCAGATTCCTTCTCTTTGACTAACCGAAGAATCTAGTAATTCACCATGAAGCTTGGAGAATTGATTCTTGATAATAGCGCGAATCAAGCTACAATCAACCTGGCCATCTAATGGACCAATAGACTTTTCTGGTAGATCGAATATGAATTCGATAGTCCTTTCTAAAGGGCGGTGACCGGAGTAATCAAAATGCGGAACAATACGAGTTTTAGATGAACTTTCTTTGGCTTCTTCACCATTGAGCAAAACAGCTAAACCAGAAGGAATCATACCAAACCGTAAGGTTTCTTCAGCCATATGGGCATTTGAAAGGTTTCAACTTTCTGATTCTTAAGAACCGTAACTCAAGAAAGCCTCTTCAAGACAACCAAACACACTAAAAAATTGTCGGAATATTCAACAAGAACTCATGAGACGCCGTTGAAGAAAAAGCTGTGTAGAAAATAAAGCAAAAGGAAGCATAAGCGTACAAAGTAAATCAAATACTCAAACGATGAAACCAAACAGAGAAACCTATTCAATTACAACAAAATCAGAACCGGAGAATTGAAACTCGCCAGAGGAATTAACGTTGAAGACGATTAACACGGCGGCGAAATGAAAGGAGAGACGGCGGAGTTGGGCTTCTAGGTTTTTTTTATTAATTGCAATTTCGTAAATAAAGGAGATGACTTTTCTCTTTTTTCTTCTTCTTCTCGAAGAGAGGAGAGAGATTCTGAGCCCAAATGTTTGGAGGAAGAGAGAGAGGGAAATGAAAGAGAGAGAAAGGTATTAGACCGGTGGCTAAGACAGAACCAGCCTATTGGATCGGGTGGCTTGTGGGTCTTTAACTGACACGTGTCTGTGTGGTGACGTGGATGATGACGTATGCAGAACAACGCCGTTTTCACAAGGTAACTTTTGGGACGACAAGGAGAAAGTAAACAAACCTAAGAGCATTAATATCAATAGATTTTAAAAAAAAACTCTTAAAATTCTTTTTTTAATTTTTTATTATTCAAAAAAAAAAAACAAGGTCGCGGGCTGCCACGTGGCAGTGGAGCCCGCGAATAGTTAAAGATGCACCTCTTATATTATATTTTTTAGAGGTGATTTTTTAAAAAAATGGTGGGTCCCACACCTTAGAGGTGTGGTAAGATGTGTGGATGTTAATGGTCTAACGCTCTTAAATTTAAATTTTAATTTATATAGTTTCATTTAGGTGTAAAATGAGAACTTGTTATAATATTTGTACAAAACTAAATATATACTAAAATAAAATATCACTTTATATTTAAAAAAGTTTTTCTCTAAAAATAGAAATGTAGGCAATAATAGACTAAAGTTCCTCTAAATTAACTATATCATTAAATCATACTAATAACCTTTTTATCCCAAGTGTGTTGCATTGCCATCAATATATAACGATTGTAGTTTTGTTTCCAAAAAAACGATGCAACCCGTGCCTGAAAATCTTGTCAATAGCCAATCGATTTCATATATATTCTTTTATTTTTTGTCAACAATAATCTAGTGTTGACTTAAGCATATAAATATTTGTAAAATCATTTGTCAAAGCCATTAGATATTCTTAATGTTTCTCTCTAGAATACATTATGGAATTAACAAAGGCTATTAAGTATCTAATACATAATGATTCAAGTTATTCTAAAGACAAGTCATGGGAGCTTTTAAGAACTTCCTATAGACATACACGACCATGTCCACTGTCTACCACTTGAGAGTATTTATTATATACATTAAAAAAATAACAAAAAAACTTACTTTCTCTCTCTTAATACACCACGTGGCAACAGTGGTGGAGGTAGGATAGTTAGTCACGGGTGTCAACAAGTTTTTTAAAATAAATATGCATAAAATTTACTAAAAACATCTAATCACACATAACTATTTTAAAATTATCTATCACTATTTCATTTGACAAAATAATAACACAACCAAATTTTTTTACAAAATATCTCTTTTAAACATTAGTTTGTAAAACTATATAAAATATACAAAAAGAATTAAAGATAGACTTGTTTAAATTTTAAATGCTCACATTATCCTTTTAAAATTTACTAAAATTAAAAAAAAAAAATTGGGTTTGCTATTTAATGTTCAATTTTAAAGGGGATAGATTTTCATTGTTTAGTTATAAAGGGAGCTAAAATTTTAATGTTTAGAATTTATTTGAATTTAGTATTTAGTATTAAGTGTATTTATAAAAATAGTTTTAAATTTGTGTTGTTTTATAAATCACAATTCTAAATGTGTATTTTTGTAACCCCCGCCCAAAATGTAGTAAAATAGTTAGTTGTTGTGTTAATTAGATTTTGTATTAACACTACAATAAACTGAACAATTTACAACGATTTATTTCGTTGTAAATATAGGATCAGTTAACGACCACTTAACAACGAATTTGGAAATCGTACTTAAATCATCGTAAATAAACAACGAAATGGATCGTCGTAAAATCGTCGTTGATTTACAACGATTTAAGTACGATTGTCCAAATATTTTTTGAATCGTCGTTAAATTGAGGTAAATGTACGACGATTTTACGAGAATATGCTTTTACCCGAAGAAATCGTTGTTAATTAACAACGAATTTACAACAAACCCATTTTGGGACATTTTAACAACGATTTTTCAAACATTTTACGGTAGTTGAAAACGTGTATTTACTGCTACACCTAATTTCTTACAACTTTCATTTTAATAGTTTAATCGTTATACATTCGTTGTAAATCCTTTGTTAAATTCAAAAGTTGTAAATTAGTGGTTAATTTTCGTTGGTAAAAAGTTGATAAATTTTCAAAAATCCTAAAAATACATCTTCACCACAAATCATCTCTCTCTCTCTAAAAAAACTGACTTTCTTTTGAAAAAAATGTCCGGAGGCGATATCTACGAAATCCGGAAGTGGATGTACATACATCGAGGCGATGACGGATCGATGACAAGAGAGTTCCTCGACGGGGTTGAAATATTCATGCAGCAGACCACAAATCTACCAGTCACTATCGAAAGCGGTAATATGTTTTGTCCTTGTACCAAATGCGACAATAGCTAGACGGTTCGTTTTGGTTGAAAATGTTTGTAAGCATTTGTTAAATAGAGGATTTACACCACAATATTATATATGATTTCAGCATGGGGAATATTATTGTGGTAATGTTGCTAGCAGTAGTAGTAATTATCATCATGTATCTATAGACTATGACCAACATGTAGAAAATGAGTATGATTATTATAATTTTCATCATGATCATGGAAATGAACCGGATAGGATAAATGACATGGTTAGCGATGCATTTCGTCCTGAAGTTAACACTGTTGCATTCTCATCTGATGGAAATTTAGTCGAAGAACCTAATTTAGATGTTAAAAGATTCTACGACATGTTAAATGTTGCAAATCAACCAATATATGATCATTGTAGAGAAGGGCACTCTAAATGGCCATTAGCTGCTAGAATGATGCATATTAAAACATACCATAACTTATCTGAGGTGTGCATGGATGATTGGGGTTCGTTGTTAAAAGAATATATACCCTCTGATAATTTAGTTGTTGAAACGTTTTATGAGGTTCAAAAATTGGTTATTAGTCTTGGTATTCCGTATCAGTCAATTGATGTCTGTGTAGACAATTGTATGATATATTGGAAAGACGACGACATTCTTGAGGAATGTCGTTTTTGCAAAAAACCAAGGTACATGCCAGAAGGAGTAGGTCGGAAGAGGGTATCGTACCAGAAGATGTGGTATCTGCCTATAACAGACATGCTACAAAGGATGTATCACTCAGAGAGGACAACTTCTTCGATGAGGTGGCATGCAGAACATACACGAAGCACGGAGAGGTGACCCACCCATCGGATGTGAAAGCACGAAAACACTTTAACTCGGTGTACCCCGATTTTGCTAGGCGAAAAGGTAACGTCTACCTTGGTCTATGTACAGATGGATTTAGTCCATTTGGTATGTCAGGTAGGCAGTATTCTTTATGGTCCGTCATAGTCACCCCTTATAACCTCCCACCAGAGATGTGTATGCAAAGGAAATTTTTATTTATGAGTATATTAGTCTCTGGACCTAAACATCCAAAAAGATCTCTTAATGTTTTTCTACAACCTTTGGTGGAAGAGTTGAAGGAGTTATGGCACACTGAAGTAAAGACTTACGATTGTTCAAGGAAACAAAATTTTACAATGCGTGCAATGCTCCTATGGACGATTAACGACTTTCCCGCTTACGGAATGTTGTCGGGCTAGACTACACACGGACGACTCTCTTGTCCTTACTGCATGCATTGTACTGACGCATTCCAATTGAAGCATGGAAGGAAAACTAGCTGGTTCGATTGTCACCGTCACTTTCTTAGTCTGCGCCACCCTTACGAAAAAACAAACGAATGTTTAAGAAGAACAAAGTGGTTCGTGATCCTCCACCGGTGTATTACACGGGCGAACAAGTTGAGGCGCATATGGATCATTACTTTGTGAATTACACAGTTCCCCATGGAGGAAACTGGCATGTCCCGCCTAATCTGCCTGATGGTTATCTTACGGAACACAACTGGCATAAGAAAAGCATTTTCTCGGAGCTTCCATACTGGAAAGATCATCTACTCCGACACAATCTTGAAGTGATGCACATAGAGAAGAACTTTTTCGATAACATTATGAACACTCTTTTGAATGTGCAGGGAAAGACAAAAGACAATTTTAAATCACGTCTTGACTTGGCTGAGATATGTGCGAGATCCGAATTGCACATTGATAAAGACAGAAAAGCGCCAATACCTATATTCAGATTATCAAGTGCAGCGAAGGCGTCGTTGTTCCAGTGGGTGGTCTCTGAAGTTAAGTTTCCTGATGGTTTTGTTTCTAATCTTTCCCGGTGTGTAGATGGTAGTAAATTCACAGGTATGAAAAGTCACGATTGTCATGTGTTCATGCAACAACTGCTACCATTTGTCTTGGCGGAACATGTTCCACAAAATGTGCACGAAGCAATTGCTGGTACGTAATGTATAATTAATTAATAAAATATTTCATAACTGAATAAATCGTAATACGTTTGATTTAATTTATGTAGGTGTTGGGTTGTTCTTTCGTGATCTTTGCACAAGAACGTTGAAGGATGTAGTAATAAGACAACTCGACGAGAACATTCCTTTCGAAAGATTTATGAAACATCTAAAAGGGAATGCGAAGAATCTAGCTAAATTCGAGGGTTCAATCGTTGCAGGTAGTATTAAAGAGGAGACGTCTAACTTTACGTCGTACTACTTAATTTGCACCAACCGTGAGGACTTGTAAAAGAGCGCCAATGAGATATGATGACGGAGGCATTCAAACAACGTACGCAGTGGAAGGAGTGCCTGACATATTTTGTCCAATTGGTCGGCTTAGCGGACACATAAAAGAGGTTTGGGGGAGCAACGAGGATGAAATTCATTGTGCCCACACGTACATTCTATTGAACTGCGATATTGTCACTCCATGGGAAAGGTAAAATTCAATGTTTTAATACTCTTTCATTACAACATGGCATAAAAACATTGTTTACTAATGATATTGTCATATAGTATCTTCGTCGAACAAGTTCGAGAAGGAATTCAGGGGATATCTGAAGATGAGCTCGATTCCCGTAAAACTCAACACTTTGTGATGTGGTTGCAAAGACAGGTATGAAAATATCGAATATGCATTTCGGTAGTGAAATTACATAGCAATTAATATATTTAAACAAAATTAATTTTGATGCATGCAGATTGAGTACGAGGACGAATCTTATCCGGTGTGGTTCCACGAGATGTTACAACGTCCCCCTTGCGAAGATTCGGACATCACCAATGTATTTTACAAGAGGTTATGCTTTCCACGCGTACGAGTACGACCGACATCGAACAAGTGTTAACTACGGTGTTTGTGTTAGAGGAGACATTGATTTCTATGGAATCATCCAAGAAATCATAGAAATAACGTTTCCCTGGTTGCTCATGTTGAAGTGCGTACTCTTCAAGTGAGAGTGGTTTGATCCTACGATCGGAAGAGGTGTACGAATCAGCAAGTCCGGGATCGTTGATGTCAACAAGAGTAGAAGATACAACAAATTCGAGCCTTTCATACTTGCTTCGCAAGCTGAGCAAGTAAGTTTCATTCCTTATTCGCGTTTTAAGTCGACGGGAATACATTGGCTATCCGCCATCAAAATTGCCCCAAGAGGGTACATAGTTAGGGAATATGTTCCTTCGTCAGAACTAAGCACGGACATGATCTTACTCGTTGATCCACATAATAGGGAAGCTGAAGAGGTGAATGAGGACGAAGAAGAAGTCGAAGAGACTGACGAATTTGATGAATCTGACTCCGAGGACGAATATGAGTCTAATGATGACTCCGAGTAATAAATAAGTTGTTTGTTTAAATGTAAAATGAAAATTATGTATTTTAATTTTTTTTATAAAATAAATTAAAATATCGTCGTTAAATCGTCGTAAATTTACGACGATTAATGTTCCTACGACGAATTAACGACGATCAATCTTAGTACGAGGTTGTCAGATCATACGAGGTTGTACTTTGCCGTACAAATACACCTTCGTCGTAAACTAGACGTAAAATAGTCGTATATTTACATCTGTTTTACAACGTTTTTTTTATAAACCCCTAAACCCTAAACATTTTTAAAAGTATGTCTTATATTACGTACAAACACTCATAAAGACCTTTAAAGTTAATCAATACTATAAAAACAATGTTAAAATAGCTTATCAATAAATTTTGTTACATATTCTTAGAATTTCTAAAGTTTAAGGTAAAGTGTATTATATATTATATATTGTGCTTAATACGTATATATGTTCTAATTTTACCATAACTTGTTTTTTTGCAATCATATGATTTAGTATGATTTCATATGCATACATTACCATAACTATATTTTACATGAAGTCAAATGTAAGATGAATTTCATTGAATTCCATTTAGTGTAAAGAATCGTCGTAAATTCGTTGTTAGATTATGACGATTTTACGACGATTCTAACTAAATCGATGTAAAATCGTCGTACTATAACAACGAATTGACGACCAAACATGAAACCTTGATCAAACTCTAAATGTCACATCCTCAGATATTTTATGTGTACGAGGTTGTCAACATCAACGATTACCACGACTTTACAACGATTTAAAAGGTAATCGTTGTAATTTGGTTGTAATATAACGACGGTTTTACGACGATTTGGTGTTTTGGGAATTAAAATTCACATTTACATAAGCCAATCGGAACCGTTCAAAATTCTCTTTTAGCGACGGTTGTACGAGGAATCGTCGTAAATTCGTTGTACATGAACAACGAATTTACGACGATTCCAAATTTCATTTCCCTCCAACACGCGTCAAGTCAAAACGTTTGAACTTCCATGGCGACGCGTGTACGAGGAATCGTCGTAAATTTACGACGATTTTACGACGATTGCTAATACTATATATACCCGATCATATTTGTTTTCTTCCTCGCTCATTCTCCCCAACACTCTCTCTCTCTAAAACTCTCTCTTTCTAAAACTCTCTCTTTAAAACTCTCTCTCTATAACTCTCATACTTTACAACTCTCATACTATACCCAACAGGGAAATATATTTAATATATTTGTTTTAGAACCGGATTTTAGGATTAATTTTAGGATTTTAGAATTTAGTTTTAGGCTCGGATTTTAGTTTTAGGATTCAGATTTTAGATTTAGGTTCGTTCCGGAAGCCATTGTTTCATTCGGTCGCGGTTTGGGAAGGCCTGAAGAAATACTAGACATATGACCACAATGCCAGCGTAGCTGAGAAGTGTTCCACCTCCAGGAACGCTAAGCTATCTGACGGGACGCCGAAGTAGATGGCTCACACGTCTGGACAAATCCCCTTCGCAGGTCGGATGTACTACATGATAAGTTTTTTCTTACTTAATCTTTTAAATTTATTTTTATTTTTAAATTATTAATGTTATATATATACTAATGTGTTTACAATTTGATTTTAGACTAAACAGCTGGGCCACAAGTCGGCCGTCAGTGCCGTCTTCGAGAGGTGGTAAACGAGATTTTACCCCGTTTAATCGAATGTCTCAATTGTAGTACTTGAGGTCAATCCAAATCAGGAGCAATTAAATTACTAGAGTTTGCAAGGAATCAATCTTAGTCTAAGCGATTTAAAAGATGGTTTTGTTTATGTGATTTTGTAAAGGTTAACAAGGAAATAAAACGAAATTGCAAGTTGTAAAGATTCAAATTAAAAAGCTAAACAACTAGGTCAGGGTACTTTAACGAGTTCATCAACTTTCGGTTTTTCGATGTCTTTTATAAAAGTACTTTAAGGTTTTGAAAACGATTTTAGATCAATCCACTCTCGTGACGAGATCCTTTTTCTAACAAGTAAACTAAAACAATATCTTGGATAGTTTAAATTTTAGAAAACATTAAAGTTCAAATCAATTCTAACCACTAAACTTATTAACACGGATCTCTCGGTTAAGCTAGGTTTAGTTTTTAGGGGTAAATTGTTCGGGAATCCTCACAGACCTCTCGGTTGTGAGGTTTCTGGGTTCTATCAATTGATTGATCAGGTCAATTAAAGCATTAACATTGTTACACTAGATTAAAGATTTATCAGGTTTGAAGTTCTAGACATCGATCAACCCTAGAGTTGATTCACCTTTTTTCCCCCAACCTAATTGTCTATGGGAAACTACTCACTAAACATATTGAAATTCAAAGCAATTAAATTAAAAGAAAACATAAACAAAAACAAAGACAAAAGAGTAAAGTTCAAGAAAATCTTATTGATGAAGATCACAAAGGTGGCCAAGGCAAACACCAAGAATCTCCAAGTCCAAGCACAAAGCAAAAACAATCGATGAAAACTAAAAAACAAAGATCAAAGATCGAATAGGGTGGCTATCCAAAGTCCAACCCTAATATAAAACAAAACCAAAATAAAATAAAGGAAACCAAAATTGGTTTAATTGGTTTTCCTTTTTACACATTAAAAACCGAATTACTTATTAAATTTCGCGAGCCTATATCGGTCATAGAAACCGATACGATCGCCGATATGCGCTTCGGTAGCCTTTCTTCGGCTCAGTTTCCTTCGTATCGGCCAGGCTAAACCGATACAACAAGTCGATACGCGTCTTCGGGTCTTTTTCTCTTGTATCGGCCACTCCAAACCGATATGTTTGGCCGATACAAGCTTCGGCAAACTTTCTGTCTTCTATATCGGCCAACAGAAACCGATACAACATGCCGATGCAAGTGTATTTGCTTCTTTTTAGCTTAAATTCATCACTTTTGCCGTCTTTATGCTCCAAAGCCTGAAATACACGAAACAAACCAAAATGCAACCTATATGACACTAAATGCAACCTAAATGAATGAATTCTAATGCATAAACTAATGTAGAATGTGTAAAATATGCAAGTTATCAACTCCCCCAAACTTATCCTTTGCTTGTCCTCAAGCAAGAGAACTAACATCAAAGTTTAGGAAGGTGTGGAGGCGGGGACCTCAGAACCAAAAGCAACACGGAAGTGTAATGAACAAGTATCCTAAACATAGTACCCTCTCGCAACCGAACTAGTTCCACTTATTTCTATCTACCTTAACTCCGTCTAAATCCGCTATTATTACCAAAATTATGTGATCCACTTGTCTAGTCTAAACACCTTTCACATTCAATTAAAACACAATCAAGCATGAAACATGATTAAAAATTTCCAAGAGTTTTTCTATTTGTCTAGGTAAGAACGGGATTTCGAGTCAAACGAGGAGGCTAACACTCATGCATGTGGTTAGTTGTAGCACGGTTTCTCTCGGGGAGTGAAAGGGTTAAACAAAACCAAGAAAGACAAGAAGCAACTGATGCATACAAGTCCGGACATCCATCCCTACTCAAGACTATCCACTAACCCATCGTCTTTCTTTTAAAGATTTAAACGCTTAAACATCGAGTTTCTTTTCTTTTCTTAACTACCTTAGGGGATTTTCTTTTGGCTAAGTTTCTTTTCTTTTTTTTTTTTTTTTTTTTTTTTTTTTTTTACTTAGCCATTCTTTTATCACCCTAGGTGTTTTACAATCACTCGTGTTTATTTTCTTAATTTTTAAAACTCAAAGACGTGTCTCACCTAGCCATTATCCACTTCTAAATCACTAGTCTAAGAAAAACTAGCCCAATGGATGTCCTTTCTTGTCGCTCCCTATACTTTCAAGTTTTTGCGAAACCAAACAATCACTAAATGAAAAGAATTATCACAAGTGTTTGGGTTAAGGTTAAGGGGGTGAGAGGGGAATCATCCTTAGAATGAGAATGACCGGATTGCGCTTTAAGTGTTTCGGTTTAGGAAGCCACAATCCGTAGAAATCACAAAGCCATAGAAATTCTCTTGAAAACTATCAATCATGCTAATTAAAAGTCAAGTTTAAGTTCAGATAATTTTTCGAAGGTGACTTAGAACTACCAAGCTTCATAACCACACAATTGGCTTTTTAAACATCAATGTCTAGAGTTGCGGTTTTAAGATTTTCAGCGAGTTCTAATTCGTTTACGGAAGATACTACACCTAAGATACTGTTCAAAACACAAAGTGCGTCGCTTTACAAGGTTAACATCATCATAGATCCCCTATGCATATGCTCTAAATGCCAATGAACTAATCCTAAATGCAGATTTTTTTGTTTTTTTGTTTTTTTGTTTTTTTTTTTTTTTTATGAATGTTAATATGCGAAAACTAATATGATTAATCCCCCAAACTTAAATCACACGGTCTCCGTGTGAAACAAGCATTGGAGAAGGTTCCTAAATGTATGTATGAATGACTCTAATATGAAAAACTAATGCGTATGCACATGGTTCAGGTGTTACCTCTGTAGTACTAACACGACGTGTCGAAGTCGTCTGTATCGGTTTCAGCAGACCGATACTCTTGCCCGATATCGGTCCAGCAAACCGATACAACAGGCCGATACGCCTTTCAGAATTCGTTTTCCTACTTCGTTTTCACCTGAAACCATCAAACACGACATAAACTCTAAGTAAATTATCATCTAAATGCAAACTAAAATTGTATATACAAGGATAGACATGGGACTTCCTCCCAAGTGAGCTTGTTTATAGTCTCTTAGCTTGACTTTACCCCCTTCTTTTTAGGCGACATTGGGGATTGAAAGAGATGTCGAATCTCCTTCGATGACAACTTTGTGGTCCAGGGGCGGCTTGAGTTTTACTCCTTTCACACCAAACTCGCCTCCATCTTTGTGTTTGCCTTTATCCGAGTCGCAGCGAGCACTCCTTGCATCTTTCTTGAAAGCTTTCTTCAAAGATTTAACCTCGTTGATTAACTTTCTAATGACGCGGTTTTGAGACATGTTCCCACGCGTCATTCTGAATTTCCTAGGAGGGGATTGATGTTCCACTTTTGGAGCTTTGGGTTTGCTCCTTGCATCATCACTAGACTTACCATTGCTAGCATCTTTCTCCACTCCAATCACCAAGGCTTCACAAGGGACCGTCTCCGTAGGCTTCTTGACCACATCGTTGATGTTGTACCGCTGAACAAGGTCCTTCCCAAGGTGCAAATCTATCTTACCAACCTTCACATCTATGACGGCTCCCGCGGTTGCCAAGAAAGGTCTTCCAAAGATGAGTGGATTATTAAGTTCTTTGTCTATCTCCAAGACGACAAAATCTGTTGGGATGAAAACATCTCCCAATTTTACCGGAATATCTTCCAAGATTCCAACGGGTACCTTCACGGATCTATCGGCCAGCACCAAAGCGATCTTAGTAGGTTGGAAAGAAGAAAGACCAAGTTGTTTAGCCACAGACGAAGGCATAACGTTGACACTAGCCCCTAAATCGCATAGGCACTTTTCGAAAACCAAAGGACCAAGAGTGCAAGGCAAAGTAAAACTCCCTGGATCGCCAAGTTTCTTAGGAGAATGATCCTTCTGAATGATCGCGCTGCACTCTTGTGAAAGCTTCACCGTGTCTTCCGTGTTTTTGAACTTGTTTTTGATGGTGTCTTTCAAAGATTTGGTGGAGTGAGGGACTTGCTTGAAAGCGTCAACAAGAGGCATGGGAGTTTGCACCTCGTTTATTTGCTTCTCGAGTTTAGCTCTAATATACTCCTTCAAGAGATGCATCTTGGCTCGACCTGGAAAAGGTGGCTTATCTTTATAAGGAGATGTCACATACACCAGCTTTTTCGGCTCGTCGGTTTTCTTCTTTTTCTCGGATATCTCCTCGGTATCGGCCATGTGTTTGGCCGATATTGGTGGTCGATATCGGTCAGCTGAAACCGATACGTCTGGCCGATACGAGTGTCATGTCTCCTTTTCAAGTGCATCGGCCTTGTTCCCGGCCGGTATAGGTGGTCGGTATCGGCTCGTTGTGGCCGATACGTTTGGCCGATATAGGCCCCCGTATCTTTCTCATTACCGCCTGCGGTGTTTTCGTTGGCTATGACCGTGGTTTCTGTCTCGTGGGTCTGTTCCACCTCCCTGACCTGATCCGCATTGTCCTCAATGAGATCGCTTGAAAGAATTTGTGTACCACTACGAAGTTCTATTGAGTTGACATACTCTCTAGGATTGGCTTCAGGTTTACCCGGAAGTTGACCCATTGGTCGCTTAGAGGCCGAGGTAATTTGAGCCACTTGATTATCCAAGGCTTTCAAGTGAGTACTCGGGGTTTCAAACTTGGCGTTGAGATCATGGTAAGAGTTGTCAACCTTTGCACTCGAATTTCTTTCTTGAACGTGCTTGAACTCCATTTGACTTCGTGTTTGGCCGTCTAGAATATGTTTTAGCATCGAATGGTTTGATCACCTTGGGGAGCTGGTGATGCAGCCACTCCTTGAGCGACGGGGGGTTGTTGTAACTGGAGGACGATTAGGTGGTGGTCTCGGTACGTATCCGCCTTGGTTGTATTGAGGTTTACCTTGGTAACCTCCTTGTTGCGCATGGGGATAGACCTGGTCTTGGGGGTTGGCTACGTTGTTGTTTCGGTAGGAGAGGTTTGGGTGTTGAGAATAGTTGTTGAAACGCCCATCATTCGATTTCCCATGTAGTTGATCTCCTCCCGATTTCCCTCGGTTGGGGGTAATTGTTCATCTCCGCTTCCAACGTAGTTAATCCCCACTTGGTTAGACATGAGTAACTTATCCAGCTTCTCATTTACCGCCTTTATCTCTCTCTTAAATTGCTCATCGTTCCCTGAGCTGTGGGTGGTGCGATCATAATCCTCTCCGTAGTTGCTATCGCTAAGGGCGTAGTTCTCCACCAAAAGTTGTCCATCGGCTTCCGTCTTCCCAAGGAAATTTCCTTGGCTAGCTGAATCGAGAAGCATCCTGAACTTCGGTTTTAGGCCGCGATAGAACGTGCTGAGTAGGCTCTCTCCCGTGAAACCGTGGTGCGGGCATCTCACCGTGTAACCCTTGAATCGTTCCCAAGATTCGCTGAACGTTTCTTGGTCTTTTTGTGCGAAAGCTGAGATCTCGTTTCGCAGCTTTGATGTCCTCACCACCGAGAAGAACTTTGTGAGAAAAGCCGTCTTACACTCCTCCCAAGTCTGTATGGTGTCCTTCACAAGGTTTTTCTGCCATATGTGTGTTTTGTCCCCGAGTGAGAAGGGGAACAAACGCAGCTTAAACATGTCCTCATTGACACCATTGATCTTCACCGTGTCGCATAGCATGTCAAATTGGTGAAGGTGATCAATGGGGTCGTCACTAGGCAGCCCATAGAACTTGTTGTTGGACACCATGTTAATGAGACTAGACTTGATCTCAAAGTTGTTGTTGGCGATGGCTGGTGGTGTGATGCCACTACGGTTGGTGATGTTTGATGGCACATCCGCTGTACCAATGGTGCGTGCAACGTTAGGTGCGTTGTTTGCATCACCCATCTCGAATTCTGAATCTGAACCCGAAGTTTCTGATGTGGATGAGTCGGAGTGGTGATCCGGTCTCTTTTCCTTAGAGATGGCTCGTTCGTGTGCTTTGATGTCGGCGTAGAAGAGCAAGCTATCACTTTGTCCGTGACTTCTTCTTTGCATACACCTGAGAGCACAAAAAACCACAGAAGAAAAGATTAGTATCCGGTAACTAAAACTTAGTCCCAAGTAATTCCAAAACTCTAATATTTAATCGAGTTCCTGAATCGGCAACGGCGCCAATTTGATAAACGAGATTTTACCCCGTTTAATCGAATGTCTCAATTGTAGTACTTGAGGTCAATCCAAATCAGGAGCAATTAAATTACTAGAGTTTGCAAGGAATCAATCTTAGTCTAAGCGATTTAAAAGATGGTTTTGTTTATGTGATTTTGTAAAGGTTAACAAGGAAATAAAACGAAATTGCAAGTTGTAAAGATTCAAATTAAAAAGCTAAACAACTAGGTCAGGGTACTTTAACGAGTTCATCAACTTTCAGGTTTTTCGATGTCTTTTATAAAAGTACTTTAAGGTTTTGAAAACGATTTTAGATCAATCCACTCTCGTGACAGAGATCCTTTTTCTAACAAGTAAACTAAAACAATATCTTGGATAGTTTAAATTTTAGAAAACATTAAAGTTCAAATCAATTCTAACCACTAAACTTATTAACACAGATCTCTCGGTTAAGCTTGGTTTAGTTTTAGGGTAATTGTTCAGGAATCCTCACAGACCTCTCGGTTGTGAGGTTTCCTGGGTTCTATCAATTGATTGATCAGGTCAATTAAAGCATTAACATTGTTACACTAGATTAAAGATTTATCAGGTTTGAAGTTCTAGACATCGATCAACCCTAGAGTTGATTCACCTTTTTTTCCCCAACCTAATTGTCTATGGGAAACTACTCACTAAACATATTGAAATTCAAAGCAATTAAATTAAAAGAAAGCATAAACAAAAACAAAGACAAAAGAGTAAAGTTCAAGAAAATCTTATTGATGAAGATCACAAAGGTGGCCAAGGCAAACACCAAGAATCTCCAAGTCCAAGCACAAAGCAAAAACAATCGATGAAAACTAAAAAACAAAGATCAAAGATCGAATAGGGTGGCTATCCAAAGTCCAACCCTAATATAAAACAAAACCAAAATAAAATAAAGGAAACCAAAATTGGTTTAATTGGTTTTCCTTTTTACACATTAAAAACCGAATTACTTATTAAATTTCGCAGCCTATATCGGTCATAGAAACCGATACAGTCTGGCCGATATGCGCTTCGGTAGCCTTTCTTCGGCTCAGTTTCCTTCGTATCGGCCAGGCTAAACCGATACAACAAGTCGATACGCGTCTTCGGGTCTTTTTCTCTTGTATCGGCCACTCCAAACCGATATGTTTGGCCGATACAAGCTTCGGCAAACTTTCGTCTTCTATATCGGCCAACGAAACCGATACAACATGCCGATGCAAGTGTATTTGCTTCTTTTTGGCTTAAATTCATCACTTTTGCCGTCTTTATGCTCCAAAGCCTGAAATACACGAAACAAACCAAAATGCAACCTATATGACACTAAATGCAACCTAAATGAATGAATTCTAATGCATAAACTAATGTAGAATGTGTAAAATATGCAAGTTATCAAGAGGACGCATAGGAAAAAGACCGGCGAGTTCGTTGACATCCACTCGGAGCGGATATTCAACGACCTAGAAGCTTGGAAGACGAAGATCGAGACTCATCGATCTCAGAGATCCCGGGAGGCACTTAACAAACTGGCGAGCCGCTTACGACCGCCGAGCTCGATCAGATTTTTGAACAGGTAAAATTTTATTTATAATGTTTCTTTTTTCTCAAATTATTGAATTTAAACGATCATTTTTACTAATTGTTTTATTTTATAGGTTGCTCAAAAGAAGAAAGGGCGGATTATAAGCATGGGATCCATGGAGGACGTCCTGCTTGCTCCTACTTCCTATCGATCTCCGGCTCAGATAGATGGTGGGATTCATGAGATACGGACGACTCAGGCGGAGGGGACGAAGATTATGGCCTTCTACAACAGCCTCTTCACGGTCCTTTCTGCTTCCAACCCAGATTTACTTCGGACGATGCAGACACATCCCGACCGCCCGATCCAGGCTGGACCAAGCACCATCGATCTCGACCACGCAACGTATAACTATTTCGGGGATGATATTGATTTCAACTTGCCTGACGACCATCAAGATCCGGATCGTGTTTATAACTTTGTTATATATTTGTATTTAATTTGAAATTGTATAAAATTTTGTACATTTTTTTAATATAAAATAATTTTTTTTTATAAAATATTATTTTTTTTATATAAAATATCGTCAATCGTTGTAACATCGTCCCTAATTATGGACGAGTTTACGACGATTTCTTTTAATAATATTTTTTATAATCGTCGTAAATTCATCCTTAATTAGGGACGAGTTTACAACGATTTCTTTTAATAATATTTTTTATAATCGTCGTAAATTCGTCCTTATTAAGGACGAATTTACGACTATGTTTAGCAACTTATTTACAACGATTTTTAACCATATACTAATTTATTTTAATTGTAAATTTACAACCAAATAGTTGTTGTAAAAAGGTTGTAAAAATTACAACGAATTTACAACGTACATTATACCACGATTATACAACGATACTGTTTCGTCGTAAATTTTACCACGATTTTACGGCGATTTGATTTTTACTTCGATCGATTAACGACGAATTGAAAATCGTTGTTAAATCGTAGTTAAACCAATTTTACTACGATTTAACAACGATTAGGTTCGTTGTTAAAGTCATGATTTCTTGTAGTGTAACCTAGTTTTATGAGCCTAGTTTTATGAGTCTATTATATCAGTTTATATAATTTTGATAAAATTAATTGAGTTAATAAGATAATTTCATATTAAATTATTGGATTATAATTGAATACTCCCTCCGATTTTTATTATAGGATTTTCTAGCTTTTCGTATATAATAAAAAACATATAAAAAAATATTAGTTTTTGTGATTTATAATTTTCAACGACTATAAACCAATAATGTTTAGTTATTTTTCTTGAATTCTATAATTTATCATTAACAATTGTATATAAAAATTGAGAAAATCCATCTTTTTAAACCAAATATCTCTACTATTAATCGGAAAGCATTCTATCAAAAAAATCTTAATTACAATGACATGCCACTGTATTTTGGCGACATAATATATGCTTTTAAGAAACGACATCGTTTCATATTCATTATTAATATCGACATCTCTTCGAAAGCCCATTAAAGAAGCCCAAATATATACAAACTAATAATATCGACATCTTCACTTGATTACTTTTTGGAAACATGTAGCATATATTTAAATGTAGCATATATTTAAATTAAAAAAAATCGGAAATAAAATCTAAGATACACTTTAATGGAAACAAAGATTTCGCAAAAAGTATGTTGTAATTTTTGTATCTTCTATTGACTTAACTTTTTATTGGATATTTACAAAGTTATTGGGTTTTTTTTATCCAAAATTTTTTTTGTTAATGGGCTTGGCTCTTAAATCTGAAAATAGCTCCAAACACTAAGCTTTTTAAAGATTTTGTAATTTTCTTCCATGCCTAAATAGAAAACACTTTCTTTTATAAAAAAAACAAAATAAATACTAAACCGTAATCCGAATTAAACACCTATAATCATATGATTTAATATTGATTCGTATACTATTTAATCCTATCTCATATATCAATTTTTAAAATTTATTGTGTTATATAGTGAACATACAAACATTTCATGTGAAATTAGTATATGAATCAAAAAATAAAACTTTCACCACAAACATATAATCCAACTAAATATAAAAAATATTTTATATATTTACAAATAATTTTTCATATGTAAGTTTACAAACATATGTTATTTTATATAAATAACAAAAAAAAATCCCGCACGTACGTGCGGATCCACATCTAGTTTTTAATAAAAATCATATTAAAAAACGGAAAAAATATATATTTTATGTGTGTCAAAAATATAATTTGAGGACTGAGTAAAAAAACTAACAAAACTTTAAAAAAAAAAAAAAATCATGGGTGTTAAGGTCAATTGACACCCCTGCCCTGAATTGCCTCCGCCTATCCGTGTCAAGCGTTAAGGTCAATGTATAAAAGAAAATATGGTCCACGTGTTCCACATGGATTCACATCTCTCTGTTGTTCGGTTCCCTTTTTTCGCTAATGATTGAAACGGTGCGTTTTGTACGTGAAGACTTGTCTTACATTGTAGTGCTAATATATTTATATAAATGGACGGTGTTGCACAATAAATAAACAAACGTACGATTTTGTCAAAAATCTCAATTCAATGATACAACTTCAACATTCATGTCTTGCACAACACTCAAAAAGAAGCCATTTTCCGATATTATAGATTCTGATGGAACCGTAAAAAAGTAATTAGTCAAACTAGCACTAAACCTTATAATAAATTAATCAAGTTCCAACAAAATCTTGGAAAGCCAATATTACACTCTACGTGGGCACTGAAACTGCAACAAAGACAACCGTATAACGATGCACCACAAACAATGCATGTTCGAGTCTCCCTTGTCGATCGTATCAATCCAAAAGTTATAGAGATTGTGTTCCCAATACGCTCGCCGCCAGACATTTTCGGAGACATCCACCGCTGTAATGCATTTAGTGTGGAAACTGACTTAGTCGTCGTGAAAAGAATGAAATGTATGACCGTACGTGTATGCGTTCTTCTATCCCAGCTTCAATACATTGAGGATGATATATCTCTCCACATTCCATGCATGACTTAGCTTTCCCACATATACTCTCATCACAAAGAGTGCAAGCAGTCAAATATGACCATAAAACAAGTGATGCCATTTCTTCCTTCTGCCCTCTATGTGATTCTCCACAAAAATTCTCATTTTCCAAGACACAAACTAGTATGGATGATAGAGTCGGATATGTGGCAGAAGAGATTTGAAATCATATACTCCCTTTTCTGCATATGTTTTCTTCTTCATTGGTTTCTCCCACCCCTTGATGTGTTGGTCTCTTGATGTTTTTGTCACAAGAATACAAATCTTTCAAATACAAAAGGGGATGTCGCTTCCTATTGAGTATAAATGACAAAAGAGTATATTTTCATTAGTTTTTGCCATTGCCAATAAGACAAAAAGAGTTATTGGCAATGACACTCAAAAACACTAGAAATGAAACAACACACCACATTCCACAAAGTGATAATAGGAGTCAATAGGCATCACATAAAGTTGTCTCGCATATTTCACACAAGATTCCCTCTCCAAAAACATGTTTAGCATTATCAGGCACATAAACACAATTTCGGCCTCATGAGAATTGTGCATGAGAGCTCGCAACAAGGAATCTGCACACCTCGGGTGAAGGTCAAATGACATTCTCTACAAGCGAATGGGGCACCTTTGAAAGGGAGCATGCATGCATCACAATATGTTGTACAACAAATTCGTATGTAGTCATACCGTTGGAGAAGGTGTGCCGGATGCACTGGGTATTGAATCTCTTTCGGAAGATCAATGCATCTCTCGTGAATAAACCAATAACAATGGACGCATCCGCAACATACAGCAGATGGGAAGCTCACACACAAGACAAGAGCATGCGGCATTTTTTCATGGCCTACACCTTTTGAGTAGGTGGCAGTGGCTATCATGAAACAACTCTTTGGAGTCCCAAGCCTTGAAAATGTTAGCCTCGACGTCACAAACCGGATCCAAGTAGATCTCACAATCTTTACACTCGTAAAAAGACCCAGAACACATGTTCCCACAACCCGAGCATGCGAAGTATCTTGGCTTACGAGTTACTATCGTTTTCAGCTACACAAAACTTAAGAGGATGGTGAGGATAGAAATCATGTAATACCATGTTGGGTAGGCTTGGAACAACATTGACATAGATCGAAATTACAATTGTTGCAAGAAAAACCAACAGGTTTATCATTGAAGCAAAGGTTGCAAATGCCATCAGCGACGACCTCCAACGAAGTCAACGCACATTGATGGAATAAATGCTCGACTACTGCCATTTACGATGAGTTTACAAAAAGTCAAACAAGAAAATAAAGCCAAGATTTACGCGTCTCCAAACATGAAATCTACATTTGTAATGACACTAATTGGCACCCAAATGTGTGAAGAAAGCAGCACCATTCTCTACATCATCAGTCTTAATCTCACCGCTTGGAGACATAAGAACTCTGTATATCCGTTTCGAACAAACCTCGCCTAGCCTTATGTCTCCTCCTACTAAACCTTCTACTCTCAAGTCTTTCAGTAGAAACTCTTTTTCATGAACCTATTTTCAAACCATAACACCACATAGTTTACTATTTAGAGAATTATCAAAACCGAGCAAGTCAAAACCCGTAGTTTCGTTTTTAACTTACCGATTTGTTAGGGTCCATGTAAACCTTAAGAAGAGACTTCATTGACGGATATTTCTTCCACACTGCTATTGCATATCTTGGCTGTACTTTTGGTATTGCTACTAATGCTTTCAACCTAACATAGACCACTCAAAAATATTTACTTATTAAACAGTTTCAAACAGACTAAAACATAAAACCTACAAGCTAAAACTATAATTGTTTCTACTATTTTACCACGGACTCTTCTTAATCAAATGTTTGTCAAGTGAATCCTTGGAGACTAATGCGCCATTAGCGTTTACCGACAGCATAGTTAGTTTCTTCCTGTAATTTAAACGGTACAACCATGGTAAGTTTTACTTTTACTACTTCATGATCATACAGGTAAAATATACTATTGGCCACAACAAGTTTATCTTATAGACTTATACAATCAATTCAACTTATCGTGGACTTCTTGTAGTATTGTATCTAAAGCCCATATATGAATCGAGATTAAGACAAGAAGATTTGGGAGCTTAAACTGAGACTATTTTGCTGCATGCTACCAAGATCAAATATTTTGGAAACAGAATCGAGATAGAATATGTTTTAGTACCTGAACTGGCAAGAGGCCAGACTGCTTGTTAAACCAACAATATGTTCAGCGACTTCAGCCTCGTCTACACAATGTCTCGAATGCACACTAACATAGTGAGTAGCTAATTTTGCAAGTACCTGTATTAGACATCAAAATGAGCAATAAATAAGCTTTCCTCTAAACACATTCTTAATAGGTACTATCTTACCTCATCAATAGGAGGCCGTCTCCAACTTCCAGGGTTCTTGTACTCTTCCTTTTCCCTAGAACATTAGTTTTATTGAGCTTAGTGGTAATAAACTAATGCAACAGAAATTTAAACTTATCAACACACACCTTTTCTTTACGTAGGACTTTAACTTATTGGTGAGACAGCACACCGTATAAGATGGGTATCGGTCCTGAACTCTTGAGATGTTCCCTAAAAATTTTTCATTAGCAACAAGATTACAAAACTCTTCAGCCTCATACACTAGTAACACATAACGAATCGTTGGCCCTTGGGGAAAAACCTGCAGCAGAGTAAAGAAGCAAAGAAGATGATAATTAACAGTAAGAAAAAGACATTCAGTACATATGATTAAACTAATCATACATATCAGCTGTGAGATTCATGATGCGAGCGAGTTAATGAACATTAAAATATTTTGAAAAAACAAAAGTGATTGAGATTTTATCGTACGGGAGCAATTTCCTCTGGAATCGTCATCGTCCAGACAATGGATCTCTCAATTGAATTTGGGGATACACGAAATGTAATACCTTTCTCAGAGAACCTTGAAAGCAGAAGTCCTGTGTTAACATTGATACCAGCGGCACTTAGTATCTATACTTAAGTGACAAACTAAACATTCATATGATACAAGAAAGAAAGTTAAAAGCAAACATCTATTATATCGACATATAATACAAAACAGATAAATTCTTTACCTCCAATGGATCCTTCAACTACTTTAGTATCAATCTCGGCAACAATAGAATTAAGGGCTAACTTTCCTTTTTCCCATTTCTGCTTTTCCTTCTCTAACTTTTTACGCTCGGCTTCTTCTGCTTTCAAGGCTGCTTTCTGTAATTTCTCTTGCTGGAAGAAGGAAACGAGTTAACTATTGACCAGGAAACAAGAAATAGAATGAATAACACGTACCTCTTTTCTGAACTTCTTTTCTTCCATGGCATGGATTTTTACATCTTTTGCCAGCTTCTTTTTTGGCAATGCTTCACTCGTAAGAGTTTTAGTATCATTATTTCTGATCTGCTTTTTTCTACCCATTTTTCCAATGCTTATATCATCTTTTTCTTCGTCTGAATCTACCTGATTTTAACGAGTAAAAAAAAAATTACGGCATAAGCAAGCACTTTCGATTTGTATTTTACTGCTACTCCCATTTAGAAATAAGAGTACGAAAATTTATAAAACAAAATGAAAGAAAAAGCAGCATCACAAACGAATGAAAATATTATGTAAATCCAGACTTAACACATCCCGTAAGACGAATAGAGTCAAAACATTACATTTTTCCTGCCCATTTGTTTGACGCTTATATCATCTTCTTCTTGGTCAGAATCTATCTGATTTTAAAGAAATACAAAATATCAACAGAAGCAAGCACTTACATCCTCTAAAAGCAAGCTTTGCAAATCACCATACCACAAATAGAGTCAAAACTTTCTTAACCATGTACCATTAATGAACATGGCACTAGTTCATAGCAGATAATGTACCTCGATAGTATCATTGGTCTGTGAAGAGCGTCTGACTTCATGCATCGAACTAGTATTATCATCTGAAACAAATGAAGCTCATCACACATACTATAATAGATACACAAGAGCCTGGTTCTGGGATAAGAAATAACCTATATTATAGCATGCCTCATAAGACCCAGATTCGAATCCACGAAGCGTCTCTCTAAAACCAGCAACCACTGGTTCATACTTGTTCCTAGTTTCAGGTATAGGACTATCTTCAAACTCAGAATCCAGAGATATCACACGTTTGCCTTTCCAAGAGAAACATAGAGAAACTTCAGGATCATCATTAGTTACAAAATTCACAAGTAAAATCAAAGATTCACAGTGTATCAGTTCTCTATCGGATAAAACCATTGCGCATCTAAACCCTAAACCTACAAACACAGAAATCGAGAACATTCGGAGCATTACCTGAGAACTTGTCTTCGCGATTCGAAGCTACGGTTCCGGAATCGAAGCAGAATTTGACGGCGGAGACGTTATCAGAGAGAGGCGTCTCGGGGACGAACAAAGGAGTGGGAGAAGATTCCGGCGGTTGCTTATGCGGCGTTGGATCGGAATCCGATATCAGAATCGTAAGGATTGGATCTATTCGAGATCGCTTGGAGAGTGGAGTGGTCTCTTCTTCCTCGTCGGAGATTAGGATGTGATCGTTCATGGAAGAGGAAGAAGAAGAGAGAGAGGATTTGAATTTCGACAAAAACGAGCGCGTTTCTGTGGAGGAAGATGATGACGAAGTGTTCGAATTTAGGAATCGCCGATTTACAATTCGAGAGGTCAGTGTTGTTTGGCTACACGGATAACTGTTTTTTTAGTACTTATATATTTTACAGATTTGAGAATTGTTTGGCTGCATTGATAGCAATTTTGGTAAGATACTATAGTGTACTTTTATGCACATATTTATGAAACAAGGAACAAAAGAGATACTTACACTTGCATATTATTGATGGGTTTTTTTATCAAAATAAAATATATATACTCCCTCCATATTTTATGTAAGATTTGTTATAAAAAAATAACAATTTAACAAATTCTTTAAAATGATTTTCATAACCTCTTTTTTTATCGTTTACGAAGAATAAAATATGACTTTTCAAATAAAGACTAAAGATACGTGAAGATATCAAAAATTAGAAATATTTCAATTAGAAAATTATGTTAACAAAACAAGTGATTATCTATGGAGGTAAAAAATTATTAGAGACAAAAACTTATTAGAGACAAAAAAATTAGTGGAGATAAAAAATTAATGAAGCAATCTACTAAGTATGGATCTAAATGATGAGAGTTTTATTGTGATTATGAACACATTGATAGAGTAGTTGCACAAAGTGATGAAATTTATCATGAATTTAAAAAAAACAAGAATTTGAGAAAAATGGTTATAGAGATGTGGTAACAAAATTACGCCTTAATAAAAACATACTTTGAGAAAAAATGACACCAAAATATATTGATTTTTATTGGGAAAAAGGCCATTTAAACCTTGAACTATTTTTAAAACGCCAAATTAAACCTGAAGTTTAACATACCTTTTTAAATCATCAACTTTGTTTTGACTTCTGCTTTAAATGATTAAGTTTTGTTGACCTATCCGTTTTAGACACGACGTTAAGTTAAAACTAACAGCCGTTAGACGAAGTTAATTCGCCGTTTACTGTTCCGTTTATCTAAAACTACATCGTTTTATATCATACAAAACGACGTCGTTTTGTGTGTTTTGATTTCTTAAAATCCCCAAATCGATTTTACAAATCCCTAACTCCAATTTTCGATTTCTTTTCGCGATTTGAAGATTGAATCGAGATGAACTCGAGTAATACAGTTGTCGGAGGTCGTGGGTTTCCGTCGAGTTGTGTGTGTGGTGCCCGGTGTAACGATTTTCACCTCCAAAACTCAAGAGAATCTGGGCCGCAAGTTTTATCGTTGCTCAAACAAGAAAGATCCAAATTCATGGACGAAGAATAGAGATGTAAGTTTATGTTGTTTGATTAGTCTATATATATGCTCTTTTAGTATGTTACGTGTGAAAAATTGTGTCCTTATGTTTTGCTAGGGTCATTTCTTTAAATAGGTGGATGATTGTGTGTTTGAAGAGGTTATTGATGTTAAATCTGAGGCAATGGAAGCTAAATCATTGGTAGAAGTAATGAAAGAGGAAGCCTTAGTGATGAAATCGGTTATTGACAAATTGAAGTCACAGTCCATAGTGTTTGTAGTGTGGCTTTGTGTAATCACCATTATGGTAGGTTACTTAGTGTTTCGTGATGTAAAGAATGGGAACAATCAAAAAGTTGTTTTTGGTTCTTAGAGTAACAAGGAAGTCATGTTTAGATGTTCTTGGTTTATAACTTCATGTATTTTGTTGATCTGAATTTGGTTTGGTTAATGAAATGGTGTTTTTGATGTTATTTGTGGGTAATCTAATAAGCAAAGAGATGTTTAAACCGACAAAAAACAGAGTTTTAAAACAGACACACACACTAAAATAAGAAAAACAGAGTTTAAACCGACAAAAGATAATCATGTTCAAACATACAAAAAATAGTCAATTCAAAACATAAAAAGAGAGTGCAAAACACAAAACATAGCAGATTAAAACAGAGTTTTGAACACAAAACAATCAATTCAAAAGTGAGTCATGTTCACTCAAACCATGACATCCAACCTTGTGGTTCTTGTCTCCGCGCTTCTTCACCTTGTGATGATTGTCCTTGAGGTGGTATTTGTGCACCTCGTCCTTGTGTTTGTGAGCCTTGTGATCCTTGTGCACCTCTTCCTTGTGTTTGTGAGCCTTGTGATCCTTGTGCACCTCTTCCTTGTGGTCCTTGTGCACCTCTTCCTTGTGGTCCTTGTGCACTTCTTCCTTGTGTTTGTGATCCTTGTGATCCTTGTCCAAACATGACATTCCTTGGTTCCTGGGTTGAATAGATATGTAAGTGTTAATCTAATTACACAAAACAAAAACAATGACTAAAGAAAACAAACCTGAGCTTTCCTTGGTCGTCCTCTTGGCCTTTTTGGTGGACTTGGAACCCTTTCATTCGGGCAGCGTACTATGTTGTGTCCATCTTCTTTGCAGTTTGAACAAGTCATGACGCGGTGGTTGCGTGATAGATTGGTAGTGGATGAAGTAGTTCTCTCGTTCACTCCTTTCCTCCTATCATAGTTTATTGGCCTCCCAGGATTGCCTCTTCTCCATGGAGGTGGCAACACACCTAATCTATTAGCTCTAGGCCACAAAGTAATCCCCTGAACAGGCTCAATACCATCCTCGTATGTTAGCCTCCACATTATTTTTGTGTACCACTTAGCCACATAGTCTTGTACTTTTTTTCTTTATCCTATGATGACAGATGCAGCATGTACACAAGGTATACCAGTCATTTGCCACTTTCTACAACCACAAGTGTTGTCATTCATATCCACAATGAACGTCTCGGTACCTAATCTAACCTCATGTTTGTTGTGCCTAGTCATATATCTCTCACAAAACTGAGCCCCAACGATCATCTTTTCTATCTCATCATGGGCTCTCTTAGTGAATCTAGTCTCCAACCTTCCAGCTAACACGTATCTCTTCTCATTACGCACCATACACTGCCTCCTAATATCCTCTAACATATCTAGTAGAGGTTTCATCCTAGCTAGTCTAATAGTCTTATTGAAAGACTCAATCAGGTTGTTTAAGTTATCATTGCAACATGTACCTATTCTAAAGAACGCTCTAGAACAAGTCTTAGGCTGAGTGTTTAAAAGAGTAGCATAGGCACCTGGATTATAAGCATGTAACTCAGCCATATGTGATTCAAACTCTCCTTCTGTATAGCTCCTTGCAATTTTCCAAAAGAGTCGTTGTAGGTTCATGTCATGACAATTTCTCTTCCAATTGTCCATAATGTGCTTAGCGCATTGGCGATGTTCAGCCTGAGGGATAACATTGCGGATTGCTTTAACTAATCCCTGCACAATACATGTTAATAAACGTTACTAAACGCTTAATACAAGTTAAAAAGTGTTCAAATCATTACAAATTACTAACCGATTGCTTGTCTGAAATGATGGCCACTTTTCTTCCATCTCCAAGCTCTAAACTTGCAGAGAGCATTTTAAGAAACCAGTCCCAATTATCATCATTTTCAATTTCCACAACAACCCATTCTATGGGAACTATCCTATTGTCACCATCTCTCCCCGTCGCGGCTAACAAATGCCCTTTGATATCCCATTTCAAAAACGCACCATCTATTCCTATAATGGGTCTACAAGTTTGTTTCCATGTCTCTTTTTGAGGTTTGAAACATATAAAGCATCGTAAGAACCTTTGTAAGCTTCCAATGCTTGGACCAGGAACAGTTTCAATCTCAAACGTTGATCATGGATTGCTTCTCCATATCTCTGCTTGATAGTCCCAGATTCTCGAGAAATGCTCTTCATGAGTAGCTTGTCTTTCTTTCATAATCTTCGTTTTTGCTTTTGCACATTGTTGATCAGTCACTTCCAAGTTATACTCTCGCATAATCTCTTCAGCCATTTGCTTATTAGTTATCTTGGGATTTTTTCTTAACCTTTCACCAAATAACCAAGCAATAGTACTTTGTTTCAACATTTTTGTGTAACCAGATCTTAGACATTTGTGCACATCGTTGAAGATCTTCACTTGCATTTTCTGCTTCTTCTTATCGTAAGCACAATAACATCTCCATTCACAAGCATTGTCAGTGTCACAACACTTTGCACCAATCTTCATACTCTCTGACCTATACAACTTCACATCGTATCGAGTTTTAAGAGAATACTTTAGAACAGCAAACTTGAAGTCTTCAGGTGAATCGTATGTTTTCCCCAAGCCGAGATAATCTTCAGGATCTTCGAATCGTCTTGGAACAGCTTCATCTCCAATATAACCTTCGTCGTCACTGTGTGATAACGGCTCAGGAATCTTCTCATCGTCCCATATATCATCTCCACTTTCTCCATCACTAACATTACCATCGTCTTCTCTCACGCCTTCTCCAAACTCAGCTTCAAAATCATTACACGGTTCTTCAACAACTTCTTCATGAACTTCTTCATCAACATTAACTTCTTCATGAACTTTTTCATGAACTTCTTCATCAGCATAACGCACCTCTGCGTCACAATCTTCATCTCCAACCACTGCACAGTCGTCATCACTCAACACCTCGTCGTCTTCTCCTCCTTCTTTATCATCACGATGTCGCTTGGTTGGAGGAGATATCTCAGGTTAACAGAGCATCAATGATTTCTTGTCTCGAAGCTGTGGCGGCCGCTTCTCTCAGTTGAGGCAAACGCAGAGGAAGAGATTTGTGTCTCATTGTATGTTTTTGAGAGAAAAACGCAGAGGAAGAAACTAGGGTTTGCAAATTTGGGGTTTTTTCAATTTCAAAGACAAGATATTTGGGCTTCTTTGGGCTTTAAATTTTAAGAAATCAAAACAAACAATACGACGTAGTTTTGTCTGATATAAAACGACGTCGTTTTAGTTAAACGGAAACAGTAAACGGCGAATTAACTTCGTCTAACGGCTGTTAGTTTTAACTTAACGTCGTGTCTAAAACGGATAGGTCAACAAAACTTAATCATTTAAAGCAGAAGTCAAAACAAAGTTGATGATTTAAAAAGATGTGTTAAAGTTCAGGTTTAATTTGGCGTTTTAAAAATAGTTCAGGATTTAAATGGCCTTTTTCCCGATTTTTATTGTTAGGTGAATATATTTTTGTACCATATAATAAGATTGATAAATATATAAATGTGATAAAACATAGAAATATAAGTAAAAACATAATAGGAAAATATGTGTCAATTATTCTACAAAATCCTACCTTAAAAAACGGGGGAATATACGGTTGATGTTCAAACCAACAAAATGTTATTGACATTGTTGCCTTCTTGAGTTCTAGTTTCAGTTTTGTTGTTAGGTTTTAATATTATTAATATACTAGGGAAAATCCAGGCGTTGCGCCGGTTAATGATAGAAAACATGTATATATATAGAAATTTGTTTACCACAATATGATAAACTGAATATTTGTGACTAAAACTTTGGTAATTAAATTAAAATGACAAAAACAACGATACAAAAATTAGGAAAATAAGTGGGTTTGCGAAGGCGAGTAACAATCTTTCCTTACTTCTGGAAATGTCACTTAGTGTGACATGAAGTTCTGAATTGCAAGATACAACCACATAATTCATATGATTCGGATCGCTCGAAAGCATAATCTCTCGATCTCTATATTTGTGTTATATTCTCACACAAATATAAAAAGAAAAAGAAAAGAATATATAGAAAATAAGTGTAGAATGGTATCTAAAAATGATGGATTTTTCTCCTTATATAGGAGAGTATGCAATACTTTTAGGTTTCACCATGTAGTCCATAACACCACCAATACTCACATTTAACATATAACTTAATGTCAATCATTTATTAATTCAATTTAAGAAAAAAAAATTTATTTGACCAAAACTTAATTCTCTTTATCATGAGAATTATTATTTTCTTTGACCAATTTTAAATATTCATCACATGAAAAATATACCACTTAACCAAAATAAAATATATGTAATGATCAATTACATAAAGATTTATTTTGCATCATTGGTTAAAAATGTTGGATTTTACTACTTATATAGGAGATGATGCAAGACTCTTTGGTTTCACCATGTAGTCTATAACACCACCAAAACTCACATTTAACATATAACTTTATGTCAAACTTGGTGGTTACACAATTGAATGATAAAATCATTTATTAATTCAATTTAAGAAGAAGATTTTTATATGACCAAAATTTAATTATTTTTATCACGAGAATTATTATTTTCTTTGACCAATTTTAATTCTACATCATATGAAAAGTATATCACTTGACCAAAATAAAATAGGGAGAATCACAAAACTACACCATTTGAATTACATTTCGCAAAACTACACCATTTCCAAATACTTCACAAAACTACACCTAAACACTAAAAATTAAATTCAAATAAACCCTACCCACACAATCCTACCCCTTAATATTATACCCTAAACATTAATTAGCGAACCCAGATGAAAATATTTTAATTTTGGCAATTTTTTAAAGAGTAAATCAAGCTTTAAAAATTTTGAAAGGGTGTAAATATGTGAAAATATTGAATTAGGTGTAGTTTTGTGAAGAGAGGATTGAAAGAGTGTAGTTTTATGAATTCCTCAATAAAATATATGTAATGATCAATTATATAAATATTTATTTTGCATCATTGGTTATTGAGTCATAGCTCAACATATTTTTCGAAACACAATGATATATTTACAACTTAAAATAAAAAATAGGAAAAACAATACAATATTTGTTTACCTATAATATATAATACAACTATATCATATGGCACAAAATTATTACTAAATAACATTTTGATACGAAATATAATAATTTTTGACAATTATAGTTGATTTTGACTTACGAGTAAAATTAATCATAATTGTAACATAAATTGATTTTATTTTATTTATAAGCTTAACATGTTATTTTGAATTATTTACCAAAAAAAATTCTTTAAATTAATTATAAATGAGTCGGCACTAAAACAAATGTCAAAAGTTTAGTTGAACACTTATCACCACCCGAATGCAAGTTAAAAAAACTTTTAAACTTATTATATAAAATTATCAGTGTCCCCACAATTGATATGCCCATCCAAATACCAATGACTTGATGATTTGGACCACTGTCTAAATCAATAATTACGGGTTTACGATATGATAAATTTCGTGAAATTTCCCCTTATAATATAAAACAGACGTACCACATATGTAATTGCTTACCATTTACTTAACTTTATTCTTCTTTTTTTTGTTAAAGTACTTAACTTTATTCTTCTTATTCCCCTTATAATATTAGACAGACATACACGTATATTGACAATATAATTTTTATAATTAATAATCGATAGACTAGTATTAATATAAACTAATATTTTTATGGACAATTATAAAACTATAACTTTTGAATTGCATTTCACAAAACTACACAATTTAACTTTTGAACTATACAAGGATACAACCATTAACAATAGATAACGTTAACATAACTAGATTAGTGTACACGCCGTTTTTATTTTATAAATACTTGTATTTGTTTTTTTATCTTAGTCTCAAGCCGTCCTAAAGAGGTACACAGGGAGGACTTTAATTTCTAAGGATAGTTCAACTTTGTAATTTTGCAGAGGTTTTTTTCTTTTTAGGGTTCCATAGTCTCTACTAGTCCTACGCATGCATACGATATTCGGTTCAGGTCCAGGAGATCCAGGTTCGGGTCATAAATGATATATATATATTGGACCAATTTAGATATTTGTAATGTTTCGAGTCGGAACATATTCGGGTCCTACAGTACAGGTTTGGGTTTATATGGAATCTGTAAATACCCGAATTTTTACAGGTTCTTTTTGAGTACATGTTCGAGTACATGTTCTGCATTATATTTTTATCCGAAATTGTAAAAGAACCTGAACTTAAACTTATAAATTGAGATGAAAAATGTATTTGCAACACAAAAAAAAAAACAATGTTCAAGTCTTCAAAAATTGTGTGTAGCCGAAAAACAACAATCAAACAAATATACTATCATAATCAGTTTTGCATCAAATAGTTTTGTATCAATAGAGAGAAATATTGTAAAAATTACACAATCAGACTCGAATCAGACTATTACACAATGTAATCATACTCGAATCAAATTCAAAGCAATTAGACAATCATACTCGAATTAAATTCAAAGCAATTAGACAATCGAATCCAATATAAAAAAGGTTTATATGCCAATTGGACAGTTTTTAAGAAGTAATGCAAAATTCAAACCAGTTACTATTTATAATTATCAAAAAAGACTGTGGACCCCACATACAGAGATAGAGAAGGTGTAACTAACAATCACACATTAATAGCTTCTTGGGGTTGAAAGCGAAAAGACGGAAATAGCCTTGTGAGAGTTGTGTATGTATGAGAGTGTATGTATTGAATAATGGTGTGTATATAGGAGCATTAAATGCGTTGCAGAGATCATTAATGACATGTTGACTTGTGTATTTTTTTTTGTATAAGAGCATTAACTGTTTTTCTCTCTTTTTCACTTTATTTATTTTTATTTAATCCTGATTTCACTCGATTGTATAGAAAAATCGTTCACTATATGGTACAATTGTTCACTAGATGGTACAACGAATGCTTGATTATCCACTGGATTGTATAGATAAAATATTATTTGTACGCGCAATCATGTGTACATTTAAATATATGGTTCAATTGTCCACTGAAATGTATAATCAAATTGTCCACTAACTTATACATACAAATTTTATTTGTATGTACAATCATATTGTCCACTAGATTATACAGATTTTATCCACTATGAGAAATATCTTCAAGAGAAACATCCACCAATGAATGTATCCTACTAGAGAAAGATAGCAACATCCACTAGAGAAATATCCACAAAAACATCCACTAGATATATATTCACTAGAGAAACATTCACTGATGGATTATACATTGTACAGTGAACGTTATCTGCTAGAGAAACATTCACTAGTAAAACATATATCGTACAATGGATGTTACCCACTAGAGAAAGAAAATAAGTGAGAGAAAGAGAATAAGTGAGAGGGAGAGAGGGTGAAAGAGGGTGATCAGAGACATTATTTGTGTGAACAATCACAAAAATGGATATATTGAAAAGAAAAACAAAAATTAAAAAGTCAAAAAACATTTAAAGTAAAAAACTGTTTTTCTCTCTTTTTTTCTCTCTTTTCTTCTCTCTTTCTATTTTCTATAATCTTTGTCTCCTTCATTTTTTTCTTTCTCTACGAAAGTTCTTCATTTTTTCTTCTTTTTTTTCCTTTTTCTCTTTCTTATTCTTTCTATTTCTCTCTTCTTTCTCTTTCTTGTTCTTTTTCTTATCAATTGTACATGCAAAATAAATATAGATAATAAAATGTACACTCGATAGACTTACAAAAATTAGTAAACAAATAAAGAATAAATAAGAATGAAAGAACACGAGAAAGAAAAATAGAAATAAAGAAAGATCGAGAAAAGAAAAAGAGGAGAGAAGCAAAAGAGAGAGAAACAAACATATAAGAGGAGAAAGATCAAAATTAGAAAAAGAAAGAAAAGATGAATTGGATTTATGAAAAATAAAATTGTTTGATTAAAAAATTATATCAATGGCAAGTTTGTAAATAACACAAACCAAATACCCATATTTGTCACTCAAAAAAATGTGCACAATTAAACCAGTGGACCCTACGGTCTATTTTCACAATTTTGAATAGTAACCGGTCCTTTTTTTAGTTTCTTTTAAAAAATTGTCCAGCTAAATATCTCTATAAAAATTCTCATATTGTAACTTAAACCTGCAAATTGAACTAAAAATGCATTTGTAACACAAAAACAACCAAAATAACAATAGTTCATTTGCAACTCACCGACGGAGGAGACAACGGCCAAGCCACGCATGGAGAAAACGATCGGAGACAAAGAGACAAAGTCAATACATGTCGGGGAAGAAACACTTTAGCGGCTCCTTGTTTTCATGGTGTGGGAGAGAATTAGGGTTCCTCTTAGACAAATTATAAAGTACTAAAGACTAGACATATTGAAATAAAATACTAAAGACATAATACAAGAACATGTATCTTCGAGTACATGTTCTTACCCGGATCTGAACCTGTAACCATGGGTATTACAAAAAGATATCCAACAGATTACACCTCTAACTTCGGTACGGATCCAGATTCGGATCTTACAGATACGGGTTCAGGTTAATATGTCCATAACTAGTATCTACCTCCATTTCCGAAGCTTGTAATTTTCTTATTCTACATGATTAGAAATAAAACTATTCATTCATTTTTAGTTAACTCACATGTAACTTTTGGTACTTTCAGTGTCGGCCCGTAAAAAGCTTTACAAAAATGTTACCTAAAACAAAAATATTGATATTGCGGGGAATCAAAAAATTTTGATGCCCTATATATATATAAAATTTGCCCCTAAAATTAATAACCGAAACCTTTGCTTTATGGGTTTTTTATGGGCTTTAGCTCAGGGCCGACCCTGGGTACGTTAAAATGAAACTCCCCTTAACCTTTAAGAATGTCTACATATAAATATGGCTTGGGAAAACAGAGCTACAAATAAACATTTTCAAGAAGAGACTTGAAAGTACGATCTGAAAGAACAAAGTCAGTGATATCTTCAAGAATTAAATGGGCTCGTGGCTCTTAATATCACAAGTCGTTCAAAAACAGTTTTATAATTGATTTAGCTGATGATTTCGCAAATAAAGTAGTGATGTGTATTAATTTTTTATAATTTCGTTGACTGTTTATTTCAACTGATGTGTCAACTTCTTTGTAAAATTTTTGGCTGATTTGGCACAATAGGAGAAACTTCCCATTTTTGTAATATTGATATGGTGCAACTTTGGCACATCATGTTGTTACATACATACAAAATAATACTCTTCTGGTTACATATATATTATGAAAGTTATATATCATATTTAGAGTGATGGATCATTTTATCAAAATGTATTTAAAATTTTAAAGCGATTAAGTTTTACAACATTTGTTGCTATATTTTCTTTAACAAAAAAAAAATAAAACATTTGTTGCTATATTTTGAATTTATGCTTTAAAAGTTGGTTTTGTACTAGATAACGCTTTGTATATCTTGAGAAGTTCACAAAACTACATTCTTTTAACCTTTCATTCACAAAATTACACCTAATATAATTTCTTTACATAACTACATCCTTTTCAAATTACAAATTGTCAATTTACCTTTTTAAAAATTACCAAAATTAAATTTTTTTTATTTGGGTTCGCTAATTAATGTTTAGGGTATAATATTAAGGAGGTGGGATTGTGTGGATAGACTTAATTAGGGTTTAATTTTTAGTGTTTAGGTGTAGTTTTGTGAAGAAATTTTTAAATGGTGTAGTTTTGTGAAATGTAATTCAAAAGGTGTAGTTCTGTAATTCCCCCTTGTATCTTTTCATTTCTATTATAGTTTCCATATTTTTATATTTCTTTTTAGATTGTAACAAGTATCAAAATCTAAAAGTAGATTTAGAAATATGTCATCTATAATTTAGATTTACAATTATCCTATGTGTCATATCCTCACATTCAACTTTATATGAAAATTAAAACGTCTCATTTGGGCATGTAATATTATTCTAATTAATAAGATTGTTGCACACACTTTATCAAAAAAAAAAAGATTGTTGCACATGTCAAATGATTTTTAACATGTGTTGAGCATCCAAATTTTATGAGCCTTGGAGCATTTATTAATAATTTTGTAGCAACTTGAGATTATAAATTTTAATTATAAGGTAATTGTTTTCTAGTTTCCATAAATATAATATCTGATAATGGAAAAAAGTTGTTGACCCAAAAAAGAGAAACAACATTATAAAAATAAATATGATACAATACAACATTTACTGCATTTGTCTATATTTGGCAATGGTCTAAAATTAGGGATATAGTTTTATTTGTTGGATTGAATTGTTTCGCAATTTCTTAGTCATCAATGTATTAGTAAATATAAGAATAACCTATTAATGTAATATTGATTTTATATCTACAAATATTCAATTCAATTCACATAAAGTAATATATCTACCTTATTAGGAAAACTTTTCTTACAAAATATCATAACATGGATAAGACTGAAAAAATGATATATTTCAAAAGCTTTTATTTATAAAGTACTTCATAAGCTTTGTTTGATCTCTCTTATATATATATAAATATTACAATCTCATGACTGAAAAATCTCTTTCTCTCTCTCTCTAAATTGATTAACAAAGATTGATTAAGTATCATTATGGGATCAGATCCAAAACTCATAAGCTATTTCAAGAATCAATGTGGCTTTTGCAAGAACTTAATTTATCCAAAGATTGATGACATCTACATGTATAAGTGAGTATCTTTTATATTTTTCAAAAAATCATTTGATTAAGAGAAAATCACAAAACTACGCCCTTTCAACTTTTCATTCACAAAACTACACATAATTCAATATTTTTACATATTTACATCCTTTCAAAATTTTAAATGGTTGATTTATCGTTGAAAAAATTACCAAAATTAAAAAAAAAATCATTTGAGTTCGCTAATTAGTGTTTATGGTATAGTATTAAAAGAGTAGGATTACGTGGATATGGTTTATTTAAATTCAATTTTGAATGTTTTGGTGTAGTTTTGAAAATTGACTTTGAAACGATGTAGTTTTGTGAAATGTTGTTCAAAAGGCGTAGTTTTGTAATTGTCGCTTTGATTAATTAGTTGTTTTAACGTAACTTTTTTTATTTACTATATGATAAAAATACAGTGACGCTCCCTTTTGTAGCGAAGAATGTCGAGAGAAACAACAACAAGAGGACGAAAAGAACAAAACTAAGAAATGATAGTTAAGAAAATCAGTTGATATTAGAAAAAAACATCCTCCTAATGATATTTTATCTAGTAATTAGAGATGTTTTTTTAATATAATTTAGTAGTTAAGGGCATCTCAAAGAGCAATTTCATTTTTGAATTTTGTTCATCCTCTATTATAAGGGTTGATGGTGTCTTTTTCAATGGTATATTCTCATATTAATGTATTGTATTATATAACCTTTAATATTAATCATAGTTTATGTTTAAATATGAACCTTTCTATATACTATTAAAAAGAGAAACAAAACGCTTACGTGTCGCGACGAGAGAACTTTTAGGATATTTTTTATTTTTTGCGTTTTAGTTCTTATAGTTTGAACTAATTTTCTCATCCAATTTTAATATATTTTACTAATTTATCTATACTATTAAAAAAAATTCATATAAAATATATTTTAGGTCTATCTAGCATCTACATATTGTAAAAATCGACAATACTCAATTTTAAATATATTTTAGGCACATTATTGGAATATATATTTTACATAAGCCACCCAATCATCGACATACACAATTTTTTGCGTTTATTTCATTATATTTTATTTATTTTGCTTTTATACCCTTATATTTTTGAATAACTTTTTGTCTTCGATTTTATTTTATTTGTCATAGATAATTACGAATATATTATTTAGTTTTTGTTTATAGATATATTGTTGGTTTTTTTGTTTTTTTATCGATCAAATATTGTAGTCAAAGATATTAATATGAGAGAATTACATAACTACACCATTTGAATTACATTTCACAAAACTACACCATTTCAAAAATACTTCACAAAACTACCCGTAAACTATCAAAATTAAATCCAAATAAACTCTACCCACACAATCTCACCCCCTTAATATTATACCCTAAACACTAATTAACGAACCCAAATAAAAAGATTTTAATTTTGGTAATTTTTAAAAAGGTAAATCAAGTTTTTAAAATTTTGAAAGGGTGTAAATATGTGAAAAAATTAAATTAGGTGTAGTTTTGTGAAGGAGGGGTTGAAAGGGTGTAGTTTCGTGAATTCCTCTATTAATATTGGTTTGTTTTTACGAAATTACTTTTAACAATTTTATTTTGTTTTGTGTCGATCTAAATCTACGAAATATTTTTATCACATGTCTATCTTTTCGCGATATTTGCGTGTTTGACTTAATTATCTTAATATAAAAAATATCATACTTTTTAAAATAGATTATGTTTTATTTTATACGATGATAAAAATATTTTATGAAATAAAGTATGTTATAACATTTCAAGTTCTTCTAATTATTTTCAGAAAATAACAACGACTATCACATTTTTTAATATTCTTGTATTTTTTTCATTGTGGTATTGGTATATATATATATGTGAATATGGTGATATATATAAAGTTTGGATAATTTGTCGTAAACATATATATAGTTTTTTTAAATAAGTATATATTTATATCTAAAATAATTGTATTCGATAACAATATTTATTTATTTTCTAAAACTGAAATAATTTTTTTTATTATATATGAGCTTTAAAGATACTTTAACTTTGCGCGTACGCGGGATCCGCACCTAGTAAATACTTATAAGACACTCAAAAAGATTACGAACAAAATAATAAAGGGAGAATTACAAAACTACACCTTTTGAATTACGTTTCACAAAACTACACCTTTTAAAAATTTCTTCACAAAACTACACCTAAACACCAAAAATTAAATTCAAATTAAGCCTACCCATACAACCCTACTCCCTTAATCACTATACCCTAAACACTAATTAGCGAACCCAAATGAAAATTTTTAATTTTGGTGAAGTTTCAAAGGGTAAATCAACCTTTTCAAATTTTAAAAGGTGTAAATATGTGAAAAAATTAAATTAGGTAGAATTTTGTAAATGAATGGATGAAATGGTGTAGTTTTGTTAATTCCTCGATAATAAATTATGGGTTACATATTGAGTTTTGTTTTGTAGTCTTAAGATATAGTTTTTTTTGTTAAATACTCTTTCCGTTTCATAAAAAAATGTCACTTTGAGTTTTATATTTTTTTATAAAATATCATTAAACATGACTAGATCAACAATTTTTCTATTGAATAGTAAAGTTAAATTTATTTAATTTTTGCTTCAAAAAATGAAAAAACACTCTTGTTGAAACAAAAAAAAACTCTCTAAAACGATATGGTTTGTGAAACGGAAAGAGTAGTATTAAGATTTATGTGTTTATAGTTATTTGTAAGTAGTGTTGTAAACTTGCGATATTATGTGCAACATGTTTTTTGTTTACTAAGTAAAGTTTAGCTTTAGTCACTTACATAAAAAAATTAAACTAGAGAAAAACGAAATTTGTTTAATACTGTATTGTATTAGATACGGACCCGCACGTACGTGCGGTTTATTTTTTTGTAAATTTTAAATAATAAGATATATTGACAAATTTTTATATTTAAAGTTATTTGGTAAATTATATATTAAAAATGTTAATTTTAATTATATGTTTGTGGTGTTTTGTGTCATAAAGTAAATGAATATATTTTAAATTTTTATGTTCTTATGATGATGACCCAAATTATATGTTTATGATCTCTTGGATTATATAATTATATATCATAAACTATGTTTGATATTTTCCAACCCGTCACAAAAACTAGACATATATATTATACATAAATTAAAATTGATTTTAGTCTCATAACAATTATTATTCGTGACTTCAATTTCGATTTGTGATTTTTAATGACCCGTTACAAAAACTAAAATATGTGGAGATCATAATTGTTATTCATATTTGATGTTAAAAATTTGAAATCTACGATTATCCCTAGATTCAATTCTGAAATTAATTCGTAAAAATTGTCTTACTTTATTAATAAATTATTTTGTAATTAATTTTTTATATATTATTATTCGATTTATTATTTTTAACCTTTTGGAATTGAAAATGTTGATTTTTTATTTTGATATTAATATTATGTTCCTTTTCTTTTTTGAATAGTTTTGTTTTTTTTTGTTTACTATTTTAAAGTTGAAATTAATATGTTTTCCTTTTTTGTTTTGTTTGAATTTAAACATAATTATAAGTTATATTGAGTGACAACATTGTAAATATTTTTTTTTTTGCCTTTTTACAAAATTTTTATCTTTTAATAGTTAAGATACGGGTAAATCTTATGATTATATGTTTAGAGGTGTTTAATTTTTATTTTGGTTTAATATTATAGGTTAAATAACAGTGTATGTATCATTGAACTAAATATTTTGAGGAATTCACAAAACTACACATTTTTAACCCTTACCTCACAAAACTACTCCTAATTTAATATTTTCACATATTTACACCTTTTCAAATTTTTAAAAGCTTGATTTACCCTTTAAAAAATTACCAAAAATAAAAAAATTTCATTTGGGTTCGTTAATTAGTTCTTACGGTATAGTATTAAGGGGGTAGGATTGTGTGGGTATAGTTTATTTGAATTTAGTTTTGAGTGTTTAGGTGTAGTTTTGTGAAATGTAATTCAAATGGTGTAGTTTTGTGAAATGTAATTCAAATGGTGTAGTTTTGTAATTCTCCCTAATATTTTTGATACTTTAAACAATTTATGATCCGATTAAAGGGTGAAAATTCTGATGATTATTAGGGTTATGTAAAAAAAATGTGCTTTGAACTTTGTCTTCGATTGGGCCTTTCCCATGGGCTTGTTTATTAACTCTCATTCATCGAGTTTAATTCAACATGATTTAAGTTTTAACGGTGTCGTTTTTGCTAACATATGATATAAAGTTAAAAAATGCAGTGGCATGTTATCGTAATAACAATTTTTTTTTGTCCTTTACAAAAAAATGTTTTCCAATTAATAGTTAAGATATCAGTAGTGGAATCATGGATACCATATTGAATCCGAACCTAATCCGAATGCACACTCTTATCCTAAAACCGAATAAAAATCTCTTTTTAACATTATCATTATGGAGAATTACAAAACTAGACTATTTGAATTACATTTCACAAAACTATACATTTTCAAAAATATTTCACAAAACTACACCTAAATATTCAAAATTAAATCCAAATAAATCCTATCCACATAATTATATCCCCTTAATACTATACTTTAAACACTAATTAGCGAATTTAAATGAAAATATTTTAATTTTGGTAATTTGTAAAAAGGTAAATCAAACTTTTAAAATATTGAAAAACTGTAAATATGTAAAAAAAAAATTAGATGTAGTTTTGTGAAGGATATGTTGAAAGGGTGTAATTTTGTGAATTTTGTTAGTCTGTTAAAATCTCTTTTTAACATTAACAAATAATAATAATAAAAAATTCTTTAACACAAAAAACAAATAATAAAAATATTAGCAAACTTTAAAAACGAGAATTATAAAGTAAACTTATACACAAAGTGATACTTTTTATGAAAGGGAAAGAGTATTTAACAAAAATTAAAATATATATATATATATATTAGCAAACTTTGAAAACGAGAATTATAAAGCCAGAATATATATTGTCTAACACGTGATAAAATAAAACAAACTAATAATTTAATAAAAGTACAGAACAAAAAAAAAACAGAATATTATTACACAATTTAAATAATTAATAAAAAAGAGAGCAGAGTCGAGGAAGTTGCGTCAAACAAAGAACTTAAGAAATTCAATCTCGACGGCCATTTTCTCTCTCTCTCCTTCTCTCTCTCTAAAGGTTTCTCTCACTACTCAGAACATTCTTACTTCCTTCTTCACTTCGTAACATACCCTTTTTTGATTTCCTCTGTTTCTACTGAAGAAGAAGAAGACGAAAAGCTTTCACTTTTACCCTCAAAAGTTACAAACTTTTTGATGTCATCTCTGCTCTGAGATCTTAGAAAAGGAATCTATGGCGGAAGCAAAACGATTTAGCCCCAATAATGACTTAGGTCAAGTCTTACTTTTTTTTTTTGTTTTCTTATATATTTGCTTTATCCGATTATATCTTAAATATCTTCTTATTTAAAAATCTATTTTTGGTGTGAAAACTTGGAGATTTATGAGGAATAATATGTTTTTACTTACCTCAAAGTTTCAATTTTTATATCTATTATATATTCAAAGAATCATATTTAATCTGAATATCTTTTTGTTTTGTTTCTTTGATTCATTTTACTATTAGTTATCTAATAAGTTGAAAAAGAATCTAATCTAATCCAAATCTCTCTCTGTTTTGGTCTTAGATCATCATTTTATAAATGGTTTACTTTTTACTTTCTTTATTACTACCATTATATTTGTGTTTAGTCTATTTATGATTTCTTTAGAGACTGATAAATTAATAGGAGATAATCAACGTTTTTGACTTGTGATCTTGACTTGGCACAAACCAAAATCAATCTTAGTACAAAAGAAATGGCCTTTTTTGCAAAAAATTTAGCCATATGTGTCACATAAGGTTTTAGCAGCTTCTTGCTACTAAATGTTTTGTACCAATAGAGTATTATCTTAAAGATTGTATTGATGAGTATATTTGATTTTGGGATTATATAATAATGATACTCTATTATTAATATTTTAATTTGAACTCATTTTTGTTGTGTGTTTTTTGTCAATAGATGTTGGCCAAATACTTACAGAAGCACGGAATCGATGGCTTCGTCCTCCTGAAATCTGTGAAATTCTACAGAACTATCAAAGATTCCACATTTCCACCGAGCCACCTACTACACCGTCGAGTATGATTTTTCGATAATCCACTCCAAAAAATCAGTGTGTATGAAACTCAAGAGTGCTTATGAATCATTGTCTCATTTTTCAGGTGGGTCTGTTTTTATGTTTGATAGAAAAGTGCTTAGATACTTCAGAAAAGACGGTCACAATTGGAGAAAGAAAAAAGACGGAAAGACAGTCAAAGAAGCTCATGAGAGGTTAAAGGTAGTAAATAAATCATATCATACTTGTTGTGTTCTTTGAGAAAACTGAATTATTTTTGTCTACATTTTGATTCTTTTACCCGATACGATTAATGCCATCAAGATGATGTTGGTAGGTTCCTATAAGTGATTATTTCTTTCTTTCTTACTCATAAATATCCGTGCAGGCGGGAAGCGTCGATGTTCTACATTGTTACTATGCACATGGACAGGACAATGAGAACTTTCAAAGACGCAGTTACTGGCTGCTTCAAGAGTAAGCTGATACATATATAACTTTAAAACAACATTCCCTTGTGATCTTTGATTATTGTAATATATTGTCGAAAGGCTAATATGTCTTTGGGAACACTTTTTGCTAAGTCTCTTTCTTGTTGTTATTTTTGTTTATGCAGAGAGCTTTCCCACATAGTCTTTGTTCATTATCTCGAAGTTAAGGTATGGCTCCATCCTGTTACTTTTCTAATTATTCTGCCTCGGATTATGTTTTTTCCCACCGAAGTTGACACTTGGAGAGTTGAATTTTGCAAATGAATCCAGGGGAGTAGAGTTTCTACATCTTATAATCGGATGCAAAGAAATGAAAGTGCTGCTCCGTCTCCTCAAGAATCCGGAGACGTCTTATCCAATGAAAAAGATGGTTATGCTTCTTACGGCTTCAATCAAAATGATCATAGCAATCATTCACAAACTAATGACTCGGCAAGTGTCAATAATGTTTATACTCCAGATCTTGAAGATGCTGAATCAGGTGCTTCTTCTTTTCATACATGATGTCACAACTACACATTTAGGATACATTACTTTTACAGTCTCTTATAAGTAATCTTGTGCATATTGCATATATTCAATCAGCAGCTTACAATCAACAGACACCCTCCATAGTTTACTCACATCAAGAACTACAACAGCAGCCTGCAATTCAAGGAGTCCTTTCTGGTTACGATCCTTACTATCAAATGTCTCTGACGCGTAAGTTCTTGTTGACATATGTTCATTTTTCTATCCAATATTAGCATAAGTTTCAATACTTATATTCTGATATCTCCAACACGGTATGTATATTAGCAGCCAGGGATGGTTATCAGAAAGAGCTTCACACAGTCCCTGTCAGAGACTCTTCAAGTAAAACTATCAACAGACATGGAATAACAAATGGACAGAGAAACAAAAAGTCTATTGATTCGCAAACCTGGGAAGAGATTCTTGGGAACTGTGGTTCTGGAGCTGAAGTTTTACCTATGCAGCCAAACAGTGAGCATGAAGGACTGGACCAGATTCTCCAAGGCTATTCTTTTACTATGCAAGATTTTGCAAGTCTACAAGAATCCATGGTCAAAAGCCAGGTACACTCAATTCTATGTGTATCTCTCTCTCTCTCTCTCTCTCTCTCTCTCTCTCTCTACTTTTGTGTTCTTCATGCTCGATTCTCTACTTGATGAGCTATGTATGCACTGAGTAACTGAACTATTTCTTCTTTTTTCAAATGTCGACAGAATCAGGAATTAAATTCAGGACTTACATCTGATCATACCTTGTGGTTCCAAGGAAAAGGTTTAAGCTTTACACTGCACTCATCTTGTTTCATTAAAAGGTTGAAACTTTTCTTGTCTTCGAAAGCTGACCTTAAATCTTTGTTGTATAAACTGCAGATATAGAGATAAATGATATAAGTAATTTAGCTTCAAATGAGAAAGCTCCATATCTATCTACAATGAAGCAGCATCTGTTAGACGGTGCATTGGGTGAAGAAGGTTTGAAAAAGATGGATAGTTTCAATCGATGGATGAGCAAAGAACTCGGAGATGTCGGTGTTATCGCTGATTCAAAAGAGTCTTTTGCTCATTCAAGTTCAAGAACTTACTGGGATGAAGTTGAGAGTGAGGATAGATCATCCAACGGTCACAATACGAGGAGGGACTTGGATGGATATGTTATGAGTCCTTCACTCTCACGTGAACAGCTCTTTAGCATCATCGATTTCGCTCCAAGCTGGGCTTATGTTGGATGTGAAGTGATGGTAACAAACACTACTGATATATTTTATCATTGATGGAAATCGAAAAAGATGGGTTTGTGCTTATTTCTTGTGTAAAACTTGTAGGTTCTTGTCACTGGAAGATTCTTAAAAACTCGAGAGGAGGCTGAAAATAGCGAGTGGTCGTGCATGTTTGGGCAAACAGAAGTTCCGGCTTACGTTATAGCCAATGGTGTTCTCCAGTGTGCTGCTCCTATGCATGAGGCTGGAAGAGTTCCTTTCTATGTAACTTGTTCCAACAGATTAGCATGCAGTGAAGTGCGTGAGTTCGAGTATAAGGTCGCAGAGTCTCAATTATTCGATGTAGAAACCGATGAGTCTTCTGTCGATAGTCTTGAAGCAAGATTTGTTAAACTATTGTGCACGAAATCCGAAAGCTCGAGCTCTGTCTCTGAGAACGACGTTGATTTGTCTCAAGTAAGCGAGAGGATTAGCTTACTGCTTTTCGAGAACGATGACCAGTTGGATCAGATGCTTATGAATGAACTCTCCCAAGAAAACATGAAGAACAACCTTGTACAAGAAGCTCTTAAAGAAAGCTTACACTCATGGCTATTACAGAAGATAGCAGAAGGTGGTAAAGGTCCTAATGTGTTGGACGAAGGCGGACAAGGTATATTACATTTTGCAGCTGCTCTTGGTTACAATTGGGCCTTGGAACCGACAATAATCGCCGGTGTAAGTGTTGATTTCCGTGATGTAAATGGTTGGACCGCACTTCATTGGGCAGCTTTCTTTGGCAGGTTAGTCAACAAATCTACAAAGACTTCATCATTACTTCATCTTATGCATTTTTTTCGTTTGATTTTAAAACGGTTTTGTTTTTTGCGTGTTCAGGGAGCTTATAATAGGTTCTCTCATAGCTCTTGGTGCTTCTCCTGGAACTTTAACAGACCCGAATCCGGATTTTCCATCAGGAAGCACACCTTCTGATCTAGCCTATGCTAATGGTCACAAAGGAATTGCTGGTTATCTCTCAGAATATGCCTTAAGAGCACATGTTTCTTTGCTCAGCTTAAACGAGAAAAGTGCACCGGTTGAGACCACGGCTCCTAGCCCATCGAGCTCATCGTTAACAGACTCTTTGAAAGCTGTACGTAATGCTACTGACGCGGCAGCTAGGATTCATTTGGCTTTCAGGGCACAGTCTTTCCAGAAGAAGCAGATCAAAGAGTTTGGTGATAGGAAGCTTGGAATGTCGGAAGAGCGTGCTCTCTCCATGCTTGCTCCTAAATCGCAGAAACAAGGACGTGGTGGTGCGCATAGCAATGACTCCGTGCAAGCCGCTGCTATCCGGATTCAGAACAAGTTCCGCGGTTACAAAGGAAGAAAAGAGTATTTGATCACAAGACAGAGAATCATTAAAATACAGGTAATTAACCAAAACACCGATGTTTCTTGGTTCGTTTTTGTATAGTTTCTTGAAATGTCTTAAACGGGTTTTTTGACTTGCCCACGCAGGCTCATGTAAGAGGTTATCAAGTTAGGAAAAACTACAGGAAGATAATATGGTCAGTGGGTATACTAGAGAAAGTGATACTACGATGGAGACGAAAAGGAGCTGGCTTACGCGGATTTAAGCCAGACGCACTTGTCGATAGAATGAAAGAGAAAGAAGAAGAAGACGACGATTTCTTCAAACAAGGCAGGAAACAAACAGAGGAGAGGCTAGAGAAAGCTCTTGCAAGAGTGAAATCAATGGTTCAATACCCTGAAGCTAGAGACCAATACCGTAGATTGCTTAATGTGGTCAATGAGATCCAAGAAAGCAAGGTACAATACTCTACTTAAACTAACTTTGTTCTGTTAGAATCAACAACCTTTGGTCTTGTAAATGATCTTGTTGTTTTTTGTGGGGGGGTTGGTTTATAAGGTTGAGAAGGCACTTGAGAAATCAGAAGAAGCAACATGTTTTGATGATAATGATCTCATAGATATTGAAGCATTGTTGGGAGATGATGTAGATGACACATTGATGATGTCCTCAAATGCTTGGAATGGTTAAACCACACTTAAAGCTTTTGTTATATATTTGTCACTACTCACAATGTTGAACTCTTTTGTTAAGTTTGTAAATCTTTTTTTTTTTGTGTAATCACTTTTTTAAAAATAGTTGTGTAACTGCACTCATTACTCTTAATTTATATATGTATGTATTTGAACATAAATAGTAACCTTCACTGTCAATATATATTACTTCATTTTGTGATTAATCATAGATTCATAGAGGATGCTTGTAAGTGTTATAAAACTAGACAATGTGAAGGAATATATTTTGCAAATGGATTACAAAGATTTTGTGAGATATTATTATAAATTAGTTACTTAACATAAATAAATCAAAATGGCCTATTAGCTCAGTTGGTTAGAGCGTCGTGCTAATAACGCGAAGGTCACAGGTTCGATCCCTGTATAGGCCACTCTTTTTTTTTGATGAGAAACCCAATCCTGATTTAGCTATAGCTTCTTTTGATGAAGCAATACTTCTTATTCTTCCGATGAATAAGCTATCTCTAGTGTATGTTAATGCCACGGTTTTCGGAAACCCAACACACTCTACGTTACCATTGAACTTACAATCAATGCATCCGTAGAACGATACACGCCAACGTCTACCACAAACACTACATACTACTCCTTCTCCAAGTTGAATCCTCCTCCCGGAAGTTGTAGAGATAGTGAGAGTGATACTTGATTGTTTCGGATATACCAAACGCTTCGACACATTTGTAGTGGATACTGATTTCGCATTTGCGACAACTATATCCATATTTTGTAATGTTATGTTTGCACACAATGCACTTGGATCCACTTACATCAAGAAACCGAAGCTTGTGAACAGGGTGAAGTGGATGTCCGCGTAGCGATTCTCCTCTGTCCACAGATTTGATGCACCAAGGATGGTATATCTCTCTACACTCAACACACGACACGACTTTCCCACGTAGCTTCTCTTCACAAATAGTGCAAGAAGTCGTGTAAGAGCTCGAAACACAAACTTGAAACAACTTTTGGTAATTGAAGCAAATGTTCTTCTTTTGTCCTCTATGTAACGTCCCAAGGAACCGCTTATCTTTCAAAACGCAATGAACATGAATGGTAAAATCGCACACGCGACAAAAGAGATTAAAACACGGTGATTTTTTTTCCTACAAATGTCGCAATCCATACGAAACTGATGCTTTACCGCGCAGAAATTATGTGCTTGAAATTTACATATCTTGCACTTAAATATTGTGTAACCATATATTCAGCTACGACATATGCTGCAATCTCCAGGTTTATCAACCTCGCTGAGACTTAGCTCATGAGTGTGCCCGACACTATTAACCTAAGCAGAAAAAGTTTATTTAATAATGGGAGAATTACAAAATGGTGAAATTATATTTCACAAAACTATATCATTTCAAAATTACTTCACAAAACTACATCTAAACACTCAAAATTAAATTCAAATAAATCATACTCACACAATCCTACCCTTAATACTATACCTAAACACTAATTTGCGAACCCAAATGAAATTTTTTTAATTTTGGTAATTTTTGAAAGGAAGGTAAATCAAGCTTTTAAAATTTTGAAAGGTATAAATATGTGAAAATATTAAACTAGGTGTAGTTTTGTGAAAGAAGGGTTGAAAGGGTATAGTTTTGTGAATTCGTCTTTAATTATATGTATATGAAATAATATATATATACCATAAAAAATTTCTGATTTTATTGTTTTGGGGTCATGTGGTTGCTTGATGACTTTGCCAGAAGAGTAGAGATCTTTTAAAGTTTTTAAAATGGAGAATTATAAAACTACATCATTTGAATTACATTTCACAAAATTATACCATTTCCAAAATATTTCACAAAATTACACCTAAACACTCAAAATTAAATCCAATTAAACCATACTCAAATAATCCTACCCCTTAATACTATACCCTAAACACTAATTAGCGAACCCAAATGAAAATATTTTAATTTTGGTATTTTTTGAAAGGTAAGTCAATATTTTAAAATTTTGAAAGGGTGTAAACTTGTGAAAATATTGAATTAGATGTAGTTTTGTGAAGGGAGGGTTGAAAGAGTGTAGTTTTGTGAATTTCTCTTTTTAAAAACAGCTTAAATAAAATAACACTAGGAATTAAGGTTTGTGTTTTCTAAATGATGTTATATATTCAAATTAGAAATTTTGAATATTATTTTATCTTCATTATTTAAACAAAATAGGATCAAAATATTGTTGAAATGAGATTTTTTAATTACTATTTAATATTTTTTTATTATATATTTCGTATATCAAAATTTTCATATAATTTGTAAATTGATTAGACCAAATTATTATAATTTATTATTTATTTGAAAAAATCCGGATTCAAAATACAAACTGAAACCTAATCGAAATACACAAATCGAACTATGAGATTTACCCAAATTTATTTCAAATTATAATTATTTTGAATATGTAATATAAGATTTAAATTTTAATATAATTTCAATTTCTTCTGTTTTTTTAGAATCGAACCGGAAAGCGAACCCGTTTACAAACTATTTTGTTTTTTATTGTTTGATATTTTTTAACAAAAAAATGTTTCAACTCGTTATAAATTCTTAATAATATATTTAAACTCCTTTTTAATTTTTGTGTTATTTTGTTAAAAATAATGTAATGGTTTTTAAAAAATACTCTTTCTAATGGTATTTTGATTTAAGTAAAATTTTAACGGTATTTTGATTTAAGTAAAATTTTAATGGTATTTTTTTATAAAAAAACTATGTAATAGTGTATTTATGTGAATTGCATATTTATTATTTTATTTTCCAAATGACTTTTACATAATTTCCTTAATATTTGAGAAATTCCTTAGAATACCATCAAAATAAATTTTTGTTTTAAAAATACCATTAAAAAGTTTTTTATAACAAAAATACCATTAAAATGTTTTTTATAACAAAAATACCATCAAAAAATAGTAGTTTACAAAAATACCACAAACTCAAAAACGATTTTAACACTTTTAGATTTTAAATTTTTTCATTTGGGTTCGCTATATAATGTTTAGGGTATAGTTTAGAAGGGGTAGGATATAGTTTGTAGAGATTTTGGGTGTAATTTTGAAAATTTAAGATTTGTGGTATTTATGAGAAAAAATTTTTTAATGGTATTTGTAAAACTTTTCAAAATCTGTGCTAATTGTGTTATAAAATTTTTTTTGGTGGTATTCATAAGAATTCCCCTTAATATTTTGAGTTTATTTTTGGAGAGGATTGTAATATTTCTTTATTTTGTTTTTCGTAATTAAATGTTCAAAATTATTTTCTTTTATACACAATGACGTAATGTATAATATTGAATAATTTTTTGATATGTTTAAATTAGTACTCCAAAAATAATAATATATATTATAAATATTAATAAAATATTAAAGAATTCTCAAAACACACCTTTGAAGATGCTCTCATAATTAAAAAAAAAACAGTTTTTATATATATCAGTAAATCACTAGTCTAGGATTAATGGTTATCTCACGTAATTTGTTTTATTATTCCACTGTATTATTCATTTTTTTAACTATATACCTAACTCTTTCTAGTTTAATAAAAACTGTAAAATTTATATGTTTTGTAAAAAACAATGAAGTGATTGTGACAAGGCTATGAAGTGATGCATTTAAGGTCCTACCTCACATGGGCTGTTATCATTTGTGTGGCCACTTATATTTTCTCATTAAATAAAGAATCAATTCTTTTGGGTCCATATTATATTGTAAATTGTCAGTATACCACACAAAAAATGTGAGACAAATTTAAATTCGTGTGGCAATATCTGCAACTAATTAATATTTTTTTTTATAAAGAACTCAACTAACTAATAAGTGAACTATGCTAAAATAGAACTAAATCAACTCATTATTTATTAAAAAAAAAAATTAAGTTAATGGAAATTATGCATATACATTTTTCATAATTTGTTTTTTTGCTTACGTTTTTTTTTTTGTTAAAAAATACTCATATATACTTTTCCTTTACTTTCTTTAGTTGCTTTTATGTATCTATTTTAAATTTGTGAAATAAGTAAGTTGAAAAACTATTAGTCCACGGCAGCTTATTTTCAAATATTTAATATTTCTTTCTTTTTGATACATATTTTTCCTTTAGTACATTTTGATACATATTTTTCATTTAGTACATTTTGCAGACATCTATTTAAAAAACAAACAAATCAAAAGCCAAAACAAAATCTATTTATGTTTTTTTTTGTTTAAAACAAAATCTATGTATTTATAAACCAATAAAAAAACTATTCACCACCAATGGATTCTAAAGAATGTTCATTGTTTCCTTTTGATTTATGGGAAGAAATACTTTGTAGAGTTCCTACAAAATCTCTTATACGATTCAAGTCAACTTGCAAACGATGGCTTCATCTTTTCAAAGACAAGAGATTCATCTACAAACACTTATCTCTCACTCAAGAACATCTCATAAGAATCAACAATTCTAAGGTAATGTTCATCAATCCCATAATAAGTGATGCTTCTTGTTCATCTTTATCACTCCCAAATGAGTTTCAAGGTAAGCCAGAGATCTACACTATGATTCATTGCGATGGTTTATTGCTATGCATCTTAGAATCATCTGCTATAGCTGTGTGGAACCCATGTTTGAACCAAGTTAGATGGATCAAACCGGAGAATTCTTACCCGGTTTGTTGTTTCTATGGCATTGGCTACAATGGCTTGACTCGAGATGGCTACAAAATCATGAGGTTTATGAACAATGTTTTCTCGAAAAACACGGGTTCTTATTACAATCCAAAGGTTGATATATATGATTTCAAGTCTAATTCATGGAAAACATGTGAGGTTTCTTTGGATTGGCACGTTGTTTCGCGGTGTAGAGGCGTCTCACTCAAAGGAAACATGTATTGGATTGCTAAATGGAGTTATAAATATGAATTCTTCATACAAAGTTTTAGTTTCTCTAAAGAGAGTTTCGAGCCGTTGTGCTCGGATCTTCCCTTTAGGTATGGTGGTTCTGATGTTGTTGCTTTATCGGCTTTCGGAGGAAATCGTCTTTCTTTGTTACATCGAAGCCAAGAAACATCTAGCTTTGAAGTTTGGGTTACAAACAAGGTCAAGAAAGGAGTTAAGACCTCATGGACCAAGCTCTTTGATATGAAGAGCCATCATGATGATTTACCGTTGTTGCATGCTTGCGAAAATCTCGCTAGCCCGGTGCATTTTATCGATAAAAGTAATAGGATTGTGTTAGGTTGTGAGGAAGTATTAGATGATGAAAAGAATGTAAGTGTAAACATGTATGTTATCGGAGATGGTAAGATCGAAAAGAGAGAGATAGAAAGACATAGAGTAGGTTTTAGTTGGCCTTTTATATGTGGTTATGCATATCAACCAAGTCTTGTTCCGCTTCCTTAGTTGTTATATTTTTCCCAATATAGGGGATAAAAGAGCAATAATATCAATAAGAAGCAAAAAAAACTTCTCTTAAATTTTTTGTTTTTTTTTTATTTTTTTCGAGAAAAAAAAACAATCGCGGACCGCTATGTGTCAGTGGGCCCACAAATGTTCAAATATGTGCATCTTATATTGGATTTTTTGGATGTGCTTTTTGTGTATTTTCGCGGATCCCACAAGTAAGATGATCTATATTATTAAAAGCATTAATATAGGTAGATTTAAAAAATCACCTTTTTAAATATTTATTTTTTATTATTATTTTTCAAAAAAATAAAAATAAATAAAAAACGGACAATCGCGGATCGCCGCGTGGCAGTGGGGCCCGCAAATAATAATAGATGCACCTCCTATATTAGATTTTTTGGAGGTGATTTTTTAAAAAATTGTGGGTCCCACAACTTAGAAGTGGTCTAATAGATGGTGATATTAATGGTCTAAAGTTGTTTAGTTTTTGTTTTGTTATTGTTGGCTTAGTACTATTTTAGATGTTTATTCGTACCATTTTAGATGTTTATCATAAATAACTTATATATATATATATAGGGAAAATGGTAATTTAATTCCCGAACTTTTCAATTAAAGCCGTTTAATGCCCTAACTCCCATTTAAGCTATTTTATATCTCAACTTTTTGGCGCGAACTAATTAAATCTCTACTTTCGTTGACCAAACCATTTTAGACCGGAAAAAGTCAACCGTTAATTTATCAGTTGACGTCGTTAAATAGTTGAGGAATAATTTGGCCTAAATCAAAGTTCGGACATTTTTTTGCTTCGATTTGAAAATTAAAGAATAATTTGGCTCAATTGAAAGTTCGGATCTTTTTCTAGATTTGATTTGAAAATTAAGGAATATTTTAGCGTTTATCTCTCTAATATTATTTGGGAAGCCATTAAGACAATTACATCATTTCTTATTTTAATTTGGGAACCCAAATTACCGTATAGTGTGATCTAAAATGCGCAAACTTTGCGCATTTTGGTTTTTTTGCAGGTGAATAGCGTTGCTCAGCTGCACAATGATATCTTAAAGGCTGAGTTATTTGCAGACTATGACTCTATTTTGGACAAACAAGTTTTAAAACAAGACCAATGGCATCACACCTCGAAGGTGGCTTCGTTTCTGCAGCCCTGAGCTCAGTGATATAATCACCAAGTGGTTGAAGACTGACAATGGGTCACTGATCTTGACCTACTTACTGGTCTTTAATGCGACTATAAATTTTATAAAAAATTAAAATAAAAAATGATGTAATTGTCGTTATGATATTTTTGATAAGATCTTTCTTTAACAACAAAATATATTTTAGATTAGTTTTTACTAAATTAAAGTATGAACCAAAATTGTTATCATAAGATTATATTAGTGTATATATATTATCATAAATAATTTGTATATATTTTTCCATTATTCAAATAACAATGGAAAAATATCATAACGACAATTACATCCTTTCTTATTTTAATTTTTCATAAAGTTATTTTCTTAAGGGCTTCCCAAATAATATTATAGAGATAAACGTTAAAATATTCCTCAATTTTCAAATCAAATCCAGAAAAAGATCTGAACATTCATTTGAGCCAAATTATTATTTGACTTTCAAATCGAAGCCAAAAAATGTTCAAACTTTGATTTAGGTCAAATTATTCCCCAACTATTTAACGACGTCAACTCATCAGTTGACGTTTGACTTTTTTCCGGTCTAAAATGGTTTAGTCAACGAAAGTAGAGATTTAATTAGTTCGCGCCAAAAAGTTGAGGTATAAAATGGGTTAAATGGGAGTTAGGGCATTAAACGGCTTTAATTTGAAAGTTCGGGAATTAAATTACCATTTTCCCTATCTTATTATATAAAAGTTAGCGCGTTTAATTATAACTCACCAGATCTTGACACGTGTCAAAATTAAAAAAAAAAAGAAAAATGTTAATAATTTTTAGGAAAAATGTTAATAATGTTTAGGAAAAATGTTAATAATGTTAATTAGGAAAAAAGGCAAAATAAAAAATATGAAAAAGAGAAAGGAAAAACAAAAAAAGGAAAGTAACCAAACGAAAAGTTTTCACTACATCTATATTTTCTTTAAAAAAATAGGAAAAATGAAAAATGAAAACACTTTAAAAATGAAAATCTTATAAATTAAACACTCAATGTTTAATTTATAAATTAAACACTTATAAATTAAAAAATTAACTTTAATTATCAATTAATCTTACTATATAAAACGAGCGCGTTTAAGATGAAACGACAAAGCATAATTATAACTCACGAGATCGTGACATTTGTAATGGTTATTTTAGATCGTGATACGTGTATTAAAATTGATACGTAGACATCTTATAAAATGGAAACTTAACAATATTGAGAAAGAACAGAAATAAAGAAAATAATCAAAAATAAAAAATTAACATTAATTATCAAATAATTAGAAATATAATAAATTTGTCTGAAATATAGAAAAATAAAATAATCAAAAATAAGGAAAATAACATAGAAAAAGAAAAATTTAAAAATGTTTTAAGAAATAATCAATAAAAAAATAAGAAATAAGAAAAAATAAAAACCTAAAATTACTTGAAAAAAATAAAGAAAATATTTTTGATAACTTATTTTTTAATTTCATGGATCCACTATCTAATTATTAATTTAAAATCAAGGTTTTCATGTAAATAACAAAAGCAATGTAATAAACCAAAAAATGTAATAGATGAAAAAAGTAAAAATCGCTTATTTACTGTAACCATATATTGTTGTGTGTCTTTTATATTTATTTGTTAATAAAATAACGGGTATAATATTATTTTCCCTTTAAATCTAACTATAACTATACAGATTTACTAACAATATTAATATATAATTATAAAATGTTTTTAATTAATTTTTCCGCGTATTACGCGAGATTTCATCTAGTATATATATATATCCTTACTTGATATATCTCTAATAATGCTTAACATGCATGAGGTATATAACTACACTTTATGTTTACTTTTAACAAAGAAAAGTTAGGTGTGATGAATAAAAAATATCGTGAAAAAATATAGCCAATGGTTTTGGTTCGATGAAAACACACATTCTTCGAAAAAGACATTGACAAGACACAAACAAATATCTCTTTAATTTATATATTTAAATTCTAGAAATAATACTTTGTTTTATTTTACAATTGAACCCAACCAAAAGGATACAGGGGTGATTGGTTTGAGCTTTAACAGCTGGAGAGTCATATTTATTTCTACAACCTCCTTTCTAAAGTAATCAAGTTTTCTATCCTTTAAAAATCTCACATCCCCTTCTTTTTTTTTTCAATTATTTTTGGCTATTTTTCATTCACCACTAACGTACAATATATATATGAAGTAACGTATTTATGCAAATCTATATTTTATATATACTAATACTAATTAACTATATATAGAATAACACATTTTAATTTATAGATGTGTATGATAAATTATATGTTTATATCAACCAGTTATATATATATAATATTTATATTTTTCATTTTAAAAAATAAATTGTATTTTAACAATGTTCTATTTTAGATGTATTTTCATTAATTATATAGCATATTAATGATGTATAAATATTGTATAAATATAATACTAACTAAATAATTTAATTATGTAATTCTTATCGATAAAAGTACTAATTAATTTTTATTTTGTTTTATACGCTACTAACTTTTTATTATATTGATAATTTATTTTATTTATTAAACATAAAAAATCTACATTTATCCAATCATGATTTTATCATAAAAAGTTACATCAAAAATTCTACCGCCAAAGTCGTACAACAACAAAATATAGAATTACAACAAAAAAACTACATCAAAATTTCTACTGCAAAAAATTGAAAGCTACCGCTGCAACCAATCGGACTCATAGTTTATATAAAAAATATAGTAAATATGAGAGGCATGTTTTGGACTAATGTTTTGGGCTAAGCCCATAAAACCTTCTGTTTTGGATAAAAACGGTGGTTAAATCCAATGGAGCTATTACAAGGTAACAATAAGTAATACATCTTTGTCATGATGTCATCAATCGTCGTTAAGTAACAGTTGGTTGGTAAATCTGCTCAAGACAATACCTCTCACATTGTGGTTTGTTTGGTAGTAACATCAACTAGTAGATACATAAGACATCATTATAGGGAGTTCTTAGAGCGATTTTTAACTCATGGACCCCACAAAAAATTAAAAACCAACTCCAAAAACTCTTACTTAAGAGCATGTACAATGCAGAGAACACATTTTTTGTTTTTAGCAAAAAAAAAATAATATTAAATAATATTAATGATACTTTGATCCCAACCGGAGAGAGAATGAAGAAGGTTTTGTTAAAAACCGGTTCCCATCTAGGAGATGAAAAAGACTAGTCTCTTATCTTTTCTTTTTTTTTAATTAGTTTAAATGGATTTTTAATTTTAAAACCCACTTAAGAGCTTCCATTGTTTATGGTCTAAGAGACATTTCTAATATAAATCGCGGACTCACTGATATGTGGCGGTCTGCGATTGGTCTGATTATTATTATTATTTTTTTGTTTTTTTTTAAAGAAAAATTAAGAAATTTTCTTTTTTAAGAAACTTGTAAAAGAGTTTAGGGATACCAGGTGGGAAATCACTGTTCAAAGTGTCCTTTCTATAATGTTTGTAAGAACATTTCCGATGGTTGTTTTTTATTTGGGTCTTTTTAACTAATTTTGTTTTTGTTTTGTGTATAAGGAATTTTCTAAATATTTTTACTAATATGTTTTCCAATGAAAGAATCCCACATGATTTTCTTAGATAAATAAAATAATGACGATGATGAATCCACTCCTTTCATTGTTACTCAAAAAACGTTAACAAACACTAATTGATATAAAACGACAAAGAAGATGATCAGATCCAGATTCTCAGACGAGATCGAATTGATAAACAAGATTGCTTTACCTCATTTTACTAACGGGGGTGTATTGAAATCAACATTTGAAGTCATTTGATTTTAGTGAGTTTTTTGGTGATTTAGGTGAATTAGAGATTATTCACCTAAAACAATGAGATTTGATTATGGATTTTCAAATCATACTTTTAATAACAGTGGATTTTAAAAGGATTAATTTTTTAATGTACGAGATGGCTAAATCGGTGGCGTACCAGTCTTGGGGACGTTTCGGGGACGGGGACGGCAAGGGGACGGCTCCAGGATGTTTCGGAATTAGCGGGGACGACATCGCGATTTGGGGACGGCGAGGAGACTTGTCGGGGACGTTTCCGACATTTTTTGAATTTTTATTTAATTATTATTTTGTTATTTTATAATAAACAATAAAGAAATGGAAATAAATTAATTAGAGTTTAAATTAAAAGTATCTTGATATAATAAAAGACGTCGCTTCTTCTCCCTCAACTTCTTCTCTTCTTTTTCTTTTTGTCTTTTCTTCTAGTCTTCTCCCAATCTATGTGATTCTCTTCTTTAACAAGGTATGTATTTGATTTATGATTGTTGTATTTTGTTTTTGTTTTTGTCTCTTGTTTTTGCTTGTCTCTTGTTTATACTTTAGTTTCTTATTCTTCTCTTGTTTTGTTTTTATAGAACGTGATTGGTAATCTTCTTCTCTTGTTTTTGTTTTATAGAACGTGATCGTATATAATGGCTTCTCAAGAAGAAAGTGATGATGTTGAAATTGGTAGTGGTGGAGCTCCGTTATGGAGATATGTTATTAAATTGGAAAAAGATGCAACAAAAGGAGGAACTTGGAGTTTTGAATGTAAAATTTGTAAGGAAGTTAAGAAAAGATCTTATTCAAGAGTGAGGGGCATTTGCTTGGGATAACGAATCTTGGTGTTGCTCCTTGCCAGAAGATATCTAGGAGTAGAAGACTTAACATGAAAATGTTACAAAACGCGTTTCAGAAGAAGAAAAACGAGTCCGGATCCAAAGAGTTTCCTTTGTCTTGTGAAACGATCGGCGCAAAGATAAAAAAGTTTAACAAGTCCCCTCTCGAGGTCGCATTTGGTGTTAAAATTAGAGATCAATTGGATCAAGAGATCGTAAGGATGTTTTACACCGTAGGTTTACCATTTAATCTTGCAAAGAATCCACATTTTATTAGGTCCTATATGTTTGCGGCTTCCCACAAGATTGATGGTTATGTACCTCTGGGGTACAATAAATTGAGGACAACTTTGTTAGATAAAGAGAATATCAATGTTGAGAGATTACTAGAACCATTGAAATCAACATGGAAAGAGAGAAGGTTGTCGATTGTATCCAATGGTTGGAGCGATCCTACAAGGAAACCTTTGATTAATTTCATTGCTACTTGTGGAAATGCTCCTATATTCCTCATGGCCGTGAATTGTTTTGGCGAAGTAAAAAATAGATTTTTCATTTCCAACTTGATGAAAGAAGTTATCAATGAAGTTGGTCATCATAACGTTGTGCTAATCATCACAGATAATGCATCAAACTGTAAAGCGGCCGAAGAGCTTATAGAGAGTATATTTCCTCACATCTATTGGACTTCGTGCGTCGTCCATACTCTTAACCTTGCTTTGAAGAATATTTGCGCAACAAAGAATGTAGAAGGAAATGGAGACACATATATGGAGTGTAATTGAATAACGGAGACTCATGAAGATGCACTCGCCATCAAACATTTCATCATGAATCACAACATGAGATTATCAATTTTTACTAAGTTATCTCCTCTTAAGTTGTTTTCGGTTGCTGATACGCGTTTTGGCTCCATTATTGTGATGCTTAAGAGATTGAAGCTCATTTGAAGAGGTCTTCAAGCCATGGTCATAAGCGAGGAGTGGTCTAGTTATAGAGAGGATGATGTGGGGAAAGCGAGTTTTGTTAAAGAAAAGATTTTGAATGATGATTGGTGGGATCAAGTGTCTTACATTATCGATTACATTATTATCTACTATGGATCCCAAGAGTTGGTGGGCAAACTTTGGTGCACAAACTCATCTCCTTCAAAGTTTGGTTTTTAAATTGCTTGGACAACCTAGTTCATCTTCTTGTGCGGAACGTAATTGGAGTACTTACTCTTTTATTCACTCTCTTAGAAAAAACAAGTTGAATCCAAGTCGTGCTCAAGATTTGGTTTTCATTCACAACAATCTCCGTCTTTTATCAAGGAACCAGATCCGGCCTATTAATAATTAGAGTTCTATGGCAAAATAATTTAGACTCCTTAATATTAATAATTCAAAAAAATTGGGCCCTAAAAAATAAATTATTGAGCTATTTTCATTAACAAAATTTCACAAAATTTCTTGGGCCCACGTACTTCTGCCCACTCCTTCTGGGTCGGGCCTGCAAGGAACTCTTCTCAATATGAAGATGAAAAGACCAAGATGTGGAATGTTGGTGGAGATTCTAATCTATTACTAATAAAAGTTGAAGCTATTTGATGTTAAAGGTGTTCACCTAGGATTGTAAAGAACCAATCACGATTAGCCACCTCACTAATTAACATTTTAAACGAAGAAAATAATTTAAAAATAAAATGTAAATTTTCTAAAATATTACGTAGTAGAGAAATGTAAAATAAGAAAAATGTAATTTCCAAAAATATTACGTATAATGTAAGCTTAAGAAAAACATAAATTTTCTAAAATATTATGTAGTAAATAAATGTAAAAAAATAAATATAATTTTCAAAAATATTACGTATAATGTAAGCTTAAGAAAAATGTAAATTTCTAAAATATTAGTATGTAATAGGGAAATGTAAGCTTTCTAAAATATTACGTACTTCCTAAAATATTACGTGCTTCTAAGACTGTCCATATAAGATTTTAGACGACCAATCACGATTAGTCACTTCACTAATTAATATTTTAAATAAAGAAAATAATTTGGAAATAGAAGAAATGTAAATTTCTTAAAATATTACATAGTAGAGAAACGTAAAATAAGAAAAATGTAATTTTCAAAAATATTAGTATATTGTAAGCTTAAGAAAAATATAAATTTTCTAAAATATTACGTAGTAGAGAAATGTAAAATAAGAGAAATGTAATTTTCAAAAATATTACATATAGTGTAAGCTTAAAAAAAATGTAAATTTTCTAAAATATTTTTTAACAGAGAAATGTAAGCTTTCTAAAATATTACGTAGTAGACAAATTTAAAAGTTAGTTGAAGAAAATAATATGGAAATAAGATAAATAGTAACTTCTTAATATATTACGTAGTAGACAAATAAGAAAAGTTAGTTTTAAATATTAGTTTTATATGAGAAATTCACAAAACTACACCATTTCAATCCTTTCTTCAAAAACTACACCTCATCAATTTTTTACATATTTACATCCTTTAAAATATTTAAAAAGTTGATTTACTTTTTAAAAAATTACCAAAATTAAAATCTTTTTATTTGGGTTCGCTAATTAGTGTTTAGGGTATAGTATTAAACGAGTATGATTGTGTGGGTAGAGTTTATTTAAAATTTAATTTTGAGTATTTATGTGTAGTTTTAAAAAATAACTTTGAAATAGTGTAATTTCGTAAAATATAATTCATAAGGTGTAGTTTTGTAATTGTCCATAATTTTATTAAGATATTCTAATAACTATATTTCAATGGTGTTGCATATAAATTTTTATAAACTTTTATTTATTTTATTAATTATATAAGTAATATGTAATTTTGCTTTATTCTCACAGTTTTTTTTGTTTAAAAGCCAAGTTTACATTTTTCTAAACAAAATAATAATAATAATAATAATAATAATAATAATAAAAATAAAAATAAAAAAATGTAAAAATGAGTCCTTTGACTTTCTTTAAACCCATATATAAGAAAATCATATATTCTCTTTAATTTACTTTTTGAAAGTGGAACCAGATTCAGATTCGGATCCACATTAGGGTTTATTCCCCACAACACAACACACAGATCATCACAAAAGCTTTTGATTTTTCTTACTCCTTCGCTAACAAACAATCAACACAACTATTTTATTATTATTATTTTTTTTTACTTTTTTTGTAATAAATAAAACAACTCCGTTGACTCATCGGAATCTCCGTCACCGTCGCGATGAAAGCTATTTCTCAGCCGATAAGCCCCGCCGTCTCCGTTCCTTACAAAAGCTTTCGTTCTCACGGACTCAGCTCGTTTTTAATCCTCCGATGTAAATCATCATCGAGATCTCCGTCGTCGATTAGATCTTCATCGTCTTCATCATCATCGTCGTCGTCGTCGATAGATCTGAGAGATACAGAGTGGAAATCGAAATACGAGAGAGATTTCGAGAAGAGATTCAACATTCCTCACATCACTGACTCTTTCCCTGACGCTGAAGCTATTCGCTCTACCTTCTGTCTCAAGATGAGGTCAATATTTATTTTTAACTCTTTCTTTTTTTTTGAAATTAATCTTATTTGAATTATTATTTTTTTTTTTTTTTGATTTTTTTGGTAAGGTCTCCTACAGAAGATTTTGCTGGTGGTTATCCTTCTGATGAAGAATGGCATGGTTACATTAACAACAATGATAGAGTCCTCCTTAAGGTCATTATCCTCATGATGATGATGATGGTGTTTGTCTATTGATTAGTGTTAATGGGGTTTTTGTTGTAATTTAGGTGATTAGTTACTCATCACCAACATCAGCTGGTGCAGAGTGTATAGATCATGACTGTTCTTGGGTTCAACAATGGTAAAGCTTTCTTCTCCTTCTTTTTTTTTGCTCTTTGTAGTTTGTTTTATTTTGTGGGTTTTTGTTATATGTAATGTGTGATGGGATTATCATCAACAGGGTTCATCGTGCTGGTCCGAGGGAGAAGATATATTTCAGACCGGAACAAGTTAAAGCTGCGATTATTACTTGTGGTGGGCTTTGTCCTGGTCTCAATGATGTTATTAGACATGTAAGTGTTTGTGTTTGTTTGTGTCTGAGAGAGAGAGAGAGACTCTCTAGTTTGATTTTGATTTTGATTTTGATTTTGGGTACATTGCAGATTGTCATCACTCTTGAGATTTATGGTGTTAAGAACATTGTTGGGATTCCTTTTGGTTATCGAGGCTTCTCTGACAAAGATCTTACCGAAATGCCGGTAAAGCAAGGAACTTTGAATGAAAATAAACTCGCTTTTTTCTCTTTGTATGTTTCACTTATATTTTGCTCTTTGATCTTTAGTTATCAAGGAAAGTGGTTCAAAATATTCATCTATCCGGAGGAAGCTTATTAGGAGTTTCACGTGGAGGCCCGAGTGTTAGCAAAATCGTTGATAGAATGCAGGTGTAATATCATTTTAATTTCAGTCCTTGAAGGAATCAACTTTTTAAGATCATAGATTCTAAGTTTTGAAAGTTGCGACTTTGCTTAGGAGAGGGGAATCAACATGCTTTTCGTGTTGGGTGGCAACGGAACTCATGCTGGCGCCAACGCTATACACAATGAGGTTTTTTACTTAAAACTAAATGATGTTCTTGTAATAATAGTTTTGATTTTTCTCCTTATTAATCCATTAGAACTATATTATCTCCGTCTTCTCTTATACGAAACCGTTTTGCCCATTTTGATATATATATATTTCAATCTTGGTTTTGAATATAGTGCCTTGAAAGAAAGATGAAAGTAGCTGTAGTTGGTGTGCCAAAAACTATTGATAACGATATTTTACATATGGATAAAACGTTTGGGTTTGATACTGCTGTTGAAGAAGCACAACGTGCGATAAACTCTGCCTACATCGAGGTAAACATAGTTAACAATATTCACTAAAATGTGTCTCTTTGGTTAAACGTGTACTTAAATCGTTGTTTTTTATATGGTCTTTTTGTGTTTTTAGGCACATAGTGCATATCATGGCATAGGTGTTGTAAAACTGATGGGTCGTAACAGCGGTTTCATTGCAATGCAAGCATCTCTAGCTAGTGGACAAGTCGACATCTGTTTGATCCCTGAGGTACTTGTTTATTTCTATTTCATCATCTTCGGAAAACCATGGTTTATGAGCTTTCCTCTGAAAGTAAAACATTGGTACATTCACAAGGTTCCTTTTCATCTCCATGGGCCTAATGGTGTACTTAAGCATTTGAAATACCTTATCGAAACAAAAGGATCTGCTGTTATATGCGTAGCAGAAGGAGCTGGCCAGGTAATAGTTATATTACAACAACACTTGCAAAAGGGATTTTGTTTCTCCACTTATGTCTTACTTCAACATGTAATATTTCGCCTTTGTGGGTTCTTGGCGTATTTGTTATAGAACTTTCTCGAGAAAACAAATGCGAAAGATGCATCAGGGAACACAGTACTTGGTGATTTTGGTGTATACATTCAACAAGAGGTTAGTTACAAGATTCTTACTCTCGATAAATCTAGCAAAGTATTTATACGATTTTTACGAATTGATCTTTCGTTTATTTTGTTTGGGGGTAATAGACGAAAAAGTATTTCAAAGAAATAAGTGTACCGATAGATGTGAAGTACATAGATCCAACATACATGATACGCGCTGTCCGTGCAAATGCATCAGACGGTATCCTCTGCACCGTCCTTGGCCAAAACGCCGTAAGCCACACACACACACACACACTCTCTCTCTCCCTCTCATTGCCTTTTCGATTAATGTTGTCGCAATTTGAAGATGTTGTGTGGTATTTATGAAACAAAACAGGTACATGGTGCATTTGCGGGATACAGTGGGATAACGGTAGGGATAATAAACACACATTATGCGTATTTGCCGATACCTGAGGTAATCGCGTATCCGAAATCAGTTGATCCTAACAGTCGAATGTGGCATCGTTGCTTGACTTCTACGGGACAACCCGATTTCATCTAAATTTATATCTCAAATTCAATCCTAATGATGATTATTATTAATAAAAACAGCCTTGAAAATGTATATTATTTACAACATTCTTGGTTTCACGAAATGTGATATGATGATGTATCAAAAATCATTGTGTTTTTTTTATTTATTTATAATTATTTAGGATATATCTTTTGAATAAAGACAAGTTTAGTAAAACATCATAAACCATTACCAAAACTTGTAGAGGTTCAAAATGTGTTGCTTACATTAGTATGGACCACTTTGTCCCTTTCTTCAAGTTTCTCTCATGAATCTCTATGTAATATTTACAATGTGGTCCTTAACGTCTATGATTCATCAATTTCCACCTGAAAAGTGATGTAATATAGATCCATTGTGTTCTTTTTTGTTAATGTACGTACAACTAATGATGTACAATATAACCTTTTGTAAATTAATAACTAGGAATTCACAAAACTACACCATTTTATCCATTCCTTTACAAAACTCTACATAATTCAATTTTTTCTCATATTTACACCTTTTTAAAATTTTAAATGGTTGATTTATCCTTTCAAAATTTACCAAAATTAAAAAATTTCATTTGGGTTCGCTAATTAGTGTTTAGGCTTAATTAGAGTTTAATTTTTAGTGTTTAGGTGTAGTTTTGTGAAGAATTTTAAATGGTGTAGTTTTGTGAAATGTAATTCAAAAGGTGTAGTTTTGTAATTCTCCCATTAATAATCATAATAAATTTAATAATGTTTTTAAAAATAGTCAAATATTATAAGTTTTAGCCGTAAATTAGTAATAGGTGAAATCAATAAACATAACAAAAAAAGTTATGGATAAATAAAGAGGAATTCACAAAACTACATCATTTCAATCTCTCATTCACAAAACTATATCTAATTTAATTTTTCACATATTTACACCATTTCAAAATTTTAAAAACTTGATTTATCCTTTTAAAAATTACCAAAATTAAAATATCTTCATTTGGGTTCGCTAATTAGTGTATAGGGTATAGTATTAAGGGTAAGATTGTGTGGGTAAGGTTTATTTAAATTTAATTTTGAATGTTTATGTGTAGTTTTGTGAAGTATTTTTGAAATGACGTAGTTTTGTGAAATATAATTCACATTTTGTAATTCTCCCCTTCTAAATAAATAGGAGTCAATCCAATACTAACACAAAAATGAATAATAAATGGGCCTTTAAAAAAGCCCAACTAAAGAAACAGCTCAAAGCCTAATTTAACTAAAACCCTAGAGTTCTTCCTCTATATATAAACTAACTCCACTTATTGTCCATTGTAAACATACGGCGAGAACTTTATCTTAAAAACCCTTTTATTTTTCTTCTATGCTTATATGAAATATACATTAGATGTTAACAGATTCTTTCTCTAATCGATGTTAGATTTGGTCAAGCATGCTTATTAGTACTTAATCTCTGTTGTGTTTTATGTAATTAAACTGAGTTATTTGTGTGGTTGCAATGATGAGATTTTATAAATAAAATCGAAAGTGTTTTAAACACTTAATGAACGGTCGACAAATTAGTCGAACCTGAGCGGTTAGCTGAGCAACCCCTTTTCTTTTTGATAATTTATTAAGTGTATTTTTTAGTATAAATTGTTTCTGTATTTTAAAGCTTTTTATTTTTGATTTAAGTTTCAAAGATATAAAAAAGCGATGGTTTTAAATTTTAATAGAGGAAATTGTTTTTGACATTTCGCTAAATAGACGATATAATTTTACTAATCTTGCTTTCATAGTTGTAGTTATATATATATATACATATATAATCAGTGAAACAGTTGGTGTTATTGCTTAGAACCTGAACATGTATTTTTTCCGCAATAAAACCTCTAAAAACATGAATCAAGAAATTTTATCTCTTATTTAAAGTTAAAATAAGAAGAAAACGAAATACTCATTAATTAATAACAATAAAGCTTAATTCATGGGATAATTAACAATAACAAGAACAAGGAAAACACTAAACAACAAGAAACAATACAAATAAAGTAAGTGTGTAAGAGAGAAAGATGGTCGTGTGTTTCTTGGATTGTTGATTATTTGGAAGGTGGTGGAGTGAAGAATGGTATGGTTGGTATGCTAGTGGGAATATTGAATGGCAAGTTGATTGGGATGTTAAATGGGAAATTAGGGATATTGATTTGTGGGAAGAAGCTTGGGATGTTAATATTAGGTTGTTGTGTTGGGTTAGGCAAAGAAGGTGTTTGTGTGTTTGGTAATGGTGGAAACACATTTGGTTGAGGAAGAAGACCAGGAGGCATTGTTGTTCTTGGTATTGGTGGAAATGCTGTAACCGGTGGTTGTGTTGATTGGAGAAGATGGCGACGCGCCGAGATACCGACGAATAAGCTTGCGAGTGTTAGTGTAATGACAAGTGATGATAACATGTAGTAGTACTTGGCCATTTTTGGGGGTTAGGGTTTTAGTAGAGAGATGTTTGTGTGTGTTTTCGGGTTTGATTGTGAAAGAGTTTGTGTGTGTTTTTATAAAGGAATTAGAATGGTTTGATGAGAAAGTAGGTTGGAGAAAGTTTACACAAGTTTTGTTTGTTTGTTGCGACTTATTAATGGTTACTTGTTGTACAAGAAAGAAGTGTCACTTAAACCAACTCTAAAAAGATGATTTTACATATAATTGCTATTTTTTAAAGGGGAATTATAAAACTACACCATTTGAATTACATTTCACAAAATTACAACATTTCAAAAGTACTTCACAAAAATACACCTAAACACTCAAAATTAAATTCAAATAAACCATACCAACACAATTATACCCCTTAATATTATACCCTAAACACTAATAAGCAAACCCAAATAAAAATATTTTAATTTTGGTAATTTTTAAAATGGTAAATCAAGCTTAAATTTTTTTGAAAGGATGTAAATATGTGAAAATATTAAATTAAGTATAGTTTTGTGAAGGAAGAATTGAAAGAGCGTAGTTTTGTGAATTCCTCATTTTTTTAATCTGATATTGTTTCATAACCTTCTAATAATTTTGTAGATGATCACGTTATGTTGATATATATATAAAAAACTAAGGACAATTCTTATAAATAGCATTAAAAAAGTTTTTTTAACACATTTACCACACATTTTTAAAAGTTTTACAAAAGCCATAAATTTTTTTTTTCATAATACCACAAATCTTAAATTTTCAAAACTACACCTAAAACATTCAAAACTATACCATATCCCCTTCAAAACTATATCTTAAACACTATAAAACCTAAAAGTGTTAAAAGTCGTTTTTTGTATTTGTGGTATTTTTGTAAACTACTACTTTTTGATGGTATTTTTGATATAAAATTCTTTAAATGGTATTTTCAAAACAAAAACTTATTTTGATGGTATTATAAGGAATTTCTCAAAAACTAATCATTCAAACTTAAACTAATTTAGACATTAAACAATTAAACTTCTTGGAAGTGACCTTAGTCTAGGGCAGTCATAAGTCCACAAGAGGAGGTAGCACAACCCCATCCGAGATCGATTCCCCGCGCCTACGTTTGTGTAGGATTGGTTAGAGACAACTCCTAAAAAGGGTGTTTTGACTAAAACAGATTCTCTTATATCCATTTATAATCCCTTATACCCATATTTCATTAACTTTAAATGAAATGCCGAATTTACCCTTAAAAAATCGGTTTGGTTTGTGTTTTTCTGGTTTTGATTTTTCGGTTTCGATTTGGATTAAAAAATATCACCTACGCGAAAACCTCTCTTCTCCGGCGTTCCTCCGGTGTGACGTGCGACGCGACCTCGTCTTCTCCGGTGAGACGCACTGCAACTTCAGCTTAACGACGAACTGCAACAATTCTGTAAGTAAATTGGAATGTAGGTTAATTCATCCCCAATTAATTTTGAAATTTTGAAATAAATAGTGTTAGGGTTCATAATAAATTTGATGAATTTTTATCATTTCATTTGTTGCAAATTGATGCTTGCTATACAGTATTTAAGTACGTGGTTGATTGTTTGAGATAGAATTGTAGTACTCTCAATTATGCAGTAGACCAAAATCTATCAATCAATCATGGTATCGCGAAACCGAAAAACTTTCAAAATCGCATTTGTAAAATTTAGTATAATTAGTAAAATTGATATGTAGTTATACGATGTAGAACTTTGTATAACTAGTAGAACTGATAGTTGTAATTTACCATGTAAAACTTAGTATAACTAGTAGCATTGATATTTGTTATATTCTACGTAAAACTCAGTATAACTGTAGATACTTCGGTAAAATTGAATTTTTTGTTGTTGTTTTTGCAGGATACAATGGCAAAATACGTAAGCGTTTATTTCAAATTCAAAGGATACATAGGATACATGTATAGTGTAATATTGAAGACAACAGTTGAGGATATAAGTTTGGCCGTGTTGGAAAAAATTGGGTGTAATGCAATAACTTTTTACGTAGAAGATGCCGCATTTGAGAAATGCTTTCGTTGGAGAGCGGCGTAAAAAGACACAAAACACAAGGAGGCCGAGGCAAAATTTTGGCTATAATTGGTTGTTGTTTGGAACGCATCATTATCTGAGTGAATGAACTTTTTAACATATTGATCTTTTGTAAGATTATGTCATATTTGTGGTGTTGAACTTTGTAATATTGTGCTTGTATTGTTGAAGTATTGTGTAATACTATGGATTACTACTATTTTTCGATTTCATTTATTTAGTTTTTGAAATCAAATTAGTATAAAACTTGTTATATAACACTTTTGTTGATTATAGATGAGTGCAAACATCATATGAAAACTCACTTTTAAAAAATAATGTACAAACGAACAATTTTCGGAAATTCTCTTGCACATTTCATGTCCTCTACAATAACACTTTCTTAAAAAGAACAACTTCTATAAGGACCATTCTACAAATCGTAGATTTCGAAAATATTATTGCATTAAACACATATAATCACCATAAAATGCCGATATATACAAAGTATAATTGCGTTGGCAAATTAATTTTATGTGTAAAACTAAAAAACTTGAAATGAAGAAAAGTAGTACTATGAGGAAAATTTGTAAAACCGAAAACTCGGGTAAAACTATGTGTATTTTTTTGGAGGGAAAATAAATTTCGTTTTGCCGCCTAAGCGAAAAAACACACAATTTCGGTCAAAAATCTGATTTTGTCAGATTTTGTCAGATTTTCCCCCCTAGATTCTCGGGAATGTCAACACTAACTCCAACAAACTCCAATCTCCTATATTTAATACACTTCTTCTTCTTTCTCTTTCACTTCTTCTCTCCACTCTCTCTTTCATTTGTTCGACTCCTCTCTCTTTCTCTTTTTTCTCGATTTCTCTCTCAAATTCATGGACCCGTGGGTAGAAAAACAGGAGAGACGTGAGATGAAAAAGAATAAGCAAATTATGTTTGTGTCAAATTGAGTAAAATTGTATTATACTAAGTGAAACTTATTAAGACAAACTGAGGAAAATTGTATTATACTAAGACAAACTATGTTCAACGTTTAGGACGATGGGTTGCACTTTCGTCAGCCATGAGTTTTCAGGAAGTTCAAAATTTAAGGAGCGAGGTGAAAGATTTGGCTGAAGAGATTGCAAAGCTCAAAGAGCTAATTGCTGGACCCGTACATGAATCTTCTTCGTCCTACTTTCATGTTTTTCGTTCTAGTTTGATGTTAAGTGTTGAAGCTTATGTTATTCGGATCTATGTTTGGTTTGATGTTAAATGTTGAACTTTTGTTTTTCGGATTGAGTTATATGTTAAATCTTGAAAATTACCATAAATATCCATAAGTATCATAAACATCCGAAAATACCATAAAAATCCAAAAGTGACATAAACAACCATAATCATCCGAAAATACCATAAAAACATCTAAAAATACCATTGCAAATCCGAAAATATTATAAAAACATACCAAAAGTACCATTACATATATGTTACCAAATATGTTATCTAGTAATCCTAAGTTTTACTAGCAACAACAAATGTTCCTAAATGTATTATTCAGTAATCCTTACTTTTCCTAGTTTGACAACAACTGATACAATAAAACAAAGTAAATTGTTAATTTCTTACTTCTTCATCTCTTTTTCCATTGTCTTCTTCTACTTCTTCTTCTTATTTTTCTTCGGGAACGTCGTGAACGGGGAACATCAGAAACGATGGCAACGACGGTCTCTTATGTCGCACTCTTCGTCATCTTTGTTTTTCTCTAGATTTTTCCAAACTCCTATTGTAATAACTTCTAAGCTTATCTTCTTCATCCTTCTCTTTTCTTTTACCCAATCTCGTTTTCGCTATATTTTCTTTACTTATTTCAATTTGAGATTTCACAATTGAAATCTAGGGTTCTTAGATGTTAGAGTAGAGAGAAGGAAGGAGAAAGAAAAGAATCGATATGTTAGAGAGATAAAAGAAAAATAAAAAGAGAAAATCAATTTATCTATTTTTGATAAAAAAAAATCGATTTGAATCTAATTTTTTCGGTTTAAATTCGGTTTAACAAAAATAATGGATCTCGGGTCGGGTAAAACGGATCAGGTGGGTTTTACCCTGGTTTGACTTGTAAATAATTGAAGTCAATGAAATATTTTAGTCTTTTCTTATGTTAAAATCAGAAGCGACCTACATAGATTACCTCTAAAGGAAAACGACTTGTACAAACGTTGCCTCGATTGGCTAATGGGTCGGCCATTTGTGGCCCAAACGTTGACAAAAAAAAAAAAAAACAATTAAACTTCTCGATCAAAATTGGTAAGTTCTTTTATAAAACCTAAACTCACTGTGTTATCATAATCACTATTAGTCTCTCATTCACATACCATAACTACAAATCTACTTCACGTGGTCGTGTCTTGTTGTTGTTGTTGTATTGCTTCTTCTAAGATATGAAGTGACACAGAATGTGTAGGACACAGTAACAGCGACGATACAAACTCCAATGTATGTACATACAGTCGTTGCACACACATACAAGTACCTGTTTTAACATTATTTCACCAACACAATCACAACAAACAATATCGATATCGGTTATAGTGAAAACCGTTTAACCAAATCAGAATCAGAGTCCCAAGAAATACAGATTCAAGTTATTATCCGAACCAAAACAAAACCCGCATAAAACCGATCCATAATAGATTTGGTTTTCTACTTCAGTTACTATTAATAGAGAGAATCAAAAGGACTTACTTGGGAGAGAAGACGCTCCACACAAAGAGGTGGTTCCTCATGAGTAGTAAGACCACTGTATATGCTGTCAGGAGTATCGAGTTAATGCAGAGCGGGACAAGGCAAGGGAGCCCGAGCTTTAGCTTAAGAGTTTCTCCAAGATCTTTGTCCTGGTGAGCCGTTACTGTGGAGTGTGAGTCGTTTCTTAGCTTTGCACCAATGTACATGACCAAGGATAGTAGGAACAACATGGGAGACGCGTATGTGATCATGAACATCAAAATCCCAGAGAGTATCGTAGAGTGACTAGATATTCCCTAAGAATAAATGAGTTTTGGTGAATGTGTCAGTGTCTGCATTAGAGAATACACACGTAAAGGGAAAGCACGGGAGCTTACGATAAAAGCACCGGCAACATCTATGGTAGCTAAAGTGTTGCTGTTTCCAAGAGCAAAGTGACCTGCCATTCCCATGAAGTATATTGAAGCAATCTACAAAGAAGAAGATAAAGAACAAATTCTTCAAAGCTTGAACCGATAATCTTATAAATCACGGATAAAGAAGCACATAAAACTAACCTTGGCTGATTCGCTGACTTGCAAATCATTAGAAGAAAGACATGAAAATGCTAAGATTTGGATGAGTAGTAAAAGTATGGGACCCGAGTTGGTCGGTTGTTGGAGAAGTAATTGTAGAAGACACCAGCATAGTATGTATCCAGAGCCAATCAAGTACATGCAGTCACCTGTTTCAGCGAGAACTGTCCTGTCTTTCTTTCGCACAGACCATGGCAGAACTAAAGCAGCTCCAATCGCAGATACAGACAGCAGCAAATAGATAAGTTTTGCTGTTACGGTGGCTCCATAACCAGTTGACACTTCGAGCATACCGTCCTGATATATCAAAGCATGCAAAAGAACAAGAAGCCCACATGTTGAGAAACCAAAAGCTAGGACGTAGACACTTTTTCTCTTCGATCCTATTCGAAAGAGAGTAAATAGTCCCAAGCCAATAACAAGGGAGATAGAAATTAGCTGAATCCATTTCACATAGCCACTGCCAACTTGCTCTAGCCACTTAGAAATATCAGGAAGGTAAGTCCAATTCACACCTCCTTGGCGCCAACCTCTCAATAGTCTACCAGATATAAGAAGCAATAAGATAGAACCAGTTTTATTGCTTCTGAGCATGTTTAGCTTCTTGGAAAACCTAGAAGACTTTACGATCTTGAAAAGTAAGAGAAGATGGAACGTTGATACCATGAAATGCCATATATAATGCTCTTCTTCCACCATTGAACTAGATCCCATACTTGTAACAAGAATCAAAAGAACAGACACAATGAACACTTCTTCTAAATTCAACCGATTACTCAAACTGCAGATTTGATCCTTGCGCTCATGGTCAGCCTCTTTGAATAAGGAAAGAAAGATCGTGGCACAGATGAAGCACGAAAGAAGCATTGCACCCAACCCAAGACCGAGCAAGAAAACAGGTTTCTGCAAACATAGAAGAGTTTTGTTACAATATTATAATAGATTTGGGAACTAGTGACGATTCAACGCTCGTTCATAGAGCTTTTGAGAAAAGATGTCATACATACTTCAGTGGTTTTGCTTGCTAACCACTTAGTTGCAGTTTTCAAGAAGGCGTTATATGCATCCAAAGCTCTGCTGAAATCATCAATGGCACTAGAAGATCTATTAACATGAAAGCCAACCTCGGAGTTAGATATACGTAATTCAAATTCAGGAGCACCGCAAGTGAAAATCAATAGCAAATCACGCACTCTGTCAATTTCTTGGACTTCCAGATACCATGAAAAGCAGCCGCATTTTTAAATAAGCAAACAAGTTGTTTCTCTATATCCCCAGAGCATTCACTGAAATCTGAACCAATATTCTCACAGGAGAAGCTTCCAAACAAAGAGCTTGACATTTGTGCTTGCAATAGTTGGAGTAATTGCCAGGAATTCAATTCTAGTGCCCGTAATTGCTCATAATCTGAAAAAACAGATATAGAGGAGAAGGAATAGTCAAACGTGTCCCTCACAGGTATGAGCTGAATTATGCGATGTGTCAAAACTCAAAAAGTAGTAAACCTCTTAAAGAATTGAGTGTTCCTGGTACAAGGACTCCAACATTGTTCTTTGGGATTGGCACACCAAATAGAAGAGCTAAGGTTGGTGCCAAATCTACCTACATCACAAGTATTCTATTGGTTCATAACATGTATAACACATGATCATCTCTTGACTGACATCAAAAGAGAAGAATGTTTGCAGTGACTGTTCTACCTGGAAAGCTACATTATTGGTAGCTGCAGCATAGTCAGAAATATTGTTACTCAAGCCAATAAATAGCATAAGAGAATCAATTTCTTCATATGAGGATCCTCCGTGATTTCCATTCTCAGTCATGCCATGATCACTTACAACTATCTGTATATGAAACCCTAATAAGTTAAGTCCAGCATATGAAAGTCAAATGGACCATCAAATACAGAAGTATTCACCAGAAGAGTCTCTCCTTGATCATCGCTATGATCAATCATGGCTCTCAAATGAATTGATTTAACTATATCATCCATTTCTTTAAGTTTCCCGGCCATCAAGGGGCTATAATATAGAAACAAAATGAATAAGATGATTTGGTGACACAAACGGTAACCTCTCTACTGAAAAATTGGTCATGAGACTAGGAAAGACCTATTACGGCCGCCAGTGTGCCCAACATGATCCAAACCAAGGTAATGAAGGATCTGATAAGGGATAGATCTAGTAAGAATAAAGCACAGAGAATTTCACGTGAAGTGATATATATCAAGGAAATCGAAAACAATGAACTGTTAGAAAACAGAAACTTACCAAGAGATTCCAGTCATCACTATTCATCTCATCGGATAAGTGTCGGGACACATTTTTGTCAACCTGTACTGTATCTTTAACCTGACAGAAAAAGCATTATTCACATTAGAAAACAATCAACATGAGAAAAAGAAACAATCACATTAAAACTCACAAAGAAACTGCTAACGCCGTCATGTCTGATAAATAGCCCCGGAAATAACTTGAGCCATGTCTCATCCCCTAGCATCACCATTTTCCAACCAATCCTAAAGAATTGACCTGGTCAAAATTAAAACACCGTTTAAACATGGCTTTACTTCCAATTATACATGTTTGCAAGCATGAAACAGTTTCTGATTAACAAAACTAATAGCTACCAAGAAGGTTGTCATCTAGTAGAGCTTGCGTGTTGAAATTGAAAGCCACATCCAAGAAACCACCAATTGCACCCGAAACCATTGCCTGAAAACAACAAAACTAATAAATCAAACAAAACAACTACAAAACCAATGATCCACACTTCAACACCTTAGCAATAAAGATCACACATACACACACACACACACACACACGAAACCATTGCCTGAAAACAACAAAACTAATAACTCAAGCAAACAACAACAAAATTAATCATCAACGCTCTTACCAACGAAGCTACACACACGCACAAAGTCACACACACACACATACCTTCAACCTGGGCATTGTAACAGTAGGAGGAGCTGCTTTAGCATGGTAACCAATAGCATCTCCATTACCCAACAGGGACTGAGTGTAAGGCATAGACTCTTTCCACACCTTCCACGGTGGTTTACCGTCTTTCCCTAGCACGAATTCCGCAGGAAGCCCATCAATAACCTAAAACTCAAAACACAAATCAACAATCTTCAAACAAACATTTCTTACATTACAAAACACACAACAAACAGATTCAAAAAAAATCTAGACAAAAAGCCCATACCATTAGAATCAATCGATCATACTTAGAAGAGATTCCAGATAAATCCTACAAAGAAAATCACAAATTCACCAAAAAAAAAATCGAAACTCTGAAGCTATATAATACACCATTTGTGTGTTGTAATCACAGAACCTGATAAAGCGATCTCAGTTTCTGAGGATGAAGAAGAAGAAGCTCTGATTCGTTCGAAGAATCACAGAAAGGATTCGTATAACTCTCATAGCCACTGCGATTTCAAAAAGAGTAATAAGTAAGCGAATCAAATACAGTTTTCGATTTCTTCTTCTTCTTCGATTTTCAGAGGTTAGCGATATGTTACCTAACGCCGGATAGAGTAGGCTTGACGGGAAAGAAACCGAAGATAAAAACCGAGAGTCCGATGATCTGAAGGAATATTCCGGCGACGGTGAAGATCGTCAGTCTCGTACAATTCATCCCCGTAGTCGTCGTCATCTCAAAGATCCAGCGAAAAAACGACGAAATATGTGAAACTATTTTCTCGTCTGTTGTTAGCGGACTTTCTCAGGGGCATTAATTAAAAATAAAGTTTTTTTAACACAACTACCATACATTTTAGAAAGTTTACGAATACCATTAAAAAAATTTTTCTTATAAATACTACAAATTTTAAATTTTCAAAATTATACCTAAAACCTCCAAAAAACTATATCATGTATCTTCAAAACTATACCCTAAACGCTATTTAGCGAATCCAAATGAAAAAATTTAAAATCTAAAAATGTTAAAACTCGTTTTTTGTATTTGTGGTATTTTTGTAAATTACTACTTTTTGAAGGTATTTTTATTATAAAAAACATTTTAATGGTATTCTTGTTATAAAAAAAAATTTAAAGATATTTTTCAGTGTTCAAGAAAGCGTTAGGCGGTAGTCGGACGGTGACCCTCCACCTAGCGCCTAGAACGCCTAGTCGGAGCCTAGGCGTTTTTAAGCGGTTTAGGCGATTTTTTTTAAAAACATTATATATTTCTATACATATAATATATGACAAAATTATATTATAAAAAAATTTCAAATTTTAATTTTTGAAGATAAATCTATACTTAACACAACTAAAAAGATGTATAAGAAGTATAAATATTTTTTATACATACTTTTAATATATTTTTAAAAAATTCAAAAAAATATAAAATATATTTAGTTTTGCCTAACCCGCCTAAATCCGCCTTGTCAACGTCTAAACCCGCCTAGTCAACGCCTAATCCGCTTATTAGCCGAATAGTCCGCCAAATTTTACCACCGCCTAATAACACCGCTTTTCCAAAAATCCAAGCGGTGAATGGGCGCCTAGCGGCCGCCTAGGCCGCTTTCTTGAACACTGATATTTTCAAAACAAAATTTTATTTTGATGGTATTAAGGAATTTCTCTTAAAAATATTATTTATTAAACCCATTAAGCCTTTACTAGCGTTAACATGTGAAATGAGGGAAGCATGCAGCCACACAAACATCACATGACGCTCTATACACCAACCTTGTCTCATTGAAACATCACACTTATTTTTAGCAATGTTGTGAAAACTATTCGGATCCGTACCTATAGGTTTATTAAACCCATAGGTTTTATTTCAACCAGCATACCTAGTCGATACAAAAGCATCACTCCCACCTTGATTTACAACCTTAATACAAACAAAAACTCTCTATTTGTTTTGACTATATTTAAACCTATCACCGTATTAATCAACCCAATTTGGATTAAAGCGTCGTTGTACGTTTTCAACTGGTGTTTGTTTTAAATTATGACTACGAGGTTGACAAGGTCTCTCATCAGATATATGTGTCGTCAGGGGCGGAGGCAGTAAGGCTTTAGGGTGGGCAACTGTTGTAGGAAAGCAATTTTTACAAATGGACAAACTGATTATTTGTGAATAAAATATGTAACTAAAATTATAATATTACAATAAAATACCGATACAAGAATTTGGAAAGACGGATTGCAGAGTCATGATCGAAATCACTTTTCTTAATTCTGTAAATGCCCCGTAGTGTGACGGTTGCATGACATTCCGAATTCCAGGATAAAACTGCATTGATACTTATGTCTCGCATCACTCGAGATCATAACTTTCCGAAACTAGAAACTGTGTTGTACTCTCTATAAAAACAACTAAGAAGAGAATGTGAAGGATTGTTTATGTATTTCAATGTGTTTGTGTTCTCAAAGAACATGTATGTGTTTTCTCTCAAAACATATATTTCATGGAAGAAACAATGACTATCATTATATAGTCACACTCGCATGAGAGTTACAAAAAGTGGAGTAATAAGGAAAAATTCATTTCTCACCATAAAAGGTGAATTGAATGTTAAGTTACAAAATTCATTCTAACTTTTGACTTTTCCTCAAAGACCAATTAAAAGAGATATTATACTTGTTGATTTCTTCAACAATATATAAACAAATGACTTTGACCACAAAAATAGTCTTTTGGGCCATAAGTCCATTTCCAAATCCCGAAGCCCAAAACCTTGAGGCCCGAATCGGTTATCTCTTTATTCCAATACACCAAAGTGTATCCAAGATTTTAAACCTTGTTAAAATCTTTCCACTTTATAACTTAGAGAATTTCATCTCTAACTTTCAAAGTGATATTTGCTAGTTTTTTATACTTAGCCAATTTTAGAAACTTTACAAGCTTTCTAATCACTTACTTTGAACTTCCATTTCTCATTCAAACTAACTCCGATTTTGACATATTAATACATTATCATATAGTGCTCACGGCGACGATTACATCGTGCCCATAATCCGTTCATTCCGCTAATTATATTAGCCGGAAACTTAAACGGAAACTTGGCTTAAGCCACTTGTCAAAAACGAGTTCCAACAATCCCCCACATGAATAGAAATGACTCTAGACACATGATGACTCGATAACTAGACTTGACTACCTAGACAAGACTCGACAAGACTCAAAAGACTCGATAAAAACGACTTTCGAGAGTACAAACGAAAAAGTCCACTGTATATGAGTTGGTAGCATTTTGCAGCCTTGAACCAATCATTGTGTATAATTATTCAGTTTAGTCCACAGGGTGGTGATCAACATGATGTCTTGAACCACCCGGATTTTGATATAAACAAAAATAATTATCACACAGTTTCATTTTCTCACAGAACTAGGCTCTAATTGGGTTCATTTTGGCCGTGAACATGCCTGGTTAATCATGAGTGAACTTGGAGAATATAGCCTTTCCATTATTCTCCTAGAAACGGCCCCATTTCACACTCACAAGATGATTTGCCATTAACTTTGTTTTAGGAATATCCTGCAATATTCCACGTATATCTCAAAGTTATGGACACAAATCATTAAGAGTAAAGCTCAACCTACACACTTGCAGGTAGCATTGTTTCATCATCCTAGGAACTGGGTAGAGACTAGAGTCTCACAGTGCTCTTAGCAGATTTAGTTTGACTTAGTTTTCCCTTTGAACCTACTTCTTGGGATCTCCAGTCACGTAGGTGGGGTTACCATCAAACATCTTCTTAATTCATAGGCTTTAAACCCATTCCTCTTGATGATTTTAACAAGTTGATCTCGTGATAAACCTTTAATAATTGGATCATAGGTTATCATCTCATTAGCTATAATTTATCGAGATTATACAATTTGAGATCAATTGTTTTAATAGTTTCATGATTTTTCTAAAAAAACATGATCACCATTTTATACAAAACTTTGTGTTTTAATATTCACACAAGTTTTCTAGGTGTTATTCCTTTTATTTCCGGACACCCCCACACTTTTAAGTATTTGTAAGAAAATACTTTAAAAGTTCAAATCAACATGGTCTTATGTGGTAAGCTAAGCTTCCCCCACATTTCCGAGAAAACCCAAATTTATGATTTGTTATGTTTTTGAAAGTTCAAAAATTTGTTTTGAAAGTTCAAAAATTTGTTTTGAAACTCTAACAAAATCTGCTAAACGTAGATCTTGCACAAATTTTGCACGAATCTAGTTTTGCACCATTTTTTTTTTTTTTTTTTAAAAACTGCACACATTCTGCACGTTATCTGATTCAACTTGAATCTAGTTTTAACACAAATTTTGCACGAACACTGATTTTGTTAAAATATAGTTTGCACGAACAAAATAAGTTTCGCCACTATTTTTTTTGCACGAACACTAATTTGATAAAATCCAGTTTGTGCTCACATTAGCACGAATTTTGCACGATCACATATTTCATTAAAAATCCAGATTCGACACATATTTTGCACGAGCACTGATTTTGTTAAAATTCAGTTTCAACACGGATTTTGCACGAACACTGAATAAAAGTTCAGTTTTTGCATGAATTTTGCAGGAACACTAATTCTCTTAGAATTTAGTTTCAACATTAATTCTGATTTTACACAAATTCTCTATGAATTTTGCAAAATATCAAATATCGATGGAAAACCACTACCAACCTTAATTTGGTGCGTTATCTCATCATTTTTCTCCGTTTACAAATGAATGACCTTTTCCAAATAAATTTGGAATATCGATTCACTTTAACAAATACATATGTGGTTAACCACTTCCAAATTAAATTTGGAACGTCGACTCACACATAAAAATTGTTTTTTCGTTTTCATCCTCAAACCGGTACAAAACGTCAACAATATCAACAATAATGTGATTATCATTGTTAATTATACTTAAGCGAATCTGTTCACAAAACCAAAATTCAATTAGTATATTAACCAAAATTAAACAAATAAATAAAAAATAAATAATTTAGTCAAATATGAATAAATTATAAATTATATGAAAATTAGCATATAAAACAATTTAATTCACTAGGAATTATTAAGCCAAAACCGTTACAGTTTCTTTTGCTATATCAATAACAAAAGTCATAACATCAACACATGCAATTTAAACCTTAATGAATAATTGCATTAGTAAATAAAGTTAAACCAAAGGTTCAAACCGATTAAACCAAACAAGGCTAACCAAGCGTTTGCTAAAAATGCTTTTATCAATTTTATTTATTTATTTATGAATTGATATAATCATCACATATAACCTAACGTCCCTGCACATTAAACATGAAAGTTAAGTGCATATGGGTATTCAACGAAAATAATAATTTTAACAAACCTTTGACTACGCTTTTAAATTTTAACCAAATAACGTCTTTACCATAAGTGTATACCAAATACCAAACGAAGGCAAGCTTAGAGACATGTTTATTTTCTTGCTATTTTAATAACAAGAGAGAGAAAAATCAAACCATGAGCTCTAATACTAATAAATTCAAACATATATTCTGGTAATATATGCAAATCACACACAAACAACTTTGAATTGATTTTAATCACGTCAAGACTAAATAACACATGAGACACATCATGCAAAACCAAATAAAAGTGAGATCAATTCAGTTTCAATTGCAAAGCAAGTAAGCAATCAATAGTAATATGCAAAAATAAACGTGTTAGCATATTAAACAAACAACCACTATGGAGACTCAAAAATTGTCCGATCAACGTACAAAAGTCTCCATCACCACCTGTTCAAGAATTAAAAATATGTGAATCAAAACACATAAATTAATTAGTTAAGACAGGATCATAAGCCCTTGGAATGATCGAATAAACCTATTAGAGACATATACTTAAGCTCCAAATTCTTGTGTTTTCAACAAAAACACTTTACAAAATAATGAGTTTTCGTTAGTGTAATAAACAAAAACGAAAATAATACAGAATTAAGATTGTAGGAACGCAATTTCTACAAATGGGCAAACTGATTATTCGTGAATAAAATATGTAACTAAAATTATAATATTACAATAAAATACCGATACACGAATTTGGAAAGACGGATTGCAGAGTCATGATCGAAATCACTTTCCTTAATTCTGTAAATGCCCCGTAGTGTGACGGTTGCATGATATTCCGAATCCCAGGATAAAACTCCATTGATACTTATGTCTCGCATCACTCGAGATCATAACCTTCCGAATCTAGAAACTGTGTTGTACTCTCTATAAAAACAACTAAGAAGAGAATGTGAAGGATTGTTTATGTATTTCAATGTGTTTGTGTTCTCAAAGAACATGTATGTGTTTTCTCTCAAAACATATATTTCATGGAAGAAACAATGACTATCATTATAGTCAGTCACACTCGCATGAGAGTTACAAAAAGTCGAGTAATGAGGAAAAATTCATTTCTCACCATAAAAGGTGAATTGAATGTTAAGTTACAAAATTCATTCTAACTTTTGACTTTTCCTCAAAGACCAATTAAAAGAGATATTATACTTGTTGATTTCTTCAACAATATATAAACAAATGACTTTGACCACAAGAATAGTCTTTTGGGCCATAAGTCCATTTCCAAATCCCAAAGCCCAAAACCTTGAGGCCCGAATCGGTTATCTCTTTATTCCAATACACCAAAGTGTATCCAAGATTTTAAACCTTGTTAAAATCTTTCCACTTTATAACTTAGAGAATTTCATCTATAACTTTCAAAGTGATATTTGCTAGTTTTTTTATACTTAACCAATTTTAGAAACTTTACAAGCTTTCTAATCACTTACTTTGAACTTCCATTTCTCATTCAAACTAACTCCGATTTTGACATATTAATACACTATCATATAGTGCTCACGACGACGATTACATCGTGCCCATAATCCGTTCATTCCGCTAATTATATTAGCCGGAAACTTAAACGAAAACTTGGCTGAAGCCACTTGTCAAAAACGAGTTCCAACAACTGTCCCTTGTAAAATACTGATTTTTTTAACTTTTCCTTTATTTTTCTTAATAAATTTATATTTTGGTAAAATTTGTTAGTTTGCCCCTTCTAAATTTAGGTTAAAATCTGTCTTGCCCCCTCTAAACTTTAGCTCTAGATCCGCCACTATGCGTCGTACCTCCTCTCTTTGATCGGGATGAAAATTTAGAATGTTTTTTTCTTAGCTGCATTAGAAAAGTAAATCATCTAAAAATTGATTTTAGTTGGTGGAATTTTTCTTTTCACAACAAAACAGTGAATTAAAAGAATTTTAAATAACTCAAATAAAAAAAAGATTTTAATTAAATTAACAAAACGATCCATAATGTTGATTCGAGAAAGAAAAAAATAGAAGAAGAATAAGGAAGATATGACAAGGAGTAAAATAATTAGGTTTTGTTACTTAGGTTTTTGGTAAATTTGAAATATGTATACTTTTGTATGATATTATTTATAAATATGTCATTTTGTAAACTTTTCTGAAAACAGAAACAAAAGTAGTATTTTTGTTGATAGATAATTTAAAACAAAAAAAATTGAAAATGATATTTTTAACAATTTCTCCGAAAAAAACAGAATTTTCACTTTGGATTCGAAAATAATTTTTGTTTTTTTTTGTTTTTTCCATCATAGTCTAGTGTCTAAGTAGTTCTCTCCCAACTGAGATCGACGAGGTTCGAACCCCGAATTATGCGATTAGATGCAGAGATGATTACCATTGGGTCACTTGCTCATCCGCCGAAAAGAAGTTTTCAAACACCAAAAAAACGTGGAGCATTAATTAAAAGTTAAGATGTAGATGTAGTAACTCTCTAATTTCGTCACAACCACATATCTTACCTACAAATCTAATAATCTTTTTTTATATAAAACGAAGAAGAGTGTATTATATTACTCCATATATAGTCCACAATCAAATATTACACCTAGCAACAATGACAAACAAGAACATAGCTACTAATAATCCTAAGCTCCACGTGGCAATGTTCCCATGGCTAGCCTTTGGTCATATGATTCCACATTTGGAACTCTCTAAGCTCATTTCTCAAAAAGGTCACAAAGTCTCATTCATCTCCACTCCTCTCAACATCCAACGTTTACTCCCTCGCTTGTCTGAGAATCTCATCTCATCCGTCGATTTCGTCAACATCCCTCTTTTACCGTCCAAAGATCTCCCCGGCGGTTGCGAAGCCACCACCGACGTTCCTTTCCATCTCGTGCCTTACTTAAAAGTCGCATTCGACGAAATGCTTGTTCCCGTGACGGAGTTTCTTGAATCTTCGAAACCTGATTGGATTCTACTTGATTTTACTCCTTATTGGCTTCCCTCCATCTGTCGCCGCCTCGGTATCAAAACCGGCTTTTTCAGCGCTTTCACCGCCGCCACGCTCTCTATTCTGAAACCGCCTGGATTCGAAGAGTATCGTACATCTCCTGAGGATTTTCTCACACCCTCTAAGTGGGTTCCGTTCGAAACTAACGTAGCTTTTCGGTTACACGAAAGCCGTAAACTTTTCGACGGATTGATGACGGACACCACGGCGGGGAACATACCGGACGTCGATCGTGCCGGTCGCGTAATCGACGGTTGTGACGTCATTGTCTTACGGAGCAGTTGCGAGTACGAAGGAGAATGGCTTAGACTTATAGAGGATCTTCACCGGAAACCGGTTATACCGGTGGGTGTTTTACCTCCGAAACCGGAAGAAAAGTACGAGGATACCGACACGTGGCTTACCGTTAAAAAATGGTTAGACTCACGTGAAACCAAATCCGTGGTCCACGTGGCATTCGGTTCAGAAGCTAAACCAAGTCAAAAAGAACTAACCGAAATCGCTTTGGGTTTAGAGCTTTCCGGTTTACCATTCTTCTGGGTTTTAAAAACCCGACGCGGTCAGTGGGATACCGAACCGGTCGATTTACCGGTCGGGTTCGAAGAAAGGACAAAGGAGAGAGGTATGGTGTGGAGAGGATGGGTCGAACAGCTAAGAACGTTGAGCCACGATTCGATCGGTTTGGTTTTTACTCATACCGGTTGGTCATCAATAATTGAATCAATCCGGTTTAGTAAACCGATGGTATTGTTGGCTTTTGTGTATGACCAAGGATTAAACGCTAGAGTGATACAAGAGAAGGAAATTGGGTATATGATCCCTCGGGATGAAGAAGAAGAAGGTTTCTTTAGTAAAGAAGATGTTGCCACGTCATTGAGATCGGTGATGGAGGGAGAAGAAGGGAAGGCTTATAGAGAGAATGTGAAAGATATGAAAGGAGTGTTTGGTGACTTGGATAGTCAAGATCGTTATGTTGATTCTTTCTTGGATTATCTCCTTGCTCACCGTTATTAGTCAGTTTTATTATGTTAAAATTATATGATTTAAGCTATCTAGACCATGTTCATTGCAGAGACCGTGGCACTGTCTCTTAGGTACCTTTTATATATAATAAATTTTTTTTTCTGTTTAAAAAAAAAAAAAATTAAAAATCGAATCAATCGTGGACCGCCACGTATCAGTGAGACCCACAAATTGACCAAAAATCGGATCTGAATTAAGAGACAAAATGGTTGGTCTCTTGGGTTTTTAGTAGCCGACATGCTAAGAGCCCACTAAAAACTTGCATTGTTTATGTTCTCATGATCAAAACTAAAAAGATTTGGTTATATATCCGAAAAGAAGGTCTATCCGTAGTCCGAACCTTTCCATAGATTTAAGATTACCCTAATTATCGGAATAAAAAATGACAATTTTGAAAGGAAAAGAAAATATTTTTGTTAAATAGCTATAAAAGTGTTTTTTGCCAAAAATACCTCTCTATTTTAATATGAAAAGATAAAATTACATCATAACACACTTTTTAAAACACAAATTACACTTTAGAGCACTTTTTGACATAGAGGCACTTTATTGTTATAAAAGACTAAATTACCCTTCAATTCATTTATTCTACATAAATTTCACAATCATTTTCTTTCTCATTTTTCTATTTTGCATTCTAATTTTAATTTTCTAGGGTAACATAAAATAATTTATTTTCGTATATTGATTTATAAAATTTTAATATATATATTTTGATATCCACTTTTATATATATTATTTATGAATGGATCAACATTTGTGAACAACTAATCAATACGAAATTGTATTTGTGTTCAAGTTTAAATAAATTATAAAGTTAAAATTATATATGTCCAAAAATGAATAAATAGGTTTTAATAATGAATTTAAAACATTTATATGTTTTGATAACATAAAACGTATCATATTAAGAATATTACACATATGGGAGTATAAATATTAAATATAAAACTTATGTAAATAGATATATGATTTTGAAATAATATATTTTACAATAAATTAAAATACAACGTTGTCCACATAACATGTATCCACAACTTTCGTACACAACGTTCGTATCCACAACTTTTTGTACACAACGTTGTGTATCCACAACTTTATGTACACAACGTTGTGTATCCACAACTTTCTGTACACAACGTTGTGTATCCACAACTTTACGTACACAACGTTGTGTATCCACAACTTTATGTACACAACTTTTGTGTACACGAAGGGTAAAACTGTATTTAAAAAAATAAAAAGTGTAAAAAGTGTCTCATATCACAAAAGTCGCTTTATTTTGATATGCGAAGTGTTAAAAAGTGCTCCATTGTGTAAATCACTCATATGAAAATAACACTAAATAGTATTTATCTAAAAGTACCACAAATACCAAAAAAGAACAAGTTTTAACATTTTAGAAGTTTAATCCAAGAGTTTACTATTGAATTAAGAGGTTTTGACATTAAAACTCAAAAGTTGTCGTTTTAGCAAAATTCCCCAATTTAAAAACATATCATGTTATTAGGTCGATTTCTTAACAAATAATACACACTACACTCTACACTAACCCCAATTCTAGTTCATATATATGTATATATAGAAAGATTTAGTTTCAGACACAATGACAATAACATAATAATCCCAAACAAATTATTCTAACCTTAACTCTTAAAGATATAACTGCTTACACTGTGAAACATCAACATCAGATGGACAATAAGGACACTTGAAAGACTTTGAACCATTCTTCGACATTCTATTAATAGATTGCTTGCACAGAACATGACCGCAACGCAATCTCATCGCAGGATTATCCTCGCTGGACTGTTCTTTAGAGACAGGACACACAAAGACCGAATGAAACTGAAACTCCTCCGTGAGTTCCACAGGTACAGGAAGCTGCTCCATCGTTGACCAATCTTGTCTTTTGTTATTAACCATAAGGCTCATGTATTTCAACAACGGCGGTAATGCTTGAGAACCTGCAGAGACCGTTACGCTTAACGGGCTTTTGTCCGATTCGCCGAGGATGTTGCAGTACTGTTTGGTTAGTTCATTGACCGCGTTGGTCCATAAGGAAGGAGAGAGGAACTCTGCGTACGGTGAATCTTGGAGTTTACCGCTCCATAAGAGAGAACCCATTAGCTTCTGGATGAGAGAGAGATCGGAGAAAGCAGCGATGTGTTCTCTCGCGTAGTTTAAAGCTTCTTTAGCTGTTTCGTTTTGCGCTATCTCCAAGAAACGGAGGCTATGGAGTTTCACCTCGAGATCAGAGTTCGCTTGCTTAAGCTTGTCTGAATTTAAACCCGCCCAGTTCAAAGCGGGTTCAAGATCTCGTCTTTTCAAGGCTTCCAGTATCGTATACATTTCAACATAAGCCTTTCTAGAAGAAGATTCGGTCTCTCCAGACTCGGAAACGAAGCTGTCTCCAACGTCGAACATGCCTTGTCTGTAAAAGAACTTAGCTATTACCTCGTTAACAATGTTAGGATCGAACTCGACGTTGTTTCTGTAAGCCTTTGAAATGTCTGGATTCATAGCTTTCTCAAGAGCTTTCGGGTATTTGCTGAGAGCGGCGTTAAGTTCTTTCTGAGTGGTTTCAAGCCCATAGCTCGGAGCGGTCTCTTGGAACGTACTCTTGAGATCGGTTATGACAGATTCGTTATCCGCTGTTGTGCCATTCTGTATAGTTTGCAAGGCTTTCTCGATTTCGTGAGATAGTTTGTCTAAGGCTTCGTGTGTTTTGGTGTAAGAAAGCTTCTGCTTCTTGGTAACACGATCAAAGGCGTCACTAACAGTCTTTATCTCCATATCTGAAGACAAAACAAAGCATCAACGATAATCTTCATCATCATCAAAGATTCAAGCATTGAGATTCAACAAACAAATTGTTAATAGATTCGCTAACAATCCAAATGATTATTCACAATAATCATCATCATCATCATCTTCACAGATTCAAAGTTTCGAACACAGGCTTTGAAATCGAAATCGATTCTACTTTCTCAGTGGTCAACAATACATTTCGATTTAAGCCATAAGATTCGATTAAAACCAGAGAGAATAAGTTCTAATAGAAGATTCGAGAATCAGAAGCAAAGTAAGATATACATACGAACCTTATAATCGATGAAGATTCTCGGAGGAGGAACAGAGAGAAATGGATATCTCAGATTTCGTTTTTCTTCTTCTTCTTTCTTGTTAGGGGTGTTTGACGATTAATCGTAGCCGTTGGATCGATCGGTTTCTTTGGATATGAGACGACGACTCTTCAACGCTATTTTATTTGGGCCTAAATTTACATTAATAAGGCCCATTTATTAGGTTGATCTCAAAACGTTATCTCCTCCATGTATGTTTTTTTTTTTTTTTTATTACAACTCCTTCATGTATGTTATGATTCCATAATTATGCATAACATTATTGCATGAGTTTTAAAGTTTAATTACCTCAAATTTAATAATTATCTTGTATATATTTTATTTTTGGTCAAAGATATTTTATTGAAGATTATTTAGGGACTAGGGTCAAGGGGATCTGGGGATGTTTCTTTTCGTTTAAGCAAATTCAGTTTTTGATGTGTATGTATAATTTTATTATATCAAATTTGGTTTTTAAGTTTATTTAATCACACACGAACATGACATGTGATAAATTTATCGTTAAGATTTCTACCAGTTTTTAGTGGTAACAACTTTTGTTTTTTTTTCTTTTGCAAATTAAGCATTTTTTGTTTGCTCATCAAAAATGTACAGTTTTATAGTTTTATACAAACAATAAAACTTCCATTTTTCTACTAAATTAAACCCTTTTATGAAAAAACTTAACAATAGTATAAACTGTTTGAAGAACATACAAAAAAGAACAATCCCAATACCATAAAAAGAACTTTTCAAAGCCAAACACCAATCAATAGAGCCTACCAGTGCATTCAGAAGAGCCACAGTAACAATTCTTCTTCTTAATATTACCATTAGAGTCTCTTACCTGATCCAACATATAGTTGTAATGATAACACAGCTCTTGCAACGGTGGAATATTATCCATGGCAAAGAACATCACGTGCGGTATCCTCGCGTCTTCGTGGTCGTACAACACGTTCTGCGCGTACAGGTTCGGCGAACAGCTATGGTTTATAAACCTCCCTATGTTCCCTTTCTTCGCCGCATCAATTGTGAATCCGCTCGATGTCTCTTCCTCATGGTCCTCTTCCTCGTCTATGCGTGTTTCCGGCATTAGCTTAGACATACCTTCAGATAATGTAGTATCGTATTTGTTACCGATATCAAATAGGTACTCGTCGCTACCGGTTCTTTGTTCGGCTTCTTTGTCATCTAAAAGCTCGCCTACGTATTCGCATATGAAACTACCCGAAGGGATCGAGTTAAGCGACCTCACACCCCAGCCTCGTGATTCGGTTTTGAAGATCTCGAGCTGGAACTTGATACCGCGTTGTGTGACTTTTAAGTAGCAAGAAGCAGGGCATTTGCATAACGGGCCGCACTCGTAGATTAAGGGTTTCGCGCTAACGATTGCTCCGCTGTAATTGTACGGTATCTCTCCGCCGTTTTTAGCCACACAAAGGCAGTTTCGAGTTTCCGTGCATCGTGTAGTGCAACCGCAAGTTTTGTGTGGGATTGGCTTGCACCAGTTCGGGTATATCATTTTAACCATGTATGTGAACATAGGCGGTTTCTCGTCATCTATTTCATTAATCGCGGAGATCGGTAATCTCTCTCTCCCTTCCGAGATATCGAGCTTGCATAGACCTTGTCGATATTTTAAGCTCGTCGATTTCTTAACGACTTTCCACGAAAGCTCAGGTTGTCCAGGCATTCGTCTAAGCTTAAATCTGAAGACGAGCTTCCCGTGAGATCCGGTCTCTTGCCAAAAATCTTCCACGACGTATAATCCGTCGTAGACATAGTTCCCTCCTCTCGCGTCGCCTTCTAAAGCTGCTTTTTTGTTTCCTCTTATGACACGGACCGGGTTTATCTTGCTTACGCTGTTAGCTAAAGCGAGGTTTCCTTTTAAAAGTTGTTGGTCTTCGGGTTCTTTCTCTTCTTGTCCTTTTTTATTCATTTTCATCACGTTACCGCCTTGACCCGTGTAAGTCAAGACATCCGAGTTATCTAACTCGTCGTCGTAACCTCCGGAGGCTACGATACTCGTGGCGAATATATCTTCGCCTATTTTCATATAGTCTATACCGGCTTGGCTCGGTCTATGTATACCGAGAATGTTAAGCTCCATCCTGTATTGAAACTCATCACCGACCTCAACACCGGGCACATGTCCCATAATCTGGTTAGTGTTGAGATATTTGCCTTTGGCTTTGAGAATCTTCGAAGCCTCAAAATCTATTCTTGGCTTTCGTGTCCCTTTCCTCGGAGGGTTTGCTTCTAATTCTTGGAGAAGCTTTCTACAAGCTCCGTGGAATAGCCGTAGAGTCTCTTTGACTTTGTTACGGATGCTCTCGCCGCCACCCGAACCGCTAGGACGCGAAGGAGGTATCATGACTTGTAACGTAGTTTGAGAATCCTTCGATCCCGAGCTTACTCTCGCTTTCTTGTACAAATTCTTGTCATCGTTTTTCGTCCTGGATCCTTCACCATACTCTCGGCTAATTTTCACGGGCGAGTGAAACGCAAGCCCTTTCTTCGCCTTTTTTCTAGACCCACCATGGATCGGTATCGGATCTTTAGAGCTTTGCTCAGAGACCTCGTTCGTCAGAGCAAGAGACCGATCCAAATCATTTTCTCCATAAACAACAACTTCTTTCACAGTGTTTTGCGTTATGCTAACACCGGAACTTGGTTTCTCAAGAGCTGAATTTTTTCCCGTCGACGACCCAACAACCTTTTCACTATCTGAGCATTTGATTCTCATTTGCGAAGGGAATTCTCTTACTACAGAAACCTTTCTCCGATGAGGTTGTTTCGTCTTTACAATGCTTCGCCCACCATCTTTCAAAGGACTCGATGCACGAACGATATCCTCATTATCTTCCGGCAAGCATACGCTCAGAGGCTGAACCTCCACCGGCTCACCGATATTTCTATTCATATCTTCCGGGGAAACTGTCATCGCTTCCTCTTTCATCGGTTCAGGTTCAACACAAACCGTAACATCAACATCCCTGCCATTACTACAAATCCCTTTATCTCTTTGTCTCGACATCGATTCATCTTTCATCAGCTCTGGTTCAGCACTAACCGTAACAACAACATCCATGTCATTACTACTACTACAATTACGCTCAACTCTCTGTACCAACATCTCTTCCTCTTTAGCTAAAGACTCGACCTTAGTAGCAGCTTCACTAACATCGCCGTTGTTTTGGCTATTTTTAACTTGGGTTCTCGACCTTAGACTCATAGCAATTGAGCCGCAACCGGCAGGGAAATCTCTCACAGCGTAGACATTGCGGCGTTTGAAATTTAACCGAGTCATGGGATTGGTTACACCGTTTTTGTCGTCAGAGAGTACATTGTTACCACCATTGCTAAGCTTGGATGATTCAGTGTGTACCATGTTATTGTCCATTACACCCATTCCTCACTCTAAATATTCATACAACAACACACAATAGACCAAGAAGATGGTCTATTGATTCTACTTTGTACTGCAAATTAACAAAACAAATCTCTATCAAAATCTCACAAAAATCAAAATGTTCGAAAAGTCACAGAACGATTTGGAATCAATATGAATGATAAGAATCTGTTCATCACAGTGATTCAAAGCAGTGACAATCGCGTTTTAAAAACGCTACTAAAGAGCAAAATTCGAAAGTTGCGATTCGACCGCAAAGATATCAAAATCAAGTTTCGAGAGCAAATGTCATCAAAACATCACATACCAAAACTCACAGGACGATTCTGAATCAACATGGATTATAAGAATCTGCTTATTACAGTGATTCTAAGCAGCAGCGATTTCTCGGATAACCTAAATCGCGTTTTAAAAGAGTAAATTTCTAGATTGCGTTTCAAATCGCAAGGATATCTAAATTCGCGTTTCAAGAGAAAACTTCATCAAAGCCTCACATACTAATAAAATGAATGTTCGAAAATCACGAGACGATTCGAAACCAAATATGAAATCCTAAGAAACGAAACACAGATTTCGAATCAAATCGCGATCGCGATTTAGTAAGAGATCGGAGGGAAATTTACAGAGAGAGGGAGGGAGAGCAGAGAGAGAGAGTTACCGGCGGGAGAAGAAATCTCCGATGAAAGAGCGATCAAAACCGACGAAGGAGATGATAATGAATCGAGTTCGATTTGGTTTGGCTTCCCAAGTTTATTAGTATTATTATTTATTATTATAGAATAAAGCAATTAACTTTAGGGGAATTACAAAACTATAAAATTGTATTTTACAAAATTAGACCATTTCATAGTTTATTTTTAAAATTATACCTAAATAATCAAAATTAAAATCAAATAAATCATATCCAAACAATCATACCGTTTAATACTATATCATAAATACTAACTAGAGAATCCAAACGAAAGATTTTAATTTTGATAATTTTTTAAGCTAAATCAATTTTTAAAATTTTTGAAAAATGTGTAAATATATAAAATATTAAATTTAATATAGTTTTGTGAAGAAAGGATAAAAATGTTTAGTTTTATGAATTTTTCTTAACTTTATTGGTATTACTAAATGTTGGAAACAAAACATTCGAAAAAGAAATAAAAAAGATTAGTATCTTTTCGTTTTTTTTCTTCTAAATATGTATTTGACGTTACGTCGAGTAAATAAAACATATAAAGAAATTATATGGAAAAAAATCAAAAACATAGAAAGTAATCATTATGAATATCTTTTTATTTTTTTAGGAATAACTTTCTTGAGATTTCTTGTAATATTTAACATTATTCGCACGAAAAATGAAAACTAAAGGAGGAAATCAGAAAACTACACTCTTTCAACTTTTCGTTCATAAAACTATACTTAATTAAATATTTTTACATATTTACACCCTTTAAAATTTTTAAGTGGTTGATTTACCCTTTGAAAATTTACCAAAATTAAAATCTTTTTATTTGAATTTGCTAATTAGTGTTTAGGGTATATTATTAAGGGATAAAATTGTTTAGATAAAGTTTATTTGAATTTAATTTTAAATATTTATGTGTAGTTTTAAAAAATGACAATGAAATATTGTAATTTTGTAAAATGCAATTCAAATGGTGCAGTTTTGTAATCGTTTCGAAATCTATATTAGTATTTTTGAAGTATCAATTTAAAATTTTCCAGAAATTCATACTTATTTTAAATAAGTTATTTACATCTCATACCATTGGTTTCACAAATGATTTGAATTTTAAAAAAGGACAAAACTAACTTCCAAAAATACAAACAAAACTATTAAAGATTATTTATATCCTTATCCTTAACATGGATAACAATCATAAAAGAAAATAATTCTAAACTTATACCCAAAGATATTTAAGTTTCGTTTTTCTTAAATTATTAGATTTAAATTTTTCGTTTTTCTTAAATCATTAATAATAAAATACAAAAAATGTTATGTAGGAAAATAAAGGACATAAAAAATACCCAAGAAAAATATTTTTTAAAAAAAATTAAAAAGATTAATCATACCATAAACCACAATTATAAAAAAAATATTTTCTTAAATTAAAAAAATTTAAATCATGTGTGAAATAATTATAACACTCAACTAATATTATTTGTACAATACAATATATCATTACTATTTTTCAAATTTAGATAGTAAATATTATAGTTTCACAAAAAATAACAAGTATGATGCCTATTTTGATCACAATTATAAATACTGTTTTCATCACAATTATAAAAAATTTGAACTTTACATAAAATAATTATTTGTTTTCTTATTTTAATCACAAGTTTTTTAAAAATGCTAATAAAAATAGAATAGCATATTTACATTATGCGAAACTTACATTAACCGTTGTCAATCAATATCATATAATTAAATATGTAAATCAAAATAGGATTAAGAAAATCAAAATTGAAAATTATTTAATTGTCCATTATCATCAATAAACGTTAAAATCAAATTGGTTACCAAAAATACATATAAAAACTTGGTTACCAATTATTCCAAACCCCTAACATTTGGCAACAAAATTATTCACCAACAAAAAACGGAAATTATATTTAATTTTCACCAATTAAATGGTAATAGAAAATATTTCACAAAAAGCTTAAGATAGTAATTTTGTTATTTAATATAATATATTTTGAATATATTTTTAAAAAATATTTGTATTTACAATTAAAATTATCAATATTTAAATAAATTTTAGGTAACTAAGGTAATTCGGTTATGTTCCACAAAATTCCGGTTTGATTCGATTTTGGGTTATCGAGTAATCAATTTCTCTATATGTCCGGGTTATTTAATTTTTTTGGATTAGTTTTGGTTTAAATATATCGGTAATTTGGATCCGGGTATTTTGTCCACCTTTATAATATACAAAAATAACAATTTCAATAGTTTAAATAGTTTAAAATAGTTTGAAAAACTCAACTTACAAATCATATTAAAAAAATTATATATGGACTATGTACTACAAAATATTATATAGTATCAAAAAAACTCATTTCAACAACTTTTAATATTAAAATTATTATTATTTAAAATAATTATTGGGTAATTCGAATAGATTCCATAAAATTTGTTTCAATTCGGATGCAGTTTTGGGGTTTCAGTTAGTAAATTTCTCTACACGTTCGAGGTTTTATTTTTTGATCGGTCTCAATTTGGATATTTCGGTTATGTTCAGGTTTGATATTTCAAATCCGATTTATTTGAATATGAAATGATCAAATTATCTTATTTTTTTCTATAAACAATAATAATATTCAAAACTTTTGAACATTTCTATTTATTCTATAAAACAAAAAAAATATATCACAAACTTCTAAATTAAATATATATAGATATATAAAATCATATAGAAAACATAGACCCGTGGTGTACCACGGGTTAAATCCTAGTAAATAAATGATTTTTTACTCGATTAAATGCAATCCCAACGCTTACGACAGTGAAGAATGATTAATGGGTCGACGATTTGTGACTCAAATGTTGAAGAAAAAAAGTTATCTTAAACAACAAAAACTCAAAGGCTTAAACAACAATTTTGTTATTATATTTTGGCGAAATAGAAAAATCTATCTATATAATAGGAAGCTTTTAGAGCTCAATTTGATGTCCACGTAAGCAATATAGAGTGTCTAAAATTCAGGCACGTCATCTCTTTGATTCTTTAATGAGAGTTTGTCATTAATGTTACGTTTGAGTTTTTCCCAAAGATAATCGATTCGTCTTCTTCGTTATGAGCGATCCAACTTCTGATATTAATTAGCCCATAATTCTTTTCCCTCCATTTATAGATCTCTTCTCGCCAGAAGCTCAAATCGGGTTTCTCTACATTTTCTGCCGTTCAGGAGCTTCACGTTACTTTCTTCGAAGGATTTTCATTATTCATGGATGAACCTAACATCTTCATCGACGATTCCGCTCAAAATCAGGATATACTACTTGAAAAAACTATTTCAAAGTTTACTACAATGATATCGATCTCTGCAACAATGCTTTAACGGCGTTTTACCAACGGGAGAATAATGTAATGGTGGTTAAAACGGTAACAAGCGCTAGGAAAAAGGATATGCCTACAGCTGAAAGCGCCTGCAGTCAATGTCAAGGTCGGTTCCGTTAACACGTGGACGATCGTCGTTAAGGTAAAACTACAATGTAGCAGTCAGTGGATTAACTAGCGTTTATGCGGAGCTGATTGATGTGTACCTTTAACATCTTTTTAATTCTCTTTGATGATTTGTTACGTATAGGTTCGAAGGCTTTGGATTTTTTTTCTTGAATTATTTTAAGCCGATGAATCTTAGGAGTGATGATGAAATAAGATTACCATCAAACTTTGAGAGATTCAAATATGACCTTGCGGTTTTGTTTAAATATGGTTGATTAATAATGAAATAGATGTCCACCACTTTTTAGACATAGATGTAAATATTTGTCTAATAAATGTTTATGATATAGATGTATTGAAAATCATACTATCACCAAAACTACTTGGTTGTACATTCATATGCAAAACATACTTTTATTACCAAAAAAAACATCAAACAACTATTTAATGGTGCACATGATCCATTTGCTTTACTACTAGGCATGCAAGCTATGTGATCATGAGAAAGAGAAGTGTTCAATGCTATTACAAAGAAGTTACTGTAGAGTCTCTAACTTCGAACCTCTCCCCTACCAGCACTTAGATGTGAAGATTGGTTCGGTGATGTGGTTGCATCTGCAAAAGGCAAGTGAGTTGTTATGAGTGGATTCTGAGGATGTGGTTCATATAGGAGACAGCGGTAGGAGTGTCAAAATTGCATAAACAAATTAATGGGGTGTCAAAACATAAATTACTAAATTATTTCACTAACAAACCTAAGTAATAATTGAAACTTTTGAGAATTAATGGGGTGTCATATGACCCCCCTTCTCTCTACATAGGTCCGCCACTGTGTGTAGCTAGAGATGGGCTGTGACGTCTGGCTTTGGGGAAGTGAAGTTACTTCATTTGAACACGTAAACATATCGCTTTGGTTTCTGTAACGACCCTGACCCGCGGTCCGTTACTTTGAGAGTCTAACCCTTTTTTTAATGTGATATTGTCCGCTTTGGGCCCTAAGGCCCGCACGGTTTTGGTCTTGGTTTCCTTCCCAAAAGGCCTCACATTAAATTGGGGTTAAACTCTCCCTTATATATTAGATTTCCATTCTCTAAATATCCGATGTGGGACGAATGTCACAATTCACCCCCACTCAAAGGCGCAACGTCCTCGTTGCACACCAGGCCCCAGACAATCGGCCCTCTAGGTCAGAACTAGAGTGGCTTCTCGCTCTGATACCACTTTGTAACGACCCTGACCCGCGGTCCGTTACTTTGAGAGTCTAACCCTTTTTTTAATGTGATATTGTCCGCTTTGGGCCCTAAGGCCCGCACGGTTTTGGTCTTGGTTTCCTTCCCAAAAGGCCTCACATTAAATTGGGGTTAAACTCTCCCTTATATATTAGATTTCCATTCTCTAAATATCCGATGTGGGACGAATGTCACAGTTTCAGTCAAATATCTCAAGAGCTAAAGTCATGTGCAAGTTCAATTGTGCGTGTGTGTGTTTTGTTTTGAAGGTTGCTCAACGGATAGAGTATGGAGCAAAGCATATGAGAGATACGGTTCAGACATGTCCCAGTTTCATTTTTCGATTTTAGGAGTTTTGTACATTTCCATGTCTCTTTTGAGGAGTATATAATATGTGTTATAACTTATAAGATCCTTTTAAATTTCTTTTATTTTGCGTATTATGTAAATTATATTAAACGAACATATTTATTATAAGAAATATGATGCATGCATATGGAGAAATTAATTCTTACTAGAAAAAGAAGTTTATTTTATTTTCAGATTTAATAAAATGTGTTCGTTTTTAAGGTCATAACTCTACTAATAGACCAGCCTGCGACTTTTCAATCCCTCTAAATTGTTCGCCTGTCCGTTACGTTATTAATGGAATTTATGTTTCAAGTTTGATTCATCTTCTCCAAGACTCTATTCATAAAGACCAACCTATGTTGATAAGAGGTTTAAGATGAATAATGTAAGAAGTAAAAAACATGTGTGTTAGTTATTTAGTGATAAATATTAAAAGGAAAAGAGAATGATATGCAACTTGAGAAACAATGTGTGGGATGAAGAAAATAATAGACCAACCAAAGATGATATAATGAAAATATATTTAAATTTACAACAATGTAAATTAATTAATTCAAAAAAAAAAGATTTACGACGATAAAAAAAAAATCAAAACAATAATTATTGTAGATGTTGAAAGGAGGGACAAGGAAAGAATAGCAACTAAGAGCATGATTATCAATAAGAGGTGAAAAAACCTCTTAAATTTTTTTGTTTTTGCTTTTTCTAAAAAAAGTTTCAAAAAATAAATAAATTAAAATAGACCAATCGCGAGCCGCCCCGTGGCAGTGGGGCCCGCAAATAATCAAAGATTGCGCCTCTAATATTAGATTTTTTGGAAGTGCCTCTTTTGTATTTTGTGGGTCCACATATAAGAGGTGGGTTTAAGATACCTATATTAAGAGCATCATTATTGGTTGATGCTTAGTAAAGTGCTTAGTTAATTTTTTGTATTTAATTGTAATTAATTTTTAGTTTAAGAAACTTTAGTTCCTTAGTTTTTTGTGACGATTATTGGTGTTGTTTAGTTAGTGGTGCTTAAAAATAAAATTTAATATTAAAAATTAAAAATTAAAAACTAAAATTTAAAAACATATTTGAAAACTTATTCATTATTAGAAGAGAGAATTATAAAACTACATCATTTGAATTACATTTTACAAAACTACACCATTTCCAAAATACTTCACAAAACTACACCTAAACACTCAAAATTAAATCCAAATAAATCCTACCCAAACAATCCTACCCCCTTAATACTATACCCTAAACACTAATTAGCGAATCTAAATGAAAATATTTTAATTTTGGTAATTTTTAAAAGGGTAAATCAAGCTTTTAAAATTTTGAAAGGGTGTAAACTTGTGAAAATATTGAATTAGGTGTAATTTTGTGAAGGGAGGATTGAAAGGGTGTAGTTTTGTGAATTTCTCTTATTAGAAAAAGAAATAGCAATACAGATAAACATTTAAAATAGAAAACTGATAATTTAAAACGGAAAAAAAAAAAAACATCGATACTTAGGTTAATTCAATTAAGTGTATTTATTTTTAATCCTAAGTACTCTTTATTTTTCGCTAAGAAGCATCAATAATCGTGCTCTAATGGTCTAAGAGTATAATGATAAAAGCACATTAATTATTATAAACAAAAGAGTACATACTTCTTTTTCCAAATTTCTATGCACAAATGATGTTTACTTTGTACAACAATTAAATTACATTATTTTATTTTTGCATAAAACTAATCTACCATCAGTTTTTCTATTGATAATCGCAGACAAACATAAATTCAAACTATGTTTGCAAAATTTAACAGTTGATGTCTAAAAAAATCAAGTAAAAATTTTCACCAGTATGAAAGACAATTATTAATTAAGATATATACAAAATAAAATACAATTATATTTTAATAGTTTTACAAAAATATATTTTCATTTTTGAAAATTACAATATAAGAAAGATTAGAAAAATTTCCCCGCGCGTAGCGCGGGAACATCCCTAGTCTCTACTACTAAAAGGAAGTTTTGAGAACTCTTGGTGTGTACACGTTAGAATTTTGGCAACTCTAAAAAAACAACACGTGAGCGAAATCTACAATTAACGGTAAATCCATCAAACTTGGCGTCTTTTCCACTTCTTCTCTGGTGGATGCAATTCTGGCGTTACGATATCTTAGAGAGCACGAAGTGTTACACATCCCCTCTCCAATTAATAGAGACTTAAATTTACTACCGTTCAAATCACAAACCTTTACCTTTAATCATATATGATTCTATATATATATATTGACTAGAGAGAAGGCATCTAATAGACGATTTAACCAAAGCTTAATAAGCGCTTCTACTTATCAAATAAGCTTTTACGACTCAAATATTGCCAAATCGTTCGATGGAGACTTTCTGAGGTAATCAAAACTGAACATGTTTGTATGTGTATAGGTGGGTGATTCCTTTCTTCTATCTCTCTCTCTCTCTCTCTCGGACTACACATGAACATGATGATACTTTTATTATTATTATTGTTTGTTTCAAGTGAACAATTTAATAAGTCATTTTTACAAGATTTCATATAAAGTTACTTCTTTCTCGGTATTTTTATGTGTAACCAAAGTTTTTTTACTTGGATGTGACTATACAGAACCTAGATGGTGATATGTTTGATTGTGTTCCCAGCTCAAAACAACCTGCTTTCCTCAAACACACAAAATAAACATTTTATATTTTTGTAGCATTAAGTGTCTTTATGCTCCAAGTGTTGATGTTTTTTGATTTATTGTGTGTGGTATCTCCAGATGAAGCCTAATTAATTACTATCCTGAAAGACTCTTTGATGACAATAGGGTTTCTACTACAAATTCAAAAATACAAAATGCAAATCATTCACCTATGTCATCGTTACAGCCAATGCCATGAGAGAAAGAGTTTTGTTAAAAGATATGGCGAGAAAAATCATAGAATTGTTCTTTTACCTAAACCTAAATCTGCATAACTTTACCTCATCAACCAAATTAGTAGTCACCAGGTGAAAGTTTAGTTGTATTTGTGTAAAAAAACTTTAAAAAGTTTCTTTTTTTGGTGTTCTCTTGAATTGATATACGTGAATGCGATTCTATAATTTTTGTTGTTTACCCTTGAAGTTGTAGCGTGTTATAGCTTATGTAGATGGAAAGATACGTGCTAAGAGCATCTCCAATGTATTTCTCCATTTTCTACTCTAAGTTTGTTGTAAATTATTGACTTTTTTACTGTAAATTGACCTATAAAATATTTCTGTAAATTTGACGGCTATAATTACATATATACACAAAATTAAATTATGTTACTTTTTTTAGTCGCTCTCAACAGTAGTATCAAATAGTTTCATCTAATTTTTAGCTCTAAAATTAGATGAAACTATAATCATAGACAAGTTTATTCCAATGGTTATCTATATTTTGTGCTATATAAAATAATATTTCGTTTCCAATTCATTTCTAATTTATTATTAATTGTTTAAACAATTTTATACTTTTCTATTTGTCAATTCCACCTGAATTAATTTATCATTCATTATGTCATTTTATTTTTTTCTAATTTAATAAATACTAGGATTTAACCCCGGGTACACCACGGATCTATATATTTTGAAATCGTTTTATATGTATATAAATTTAATTTAGAAATTAATGATACATCTTTTGTTTTTCAAGAATATATAAAAATATTTAGAAGTTTTTATTATATTATAGTTTTTTATTATTTTACAAAAAAAATTAAAATTTAATAATTTAATACTAAAAATTGTTTTATTTTTTTGTTACTATATATTATTCAAATTACCCGGATCTAAAATACTAAATCGGAACATAACTATAATATCCAAATTGAAACAAATCCAAAAACTAAATATCTCGAACGGGAAGAAAAATTTATTAACCGAAAACCCGAAACCAAGATCCGAAACGAAACAATTTTTTGAAATAGAACCGAATGACCCAAAATTATTTAAATATTAAAAGTTATTGAAGTAAAATTTTTTGTTACTATATAATATTTGTAGTACATATTCCATATAGTAAATTTTTAACATAATTTATAAGTTGACTTATTCCAAACTATTTTACAATATGAAAATTGTTAACGCATCGAAACCAAACTAAAATATTTGAACCGAAACCAATTCATAGAATAAATAACTTGAACGGGTAGAGAAATTTACTACTTGAAAACCCGAAACCAAATCTGAATCGAGCCTAAATTTGTAAAATTGAACCAAACTTCCAGGGTTACCCGAATTTTACACTATGAAAATCATTATTTATTATATTATAAGTGTGAATAAAATATTCGGATCTAAATTAACATATCTAAACAAAACTGAAATATTCGAACCGAAACTGATAAAAAAAAAAAAAAATTCGAACGGATAGAGAATTTTACTACCCGAAACCCGGAACCGAATCCAAATCAAACATAAATTTTAAAACTTAACCGAACTACCGGATTTACCAAAAAAATTATTTAAAATAGAAATAATTTTAATTATAGATACAAATAATTTATTTAAATATATTCCTAATATATAATATTAGTAGTTGGTTTTTGCGTTGAAATCAATTGTTTTGATTGATTTCTTGTTAATAATTCAAATTTTTAACTAAATTTTAAGAATATAATAATATTAATGATATATGTTTGTATGTATGTTTAATATAAAACTTGTTTTGAAATTGTTATCCAAGTTAAGAATAAGATTATCCTTATAGATTTTGTAAGTATAAATTATGTTATTATCCTTAATGTATTTTCCATGTTTAAACTCAATGACATAGTGTGTAATTAAGTGATTTTTTTGGAAAATTTCAAAAGAGTAGTTCAAAAATAATAATATAGATTATTGTTGAATTTTTAATCTTACTCCTAATTAAACAACTAAATTTGTTAATATAGTTTTATTTGGGTGTTAAATAGATTGTAGAATTTATTTTTATCAAATATCCTATATATATATATTAATTGAGGAGACACTTTTGAGAATTTGAATGAAAATTTAAAAAGCTCATAAAATATGAATTCAAAAAGCCCACAAATTGACAAAATAAGAAAAAAAAATGAAAAAGTCACACATTGATAATGAAAACTACATGTTAGTTTGAAACACTACTTATAAATAAGTCATTTGTGTGTTTGAATTTAGTAAAATCGATGATTTGTAAAATTTGCTTTAACACACAACAGTTTAAATTTTTCAAAAATAAATTGGTATTGTACTTATTTGAGAGATTAATTGGTTGAAAACGGGTTACAAATTATTCAAATTTGTTCAAGAATTTATCCCTACAATTTGACCAAAATTGCAATAGTTTAGCATTGAATATTTTTTTATAAAGAAAAAACTTATGATGCCACTATTATTCTATGAATTTTTTAATGACATTTTTGAATATTACCCTGATAAATAATAAAAATGTTTAAAAATAATTTCAAATTTATTTTAAATAAATTTATATGCCAAAATTATAAAAATATATATGTAGATTTTTATGTAATATATGTATATACTTATAAATTTATAATTCGCACCTGGCGCGGGTCAAAAAATCTAGTGAGATAGTATTAGAGTGTAAGGTTCACTTTGCAATTAAAATAGTTTGTTTCTAAAAATAGGGAAATGAATATCGTTTCTCCTAATATAGAAAATACTACTCCTTTCTCTCTAAAAATATGGGGAAAAAACAACTATATACTACCAATGGAGATGCTCCAACTAGGTATATACATGCTTCCCACAATATCCTCCAAGTTAATTTACTTTTAACATCTTAAAATTTTAATTATACTTTTCACTTATAAAAAATGTCAAAATACTAATTTTGGGTGTTTCAAAAAATATAATTTAAATTTTAAGATGTAAAAAGGCCAGGGCAAAATACCCGAAACCGAAAAACCGGAACCGAAGAACCGAAAAAAACGGTTCCGGTTCCGATTTCGGTTCCACCCTAAATACCCGATGGTTCCTAAACTTAAGAACCATGGGTATCGGGTAGGAACCGGAACCGAACCGAATACCCATGGGTAGAACCGAAGAACCGAAATATTTTTATATACATTGAGTATTTTTTATATTTTCGGGTATTTTTGGCTATTTTTCTAACTTCTGGTATTTTTTATTATCCTATTCCGGGTATTTTTTTTGTTTTTGGGTATTTTTTTCAATTTTCGAGTTTTTTTCATAATTTTGAGTATTTTTATGAACTTTTTTTGGGTATATTTTATGTTTTCGGGTATTTTTTTCTATTTTTGATTTGAAATACCCGGAACCGAACTGAAACCGAATTGGAACCGAAAATTTCGGGTATTCTTCGGTTCCTCAAACAAAGAACCGAACCGAACCGAAACCGATAGGAACCGAACCGGAACCGAACCGAAATATTGAAAAGTAGTGATTGGGTAATAGATTCCAGAACCGAACCGAACCGGAACCGAAATTTCGGACCCGGAACCGAACCGAATACCCGAATGCCCAGGCCTATGTAAAACAATTAATAATTTTTACAATATTTTTAATGTGGACCATTAACACATTTAAATATAAAAACATTTCAATATGTATCGTTATATATATATATATATATATATATATATATATATATATATATATATATGTGAAAAATGCGTGTGGCTTCACAAGACAACTACTTTCTTTTCATGACACCATCACTTGTGTCTTCTCCGAATCTCATGACTCATGATCCCACATAGCTTTGAATTATTTTCATTTGTAATTCTTTTCGTTTATCTCTCACCGTCCCTCAAACTAATACGTTTATACGATAAAATCGCCTTTAAATACTTGGTTGTTGAATTCAATCAATTAGGCCATCGAAACCCATAGGAACATTAAAAAAAATTATACGTAAAACACGTTTTCAAAGTTTTCTCATGGGAGTGCTATAAAAACTGAATGCAATGTTTTGATTATGTAAAACCGAGTGCTATAAAACGGAAATGGGTGTACAAGGTATTACATTAATATTTAGTTCTCTCCATCTTCTCTATCGACATGTATGAAAATGTTCATATACTGAAACTGATTAGCATTTTTTTATTTTAAACAAAAGTAAAAATATATGCATGTTTTTTCCTATAAGACAAATGCATGGGCAGTCCAAGAACACGTCGTAAAATTAAATTATCCGGCGCGGGAACATCCCCTAGTATTAACAAAAGGGAAAATTTCATATTAATATACCAACTAAATTATTATTAACTTTTTAATACACTAACTTTTCGATTGCCCAGAATAATACACCAACTATTTTATTTGTTCATTTTAAATCACGAACTATTTTACTTACTTATTTTAAATCACAAAGTTAAATCATCTAACCATTTAACCAAATCACCGTTAGTTGACCGTTAGTTTATTTTTTTTAAAAAAACTAAATTTTTTTATTTTAATAAAGAAATATATTAAAATTATGTAAAAAACTAGAAAATTTAAGAATATATAAAAAGATTGTAACAAAAATAAAAGTTTCAAAAAATAATATTTTCACAATATAAAATCATAAATAATTAAAAGATAGGCAAATAACAATTTTTAAATTTAATTTGTGAAAAAATTTTCCTTTTTATTTTTTATAAATTTTTATTGTGAACCTCTAGTATATTTCCGAATTTTGTAATTTTTGTTGGATTTTTAACATAATTTTAAAGTATCTTTTTATTAAAATATACTAATTGAAAAACATTATTTGAGTTAAACAAGGAAATATAATACGTGTCATCACTAAAATGATTCAAAAAAATTAACAACAATTAGCTCACATATCAAAAGCCCTTTTAATTACATTACATTTTTCATTTCAAAAAAGCTAGATAAGTTGGTGTAACATAAATCAACTCGCAACCCATACAAAAATTAGATTAAACTATTTTATATTAATTTTTGATAAAAATATAAACATGTGGAAAACCACCAAATATCAGTATAATTTTGATAAAATATAATATATGTGGTATGAGTTTGGGTGGTGACTGATGAAACATTCAAAAATATTTTTGCTCGACTTTCGATTAAATATTGAGTTGTTGTATAGCTAAATTTTGTGATATCGATATTTTAGTTTTTCACATGCATTATACTTTATAAAATTTTATTTATATTTGTTTTATTTTATACACTATTCAATTATATACGCTATTTTCAATCGATAAAGATATTATTAGATATAAAAATCTCTAAATATATTAAAGTAGAGGATATTGACCGTATAATATCCGCTGAATTTGAGTAGGTCAAAAGGCCTTCTTATCATGGATACTTCGATAGGTAATGATCTTTTATTTTTTTTTAAACTACAAATTTTTTTATAATATATAATTTTATTTAGTGTATAGAGATTCATCGTTTGAATGAACTACAATTTTCTTCTCATCTGCGTTTTCCAGAGGTTACAAATTTTCATTATAAAGTTTTTTAAAATTATGAGTGTTTACGAGAATTTATAATTCACATTGTTAGTTACCTTTTGGAATGGGTGGAGTATAACAAGGTTGACAAAAAAGAGAGAAATTTGACTTTTTGGATTTTTGTGAAAAGTTTTATTGGGATGCAAGATATACGTTTGAAAACTTCGCAATGTCAATCTCCTGATTCAACATCTTCCATTTATTCCGCCGTGTATTGTTAAACTATATTACTTGAAAACTTTGCTTTACAAAGTTCGTGGATCGAAAAATTTGCACGACACAATGACCGTTGACGGTGTTGTTCACCACACTTTTATGCGGTCGTCATGTTGTGATTTATGTTTTCTTAAGACATATGAAGACCTCTTATGATGTTATCTTTCTCCGATCTTAACTATTCCCTGTGTCTTTATTACAATATGTCTTTTTACTTTTAAAATAATATATTTTTATTAATTTTTACAATATTAATGAAATTTAATTTGTGAAAAAATTTTCCTTTTTATTTTTAAATTTTTTATTGTGAACCTCTTGTATATTTCCGAATTTTGTAATTTTTGTTGGATTTTTTACATAATTTTAAAGTATATTTTTATTAAAATAGAAAAAAATATTTTTGTTTCAAAAAATATGTAACGGTCAACTAACGGTGATTTGCTTAAATGGATAGATGATTTGAGTTTGTGATTTAAAATAAGAAACTAAAATAGTTCACGATTTAAAATGAACAAATAAAATAGTTGGTGTATTATTCTAGGCAATCAAAAAGTTGGTGTATTAAAAAGTTAATAATGATTTAGTTGACGTATTAATATAGAATTTTCCCTTAACAAAAAATGAGTATGGGTATACACAGAAAACCCCCTAATTTATTTATTTTTACTAAAGCAAGATCCCCCAATTCTAAAAACAAATTATATATATAATGAGTGATAAGAGCACTCATTGTATTGACATCTCATCATTCATCATTTAAATCATCGAATTTATTTAACTTAATTAATTAAATATTATTACTTAATCAAAAACATTTAACAATCAACACTTGAAAATCAATTAAGTCTAAGTTTTAAATGTGTATTCTCAATATTTTTTGGACTTTAAACAATAGAAAATAGTTTAATTACAATATATATATATATATATATATATATATATATAACCACTCCATGATGCTGGAATAAATAACTATAAAAATACATAAAATGAAATCAAGTGTTACATTAATAAAAAAATAATATTTTCTTAAACTATGCTAAAATCACAACGAAATAAAACCAAAACTGAAAAATGTAATAAATCATCTTATATAGTAAATGACTTAAAGTTTTGCATACGTGTCACGTGGAGAGAGTTTGTAGAAAAATATCAATTTTTAATTATTTTATATGTTTATACACACGTATATTTTATGATATACTATATGATAAATTTTATTATATCTTTCCCTAATATCTTGATCGGATACTATGTTTTGTTATAAGTATATGTTATTATTTCGTATTTATTTTATAAATTTATAATATGTTATAGGTATATGTTATAAACATTTGAGTTTATTTCGTTTATCTAATTTGCCATAAAAAAATATATGTTATATGTATAGACTTAAAATTATACTTATATAACTAGGTATATGTTATAAGTATTATATAAATTAAATTAATTTTTTTCTAATATATTAAATTACAATGCCTAGGTAATTAATTATATTAAACTTAGAATAATATAAAAGAAATTATAACTACCATCCTATTAAGTTATTGTGCCTAATTACGAATTTATATTAAAATTAAGAAATTATACCTAAGTTAATTGTACAAAAAATTATTAATACCTAAGTTAATTAATATTAATAAATTATTGGTTTGAATTATTCTAAATTAAGTTATCATCATCATATATAATAAATGACAAGTAGTTTTGCCTACGTGTCGTCCAAAGAAAAAATAAAAGAAATTATTTTATATTTAGTTAATTAATATTATCGAAAATTGTTTGTAATTATCCCTTTTATTTCTCATAATTTATATTATTTTATATTTAATTAATTTATTATTTTCGAAAATTGTTTGTAATTATCCCTTTTATTTCTCATAATTTATATTATCATATATTATTTATTAGTATAATATTTTCAAAATTTCAATAAATTTACTAAAAAGTGTCCGATATCATTTTTGGTATTTTAATTTATATTATAATTTAAAATATTTAATTATTACTAATATATTGAAATTTACTAAAAAGTGTATGATGTCTTTTTGATATTTTAATTAATATTATAATTTAAAATATTTAATTATGGAAATTTTTTTATATTTAATTAATTTTATATTTTCGAAAATTGTTTGTGATTATCCCTTTTATTTCTCATAATTTTTCAAAATTTCGATAAATTTACTAAAAATTGTACATCGTCTTTTTGGTTTTTTAATTTATATTAAAATTTAAAATATTTACTTATTACTAATATTATAATTATTATAAGTGATTATTAGTTTCAACCTCGTATAGGGGTGGACGTTCATGTTCGGTTCGGGTATATTCGTGTTTTTGGGTTGAGGATTATATAAAATTTTCGTCGATTCTATAATTTTTCTGATTCAGTTTGGGTTCGGTTCGGGTACCCGAAATTATAAAAAACCTTAAAAATTATAAAATAAAATATTTGAAATTATTCAACATTATATGATTTACTATGATAATCCGAATAAAATAGAACAAAAATTATCTAAAAATATTTAATTATACAAAACTATACGAAATAATAGGGAAAATGTCATAATTTTGAATTTTAAGTTATTATAAATATAAATTAGAGAAATTCCTTAGAATACCACTTAAATAAGTTTTTGTTTTGAAAATACCGTTTAAATTTTTTATAACAAAAATACCTTTAAAATGTTTTTTATATCAAAAATACCCATCAAAAAGTAGTAGTTTACAAAAATACCACCATACAAAAACGAGTTTTAACACTTTTAGATTTTAAATTTTTTCATTTGGGTCCGCTATATAGTGTTTAGGGTATAGTTTTGAAGAGGTAGGGTATAGTTTTATGAAGGTTTTGGGTGTAATTTTGAAAATTAAAGAGTTGTGGTATTTAGTAGAAAAAAACTTTTAATGGTATTTGTAAAAATTTCGAAAATGTGTGCTAATTGTGTTAGAAAAACTTTATTTAGTGCTATTCATGAAAATTGCCCTATAAATTACTAATATTTTTATATATTTAGTTAAAATTTGGATAAGTTCAGGTATCCGCCTGAGTTTCGGTTTGGATCTATTCGATTTTATAGTTTGAAATCTAAAACCCGTTCGGATATTTTGTCGGTCTCGGTTTGGTTCCTAATATTTGGATCGCGTTTGGTTCGGTTTTTTGGGTCTGGATAAAATCTTCATCCATTTTACTTACATTCATGATGATTCAAGTTGACCCACAATATTTTAATATTCATGCAAATATTATAAACTTTACTTCTTTTAAAATGTGTGATTGTTATTGATTTATTGATATAAATCTAAAACTTTTATACAACTTCATACAATTTTATACTTTTGTAAATCTAAAGGTATTATAGTTATTAACATCTTCATTAATGAATTTTTCCTCTAATTCTTATAAAACTATTTTTGTTGTATATGTTTTGTTTATATCAACAAAATTAACTCATATATATATATATATATATATATATATATATATATCTTTTACGTCTTTTTAAGTGTCAACTCTTTTATTTCTTTGAAGAAAAATATACATAACAAACATATATTTTTGTAGTACACATACATACGTTTCTAACAAATTTTTATTCTAATTGTGTGTTTATGGAAAATCTCTAAACAAAACTATAATTCTTTAACAAAAACAAAAAACTAAAAAAGTAAAGCAAATTTTGTATTTAAATCTTATTTAGTCCACCATAAAACACAAATCTACAATTTTTGAAGTTTGTTCTTTGTTTTCATTCTTTTTATTGATAATTTATTACATTTTCAGTTTTGATTTTATTTCGTTGTGATTTTAGTGTTATATTTTTCTTAATGTAACACTTAATATATTTCATTTTATGTATTTTTTATAGTTATTTCATTTTAATAGGTATCGTAGTTATAATTTCTTTTATATTATTTTAAATTTAATATAATTAATCACCTAAGCATCCGTAATTTTATATATTAGCAAAACATTAATTTAACTTATATGATACCTATAACATATACCTAGGTATATATAATTTTAAGTCTATACATATAACATATACATTTTTAGGGCGATTTAGATAAACGAAATAAACTCAAATGTTTATAACATATACCTATAACATATTATAAATTTATAAAATAAATACGAAATAATAACATATACCTATAGCAAAATATAGTATCCGGTCAAGATATTAGGGAAATGTATAAACATATAAAATAATTAAAATTTCATATTTTCCTACAAACTCTCTCCGCGTGACATGTAGGCAAAACTCCTTGTGATTTACAATATAAGATGATATGATATCACATTACAAAATAACACATAAAATAAAAGGCATATAAAATTTATTAAAATAGTGGAACGTGACAAGTAAAATAAAGAAAAAAAATACAAACACAAATTATACAAACTATATTTAAGGAATAGAATAGACAGATACTAAAAAAATTGCAAAACATCTAAATGAAGAAAAATACAAAAAGTATACAATAAGTGAAAAATATGCAAAAATATAGAATTGAGAAAATATCAAATATTATATCATTGTTTAGTTGAATAAGAACATAAATATTGAAAACGGAAGAAAATACTAAAATCATCAAGAAAAACTATAACAATATAATTCTAAAAATAAAATTATCAGTATTTATAAAAATATACATTTCCAATATAGAAAAAGTCCGCGAATATCGCGGGTTCCCTTCTAGTAGTATATAATGGCTAATGAATACTTTTATTTGAAATCACATGTACTTCAAAATTCACATTTATTATGTTAAGTTAACTTCTAATCAATTTTATATTAAACGCCTAAAATTTACATATTATTTTTAGTTGACTAACACTAGAGATATATAAATTTTCAAATACTATGTTTATTGGAATATTATTTAATATTTACTAGATTTGAACCCGTGCGGTATTTGTAAACATATTTTTGATACAATTTTAAGAAACTATTTTTTGATATATATTGATAAAATTTGGAACCATGTTTATCTATCGAATATAATGTTGGTTATATCTCTTATGTTATGTATGATATTTCTTACCCGTTGCAAAATTACGTCTATATATATTATACATAACATGACTTTGATTTAACCTTATTACAATTATCATTCGTAATTTAAATTTCGATATGTGATATTCAATAGGATGTTAAAATATACGATTATACTTACAGTAAATTTAAAATTACACTCACAAGTAAAATTTATCTTACACTTATAAATTTAATATATACTTTTAAATGATAAAAAGATTATATAACTTAAGACATTTTTAAAAACTTTAATTAGATTTTTAATATTATTTGATTTTCATAAAAATGAAATATTCATACCATTTTAGTTTGTGAGAATCACAAAACTACACCATTTGAATTACATTTCACAAAACTACACCATTTCCAAAATACTTCACAAAACTACATCTAAACACTCAAAATTAAATCCAAATAAATCCTACCCACACAATCCTACCCCCTTAATACTATACTCTAAACACTAATTAGCGAACCCAAATGAAAAGATTTTAATTTTGGTAATTTTTAAAAGGGTAAATCAAGCTTTTAAAATTTTGAAATGGTGTAAATATGTGAAAAAATTAAATAAGGTGTAGTTTTGTGAAGGAGTGGTTAAAATGGTGTAGTTTTGTGAAGTTTTTCATTATCTTATATTAAATATGATGTTGGATAATCATTGTTGTAATTATCCATTGTGGTAATTATCCATTTGGATAATTATATGGATAAAGATGAACTATATTATCCATTGTGGTAATTATCCATTTGGATAATTATATGGATAAAGATGAACTTATATTATATTATATAGTTAGATATTTATATAAGTTTCTTCGTGTTGAAGTAAACTTTTTACTATAAATAGATTCATAACGTTAAACAAAATCATAATGAAAAACCAGTTCATCTCTCTAGCTTTATCTCTCTAGAATTCTCTTAAACATTTTATACACATAAAGATACGGTCTATATACTTAATAGTTTTATAACACGTTATCAGCACGAACGTCTCTGCTTATACGAAGTAATCGTTGGATGAGCTTCTATATACCCGGTTAAATATTATCCAGGTAATTTTAAATTATGTCATTATGTTTATAAACATAATGAAAAAATTCTGTTTCAAACCTATGACTGAATTTATATCCTAAAATGTTTAAATTATGATTTTACTATATAAAAGAAACTTTGGCAAAATTTAAACTAATATAGTTTAAAATTTAAGAGAAACTCTTTCAAAATAATTTTTGCCAAAATTAATAAATCTAAGAAAAACTCTGGCAAAATTTTTAAGTTAAATATTTTGCCAAATATATAAAGCTAATAAATCTAAAAGAAATTATGGCAAAATTTAAACTACTATAATATAAGAAAAAAAAATTAATTAAAAGAAACTTTGCCAAAATTTAGTTGATAAAAAATTATCGATATTTATAAATTTAATTTTTATATTTGAATGGAAAATTTAGTCTCCAAAAATCTATAATAGAATATGCCTCTTTGATCAAATAGAAGACTATGATTCATAAATCAAATTGAAGACTATGTCTCTTTGATTATATGAAAATATATGTCATAAATCAAATTGAAGATAAGGTCTCTTTGATTATATTGAGGTTTTGTCTCTTTGATTAAATGAAAGGCTATATCTATTTCATTATACGGTAAGCTAAATAATTATTTATTTTAAATAATTTTGTTATCCAAATTATATGAAAATTTTGCAATATTAAGTAATGCAAAATAATTGAATGCTCTGTAAGAGCAAAATATTTTATTAGAGTAAAATATTTTATTAAATAAAAATGCTAAAGAACCGAAATGCTCACAAAGAGTTTAAACGCTCATGAATAGCTTAAACGCTCATGAAGAGCAAAAACGCTGAAAACGAGCGAAAAAAGAGCTAAACGCTCTAAAAGAAAACATGATGATGACATGCAATATGTATAAAAATGGCAAAAGATATATATGAAAGTAAACATGAAGTTTACTAATTGATCAAAATATAATATAACCGGTTAAGCCATCCGGGTTTATCAATGATTGAAGATCATTGAAAGTAAGTTGAAAAAGGGATTTTTCAACTTAATGCATGTCTTATACAAAATGATAATAATAAGATCATCATGTAAAAAAGATCATGGATGAATCACCATATTTTGGTTAAAAGCTCATTAGATATGTTGGTTGATTTCTTTATTCCCCAATATTATTCTCATAATATAACCGATCCAAAAATGTGAATCGGGTCAAGATGAATGTGAATGAAAAATTATCATCTTGATAGAGTAATACGAATCTCATATCAAATGTTAGAAAGGATCTAAGATGATACATATGATCCAAAATGGATATGTTATCGATCCTTAAAAGAGATTCAGTTCGAGATGAATAATCTAAAAGAGTTATCATCTCGAGGGGGAGAATTAAAGAATCCGCAATAAAAATAAATGGAACAATTAAAAGATTATGTTCACACTCGAAATGAGCTTAACCTAAGAACATAAAGATAAGTTCTGGTGAAATATAATCAGTTTTCTCATGTAATTATTTCATGGTTGGAGATGATTATAAGTCAAATGATTTATGGAAATTATCTCTCCCTTGGAATTGATTCGTGATTGAAAATGATTAGAAAACCAACGAGTAATAAGAAAAAATTCTCCCATATAAAAGATTTATGGTTGAGATCAAATCTCGTTTGGAAATTTGTGGGTGTGTGATATATATTATGAATGCTCCTCCACACCACATAAAAATAACATTCAAAGAGGATGAAGTGTATGAGCTGGAAATAAAGATCCGCTCTAAAAAGTCATCATTGATGATGTGCTTATTGTACGATTTGCAATCATTATTTTGATAATACAATTTCTCTAAGGGAGAAATATGAAATAGTTAGAATTCTTGAACAAAATGATTATGAACGTGAAGTTCAATAGTTCAAAGGATCACTATTCTAAAATATTGCAAATCAAGTATAAAAATCAGTATAAAAGATTGATGGATGAGATTTCATGAAATGAATTATCATTATAAGATCCTCATACAAAAGAAATGAACATGAAGTTCATAGGATAATTCATCAAAGTGAAAATAGAAATCTCATATCTCATCTTAAAATACTTCAATAAAAATATGTGTCAGCAAAGGACAACATATTATTAATAAGTCTATAACATGTAAGAAACATGATAGACTACTTTGGTTTCAAAGATATAGAAAATTCTCGAAAAGAGAAATAATATCTTCACTACAAGAAAACAGGGTAATTTCCTACCACATTTCCGACCGTAAAAATGTGGTCGGAAATTTCCGACCACTTTCCGACCGATTTCCGACTACATGGATATTGGTCGGAAATCGGTCGGAAATTTCCGACCAAATTCCGACACAAATATTTGGTCGGAATTTGATAGGAAATCGGTCGGATTTCCGTCGGAATTTATTTCGGTCGGAAATCCGTCGAAAATTTCCGACCGAATTCCGACCAATTTCCTACCACAATTGATCCGTTGCACAACGGTAACGAAACGTTCAAATATCGGTCGGAAATTGGTCGGAAAACTAATTGGTCGGAAATTGGTAGGAAATTGGTAGAAAATTTCCTACCAATTTCCGACCAATTTCCGACGGAAAACTTTTCCGACCGATTTCCGACCGATATTTGAACGTTTCGTTACCGTTGTGCAACGGATCAATTGTGGTAGGAAATCGGTCGGAAATCGGTAGGAAATTTTTCTTATATATATCACACCCTCACTTCTTCTTTCTCATAATTTCTCTTATCAATCTCCATTTACCACAAATTCAATACAAATTAACAATTTCTCTTATCAATCTCCATTTACCACAAAATTCAATAAAAATTATTATAATGAGTTATTTTAGATCGTGGATGGATGGAAATCATAAAGATCCGGCGACGGGATTACTTTCGGAAGAATTTGCGGAGGGGCTTAAACAATTTATGGAGTTTGCCGCAATTCAAGAAAGAACCGTAGCAACAGGTAAAATGTATTGTCCTTGTAAAAATTGCGATAATCGTAGAAATGTTTTGGTAAAAGTAGTATGGAAGCATTTATATAATGTTGGTTTTACGCCGGGGTATAAAATATGGTATTCTCATGGGGAAAATGATTTGATGGTAAATTATCCTAGTAGTAGTAATGTACAATATTATGATAATAATTTAGTTGTCCCTCCGGTAGAAGAACCTATATCCGTAGATAGGACCGTGCAAATGGTAAATGATATTTTTCGCGAAACTATGCCGTCGTTTGTTGGAGATCATCATGAGCCTACATTGGAGGAGCCAAATGTGGAAGCGCAGAAATTCTTTGACATGTTGGATGCCGCTAAGAACCCGTTATATGGTGGGTGTAGAGAAGGTCATTCACCTCTTTCACCGCGACAAGAATGATGTCTATCAAAACGGATTACAATCTTTCGGAAGATTGTGTGGATGCGTGGGCCGGTCGATCAAAGACATTTTGCCCGAAGATAATATGGCACCGGGGACGTATTATGAAATCGAGAAGTTGGTATCCGGTCTAGGATTACCGTATCGGATTATCGATGTGTGCGTCGATAACGTATGTTATATTGGAGAAGAGATGAAAACCGCTCGGCATGCCGGTTCTGTAAGAAACCACGATATAAAGAAACTGGTGGAAGAGTGTCCATACCTTATAAGAGAATGTGGTATTTGCCGTTAACGGATAGACGAAGAGGTTATATCGGTCGGAGCGCACGAGCAAGTTCGATGAGATGGCATGCGGAACATGAGATGTTAAATGGAGAGATAGCACATCCTTCGATGCTCAAGCATGGAAACATTTTCAAAATGTGTATCCTAGTTTCGCAAGTGAGAGTCGCAATGTGTATTTGGGATTAAGTACGATGGTTTCAACCCTTTTGGGAAACATGGGAGACAATATTCTTTATGGCCGGTGATCGTCACGCCTTACAACCTGCCTCCGTCATTGTGCATGGTTAGGGAGTTTTTGTTCCTATCTATTCTTGTTCCTGGGCCGAGCATCCGAAGAGAGCACTAGACATATTTATGCAGCCGTTGATACATGAGTTGAAGATGTTATGGGAGAGTGGAGTTGAAACGTACGACATATCAATGCAACAAAACTTCATGATGCGAGCAGTACTAATGTGGACTATTAGCGATTTTCCGGCATATGGTATGTTATCTGGATGGACCACACATGGACGGTTATCTTGTCCTTATTGTCAAGATAACACCGATGCTTTCCAATTGAAGAACGGACGTAAATCATGTTGGTTTGATTGTCATCGACGATTTTTACCAAACGATCATCCATACCGTCGGAGCACTACTTTGTTTACGAAGAAGAAGAAAATCTATGAAGGACCTCCCGAAGAAGTAAGCGGTGAACATATACTAACTCAACTTAGAGATTTTGGAGCCGAGAAGACGGTACGTTGTGGTGGTAACGGACATCAAGTTGTGGATGGATATGGTGAACATCATAACCGGCACAAAAAGAGCATATTTTGGGATTTGCCTTATTGGAAGGATCATTTACTTCGGCACAACCTAGATGTTATGCACATCGAGAAGAACTTCTTTGACAACATCATGTTCACCATTATGAACGTGAAAGGGAAGACGAAAGACAACTTGAAGTCCAGATTAGACTTGCCGACTATTTGTTCTCGGAAGGAACTTCATGTCACCGATCAAGGAAGATATCCCCAACCTCGCTTTTCGGTTAAACGCTTCACAAAGCATGAATTCTTTAGCCGGATAATGGACGGTGTTAAGTTTCCGGATGGTTACTCTTCTAACCTTAGAAACTTGTGTTGATCGTGGAGAAGGTAAGTTTTCAGGGATGAAGAGTCATGATTGTCATGTTGTTATGCAACGTATTCTTCCATTTGCATTCGACGGGCTTCTTCCGCAAAAAGTCCATGAAGCGATTGCAGAATAGGAGCTTTTTTCGAGACATTTCTGCGAGATCCCTTTCCGCCGAAGAAATCCGAAATCTTGACGAGAAGATCCCCGTGATATTGTGCAACCTAGAGAAGATATTTCCGCCTTCTTTCTTCGACGTTATGGAACATTTGCCAATTCACTTGCCTCGGGAAGTAGAACTCGGTGGTCCCGTTCAATATCGGTGGATGTATCCTTTCGAGCGATACATGTACCATTTGAAGAAAAAAGTGAAGAATTTAGCGAGGGTTGAAGGTTCAATTATTGCCCAAAGCATAAACGAAGAGAGATCTAACTTAGTCGGGTACTACTTTCCACCACAAACCCAAACAAAGAGTGGAAAACAAAAACGACATGATGATGGAGGAGTGCATGCTTGTTATCCCGTATATGTACCGAACTTTTTAGACGAGGTTGGGCGTTTAAGTGGAAAGGGTAAAAGGCGAAGACTCGGCGAGGTTGAGCATGCTAATGTGCACATGTATATTTTGACCAACTGCGAAGATTTGGTGCCGTACGAGGAGATTTACATGGCGCAAAAACGATTTGAACATTCGGAAGCAACAGACGATGAATTAAATGAAGTCAAAGAAAGAGAATTTGCGAGAATGGTTAAAGTTATATGTATACGGCGGGCGGCGCGAAGGAGAGTTAATTCCAACATGGTTAGAAGAGGTGGTGAACGGTCCACAATATATTGTTGTTTCACACTCGATGTACGCACGCGTGGATACGCTTTTAAAATATTTCGTGAGGGAAATTCAAGGTCGACGGCAAACCATGGGGTGTCGGCGGTAGCCGGAGATTTGGTTTACTACGGGGTATTACATGAGATATTAGAAGTGCATTATAGCGGGATGCTCGATCTAAGATGTGTTACGTTATATTGTGATTGGTATAGCCCCGTTGCGGGACATGGTGTACGTACGTACGAGTTTGGTGTTACTACAATACATTCTCGGAGGAGGTTACAAAAATATTATCCGTTCATTCTTGGATCGCAGTGCCAACCAAGTATCATACATGACTTATCCGCGACCACACACGGACGGGATCCTTGGATAGTTGTTACAGAAATAAACCCGAGGGGGAGAGTTCATGGTAGTTCTTCGAGGTCGATCCTCCTTTGCAAGCGACAACGAGTTGGGCATTTGGGAGAAGTGGATGTTTCATTACAAGTGGATTTGGTTGTAGATTTAACGAGAAGATGCCGATTTTGTTGTACATGAAGAGTCCGAAGAAGAGGTTGGAGAATTTGAGGAGGGATCCGATTCGCCACCGAAGACTCAACCGAATCCGAATGAAATGTTTCAAAAAAAGTTCAAATTTTTTGAAAATATTTTTAAAACACTTTTCAAAGAGTTTTCAAATTAAGAGTTTTGAAATAGTTTTTAAAGATTTTACAATAAGTTTTCAACAAGTTTTTTAAAGAGTTTTAAATTCTTTAACACTTTTTCAAAGAGTTTTCAAAGATTATATTTATCAAATAGTTTTCAACGAATTTTCAAATATTATACAATTTTTCAAAGAGTTTTCAAAGAGTTTTAAAAAAAGTTTTCAAAGAGTTTTAAATTCTTTTACACTTTTTGAAAGAGTTTTCAAAGACTTTTCAATTAAATAGTTTTCAACGAGTTTTCAAAAATTTTACACTTTTTCAAAGAGTTTTAAGTGAAAAGAGTTTTTGAAAAGAGTTTTCAACGAGTTTTCAAAAATTTTACACGTTTTCAAATTTTTAAATTTTTTTTTATTTTTTTATATTGCGGTCGGAATTCGGTCGGAAATCGGTCGAAACTCGATTACCTCGTACCAACTCGATTACCTCGTACAAAATTAATTTTTTTTTTTAATTTTTAAAAAAACGGTCGGAAATCGGTCGGAAATCCGTCGATAGCCGCCAAAACTAAATTTCCTCGTACTAAATCGAAACCCCAAATTCGGTCGGAATTCGGTAGGAAATTTCCGACCGAATTCCTACCGTTTTTGATATGTGGTCGGAATTCGGTAGGAAATTTCCGACCGAATTCCGACCGTTATAGGGTTTCATTTCAAAATGATGTTTTTTTTTGTCGAATCAATGAAGTACCTTTATACAATACGTTTTAGTAAAAAAATAAACTCTACAAATGTCTAAAATGATCATAAAATGCAAAATAGTTTTAATTTTTATAAATATATGTTTCATTACAACTTAGTTAAGTAACTTTCATATGTTTTTTCAAAATTTTGGTATTTTCATAAAAATATTTGAAAACGTGAAACATATTATACTTATATATTGTTATGTTCAAGAAATCTTATATAAACACTCCATTAAACCTATTCGAAATTCGTTTTTATGCGAAACACTAAATATACACTAAATCACGAACTTCGGTCGGAAATCGGTCGGAAATTCCTACCGATTTCCGACCGTAGTTCTTGAAATTTATCCGAAACTCGCTAAGTGTTCGGATGATAAAATGACATGCATTTTCCGTCGGAATTCGGTCGGAAATTCCTACCGAATTCCGACCACATTTAAATTTTTATATAATTAATTATTTGTGGTCGGAAATCGGTAGGAATTTCCGACCGATTTCCGACCACAATTAATTAATTATATAAAAATTTAAATGCATGTCATTTAATCAATGCGATCACTTATCAGTTTCGACCGAATTCCGACCATTATAGGGTTTCATTTCAAAATGATGTTTTTTTTTGTCGAATCAATGAAATACCTTTATATAATACGTTTTAGAAATAAAATAAACTCTACAAAATGTCTAAAATGATCATAAAATGCAAAATAGTTTTAATTTTTATAAATATATGTTTCATTACAAGTTAGTTATGTAACTTTCATATGTTTTTTCAAAATTTTGGTATTTTCATAAAAACATTTGAAAACGTGAAACATATTATACTTATATATTGTTATGTTCAAGAAATCTTATATAAACACTCCATTAAACCTATTCGAAATACGTTTTTATTCGACCGTACTTCTTGAAATTTACCCGAAACTGCTAAGTGTTCGCATGGTAGGAAATTAAATTTTAAAATAATTAATTATTGTGGTCGGAAATCGGTAGGAATTTCCGACCGAATTCCGACCACAATTAAATTTTAATATAATTAAGTATTGTGGTCGGAAATCGGTCGGAAATTCCTACCGATTTCCGACCACAATAATTTTGAGCGCTCTTTTTTTCGCCAAATTTTTTTCAGTTTGGCGGTCAAAATTCATTGTCGTCGGAAATCGGTAGGAAATTCCGACCGATTTCCGACCACAATAATTAATTATATTAAAATTTAATTGTGGTCGGAATTCGGTCGGAAATTCCTACCGATTTCCGACCACAATGAATTTTGACCGCTTTTTCCGCCAAATTTTTCACTTTGGCGGTCAATTTTCACTTTCCTACCGATTTCCGACCGAAATTTCGGTCGGAAATTTTCGTATATATACCCCCTTCCCCTTTCATTTTTTCACAACTCAAACAACATCTCTCTACATCTCTCTAAAAAAAACACTTCCGAAATTTCTACAAAATCTCTCCAAATCTCTCCAAAAAATGTAATTTTTTTCTTCTTATAAATCATTTTTTTTAAATATTATTTATATTTGTTTTTTTAATTAATACTAATTTGTTTTTTTTATATGTTTTTAATTAGGTCTAATGATGGTATTGGATCCTCACAATCCGTGAGAATGTCCGTTGAAGATTTGGTCCAAGCAGGAGGACGGGAGAGACCGATTCGGCTCGATCCCAACTTTGAAGCCATTCCCGATAACCGAGTCACTTGGTAAATATTTACAAACATTTAAATTTACAAAAAAATAATACCTAAAAATATTAATTATTAGTTATAAAATAATTTAAGGTTTAGACATGAGGGAAAAATCCCAAAAGCTATTCTTAAATGCATCCACGGAATGTTACCCGCTCCGTATCCAAAATACCGAGATTTCCCACCGAACTTCGGGAAATGTGGTTCCGTTCTTTTGCGGTTAGTAAATAAATTTTTTTATTTACTCAAAAAATTATTAAATAAATAAAAAAAACTTATGAAATTTATTTATAAACTTTAAATTTCCAGCAAGAGTTTAATTGGGAACCACAACTCACTAGTCAAATTCAAGAAGAATTTGACAAGGCTTGTGCGACTTCCTACTCGAATCATATGTTCGAGTGGAAGGAAAAATGGCGTTTGGGTGGGGAAAAACCTTCGTTCCTAAACCCTTCGTTTGGGACGGGTTTAAAAACTATTGGACGACGGAAGCGGCCGGAAAAAAAGCCAAGCGAAACGCCACAAACCGCAGAGGTGGGGACGGGTCCATCGAGAAGGCGCCTCCAACTCACAATGCCGGCGCAAACACTTTCGAACAAATCTCGGATGTCATGGTATATTTTAAACCAACTAAATATATACAAATTATAATAATTATGATTAATCATACTAACATTTAAATTTTAATTCCGTAATAGAGAGTCCGAGAGGGTGGTCACGAACCTCATTGGTTGAAGGTTATGGAGACCACCCATACCAACAAAAAGACGGGTGAAATTATACCAAAGGTTCGTAACGTCGTCGAACGGGTGCAAACGAAAGTCACCCGCTTAACTCAATCTTCCGACGAATCAACCGGTTCCAACACCCTAACCAATTCGGAAATAAACCGGTTGGTTCTCGAGGTAATATTTTATATTTAAATAGTTTTTTTAAAAAAATATAATTATATTAATAATTTAAATTTCCGATCGTAGGAGACTCCTATGTATCGAGGTAAACCTTACGGTTTAGGGACCCTTCCCGAATCCCAAGAGACGTCTTTGCCTTACGTACCAAACACCGATCCATCGCTTCTTCTCGAGATCTCCGAGCCGAAAGATGCGCTTCGAAATGCGAATAAAGAAAAAGATGAAGCAATTGAGAAGATCCGGCAAGAAACAAGCGCTCAAATCCGAAGATGAATGAGTATTTGATGAACCGTTTCCCCGATTATCCTCCGGGATCCGGTTCGGGGTCGGGAACAGAATTTAGTTTTTATTTTCATTATTTGTTTTTTTTCTCTTTTTTGTAATTTTTTTTAATTTTCGTTTTTTTTAATTTTAGTTTTTTGTAATTTTTTTTTAATATTCGTATTTTTAATAAATTTTTTTTTATTATAAAATTTACTTCCGTCGGAAATCCGTCGGAAATATTTATTTATTTTTTTTTAAAAAATATTCATTTCCGTCGGAAATCCGTCGGAAATGTAATATTTATTTCCGTCGGATTTCCGTCGGAAATTTAATATATTTTTTTAAAAACAATTATTTGTTTCCGTCGGAATACCGTCGGAAATGTAATTTAATTTTTTTTTAAATTTATTTATTTCCGTCGGATATCCGTCGGAAATCCGTAGGAAATTTAATTTAATTTTTTTTAAAATAAATTAATTTCCGGTGGAAATCCTACGGATATGTGGTCGGAAATGTGGTCGGAAAATGTGGTCGGAATTTGGTCGGAAAATGTGGTCGGAATTTGGTCGGAAAATGTGGTCGGAATTTGGTCGGAAATTTCCGACCACATTTCCGTAGGATAGTGGTCGGAAATTTCCGACCACATTTTGGTAGGAGAGTGGTCGGAAATTTCCGACCACAATTATGGTCGGAAATTTCCGACCACTTTCCGACCAAAACCGGTTTCCGACCATCTGAAACCGACGACGCAATTTTGGTCGGAAATCCGTCGGAAATAGACATTTCCGACCGATTTCCGACCAAAACTACGGTCGGAAATTGCCTGCATTCTTGTAGTGCTTAAAGAGGAGCATGAGACATGATTATTATAAAATTAGATATCTGAATGATATCATTGATAGTGATAAAGAGATCTCACAAATGATCATGTCATTAAAGAAATATGGAACCAAAGACTAAGTCAAAATGAATGTCGACAATATCAATGACATATTGCGCAATGTCATATAAATGAGGATCATAAATCTCCACGTTGTGAATGAGTGTAGAGATTAATTTATGGCCAATAAATAAAAGAGACAACCAAGTCTATATTAAGCTCGTTTGAATAACGAGAGTTTGGACAAGATGTCCAAATCCGAAAAAGGGTATTATGATATATAAAACAAAACGCATGTTGTATAAGGTTTTGTTAAAATACCCGTTAGTAAAATATTTATGAGAGACTTGAGTTGGGTCTCATGAAAAACATGCATGAAAGGTTTAAATTCCTGAAAAATTAATGATATCATAATAATGTTCTCGAGAACAATGATCGATCAAACTCTTTTAGAGTTATTTATATGATAAAAGACCTTGGAAAGACAAAGCGTCTCAAGGTATTAAATACTTCTAAAGGAAGTAAAATATATATATTTGGTCATAAAGGACCAAAACTATATGCCATTGAGCATTTATCTATTATACATAGCATTTGCTAATAATCTACATTTAGATATAACTCAACCCTTATGCGCATATATTAGGTTGAGATTAAATGTGATTAACTTGGGATTATTAGAATTCCCAAATTTTGGTATAAGTTGTTTTGCAGATAAAGAAATTATAAGATCATGTAAACTGAGATCGCAAAACAACAATCTCGTGGTGTTTCCATGCTTATTTCAGAAGATGAATCTCTGAGGGGGAGCAATAGAAGGAAACACGTTTATTCAAAGATGATTATTTGTGAAGATAAGACTTCCAAGTGAAGTCATGATTATGTGCGTGGTTGCACTCTTTTTCCCTCATCATGGTTTTTGTCCCAATGGGTTTTTCCATAGTAAGGTTTTTAACGAGGCAACAAGAACGCGCCAAAAGATAAACATTTGTAGAAGAAGAAAACATATTGTCCTGAAGATCTCTTTACAAAAGATGTCTATTCCGGAAGATGATGATTTCAGGGGGAGAAATGATGAAATGCGTGGTTGCACTCTTTTTCCCTTATCGTGGTTTTTATCTCACTGATTTTTTCCACGAAAAGGTTTTTAACGAGGCAACAACAACAAAACACGCAAAAGAAAGAATTTAGAAGATGGTGTCTATGAAATTTATTAAAGAAGATTATAACCAGTTATTCCAGAGAGACTACGCAATGATGGATAATTAAGGGGGAGTGTTGGATAATCATTGTTGTAATTATCCATTGTGGTAATTATCCATTTGGATAATTATATGGATAAAGATGAACTATATTATCCATTGTGGTAATTATCCATTTGGATAATTATATGGATAAAGATGAACTTATATTATATTATATAGTTAGATATTTATATAAGTTTCTTCGTGTTGAAGTAAACTTTTTACTATAAATAGATTCATAACGTTAAACAAAATCATAATGAAAAACCAGTTCATCTCTCTAGCTTTATCTCTCTAGAATTCTCTTAAACATTTTATACACATAAAGATACGGTCTATATACTTAATAGTTTTATAACATATGAATAGTTTTGATATTTGTTTTTATTTTCTTTGTTATTTTCGTTTTTTATTTTTGGTCCTATTAAATAGGAAGAATTTTTGCTATTTTTTAAATATAAAATTACCTTGTAATATATTTTATACAATGGCATTACATGTAATTAAAGAGAACTTTGAAGGGTTTTTCAAAATTTGTCCTTCTCAATTAATAGTATAGATACTATGTTTCAAAATAATTTTAATATATTATTTATGTACTAAAAAAGAAAAATAATTTGCATTTAACATAGTTATGTTCCTAATATTTAGTATGTTTATCTTTAACAATGATTAAATATATTTTTCAAATTACATTGTAGATATATCAAATAATTTAAAAACTTATTTCATCTAATTATAAATTTTATATAAAATTTGGCCCCTAAAAAGGTTATTTAGTTTAGGGAGAATTACAAAACTACACCTTTTAAATTGCATTTTACAAAACTACACCTTTTTAAAATCACTTCACAAAACTACACCTAATTACTAAAAATTAAATCAAAATTAGTCTTACCCACAAAATCCTACACCTTCAATATTATACCCTAAACACTAATTAGCGAACCCAAATGAAAATATTTTAATTTTGATAATTTTTTAGAGCATAATTGAACCATTTAAATTTTGAAAATGATGTAAAAGTAGGAAAAAATTGAATTAGATGTAATTTTGTGAAAAAGGATTGAAATGGTGTAGTTTTGTGAATTTCTCTTTAGTTTATAAATCCAAACTATTGCTTGATCAGTGTTTACCCAAGATCGAGTTTGGATGTATGTTTAGTGAGGCAATAAATTGAACATGTCAATTTTTTCTACTCATCTTAGAAGATAAACGGAGTTAATGTTACCACATTTTGAAAATCTATTATTAAGGTAAAACAAATATATTTTATTTGATGAGATTTGGAAAAATGTAGATGTGGACTTATTGCTTAAACTAACTGGGCCTCAGGGCCCATATACGAATCAGAAAGTTGATTTTTAATCAGGCTCATATCATAGGTACATTTGTCTCTTATATAAGCATGCATTAGGGCTTACTGCATTCTTGGAAAAAACCCTAATATCAGAAAGGCTGCACCTTGCAGAGCAAGGCGACGGTGCAGAGAAACAGGAGGCTGCCGCCACAGCCTGCGGCGGTGCAGGTTACATAGGACTGAATCAAGACAGAGGGACGATCTCTTCAAGACAGGAAGATCGATCAGGTCATTGAGGAAGCAGAAGGTGTTCCGCAGGGCTGTTTCATCATCGGTGCAGGCAGGTTAAGTCCTCACCGATATGTTCTCTGATTCAGGGATCAAGGCGTTAGTACCTAGGTTATAGAGGTTGCTATTGTTAGGCCTTGTTGTAACTCTTGTTTGATAGTGAAAGCATGGTAGTTTGGTTCTACCCCCAGATGTAGCGTACATCGTGAACTGGGTGAACAATCTCTTGTCTTATTTACTTTATGCACACGTACCACATACGAGAATCGTGAATCATAACCTTATCGGTTAGCTAACATATATGTGATAGAGGCATCATATAGGTGGTTTTTCCAACAAGTGGTATCAGAGCCAACCAGAGAGGTGTTGGATTCCGCGATTGGCATAAGTAAGTAAACAAGGTCAGGAAGCTAGTCTGTTCTTGGGTCGAAGAACAGATCGTTAGGTGAATCTTCACAGGAAGGTAGTTTCGCATCACGTGAGTGGATTGAGTATCTCAAGACGTAGATCAGTCAAGACACGGTCATGGAAATTACAGTGGAAGGATTTAAGGTGGAGAAGTTTGATGGTAAAGAAGATTTCGGTTGGTTGAAGTACATGATGTTAGGATAACTCAAGATTCAAGGGTTTGTTGTCAGTTCTCAAGGACCATATGGTTGAGACAGGGACAAAGACCAGGGTTGTTTCCTAGCGGGCTGAGAGAGATCTCAGGGTGACAAGTCTGTTAAAGATTTGTCGGAGTGATTTCATTCTAAAGAAGATTATGAATGAGATCACGACGCTTGGTATGTGGAAGACTCATGAGAGAAATCACCAGACCAAGTCACTTCAAAACCGAATTTACATCAAAAGGAAGTTCTTCATGAAGCTGATAACGGACCTTGAAGCATGAGAGTCACTATCTCTGTAGAAGACCAGACAATAGAGAAATTTTCAGATCTGATGTCTGAGTATGAACAGGTGGTTCATACGCTGCAGTATGAGACAAAATGACACCTTCTAGGTCAATGAGGTGGTCACAGTTGTTTACTCAAAGGAAATTGAGTTGAAACAAAAGGTTGCTCAGAAAGGCGAACCCAACATCAGAAGGTTAGTATGTTGAGTGTCGTGGCAGAACTGCTCAGAGGAATGATCAGAGGAACAACATATGTTCAGATCAGAGGGCAGATCCAAGTCTAAGCAAATGTACAACAAGGCAGAAAAGTCATAATGTTATGGTTATGAGGAAGTACATGGAGTGTCCAAAGATGAGAAACAAGAAGGGAGTTGATTCGTCTGTCAACGTAGTGTCAGAGATCAGAAAGCCTTAGTATCTCAAGGCCAACATACAAGACTCAACAGATGAGTGGGTGATGGATTCAGAGTGCTCTTTTCACATTGCACTCAACAAGGAGTTGATGTTTGACTACATGACTCAGAGTGATGAGAAAGGAGGGAGCAAGATCAGGATCATAAATCCTGATGGATCCAAGGTGTTTCTCATAGAGGTAAGATACAACCCAAGGTGAGTAGAAACTTGATTTTCTACCATATGTTTGGAGAGATTTGGATGCAAGTACGAGGGAGAAGACTTTATACAAGGATGAGAAGAAAGTCATATAAGCATGCATTAGGGCTTACTGCATTCTTGGACAAAACCCTAATATCAGAAAGGCTGCACCTTGCAGAGCAAGGCGACGGTGCAGAGAAACAGGAGGCTGTCGTCGCAGGTTACAGAGGACTGAATCAAGACAGAGGGACGATCTCTTCAAGACAGGAAGATCGATCAGGTCAGTGAGGAAGCATAAGGTGTTCCGCACGGCTGCTTCATCATCGGTGCAGGCAGGTTAAGTCCTCACCGATTTGTTCTCTGATTCAGGGATCAAGGTGTTAGTACCTAGGTTATAGAGGTTGCTATTGTTAGGCCTTGTTGTAACTCTTGTTTGATAGTGAAAGCATGGTAGTTTGGTTCTACCCCCAGATGTAGCGTACATCGTGAACTGGGTGAACAATCTCTTGTCTTATTTACTTTATACACACGTACCACATACGAGAATCGCGAATCATAACTTTATCGGTCAACTAACAGATCTGTGATAGAAACATCATATAGGTGGTTTTTTGCCAAGAGTAGTCGTCTCAAAGAAAAATTTAAGAGAAACAATTTCTTAGTTAATATTGAAATCAGTGTGTTGTTGAGCATCGGATAACAAAAGTGATTAGAGTATTATTATTGTCGATTACACTATATTTAAAACATGAAGTTCTATATATGTGATATGTTACTCAACAAGTGATTGTATTGTTTATAATATAAGCTATTTTACAGTTTTCTGTCAAGTTTTGGTCTAAACTATGAATTGTTTTTGAAATTATTTAGTAATAAATCAAACATTTATTTTGTAGTGTTGGATTCCGAATTAAGTAATGTAGCAAGTTTTATCCCTTATATTATAAAGCACAAGTCATATGACCAATTAAATTATGCCACGTGACATATGTTTCAATATCCTTTTAAAAAAATAAGTTAATTCAAATAAATAAATAAAACAAAGTAAATAAACAAAATTAATAAATTGAGAATAATTTTGAAAAGCGAAAAAAATAATAATCAAGATCTATGAAAATAGGTGATCCGTTACCACCAAATTTATCATTATTTATTTTACCATTGATTTATGATAAATTTTTGAAATAGTCCAACTATAAAATAACAACTTTTCTTATTATTTCCGGGTAAACGGAATTTGAGTTTTACGTAAACAACAAATTAAAACATCCAAGAAAAAGTGTTTTATAATTAAGTCTATTTATGTATTCCCGTGCTGAAATACTAGTTAACGATAAATCTCCAATCATATTCTTATACATATAGTATTTTTGGTGTATTATCGTTTGTTTTAATGTTGTCGTTTTCTTCTAGCATTTTTGGCACGTGCATGAATGCACTTTCTAGACAAAGTTGTTTTTTTTTTTTTTACACCTTCTAGACAAAGTTGTTTTAATGTTGTCGTTTACTAACACGGTATGTGAAATTTTTTTTTTTTTTGTCATTCCTACACTATTGTTACACTATTGTAAACACTGGCAATCAATCTCGGCTTCGGCTAGGATGGTGTTATTTGCGGCATGTTAATTTATGAATATCATTATTCCAAGGTCATTTCCCTATAAAAATTATTTATATAAAGTGATATATTGAACTCTCGTTTTCTTATAGTTAATTAATTGAAAAAATCAAAAGTGTCAGTAGATTAATCAAACTTGATTAAGTTAGGTTTTATTCAAGGTTACATTTGAAAGAAGTTAATGATCTTATAATTCTTCATTTTATTGATATAGGTTAAAATTGAAGTGACTTTAATTAGTTTGAACATTGAACATACATAAACAAAAGATCAACATTTTGACATTTTTTACAATAACAGATATTATAGATCTTCCTATAAATCATTCTTTAATTTTAAAATAACTTAAACCAAAATTTTCAGCTAAATCAACAGCGGAATCAATCACTCACTTAAAAAACTTGATTTTTTAAAAACCATTACTACACGCAATTAGTATTGAAATAATACAGTCTGCATAAGATATAAAGTGATAATCATGTAGTCCACTGATTTAATGTAAAAAGGAGTCAAATGTTTAATGAATGAAAATTTACACTACCACGTCATGGTAGGGCTTACTTAAAAATAGTCCACTTAAATTCAATCTAGAGAAATATACACAAAACTAAAGTCTGTTAAAACATTTTTGTCTTCGATTTTTTTTTTTTATTATATATATAATATAATAAGTGAGGGGAGAATTTCTAATATTGACACTTCATGATACTTTATTAAATGCATTAAATAAAAAAAACTATGTTAAACTTTAATTATTAAGTAAGAGGAATTCACAAAACTACACCCTTTCTTCTATTCTTTTACAAAATTTTACCTAATTCAATTTTTTCACATATTTGCACCTTTTTAAAATTTTAAAAGCTTGATTTACCCTTTAAAAAATTACCAAATTTAAAATCTTTTCATTTGGGTTCGCTAATTAGTGTTTATGCTATAGTATTAAGGGGGCATGATTGTGTGGGTAGAGTTTATTTGGATTTAATTTTTAGTGTCTAGGTGTAGTTTTGTGAAGTAATTTTGAAATGGTGTAGTTTTGTGAAATGTAATTCAAATGGTGTAGTTTTGTAATTCTCTCCGTTTCTTATTATTTGATGTTTTAGAAAAAAATGTTTCAAATTGTTTGATTTTCACTAATATTTATACTAGTTTTACCTATTTATATTAATTAGAAAATTGTTAGTTTCAAAGTATATTAATTAAAAATCTAAAAGCACAATTGTTAAAAAATATCGAAAGTTGTTCAATAAAAAATATGTAATTATTAATAAATATTTATGTGTTTTTGTTAATTCGATCAAAAAGGACGGTGAATATTAACTATAACAAATAATTTTAATAAACGAAGCATACTAAGATTTCTCTCACATTTGTTGATCTCCGATCTGATTTTTATGAATTTGCTCATCTAATAATTACGGGGAGAATTATAAAACTACACCATTTGAATTACATTTCACAAAACTACACCATTTCAAAATTACTTCACAAAACTACACCTAAACACTCAAAATTAAATCCAAATAAACCTTACCCACACAATCCTACACCCTTCATACTATACCCTAAACACTAATTAGCGAACCCAAATGAAAAGATTTTAATTTTGGTAATTTTTTAAAGGGTAAATCAAGCTTTTAAAATTTTGAAAGAGTGTAACTATGTGAAAATATTGAATTATGTATAGTTTTGTGAAGGGAGGGTTGAAAGGGTGTAGTTTTGTGAATTTCTCATAATTAATTATGAGATTAGAATAAATAATTTATACTCCTTCAGTTTCAAATTAGTTGATGTTTTAGGTTTTTTTAAGTATATGAAGACCTCATTAAATTTTTCTCTCACTACAAGAAATCACGACTTTAACAACGACCTTAATCGTAGAAAAAAAAAAAATCAAATATTCTCTCTTAATATTAAGAGACTGGATGGACGCAGAGACGGCGATTTTTAGGGCTTCAGGCAATTCGCCTGTGGGTGATCAGGATGCAACCATGATTGATATTGGAGATAAAGGGAGGCCCCCGGACTCTGCGGGTCCTAAGATGTCTTGGGTGCAGAAGGTCACGGGGAGTAATGCGGGGGGAAGGCTGGCTCCAGAGACGGTGATTGATGATGAGTTTGTGACATCACGGATGAAACTAGATTTTCCTAATGGAGAGGATGGGGAAGCGTGTATCACAATAGGGGACGAGGTGATAAAGGCGATGAACGGTTTATGGAAAAACTGTATGATTGTTAAGGTGCTAGGAAGAAGTGTTTCTATCCAAGTTCTGACCAAACGTCTCAAAGAAGTATGGAAGCCGTGTGGAGCGGTGAGTGTGCTAGATCTACCACGGAACTTTTTTATGATTCGTTTTGAGCTAGAAGACGAGTATTTGGCGGTGTTAATCGGAGGTCCATGGAGGGCTTTCGGTAGCTACCCGATGGTCCGTGCTTGGACACCGAGCTTTGACCCGATGAAAGATGAAATCATCACTACCCCGGTATGGGCCCGAGTGTCAAACATACCAGTCAATTTTTATCATGAGCGATACCGATGGAAGTGGCAAAAGGGCTAGGGAAGCCGATTAAAGTGGATGATACAACATTGAACTGTGAAAGAGCCCGATTTGCAAGGATCTGTGTAGAAGTTAACCTCAAAAAGCCTTTGAAAGGATCAGTAATGATCAATGGTGAGAGGTACTTTGCATCTTATGAAGGCCTTGCAAATATCTGCTCGACTTGTGGATTATATGGACACTCAGTGCACAATTGCCCAAGAATGAGAGAAGAAAGGGCTGCTAATCCCGCGTCGCAGGTGAGAACAGAGAGTGTTGACGCAACAAACCAGGAGAGAGACGGATTTTCTGTGCCAAGAAGAGTAGTACGGAGGCCAGAGATTCCGGCGAAGGCGGTTGTTTTCGCAGCCGGTGGATCGGGAAACACGAACGGCCGGAATCTGCGTGAAATTCCTTTAAGGAAAGATTCAGTAAATCTTGATGTATCGAATAGATTTGGCAAGTTGGTTGAAGAAGTATCTTCCCCGTAAATCACGGAATCAAAGCGAGATATTGCGAGGGAATAAGGAAAATCAATCTCCTCGAACCAATTCAAACAAGGAAAGGTGGCTGCTCAAAAGCCCAAGAGCGTATTGTCGGGTTTGGGAGTAAAGGGTAGGGTTTCAATTCGTGATGGGCCTAAAGAGAAAAGGACTGGGCCGTTGAAGAATGGGGGCGGTAATGGGCCTCTAAGACTCGCAGATCACGTGCCCGTTAAAGGCTTAATTTTTGGAACAACTCGGGATGTCATCGAGCTTTCTTCCTCGGGAAAAAGATTGAGAGTTGAGAAAGGGTCTGAAGGAAGAGAAGATGGAGCTTTCTTGCAAGTTGGAACCGATGAGAATCGGATTGAGGTTCAATCGCGAAGTAAAGGACCAACGGCTGAGAGTGATACGAGGGAAGGATCGAATCACATGGAGGAGCTGGCAACACAGCTTCAGCCGTCGGTGATGTCGGTGATGGAAGGAAAAGGGGGAGACGCATAATGGTACTCCCCGGGTAGTTTACCACGCACTGAAGATAGTAATTATGAATTGTTTACTATGGAACTGCCGGGGGGCGAATAAACCTAATTTCAGAAGATCGATCTGGTACATCCTGAAAAAGTTTGACGTCGACATCCTAGCACTATTTGAAACACATGCAGGTGGGGATAGAGCAAAGAAAATCTGTCGAGGGCTGGGCTTTACGAACTCGTTTATGATTGATGCGGAGGGTCAAAGCGGGGGCTTATGGATCCTATGGAGAGACGATGTTGGTGATGTGGTTATTGAAGGTAGCTCAAATCAGTTCATTCATGCTAGGGTGACTAAAGAGTTAGAAAGCTTGCATCTGATTGTGGTCTATGCAGCTCCGTCGGTCACGAGAAGAAGTGGGTTGTGGAATGAGCTGAAGCTAGTGGCTCAGAGCATACATGAACCTTTGTTCATAGGGGGTGATTTCAACACTATAGCAAGGTTAGATGAGCGCACTGGTGGGAATGGCCTGTTATCTCAAGACTCACATGCGTTTGGGGATTGGATGAATGATCTTTCACTAATAGATATGGGGTTTAAAGGGAACCGTTTCACATGGAAAAGAGGTACCATGGAGAGAAATTTTGTCGCTAAGAGGCTGGATAGAGTAGTGTGTTGTGGGCAAGCTCGTCTAAAATGGCATGAAGCGACGGTAACCCATCTACCTTTCTTTGCTTCTGACCATGCTCCACTCTATCTCCAACTCTGTCCAGTGAACAAAGGAGATCCTAGGAGACGCCCTTTCCGGTTTGAAGCAGCGTGGCTACAACACCCAGAATTTAAGGTGTTGGTTGCTTCTTCTTGGAAGAGAGACTTAGATACTCAGGAGGCGCTTAATGAATTACGTATGCACCTAAAAAAATGGAACAGAGAAGTGTTTGGGAACGTGCAAATACGTAAAGAAAAATTAGCTGAGAAGTTAAAACGGGTCCAAGACCTGCTTGAATATTCTAACTCGGATGCCTTACTTGAGGAAGAAGCTTCCTTGGCAAGGGAGTTTGAAGTGGTTCTAGAACAAGAAGAGATGTTGTGGCTCCAGAAGTCGAGGGAAAAATGGGTTGCCTTAGGAGATAGGAACACTCGGTATTTCCACACTTCTACTATCATTCGACGTCGAAGAAACAAAATAGAAAGTTTAAAAGATGATGGAGGAGTTTGGATTTCTGAGACCTCTGAGTTGGAAAAGATGGTTGTGAACTACTATAAGAATTTGTATTCTTTGGATGACGTTCCACAACAGGTGAGTGGTCTGCCGCAAGAAGGTTTTCCACAGTTATCGAATGAGGACATCAATCACCTAGACAAACCATTTGGAGGAGGAGAGATTGAGGAGGCAATTAAGGGGATGGGGAAACTAAAGGCGCCTGGCCCCGATGGTTTTCAGCCAATCTTTTATCAACATTGTTGGGACATTGTGGGTCCATCGGTGAGTCAATTCATTATGGAGTTCTTTGAGTCAGGTATCTTACCGGAGGGGCTAAATGATGCTTTAGTGGTACTAATAGCAAAAGTGAATAAGCCGGAGATAATTACCCAGTTTCGTCCGATAAGTTTGTGCAACGTTCTCTTCAAAACCATTACGAAAATGATGGTTAATAGAATGAAGCGCCTAATACTCGTGTTAATAGGTCCTGCACAAGCAAGTTTCATCCCAGGAAGGCTGAGTGTGGACAATATAGTGATTGTGCAAGAAGCTGTCCACTCAATGAGGAGGAAAAAAGGAGGTAGGGGATGGATGTTGTTAAAGCTTGACTTAGAGAAAGCTTATGATCGGATAAGGTGGGATTTTTGGAGGAAACGCTTGGTGTAGCAGGTTTTTCTGAACAATGGGTGAATTGGATAATGCAATGTGTGAGAGCACCATCAATGAATGTTCTGTGGAACGGGGAAAAGACTGAATCGTTTAAGCCGGCCGGCGCGGGGACTCCGTCAAGGTGATCCTTTGTCCCCGTATCTCTTTGTATTGTGCCTAGAACGTTTATGTCACCTAATCGAGAGTTCGGTTGAACGTAAAGAGTGGAAGCCTATAAGTATCTCACGAGGAGGGCCTAAAATCTCACATATTTGTTTCGCGGATGACCTAATATTATTTGCTCTGAAGCCTCGTGTCCCGCATTAAGCATATTCGTCGGGTCTTGGAGAAGTTTTGCCTAGCATCAGGTCAAAAAGTAAGCTTGGATAAGTCAAAAATATTTTTCTCAACCAATGTAAGCCGAGGCTTGGAGAGTTTAATCACGGCAGAGAGTGGCATTAAGTCCACCCGGGAGTTGGGGAAGTATCTCGGGATGCCGATCTTACAAAAGAGAATGAATAAAGAGACCTTCGTAGATATGCTAGAAAAGGCTTCTTCAAGACTATCCGGGTGGAAAGGGGGATGTCTTAGCTTCGCAGAAGGGTTACACTCACTAAAGCCGTGTTGTCTTCAATACCGGTTCATACCATGAGTGTGATAGCGCTTCCACCACGACTCTTCAAAGCCTAGACAAGATATCAAGAGATTTTATATGGGCAAGACTACGGAGAAGAAGAAACAACACCTTATTTCTTGGAAAAAGGTTTGTCTATCTAAGGAAGAAGGAGGGTTGGGGATACGAAGATCCAAAGAAATGAACATAGCTTTATTGGCAAAGCTAGGATGGAGACTACTAAATGACCGACAAGTCTATGGGCAAGAGTTTTAAGAAAGAAATATAAAGTTGGGCCTATTCAAGACATGTCTTTGGATGGTGGGAAAAGGTACATGGTCTTCAACATGGAGAAGCATTGCCCATAGGGCTGAAAGTGGGAGTTATGGCCGGGGTTAGCCGGGTGGTTGGTGATGGGACAAGCACACGGTTTTGGAAAGATAGATGGCTCTTGAAGGAACCACTAGCTGAGGTAGTAACAAGTGATCTCCCGGAAAGTGAAGAAAACGTATCGGTTGCTACTTTATGGAAGAACGGGTCGGCTGGGATTTATCAAGAATCACGCCTTACACAAGTAAGGAAATAGGCCTCGAGCTTGCAGCGAGGGTAGTGGATACGGTAACAGATGCGGTGGACAGATTATCGTGGGGAGGAAGACAAGATGGAAAATTTACGGTAAAGTCTGCCTATGCCTTGATTACCCGAGAAGCGTCACCACGTCAGTGTATGAAAGGATTCTTTGACAAAATCTGGAGAGTGGTGGCGCCTGAGAGAGTCAGGTGCTTTCTATGGTTAGTAGGGAATCAGGCGATCATGACAGATATGGAGAGACGCAGGCGCCATCTTAGTGACACGGGTGTTTGTCAAATATGCAAGAGTGGGTATGAGACAATCAGTCATGTACTAAGAGATTGTGAAGCAATGAAAGGTATTTGGCTGCGGATAGTTCCTAGAAACAAGCAACAAGTGTTTTTTAATCAAAATGTGCTTGAGTGGTTGTGTGTCAATCTTGGTTCTGGCAGTAGTGTGGAGGAGAGCAAGTGGGCAACTCTATTTGCCATGGGAGTTTGGTGGGCATGGAAATGGAGATGTGGTAATATCTTTGGCAATTTGGGGGTATGTCGAGATAGAGTGAGATTTATAAAGGAGGTAGCGGCGGATGTGAACGCATCGCATATAAGCACGAGGGTGGTAACAAGGTCGGCGGCACGGGTGAATAGATCAGTTGTGTGGTCTTGTCCTCCAACGGGATGGGTTAAACTGAATACGGATGGTGCGTCGAGAGGTAACCCGGGCCTAGCAGCTGCAGGGGGAGTAATGAGAGATGAGAATGGGACTTGGTGTGGGGGTTTTTCCCTGAACATAGGCAAGTGTTCGGCTCCTCTGGCCGAGCTTTGGGGAGTATACTATGGTCTTTACATTGCATGGGAAAAGCGAGTGCGATGTCTAGAGTTGGAGATTGATTCGGAGGTTGTAGTGGGGTTTCTAACGACAGGGATAAGTGAATGCCACCCGCTGTCATTCCTAGCACGTCTATGCTATGGCTTTTTATCAAAGGACTGGATAGTCCGTATATCGCACATCCATAGGGAAGCCAACCGGCTTGCCGATAGTTTAGCGAATCATGCTTTTGTTTTACCTTTGGGCTTTCATATGTTAGAGTCATGCCCAAATGTCTTTAGCTCAATGTTGCGAGAGGAGAGTATCGGGTCTGAGTCCCAAACTGTGGTGGTCATGTAGTTTTTTGTTTCATATTTTAATAAAAGGGGAGATCATCCCCGCTCAATTACCAAAAAAACCTTAATCGTTGTAAAATCGTGGTAAAACGCAATTTACCATGATTTAACGATGATTTCAATTTCGTCGTTAATCGATCGAAGTAAAAACCAAATCGTCGTAAAATCGTGGTAAATTTTACGACGAACCAAATTCGTCGTAAAATCGTGGTAAAATGTTCGTTGTAAAATCGTCGTAACCATTACAACGATTTTACAACGAATATTTGGTTGTAAATTTATAATTATAATAAATTGAAAATTTTTATAATCGACGTAAATTCGTCCCTACCGAAGACGGCACTGACGGCCGGTTTGTGACCCAGCCGCTTGGCCTTATAAAAACAAATAATAAACACATGCGCATTAGTATAACATTAATAATTTGAAAATAAAAATAAATTTGAAAGAGTAAGTAAAAAAGACTTACCATTTCGTGCCCCCGACCCGCGAACGGGATTTGTTGGGACGTGTGAGCCATCTGCTTCGGCGTCCCGTCAGGTAGCTTCGCGTTCCTGGAGGTGGAACACTTCTCAACTACGCTCGCGTTGTGGCCATCCGTCCAGTATTTCTTCAAGCCGTCCCAGACCGCGACCGAGAGATATACTGGCTTCCCCGCGTCGCCGACGACTCTCCACTTGTCCTTCCAGTCGGAGACCGTGTTGGCGAGACAAAATTTCGCCGTCTAGTAGAACTCCGTCCTCACGGTCTCGTTGATCGAGACATCCCAATGCCACTTTTGCTGAAAAATATGAGAAATTATATATATAACATTAGTAAAGTTACGTTTACGAGAGTAATATATAATAAAAAATTTAAAGTTAAATAAATAAATTTAATTGAAATTAAATAAGAACATTACCGCGAAACATTTGAACCACGTTCTCTTGATGTGCTCGGGTGTCTTGCTCCAATTTGGATGCGACTCGGTGAAGTATCCCTTGATTATGTCCGCGATAGAACGCGAGACCTGGTTGTCGTACTTGAACCTGAAAAAACATTAATTGATTTATTAATATATTAAAAATAAAAAAATATAAAATATTAAAATAATTAACAAATGAATTTTAACTTACCAGTAAGTGTCCGCAGACTTGTACGGATCCAACCGGCGGAGACTGTCATGTCCGGGTTGAGCGAGGATATCTTCAACCCGGAGGGTGGCGTACGGCGCGTGTCCCGGTACATCCAACTCTGGATGTACCGGGCCCGGGATAGCGTCTTCTGCGTCGTCAGCGGCGTCGGCGGCGGGCACATGAGGAGGAGGAGGCTGCTCGCCATGGACGGACGTCCCAGTGTGGACAGACGATGTCCTGGAAGCTGAAGCTGAAGCCTCCTCGGAACCCGTAGCTTCCCGGGAAGCCCTCTTCTCCGCCAACATCTGCATGTAGTCCAGAGGTAAGGTCTTTCCTCTCCTATATGTCATGTATAAGTACCTGCCAAAAAAAACATTAAATATTTAAATAATAAACATTAAGTATTTAAAAATTATTAAGTATTTTAAAAATTAAACATTATATAAGTATTTTAATAACATTAGTATTTTAAAAACTAAACATTAAGTATTTTAATATTAATTATGCATTTTAAAAACTAAGATTAATAATTAATTATGTTATATAATAAATTTTAAATATTTTAAAAACTAAACATTAAGTATTTTAATAATTAATTATATGTTCTGAACATAAATCTAAAATCTGAATCCTAAACCTAAAATCCGAGCCTAAAACTAATTCCAAATCCTAAAACTAAATTCCAAATCCTAAAACTAATTCTAAAATCCGGTTTTAAAACACATATATTAAATATATTTACCTTTGGAGATGTTGAAAGAAAGTGAAAGTTGTAGAGTGTTTAAGAGTTTTAGAGAGAGAAAATTTTAGAGAGAGAGAGAGATTTAGAGAGAATAAGAGAAAATGAAAAAATGTGGTCGACTATATATAGACTAAGCAATCGTCGTAAAATCGTCGTAAAATCGTCGTAAATTTACGACGATTTTAATACGATTCCTCGTAATATCGTTGTAAAAAAAGTTCAAACGTTTTGGTTCGTTTTGGTTTGCCGCGTTTTGGGAATGATGAAAATATAATCGTTGTAAAATCGTGGTAATATACCACGATTTTACGACGATTACTTTTAAATCGTTGTTAATTCGTGGTAATCGTTGACGTTGACAACCTCGTACAAACAAAACTCCTGAGGATTTGACGTTTGGAGTTTCATGTTTGGTCGTATATTCGTTGTTAAATTACCACGAATTTCCATCGATTTTGTGGGAATCGTCGTAAATTCGTGTTAAATTTACCACTAATTTACGACGATTCATTACACTAAATGGATTTCGCTGAAATTCATCTGCCATTTAACTTCATATTGAATATAATTAGGATATTGTATGCATATGAAATCATACTAAGTCGTATGATTGCAAAAAAACAAGTTTTGATAAAATTATAACATATATACATATTAAGCACAATATATATAGTACACTTTATCTTAAACTTTATAAATTATAAGAATATGTAACAAAACTTATTGATAAGCAATTTTAACATTGTTTTTATAGTTATTCATTAACTTTAGAGGTCTTAATGAGTGTTTGTATGTAATATAAGACATACTTTTGAAAATGTTTGGGGTTTAGGGGTTTATAAAAAAAATCGTCGTAAAATCGTGGTAAATTTACCACGATTTTACGACGATTACTTTTAAATCGTTGTTAATTCGTGGTAATCGTTGACGTTGACAACCTCGTACAAACAAAACTCCTGAGGATTTGACGTTTGGAGTTTCATGTTTGGTCGTATATTCGTTGTTAAATTACCACGAATTTCCATCGATTTTGTGGGAATCGTCGTAAATTCGTGGTAAATTTACCACGAATTTACGACGATTCATTACACTAAATGGATTTCGCTGAAATTCATTTGCCATTTGACTTCATATTGAATATAATTATGATATTGTATGCATATGAAATCATACTAAGTCGTATGATTGCATATAGGTACTGGCGCTTTTCCGTCCTTATCAATGTGCAATTCGGATCTCGCACATATCTCAGCCAAGTCAAGACGTGATTTAAAATTGTCTTTTGTCTTTCCCTGCACATTCAAAAGAGTGTTCATAATGTTATCGAAAAAGTTCTTCTCTATGTGCTTCACGTCAAGATTGTGTCGGAGTAGATGATCTTTCCGTATGGAAGCTCCCGTAAAATGCTTTTCTTATGTCAATTGTGTTCCGTAAGATAACCATCGGGCGATTAGGCGGGACATGCCGCTTCCCTCCTTGGGGAACCGTGTAATTCGCACGCAATGATCCATATGCGCCTCAACTTGTTCGCCCGTGTAATACACCGGTGGAGGATCACGAACCACTTTGTTCTTTTTAAACATTCGTTTGTTTTTCCGATAAGGGTGGCGCAGACTAAGAAACTGACGGTGACAATCGAACCAGCTAGTTTTCCTTCCATGCTTCAATTGGAAGGCGTCAGTACGATGCATGCAGTAAATATAAGGGAGTCGTCCGTGTGTAGTCCAGCCCGACAACATTCCATAAGCGGGAAAGTCGCTAATCGTCCATAGAAGCATCGCACGCATTGTAAAATTCTGTTTCCTCGAACAATCGTAAGTCTTTACTCCAGTGTGCCATAACTCCTTCAACTCTTCCACCAAAGGCTGTAGAAAAACATCAAGGGATCTTTTTGGATGTTTAGGTCGAGGGACTAAAATACTCAGAAATAAAAATTCCCTTTGCATACACATCTCTGGTGGGATGACGGGCCATAAAGACTACTGCCTACCTGACATACCAAATGGACTAAATCCATCCGTACATAGACCAAGGTAGACGTTACCTTTTCGTCTAGCAAAATCGGGGTACACCGAGTTAAAGTGTTTCCATGCTTTCGCATCGGATGGGTGGGTTACCTCTCCAGGCTTCTGTGTATGTTCTGCATGCCACCTCATCGAAGAAGTTGTTCTCTCCGAGTGATACATCCTTTGTAGCCTGTCTGTTATAGGCATATACCACATCTTCTGGTACGGTACCCTCTTCCGACCTACTCTTTATGGCCTATATCTTGGTTTTTTGCAAAAACGGCATTCCTCAAGAATGTCGTCGTCTTTCCAATATATCATACAATTGTCTACACATACATCAATTGACTGATACGGAAGACCAAGACTGATAACCAATTTTTGAACCTCATAAAACGTTTCAGCAGCTAAATAATCAGAGGGTAGATATTCTTTTAACAATGAAGCCCAATCATCCATGCAAACCTCAGATAAGTTATGGTCTGTTTTAATATTCATCATTCTAGCAGCTAATGACAATTTAGAGTGTCCTTCTCTATAATTATCATATATTGGTTGATTTGCAGCATTTAACATGTCGTAGAATTTTTTAGCATCTAAATTAGGTCCTTCAACTAAATTTCCATCAGATGCAACTTCAGGACGAAATGCATCGCTAACCATGATCATGATGAAAATTATAAAAATCATACTCATTTTCTACATGCTGGTCATAGTCTACAGATTCCTGATGATAATTACTACTACTAGCAACATTACCACAATAACCTTCCCCATGCTGAAACCATATATAATATTGTGGTGTAAATCCTCTATTTAACAAATGCTTCCAAACATTTTCAACCAAAATGAACCGTCTATTGTCGCATTTGATACAAGGACAAAACATCTTACCGCTTTCGATAGTGACAGGTAGATTTGTGGCTTGCTGCATGAATACTTCAACTCTGTCGAGGAACTCCCGTTACACCGATCCGTCATCGCCTCGATGTATGTACATCCATTTTCGGATTTCGTAAATATCGCCTCTGGACATTTTTTTTTATATAAAAAGAGTTTTTTTTTGTATGTGAGAGAGATAAAAAATTGATGGTGTGATTTATGGTGAAAGATGAGGAGGTATTTATAAGATATTTTAAAATTTTCCAACTTTTTACCAAGGAAATTAACTACTAATTTACAACGATTCATAATTTAACAAGGGATTTACAACGATTTTACAATGATTTAACGACTAAAATGAAAGTTGTAAATAATTAGGTGCAACAGTAAATACTCGTTTTCAACTACCAGATTAAATGTCTTCAAATCGTTGTTAAAATGTCCCAAAATCAGAAGTTTTAAATTCGTTGTAAATTAGCAACGATTTAGCGACGAAATATTCTTATAAACCAAAATGTCGTTAAATCGTTGTAAATTTACGACGAATTTACAACGATTTGGTGTTTATTCGGAAAATCGTTGTAAAATCATCGTAAATTTACGACGATTACAAAATCGTCGTAAAATCGTCGTAATGTCGTCGTAAATTTACGACGATTAAAATCGTAAATTTTTCGTGATAATTTGCGCAGATTCTTGTAGTGTCTTTTTATATAAAAATCAATTAATTTTTCTCTTTTTATATAAACATAATTCAACCAATAAAAACATATCCTTCATAATTTAAATCATTGAAAATCACATGGTATCAATTAATTATACATTGAAAATTGAAAACATCAACTAATTTGAAATAAAAAAATTTGTCTAAAACATCAATTATTATGAAACGGATAGAGTATTTAGTTAGAACGGATTAATAATTAGTTGCAAGAAAATAAAGTAGATTACTTTAGTATTTGCTGATCTCTTATCTAAATCACATGGTCAACTACTGTTTTAATTAAAATTGTGTACATTAGCAATAAATGTTCATACTTCGTCATTAAAGATAAGTTTGACACATGTCTTTATTGGCTCAACTAACTTTCTTCTTATTTGGAGTATATATTAAAGAAAATTAACTTGATATCCAAAAAGTAAGACCACATGAATCACGTGGTTAGGTTTTTTTTTTTTTTTTTTTTGTCAACATTTCGCCATTAACCTACGCCCATTACCTAATCCTACATCTGCAGGCTGAATTGATCCCGGGTGGGAGAGTGTTAACCTGCCTTTTGTGGACTTATGAATGCCACTAGGCCAAGGCCACTTCCCCACGTGGTTAGGTTCACTTACTGGTTTTTGTCATTTGTAATTGTCAATTTACACAATCTTATATTCCCTCCATTTCATAAAGAATAGTATTACTTTAAATTTTTGCATACCGACTAAAAAATATATCAACTATTAAAAAAAATTGCATATTATTCTACTGGTCAAAAAAATAAATTCATTTAACTTGTTCTTAGAAAACCGAAAACAACATTTTTTTCTGGAAAACAAAAATTCTCTAAAATAACACTTTCGGAAAAAATATATTATTATAAGTTTTTTTCTTAGCATTTCATTCTATTGGTGACAAATATCCACCTAAATTTTGACATTTTTACTATTTTTGTCTTAATACTCATTCATAATTTAATTCAAATAACATTATGCTACAAATATAATTTATTTTATTCACAATGACAATAAGCTATAATGACCAAAACTTAATATTTTATATTATAATAATATTTATTAATAAATTGTGTCATATATTACAATTTTATTATACATTCTAGTTAAACAATATGTTGAGCAATAAGAGATTCTTTAGATAGTTTTTTTGTCTATGATCTTACTCTCTGACTATTAATTATGTATAACCAAAAAATAAATACAGAAAAGACAAAAGAATAAATATGAAAAATAAACTAAAATAAATTAAAATGTTATAAATATTGTATATATTGTTGAAACTCAAATTTACTCAATTGGAGTTAGTTTGACAATAATGGGCGGACCATTAAGAGACCATATATCATTGGTCGGAAATGGGCGATGCCCAAATTCGAAAGCGGACAAACGCGGACAAACCATTTGGAATTGGTCCACCCAATGGTCTTAAAAAATTAGGGTTATGATTTGGATTTTTCATAAATCACAAAATCACATTTTTTCATAAAAGCCCCAAAATCACATATCTCAATAAAAAAACGTAAAACCACGTTTTTATGTCGAAACAACAAAATCACGTTTTTCCGTCAAAACCACAAAATCACGTTTTTCCGCAAAAAATCACGTTTTTCCGCAAAAACCGCAAAATCACGTTTTTTCGCATAAACCGCAAAATCACGTATCTCGCAAAAACCGCAAAATCACGTTTAATCGTCAAAACCGTAAAATCACATTTGTTCTGTTAAACTCGCGAAATCATGTTTCCGTTAAAACCGCGAAATCATGTTTCTGTCAAAACCGCAAAATTAGGGGAAAAAACGGAAACCGAAAACGAAAATAAAATTTGAAACCATAATCGGAATAAAAACAATAACCAATGTTCTTATTTGGATTTGGTATTATTTGGACATTGCGGACGGCCCATTTTTCATGGTTCTATTTGGGTTTGATCCTATTTGGACATGGTCATATTTGGGCCTTGACCAATTACGTCCGCAAAAATAAATTGTCGCCCATTGGACGCGGACATGCCCAATTGACATCCCTAGTAATAGTAGTGTTATAGACTATATGGTAAAACCAAAGAATTTTGCATCTTTCTCTCCAATACAAGAAGAAAACATCCGACATCTTTTAGATACCATTTTCATATATGCTATGAATTTTGTTCGAGTATGTTCTAAAACTGTGGGTTTTAACATGCGGAAAACTATAAGTCTTAGTTTGTAATTTTAAATCGTAATCGGACTAGATTCATATTTTAATCGGATCTATTTTATCATGATTAATTAATAAAATTAATTATAAATTTGGCCTACGGTATAATAAATTAGATTTTAATGAAATGGCGTGGATAATTAGATAATTTCACGAGTTTAGAGATTTATGTGAAGTGTTTGTTATAATAGGAATCCAAATTCACCGAGACTTAACTCGAGAAATAATTTAATTATTACCACTCAAAACTGTAAATCAAATATAAGCACGCAAGACTGTAAATCAAACAATTCCTCAACAGTTAAAGGAGTTTGTCTCATAATATAGTGAAAAGGTTTAGAAAATTATATCCTATCTAAAATTTGAAATAAATAAAATAAAGCACTTACCGTACAACATTCCACCAAATATGGGAAAAGTATATTTGTAAGCAGATAGTTTAACACTGATTATTAAAAAAAATTGCAACAAATTACATTTTTAATGTATTAAAGTGTATTAGTTAGTTATAATTTTTATAAAATAACTGTTTTAGTATTATTCTTTTTTGTATAAATTGTAAAATTATATTTAACCAAAAAACGTGTTTTACAATGAATGCATCGTAAAGAACATATTTTTAGAAAGCAGTTTTAGTATTATTAATCTTATATACATTACCGTCTCTAATTCATTATCCGTCTTCGACCCGTTTCAGAAAAAGGGTACATGTATCATTCGGATCGAGTAATGGTATCAAAATTCTACTATCCGTGGGTAAGGATCGGGTAATATATATCATTTTTTCCAATTACCCGTCTCGGTATTCGCAAACTTACCCGACATATAAATACTTGTATTAAATAATAGATATAACAATGTTACTTATTATATAATTATATTTAATTCTATATAAAATATTGAAAAGCATAATATAACTTTATTTCATCATAAATCATATTTTTAAAATTATAAAATGTCTTTATATAGTTTCAGCCTTAAATATTGTAACTTTAGTAATTTTGAATTTAGATAATATAGTTGTACAAATATATTAAATTGGTAAGAATTGAGTAATTGAATAAAATGTATAATTTTAGAAAATAGTCCGGGTAACAAATCGAGTCGGGTAGGGTATAAATTTTTTTAAAAGGTACCCGCTCAACCGGATATCCATTTTTTCAAATCGGATATAGGTAATAAAACTCTACTATCCGTACGAATAAGATTGGGTACCCGTGCCCACCCCTATTATTAACATTGCAATTTAGGAATCTTTACTTTAACTTATTTCGGAGTGTATTAGTTAGTTATAATTTTATTTTTTGTTTTGTAGAAAAGTAAAAATAAATAAAAAGTAATATACAAAGTATCAAGTTAGCAATTTATGTTAAAAATCATAAAATATTTTACATACAAAATTATCCAATATTAAAGAGACATGTGTCATATGAAAAAGGAGAAAATATCATAACTAAAGCAAAAAGATTGTTACATTATCCTCAAAAAAATAAAATAAAAGATGTATACATATACAAAGATAGATGCATTTAACAACTAAGGGGTCAAAATTTAAAAAACCCATTAAATGCTTTTATAAAAATCAAAATGACCCCAATCTCAAATATTTTTTGACCCCACTCAAAATTAATTTAACTACCCAAAGAATTAAAATGTTTAAATACACAAAATAACAAAAACCTAGATACTAGAAAATGAGGCTCCATTAGAATAATATTTAACCAAATAACAATAACAAAATCTAGCAATATATTTTCACACACAAAAAAAAACTTTTTCCGACCATAAGTAATACCGTTAGATATACATTTTGCTTTAACTTACGATATTTCCATTTTTTGATGTTCTTGCAATAAAATTGTTTAAATATAGAAAATTGACCCCTATATGTTACAAACCGTAATTAATTATATAATTTAAATTCAAGTGACTTTTCCAATGTCAGATCTCATCGGATCCCTAAAGCATTAACTCTAAAATCTCAACCAAAGCAATTTTCACATTTACTTTTCCAAGAAATTTTTACAGTATATTTAAGAAAAAAACTAATAATATAAAACTTATCGGATCTAGAAATATCGGATATGACTACTCTACCCATATAATTTTTTTTAGAAAAATTCCTTTATCGCACATGCTATTAATTTTTCAAGCGGATACATTATAAAATTATTACTACTATGATAGAACCCACTCGTTGCGCGGAATATCCGTTAATATTTTATAGTAATTTCAAAAAATATTTATATTTTGTTTATAGCGGTTTGAGGTTGATATTGTAAAACATTTTATTATTGTAATAGGTATATGGTTTGACATCAAATATAATCAACCCATTTTATTTTAGAAAATTAATGAAAATAAAATTGTTCATGCGTAACTTTTTAATGAATATTTTAATTTATTATAAAACTATTAGGATATCAATATGTGATGAAATCTAATTTTACAAACTTTTTTAATTTAAAAAGAAATAAAGATTGTTGTGTATCCTTTTTATTTTCTGTACTATTAATCATTTATTTTTGTTCACTATACATTTATTTATGTTTTACGTGGAGATTTTGATCCGTTTTTTTAAATTACATCATAGTTTGTTTTCTTTTCTTTAATGTTATTAAAACTTTTATAAGTTTTTTTGTTTATTTTATATGCGGTTATGTTTTTAGTGATTATTGACATTTGGTTTAAGAAGATTATTGAGAACAATTTATGTAGTATTTATATATGTAGTTATGAAGTATTTGAATCTTAAATTTATAATGTTTAAACTTTATTTATCTATATATATCTATTAAATAACTTTATGTCTTTAATAGTTTCTTATTTGAGTTTTATTAATATTAAATGAGTTTCATCAAATTTTGATTTTATTTATGTATTTAATATTTTTGATGATGATGTGTTACTCCACGAAGAAAAATCTTTATTTTTTTATATTATAGATAGATACCTCAATAATGTAAGCAGCGTTGAGTCTAAAACCACTATATAAAGAGTCCACTCGACCACATTCACATACCACAAGAAAACCATATTTACTCCCAAACACAAAAAAAGAATCTAAATATACTTTCACAACCCCTATCACTTTTCAAAGGTTAGTTTCTTTTGTCTTTTTTAACACATTTTGTCAAACTTTTATTCCTTGTAACAAATTAAAACATTTTTGGAAAGACTAACCAATAGTAAAATAACAAATATTTAATTCCAAGGGCGAAAAAAAAAATGGAAGATTCAACTTTCACGGATTTGATGATAGACACCGACGAATATCTTATCGACGATTGGGAGTCGTATTTCATAACATCCGAAGAAGAAGCTACAAAACATCAGAACACGGAACTAAGTTATGGTTCAGGTGAGTTTGGACCAGAAAGACCAGTAAAACAAATAAAAGTAAATAACAACAAAAAAGTCAATACAACATTATCTTCTTCTTCTTCTTCTCTATCTTCGGGTCAAGTGATCTCATTCGGATCTCATGACCCGAAGACAAAAGTAGTTGAGACATCGTTGAATTTTTCGAACAAAAATAGCATTGATGATGAGAAGTTGGTGTATAAAAGAAATTATAATGGAGGGAAAAGGGTACCACAAGAACATGTTTTGGCAGAAAGAAAACGTAGACAAAAGCTTACTGAACGTTTGATTGCTCTATCTGCTCTTCTTCCTGGTCTCAAAAAGGTTAATATCCATAAACCTTTTTTCGTGTTTTTAATATTTTTAATTCTTTTTGGTGACTTTAATGAGGTTTCCTAAAAGTTTTATAATTTATTTGCTTTACGTTTATGTTTACATTATTATATATTTTTTTTGAAAAAAACACTTTTCACATTTTAAATAGGTGTAAATGTAATTTACCAAATACTATATCAACATGAAAAATATATACTTCAAAAATGATTATTTATATTTCGTTAGTCCCTCCGAAATTTGATTATTTATTTGCTTTCGGGTTTAAGTTTACATTATTACATTGTATTTAAAAAAAAACAGAGTCCTTATCATTTTTATAAAATAAGTGTAAATGTAATTTGCAAAAATATTATTTATAACCCTGAAAATAAATAAATATAAATTGATTATTATTTCAAATAAAAAATTTCTTGTTAAAATGTTTTTAAAAATAACCGTACCATTAAGTTTTGTTTTCTTCTTATTTCTTTACTTTTTTGTTAATTTTTTCTTAGTGCCACTACTAGTAAAATATGGAAAAAGACAACATGCTCGTAAGTACTAAATACATTTTGTTTATGTGTTTTTATTAGACGGACAAAGCAACAATTCTTGAAGATGCAATTAAGCATTTGAAACAACTTCAAGAACAAGTCAAAAAGCTTGAGAAAGAGAGATTAGAGACAAAGAAAATGGATCAATCAATAATATTAGTGAAAAGATCTCAAGTGTGTGTAGATGATCATCATGAATCTTCATCATTTTCTTCTACTTCATCTCCAATTTCTTCTTCTTTAGAAGAAGTTTCAATCTTGAAACAAACAATGCCTATGATCGAAGCTCGAGTTTCGGACAAAGATTTGCTAATTAGGGTTCATTGTGATAATAAGAAGAAAGGTTGTATGATTAAGATCTTAACTTCTTTGGATATGTTTTGTCTTGATATAGTTAATAGCTTCACTTTACCATTTGGAGACTCAACACTTGTTATCACCATCCTCTCTAAGGTATGTATTAAATCTTATAATATTCTTATTTTTATTATAAATTTTATAGTGTTATGATATTATCATAATAAGTTATTGTTTGGGAGAATAACAAAAATACATTTGTAGAGATGTACTTTGCAAAAATACACACACACTCTGTTTATTTTCATAATTCCACCTAAACAAATATAAAGTAAACCCTACCATATTCAAAACTAAACCATGAAAATTGAATGTTGAACCTAAATGCATTTTTTTTAGTTCTGATAAATTTTTTAAATAATGTAATCATATGAAATTTGGAAAAAAGTTATATATACATATATATATATATATATATTTAAATTGCAATGGGTGTAATTTTGGTAAATAGTATTTAAAAATGAAACAGTTTGTAAATTTGTCTTATTTGTATTATAAATTTTATTATAGCATTTAGATGTTGGCGTAATTATTTATGCATACAATAATATAACTTTTGTTTTTTTTTAATTTTTTGTTGTTGTTGCAGATGAATAACAACTTTTCTGGACCAGTAGAAGAAGTACTGAACAACATAAGACTTGCATTAGCTGAATAATAGTGTTTTTATCTAATAAATGTTATGTGAATTTCGTAAGTCAATAAACTAGTGATTTTTTTGTCAATATTTGGACCACAAAATGTCTAATTTTCATTCATAATACTCTTTATTTTTTTAATTAGTAGTTGGATAAATAAACCAGAGGGGGACAGAGCGAGACATGAGTAGTTTATCATTGATTTTGATACATATTGACTTTTTCCAATATCATGATTTTTTATTTGTTATAGACATCAAGTCGATATCTAAGACAGACAGGTGTACAAAATCCATATATAAAAAACGTCGTTTACTAACAAATCGCGAATTATTTTTAACAAAATAGTTAACATAGAAGGTTTCCAAAATTTCCAGTAAACAAAAGATGAAATAACATTATAAATAGTTTTCGGATCTTTATAAGTTGAAGGATTTTTATAAATATTTTAGTTAATAGTTTTCTCTCTACTATGTACTAGGTAAGTATCTCTCGTCTTGCGCGGGACATGATATTCATAAATAATATTAAGTTATATTATGGAAATCCATGAATTGATAAATTTAGGGCTAAACATTTTTCCCGAGATCCGAAACCAGAAACCGAATTGACCTGAAAAATCCGGTTTTATCCGGTTTCGGTTCTCATTTTATCCTATCGGGTTTTAATATTTTCTAACTCGGGTTTCAGTTATAACCCGAACCGACCTGATGCCCGAATTGTACTCGAATAGACCGGAAGATATACACTTGTATATAGTTTTGATATGGTAATTTGGATTTTAGTAGGTTATTTCAAGTTTTTTGTGGTTATATGAATAAGCTGAACCAAAACCCGAACCGAACCCGAATTATCCGATAAGACCGAAAATTCTAACAAAAATATGTAAAACCTGAAAATTTGAAACAAAAAATAAAAAAATCCGAAATCGAATAATATTTGGTTCCACGTCAGGTTTTGTTAAATATATGAAACTCGACCTGAACCCGAATAGATTTGAACCGAACATAATTGTATTTGTAAATAACCCGAACGAATCCTATATCTTGTAACTCGAAAAACCCGAACTCGAATGAGCCTGACCTGAAAACCGAATGTCCAGGCTCCAATCCACTAATCAAAGTTCCTGATACATGTTGGCAATTTATGAGGCATGCATCTATGAAAGACCATTATCGAAAACCGAAATAACTAATCAAACTTTGCAAGCTTATTCAAAGAAAAAGATCCGCATTATCCATACCCTAGTAAATGAAGGCGCAATCTATTTACCGAAATTCGCATGCCCATTAGACGAAGATCCACTTTAATGATTTTGTATGTGATAAAGTCATATTTATATTAGAAGATTTCTTATTTTGTTTTCAATGTGGAAGAAATTTAATTTTTAAAATTTTTATATGTGAGTTTGAATTCGTTGGGCCTGAAATATAATTTATAGAATTCGTCGAACAAAGTTATTCAAAAATATAAGGACTAAAATGAAAAAAAATAAAAAATATTCTAAAAACTCTCACGTCGCGACACGTAGTCGTTTTGTCTTCTCTTTTAATAGTATAGATGGGGTAAATCTTTTTAGCAATAACATTATAAATTGTTATGGTAATATAACATATACATATTTAAATTTAATTCAATATAATAAAGGGTAATAAATAAGTGAATAGCGTAAATTTAATAATCAATCAATTTTTATAAGAAATTTAATTAATAACTAAAACATGTTTATACCTCGGACTCAAGGAAAGATATAGTAAAAATATACAATTCAATGTTACCAATAAACATAATGGTAAACATAAGAAATATAGAATTTTATAGGTTTATATTTTTGTTCCATTTTATTAGATTTTCTCAAATATCAATGCAAAATTTTAGTTAGTTTATTTCTAACAATAAATAAAAATGATTTTCTTGGTCAAAAAATTCAAAAGGCTAGAACACGATAGACTTTTTTGTTTCTCATTTCCTCTAACTTGTCTTGATGATCATTTGTTCATTTACTGTTGTTTATAATTATTATGAAAATAATTTGTTAAATGTTTTTGATGTAAATATAATTTTCCTTAATATGCGTGCTTTTAGTTATAAAATCATACATTTTGGGATATAGGAAGTATAAAGAAATCTAATACAAAGAGTCATAAACCAAATTATATTTTCAATAGGGAATTATAAAACTACACTATTTGAATTACATTTTACAAAACTACATCATTTTATAGTTAATTTTCAAAACTACAAAACTACGCATGCATACTCAAACTTAAAACCAAAAGAACCCTATCCAAACAATCTTATTTCTTCGATATTATACCATAAACACTAACTAGCGAACCCAAATGAAAATATTTAAAGTTTGATAATTTTTTAAAGGGTAAATAAATCTTTTAAATTTTTAAAAAGGCGTGTATATATGTAAAAATATTAAATTAGGTGTAGTTTTGTGAATGAATGGTCGAACATGTGTGGTTTTTTGAATTCCTCTTTTCTCAATATATATAGAGGAATTCACAAAACTACACCCTTTCAACCCCTCCTTCACAAAACTACACCTAATTTAATTTTTTCACATATTTACAACCTTTCAAAATCTTAAAAGCTTGATTTACTTGATGTGAGGCGATTTTAGTGTTTTAACCTTAGTGTTTCGCCACGCAATCGAGTCTTTTATCGAGTCAAAATATGTTTTTAGAGTCTTTATATCTCTTTTAGAGTTTTTACATGTCAAAGGTTGATTTGGAGAATAATGAAGTATTTTGGAGCATATATGGATATATATGAGTATTGAAACAATGCAGACGCACAAAAGTTCGACATCGATTTAAATAGTTTCCACCAATGGATCTTTATGAGCTTTTACCACAGGAAGGACACGGATGTTGGCTTTGATTTGGCGATAGTTTGAGATGATTCCAACGGTTAGATCGCAAGTTATGCCAGTTTTGGTGATGTCAGGTCAATCTGCCGAGCAAGAGAAGTTTTAATTTCCTTTTATTTTATATTTGCCAAGATACTTTCCTATTTTGTAAGGAAAACGCCCAAAACCTATTTAAACTTGTTTTTAACCTCTTTTAGAGGTGTGCTTTTATAATATAAGTTTTTGGAGAGATTTGGATCCCAGAGAATTCTTGGAATCTTCGGTTTCAATAACAGAGTTTCTTCTATCCCTTATCTCTTTAATTTATTTATGTTTTCTTTAATCTCAATTGCTTTGATTTTCATTATGCTTAGTGAATAATTTCCCTTACGCAATTAGGTTGGGGGAAAAAGGGTGAATCAATATTAGGATTGATAATTGTCTAGATCTTAAAACTTTAAAAAACTTTTGTCTTTGGTAACAAACTTAAAGCCTTAATCGAGTTGGCCATTCGATTACTGAACCTAGGAAACTTTATAAATCGAGAGGTTGTAGAGGTTCCTGACAAATTACCCTAGAACTAAGCCTAACTTAACCGAGAGATCTGTGTTAATAAGCTTAGTGGTTGAATTGAATTGAACTTAACGTTTCTTAAGATTTAAACTATCCAAGATATTGTTTTAGTTTATTTAATAGGAAAAGGATCATTGTCACGAGAGTGGATTGATCTAAAAACGTTTTCAAAACCTTAAAGTTACAATTGTTAAAAGACATTAAAAATCTGAAAGTTTATCACCCATTTAAAGTACATGACCTAGTTGTTTAGCTTTTAATTTGAATCTTTAAAACTCTTAAATTTCGTTTTCGTTTCTCGTTACTCAGTTACAAAACTCAAAACAAACCACTCTTTAATTTGCTTAGACTAAGTGTAGTTTCTCATAGGTTCTAGTATTTTAATTGCTTCTCATTCATATTTACATTTTATATACTACATAAGACATTCGAAAGAACGAGTGTAAAATCTCGTTTATCATTACCCTTTAAAAAATTACCAAAATTAAATTTTTTTCATTTGGGTTCGCTAATTAGTGTTTAGGATATAGTATTAAAGTGGTAGGATTGTGTGGGTAGGGTTTATTTGGATTTAATTTTGAGTGTTTAGATGTAGTTTTGTGAAGTATTTTTAAAATGGTGTAATTTTATAAAATATAATTAAAATGGTGTAATTTTGTAATTCTCCTATATATATATATATATTTACTAATTAGTCAAGAAATTTAGTAATAAGAAAATACATAACAAAATGAGAATAAACTTTTAAAAAATAATCCGACCAAATGTATTGTGGGACAGGGGAAGTGGCATTGGTCTATTGGCATTCATAAGTCCACAGGAGGCAGGTAGCACCACCCCACCCGGGATCGATTCCCCGCGCCTACGATAGTGTAGGTTTGGCTAATGCGCCGCCATTCTGCGCCCAAATGTTGACAAAAAAAAAAAAAAAAAAATGTTTTGTGGGACAGTGGGAAACAAGACATTTGGTAACACCTTTTCATTTAGATTAGGTGCTAAACGCATTTGTTGTGTCAATTGTATAAACGTGGAAGTTGTGGGATAATTTTAGACAAAATAATTTAGAGACAAAATACTTTATAAGATAAGATATAAAGCTGCAAGCAATTATTGCCTGTTAAAGGAAATATTATAATTAAAGTTAACAGTAAAATTCCACAAGAATATCAAAGAAAATACAAAAAGATACAAACAAAAATGGAGATTGAACGAAGAAACTTACAATTACTTCGGCGGAACCAAAAAAAAAAAAACCGGACTTCTAGCTCTGGTGGTAAATGACTCACAACTGTGAATACCGTCACCTGGGTTCGAATCCCGGCCACTGAGTTATTCAGATGCGACCCTCAGCGTCTCTGGAACGACAGTTTGGAGCTGTTCTTGGACCACGTGGTCCCTGTGCCGACAGGATGCGGGGGACCGTTGCGACCTCGGACTCCGACTGGCTAGTCTGGACTCACCTTGGTGAGAGCCAAGACACCAGGGATATTAAAAAAAAAAAAAAACTTACAAGTACTTGGGTCATTTTATATAAAAAACGTAGCAAATAATTTGAATATTCCCGTTAATACTCTCTAAATTAATTAATCGAAATTTGTGAACATTTGTAAAACCATTCGGGACAATGGTTTTTGTGATAAAGTCCATGTTTGTGAATAGTATTGTTGGTGAATAATTAATTCTTTTTTTCGCCATGAGCAATACTTTATTTTTCAAGTTATGATCTAATCCTAAGCACCTTAAGATCTTTTTTACTTAAAAAGGGTTTTGGGCTTAAACTCATAAATCTTCTTAGATTCGAATCCGCTTTTAACAATATATCTAACGGGACATTATTTTTGATTATGCATGTGACATTTTTTTGGAAATTTAACGGGAAGATTTTTAGTATCAACTTTTTCAAATTACTAATATTTTTTAGGAAAATTTTTTAAAACAAAATTATTAAAATCGAATACATAATATTTTTAAATACGAGAGAACAAGACGTGTAAAAAATATTTATGAGATAAATTGTCCAACCAGAAGTGTACTAACTTGATTACTTGAGTATCTTTTGTGTGGTTTTATAGAGTTATTGCTAATTGCTGACCGAGTCTTCTAAAAATAATGTGAAACTGGTGTGATGGTAGCAATCAATGTATAAATAGTACTAAATTAATGTATTTATGAATGTATAAATAGTATCAACAAAAAAAAAATTTGGTTTGAAGTGTCAACAAATTTATCTACACGTAAAAATCATAAAAAAAATAAAAAAATGTTGATATTAACCAAAGTAATGATAGTCTACTAGTTTCTACTTAAAGAAGATTTGTCATATGTTGGTTTAGGTAAACAAATCAAATTCTCTTAGATGTGAAAATGCTCAATCATGCACGGCTCTATATTAGTTAATTAATGTTGAGTGATAAAAATACTAAGTATAATATATCGAGATGAACTAGTGAGGTGATTTATAAAGAATATAATGTGGGTCGAAAATCTCGTTAATGGACAACTCGCGATGTGTTTAGTTGAAGTGAGTATCGAACTCGGTTATTTTATTCATGTGAGGCGTTTACAAGACATCGATATGCTTTGCGAGCTATAAGATAGATAAATACAAAGAATTGTTTCTCTATGTAAGTTCTCTCTAGAAATTTGGATTTTTTGCTCTGAAACGAAGCTCTATATTTATAGTGGAAATAGCGCGTTTGCGGTACGCTTAGTCTATACTGCCGACCAGTTCCAGCGGAAAACATGCGAACGTGTTTTCTGACGGTAGGTCGTACATTATGTGCGTACGACTGCTTTGCGACGTGTAGACTCCGTATGCGTCTGACGGGTTTTATCTGGCCTTATACGAATTAGCCGCGACATTGGATTTTTTGAAAGGTTTAGGATTTAGGGTTTGGACACGTCGTCATCTGAACTTTTTAGGTGGATCAAACTTTATTGGGATTAAGTCGACCATTAACAATTAATATAACGTTTTAGATATATTATAAAATTTAGTGAATTAGTTATGAGACACTTCCATAAAAAAACAGTTTTAATAACCCAAAATAGTGATTAATAGCTTTGACTCCTACTTATCAAAAACATGATGACTTTCGTGCCCAATTCTGTGATATGTCATATGTGTGCATGATGCATGATATGACATGTTGGCAATAATTGAATAGTAGAAAATACATATATGCACACAAATATTTATGTAGCTATATAATTTCTCAGATAGTCTCAACAAACTTTTTTTTGGTTTAAATGTCAACAAACTTATATACATTAAAATATCATAAATAAATTCGGAAAACAGTACGAACCAAGTGATCACTAGTTCAAATCTTTTGATAAAAGTGATTTATGTCTTAAAACATAACTAGATTATTTGATAGGCACCAAACTGATGTCTAACGTTTTAACGTTTTAATCTAAGATTATAGCCACACAATAGTGCGTTTTTACTTGTCTTTAGTTGTTTTACAGGTGATATAAGAGATATTGGCGTCCTAAGACATAAGAGAAAGACTTATGGAGATTTCGAGACAAAAGAGCATGGAAATCACGAAATATGGTACCGATCGGGCGATCCCTGTCCCGATCGGTCGATCCTTAATTGACAAAATTCCGCAGGAGAAAAGGATCGATGCAAAGGAAGAGATCGACCGATCCACAACAAAGATCGGGCGATCCCTTCGCCGACGCAAGAAAGCCTTTTTCCATATTTTTTCGGTTTAGTCTCGGTTTTTCCTATTTTGTAAAGGAACGCCCAAATCTCTATTATAACCTAGTTTTTGTCATAGTTTGAGACTACGCTTTATTTTATCGACTTTGGGGATTATTACTCTGTTCTTGAGAAGTGTTTCTGAATCTCATCTATTCAATCTCAGTATTTGTTTTATGCAATTTCTTTCATCAATCATCTATTGCTCATCCATGAATATGTCTGAGTAGTCTCATTGTTAGGTTCTAGGGTTTTCAAAGGAAAACTAGGAATTGCTAGATTTGATTGAAAGATAGGGATTTATTCATAGAGTTCTTCATCTAGGTTGTTAGTATTGCTTGAACTTGATTGATCACCATAGTTTATGATCTTAGGTTGTTTAAATCTGAACGAGAGTTAGTTTAAAAACCTGATAGAATCTAGTTGATCAAAATATCTTTAACCTGCGAGAGTATGATGTTATTGTGTTTTGTGAGGAAATCAGACTCGGACTAAATGCATGCTAGTAATTATAGAACACAAACGAGAGTTTAGTCTTCTTAATTGTTAGCATAGGGATTTGATACGTCCGAGAGGGGGTAAATCCAGATACTGTGATCTGAGTTCGATAACGGTTTTAATTGTTTCCCTTATATGAAATATGTCAAGTGCTAACTGTTTCCTGCGAATTAACTCTAATGCCTGACGTTTTTAATTAATTGCATACAACTGTTCTTTGCTTTCTTGTTACTTAATTGCTTTCATTACAAACCAATCATTTGCTTGTATCACTTAGCTTTATCTTGAATCTAATAAAGTATTGTAACATTGGTCTCTGTAGATTCGATCCCTAAATACTACACGAATTACTGTGCACTTGCAGTAGTTTATTTTAGGGTTAAAACTCTGAGTATCACAAACGCGGAGTTTTAATTATATATATTATATAAAAAATAATTAAACTGTTAATTAATAATTTAATTGCAATTTTGGTCTAATGTGGAATTAATTAGACTTTAACGGATGAGATTGTGTCAAAATCATATAATTTTATGATTTTATAGGTTTACGTCTAGATGCCAAAAGTATTTGGGGATTTAGTGTGGGTTGATACTCTCTGCAGATAACAAAATCGTCAACCCTCGAAAAATAAAACACTATAAAAACGAATTTTGATGTCCAAGAAATTGATGGTAAAATTTTTGGAATTCCCAACATCTCTAAAAAACAAGAGTAATTCACAAACTACACCCTTTCATCTCCTCCTTTACAAATCTCTACCTAATTCAAATTTTTCTCATAATTATACATTTTCAAAATTTTAAAAGCTTGATTTACTCTTTAAAACTTCACCAAAATTAAAAATTTTAATTTGGGTTCGCTAATTAGTGTTTAGGGTATAGTGATTAAGTGGATAGGGTTGTTTAGGTAGGCATAATTTAGATTTAATTTTTAATGTTTAGGTGTAGTTTTATGAAGAATTTTTAAAATGTATAGTTTTGTGAAATGCAATTAAAGAGATGTAGTTTTGTAATTCTCCCAAAAAACAATGGAGACATCAACATTTTGGACATCAAGATTCGTTACTTTAGCCTTTTATAAAGAGGAACTCACAAAACTATACTATTTTGATCCTTCTTTCACAAACCTACATTTAATTTAAGATTTTTACTTATTTACGCTTTTAAAAAATTTAAATGACTGATTTACTTTTTAAAAACATACCAAAATTAAAAATATTTTTATTTGGATTCGTTAAATAGTGTTTAAAGTATAATATTTAAGGAGTAAGATTGTCTGGATAAAATTTATTTGAATTTAATTTTGAGTGTTTAAATGTAGATTTGAAAAATGAAAACCCATAATAGGAAGTTTGCATAAATCTACTAAAAATAATAACAATGGGCATATGCAATTATAAGCCCATTATGAATGTATACCACAAAAGTATTAACTTATGACATTGGAAATGGGCTAATAACATTTATTAATAATGTATTCGAAATAATATGACCATAACAATCTGCGGTTAGTAGGCTTTCATGACAAGTATATGTAATATTTAAAATATTGTTTTAGTAACATTGTTTGTAGATGTTTTTTGTAACTTTCGCTCACAAGACAACAAGTGTCACATTCATTTCTTGACAAGTATTTTTTTTTAGTTTATTTTCAATCAAAAATTGTTTCTATCTCTCTTAAAAGTCAAAAATAAATGCAAATTATTTTTTGTGTTTCTTTTATTTTTTTACATTTATTTTTAATATATATATAATTTTTAGTTCACCTTCAATAAAAAGTTTCATTTTACCTCTCTCGAAAATCAAAAATAAATGTCAATTTATTTTTGTATGTTTCTTTTAATTTACGACAAATGATTTACATGACTTTTTATATAATATTGTTTTTAGATTTTATATATAAATTTAGTAATCAATATATCCTATTATCTTCATATTTTTGCAACTTATTATCATTATCATAATTATATTTATATTTATGTGTTAAAAATAAATTAAATAATACGACCAAGAAATCATAACTTTTAAACATTGGTAATTAGTTTATGTTGAAACAAATAAACAATAATCTATATCTAATCAATATATCCTACCATCACTACATATAATTTATTTTAGTCAAAGTAATGTAATTCTCAAGTAATGGAGAATTAATCTGGTCCAAAGATATAATAATAATATTATGTTCAAACAAATAACCAATAATTTATTTCTAAACAAACAAAAAAGACAAGAAATAACTTTTATATAATAAGTATCATTATTATGAATAAATGACACTACCATCTCTACATATATTTTATTTTGGTCAAAGTGATATAATTTTCATGTAATGGAGAATTAAATTTTGGTCAAATAAAACTTTTTCTTAAATTGAATTAATAATTGATTTTATTACTCAATTGTGTAACCACCAAATTTTACATAAAAATATATATTAAGTGAGTAATGATGATGTTATGGATTACATGACCAACCTTCATTACATTTATTTTATTTTTATCAAAGTGATATAATTACCCTGAGATGAAAAATTAAATTTGGTCTAAGAAAATAATAAATCTAACAATAAAAAGAGTTCAAATTTGGTCAAATAAAAGTTATCTTCTTACGTGAATAATTGATTGTATTAATTAATTGTGTAACCACCAAATTTGACTTAAATATATATGTTAAATGTGATAATGGTGGTATTATGGACTACACGATGAAACTAAAGACTCTTGCATTCTCTCCTCCTATATAAGGAGAAAATATCCAACATCTTGTATATTCAACATTTTTTATATATTTTCTTTCATAATTCTATTATTCCTTGTGTGGAAATACAACACAAGGATAAGGTTCAAAAGTCTATGCTTTCGAGTGTTGCGAATCATAAGAATTATGCAGTTTTATCTTGGTATTCGAAACGTCATGTAACCGTCACACTACGGGGAGTTTTTGGAATTAAGGTGTTATTGGCCTTGTAAACTCACTTTATTTCGAAATTCGTTTCCTATTAAACTAATATTTTAGGTGGAGAAAAAAGAAGAACGGCTTGTTGGTTGAAAACGTGGGAAGTTTTCTCTACTTTTAAAAAAATAAATACGAGTTCAACAATATTCCGAATAAAAATATGTAAATTACTTATTAAACAAATTAATAATCTCGATAGACATATAGTAAATATAATACTTTTAATTAGCTTTGTGGATAGATATAACATTACATGGTTAAATAATGTTTTTTATCTATAATTTTAACTAATTTTTACAACCAAAAAATTTATAAACATTTTAGATTAAATTTTCCCGTGGAACGCACGGGCCACAAAACTAGTTATTATCTATACTATAAAAGTTAAGCTATTTTTTCCAGAGCTTGACACGTGGATCCCTTCCTCCTTTTTTACATAGTTTAATTTTTTAATCCACCACTTGAACATATTGTCATTTAAATTTACCTAATGTGATAAAACATACACTTTTTCTTGTAATTATGTGTTCTTATAACTTAATATTTATATGAGATTTTTTGAGGACAATGAGGAATTTTATAGAAACCGAAAGCGCGGAGGCTGAGAAAAAGAAGAAAGAAACAAAACAAAAGGCTGCATATGCAAAAACAAAAACAAAAGGTTATATATAATTTGAATAATTTGCCCAATTTTTATATATAATTCTATAAATTTAAAGAAAAAATTGGTTTAATAATGCTATAATTATGTTTTTTCAAAAAAAAAATCGAGTAACTATTTAGCTTGGTTTGGTAACAATTCTCAAGCCTAACTATGACTATTTGTGTCTAAGCTTTGGTTTTTTTGCTTCTTAATAGGAGAAACAACTCAAGCAAAAGATGCAAGGTGAACTCTACAAAGCACATATGGAGAAAAATGGAGTTCCATTGTCCATTGAAGACCGTCAAGATATCTTGTCTTAAATAAAAGCTGAATCTAAACAAGTTGAATCTAAACAAGCTGAATCTAAACGGGTTAGAATCTCCACGTAAAACAGAAATAAATGTATTGTGGATAAAAATAAATGATTAAAAATAAAGAAACTAAAAAAGATACACAACAATCTTTATTTTTCTTAAGTTTAAAAAGTTTGTAAAATTAGATTTCATCATATTGATATCCTAATAGTTTTATAATAAACTAAAATATTCATTCAAAAGTTACGCATCAACAATTTTATTTTCATTAATTTGGTAAAACAAAATGAGTTGTTTATATATAATGTCAAACCAAATACATATTAGTTGATTATTGAACATGGTCTAACAATACAATATGATATCCGAAAAATTCTTTGTGAAATTTACTTTGAAAAATTTCTTCAAAGCACATTTGATTCATTTATATAGAAAATTGTTTGACATAATCTTTATTGTAAATAATTTATTTAGTAGATTTATTTTTGAACATTTATTTCATTTGGTTATCTAATGCTTGCTTTTACATCATGATTTTATTTTGTTTATTTAGTTAGTTGTTTAAACATATCATGTAGTCTTTGTTCATGCGGACAAAATCGTTAAATATTATATTAACTAGGAAGGAACCCGCGATACTCGCGGATTTTTTATATTATTTTCTTTTGTTTTTTTTAATATTCAAATAATTTTTATTTTCACAATTTATATTCTTAACTACCTATATATTGTTACATTAATTTTTATTTTCTGAATTCTCTGTTTTTGGTATATTTTCACTAATTTTAAATAGTTTGTATATTCTTTAGTTTTTGTATTTTTTGTTAGTTTTATATCACATGTTTTTTTCTTGTGTATTATGATACTATTTACTTATATTGATGTATTTTTCATATATTTGTTTATCTAAATGAGTGTCCTAATATATGTTTTATATTATTTATTTATTTAGTGTCTTAAATTGTGTATTTGTTATTTTTTCTTTATTTTGCTTTCATGTTTTCTATAATTTTATAAATTTTGTATATTTTTATTTTATTTGTTATTTATGTGATGTTGTTTTAGATATAGTGGTTTAAAATAATTTATTTATTCAAAGCCCTATAATTTTTTTAAAAAAACATATATTTAAAAACTTTTAGGGAGAATTACAAAACTACACCATTTGAATTACATTTCACAAAACTACACCATTTGAAAAATACTTCACAAAACTACACCTAAACACTAAAAATTAAATCTAAAGAAACCTTACCCACACAATCCTACCCCCTTAATACTATACCCTAAACACTAATTAGCGAACCCAAATGAAAAGATTTTAATTTTGGTAATTTTTAAAAGGGTAAATCAAGCTTTTAAAATTTTGAAAGGGTGTAAATATGTGAAAAAATTAAATTAGGTGTAGTTTTGTGAAGGAGGGGTTGAAAGAGTGTAGTTTTGTGAATTCCTCAAACTTCTTTTATGTATTAATAACTTTTATGAATTTTTATGCATTTGATATTGTAATATAATAATATTTTTAAATATTAAGTTGAATATAATATGTTTTATGAATTAGTAATTAAATTGTGACATAAGTTTTTTTTATAGCAAAACATAAGTTTTTTAAAATTAATGAATTTTATAAATAAATTAGTAATAAATGTGAATTGATGATGTGTGGGAGAGCTCCCTTCAACTTTGAAGTACATTTGCGATAATTAGATTAAGATTAAACTTTGATTATCAAATCAATTTTTTTTAATTTTTTCTATGATTTTAATATATTGACGGCTGGCTTTTCACGTTGGCTATATCTGTACATCTTTTGCATTGTATAAATATATATATTTTCATATGTGGCCAAATGATATTTTGCGACTATATATAAAGGTATGTGACACTATATAAACTTTTGAATTAAGTAAATTAAATTGGACTTTAAGAAAGCTTTTAACAAGTGGATGCTTATCACTCTTATCATCCCACGTTTCATACACGTTTGCGACTATACTTTTTAGTTTGTTTTGTTATGTGTTTGGTCAAATCCCACCATTAATTGTGTAAATATTTTTAAAAAATCTTCTATTTTCGGTTATGGTAATTACAAAAATACATTTCTTGAAATAAAAATTACAAAATACGTCTAAACTCATTTTTATAAGTATATTTAAACATTTAATATTGAATTTGAATTAATTTCAATTACTAAATATCAAATCCAAAAGAAAAATTTAAAACATATTTAATTATTATATTTTTTTTTGAAAAATGTATATCTAAAAAAGGGTGTAAGTTTATAAATATTGTTAGTTTCATAATTTTGTCTTTACGATTTGATTCGGTTAAGTGAGTCCACCAAACTCCATATTTAGATTCTTAGATAGACTCTCTTTTATTTATTTGTTTTAAAACAAATATTTGAGGTTATCAACATGTGATAATATCCCACTTTCGGTTACTTTAAAAATATTTTAACAAAAAAGTAAAAATAGATTTGAACAAAATTTGGCTATAAAAGCTTGAGTTCCAAAGAAACAAAACCAGTCAAGTCTTCTCTTTTATACATTCCCTCTTCTTTGAGAAAAAATATATTACAAAAATGACAAACGTTTCTGCTCTGCTTACGATAGCACTTCTCATATGCTCCATGCTAATGTGCACCGCCCGCCTCGACCCAGCCTTTTCCGCCTCTACCGCGACCATTTCGGCTAATCAATCTAACCAGGTTAGTCATATTGTTCATGTCAAAAGTCATTATATATTACTCTATTATATCACAAACATATACAAGCATGTAAATATAGTTGGGAAAATCGTAAAATTACTATTTCTAAAGTTTTTATGCCGAAATATCATAAAACGTGTTTAGACATAAAATATTTACTAAAATGTGTTTTTGTCAAAAAAAATACTACATTTGAAACAGTTTAAAACTTTTACTTTTAAATCACAAGATTTCAAAACTGAAATATATCACCTTCAAAACTTGACCACAAACACAAAATATTAGATCCAAATGAAACAATTAATTTTAAAATGTTTAAAACTCGTTATATATGTTTATTATATTTTTGACAAAAGAACTAGTTTAGTAGTATTTTGAGTCTAGAAAAGTTGTGATGTTTTTTTTTTTGCTTTGACTTTTTTTTTTAAATGATGCTTTAAAGAAATTATCTTTAATATGCTATTAATTACTAAAAAAACATTATAAGTATAGTTTTCAAATAGTTTGAAACACCATGCATATAATAATGTATAGTATTAATCTAAGCAGGAGAAAAAGATAGAAGGAAAATTAGATGATGTGGCAGAAGAGAATTGTGGTGCAAAAGATGAAGATTGCTTAATGAGAAGGACTTTAATTGCTCATGTTGATTACATCTATACCCAAAAGCATAAGAAGAATCTTTGAATTTTCACTAATTATATATATATATATGTCTAACAAAATATTGTGAAAAGTTTTATGTAACTCTCATGTCATCCTTAATTAGTACTTATCATAACTTATCACACATGTTATCATATATCAAGATGGTCATGATGGTATGTGATTAGTATTATATATACATTTTCAAACCACATGCATGCATGTGTGGTTATGAATTTAATATATGGTATAAGTTAAAATGTATGTTTGATCCTAAACTCGACTTTTCAAGTACTACGTTAGCTAGTAAAGTAGTTTTACTATCGAGATGATGTTTCTGGTGACGACAAGAACCGCGGACTGGTTTGTTAGACGAGGTTTTGAAGAATATTCTATAGAGATGATACCGGAGAAAAGACGAGAAAAAATATTACATGAAAAAGTTAGAGAAATTCCTTAGAATACCATTAAAATAAGTTTTTTTTTTGAAAATACCATTAAAATGTTTTTTATAACAAAAATACCTTCAAAAAGTTTTAGTTTACAAAAATATATACCACAAATATAAAAAGCGAGTTTTAACACTTTTAGATTTTAATTTTTTTCATTTGGATTCACTATATAGTGTTTATGGTATAGTTTTGAAGGGGTAGGGTATAGTTTTTTGAAGGTTTTGGGTGTAATTTTGAAAATTTAAGATTTGTGGTATTTATGAGAAAAAAAACTTTTTAATGGTATTTGTAAAACTTTCGAAAATCTGTGATAATAGTGTTTAAAAAACTTTTTTTAGTGGTATTCATAAAAATTGCCAAAAAAGTTATTACCAGACAAGAGTGGTATCTCTGTTGTTCGGACATAATAGGATTGTTCAGAAAATGTAATTTTGACCACATAATAATATTAATAACATAGTGTTAGAATAATAAATAGTTTGGGCCTGATCTTGCCCAATTATAAAAATGCATTAAAGTATACTCAATAAAATGGGCCTGAAGAACCCCAATAATTAAATCGACAAAAAATGAAATATCATATCAGAGCCAGGTTTCGATCCTGGGACATGTGGGTTATGGGCCCACCACGCTTCCGCTGCGCCACTCTGATTTTGTTGTTAATTATGAGAAATAAATTTAATTAAATAATATTTATTTTATTTTCTTATCATGTGACTTCACATAAATTTTGGTATTCACCGGACCCAAACAATATGATTAGAGCAATATCTTTTTTTTTATTCATTCAAACACAAACAATATGTTTTAATTCATCCAAACCTAAACAATTTATTTGGGGATGAAGTTTGCATATCTTAAAAAGTAATGATAAATATTGATATCATTAAACAGTAAAAAAAACTTGCTCATATCCATGTGGCCAAGTGAATAATCTAGTAATTTTGTACTTGCGGAGAATCGATTAATGGCCTAGACCTACAGGACGACTCCTCCAAACAAATGGAAACCACTAGACCAAGACAACTTGGTAACAATTTTACTAATCAAATTACTTATATACTGATGTAATAAAAAAAAAAAAATTACTTATATACTTCATCAATTGCTATAAAATCAAATTGATATTTCTTAATGAACAAATATAGAGATCCATGCTAAATAAACTAACAAAGTATCAATAAAACTTGGTCACTTTGTAGTTATCAAAAAAAAAACTTGGTTACTTTAATTTGTTCATTAAACAGAGAAATTTAAACCGTAATTCAAGCTAACAAATTACAAGTATCATCAACGATTTTTGTTTTTACACATATTCATCATTAGCATCCAAATATTCGTCTTCATCTTCATCATCATCTTTTTCGACAACGCGAGAAAGTTTTGGTATGGTTCTTGCTTCGCTAACTATCTTCATAATCTCTTCTACTCTTTGATTAGAAACGTTAATATGATTAACATTTCTTTGGTAATATATTGCTTGTGCAGAGTCTTTTAATTCTCTTGGCAAATTCTTTATGAACCATGGATGACTCTTAATCTCTTTGAGCGTACTTCTCTACATTCATTACAAATCAACACAAATTAGAGAATTAATAGTACTTTTTTTTGTCAAACTAGGATTAATAATACTTTCTATGTTATTCTTTTTGGTTAAAAACTTTCCATGTTATGTTTATATATCAAAATGTTATATCTATTAAATAATAGCACAATGTCTTTCATCTCATGCATTCACCTCAGCATCCTAAATATTTAATACAACAAAATTAAAAAAAAAAAAAAATAAAACCATTTAATACAAACAATTTAATTTTCTAATTAATTGTCTTAAAATAATTATTTATTATATATTGTTTGATGATAATTTAATTAAAATGTTAGAGAAATGGAAAAATAAAAATTATGCCTAACTACATATTGGTGCCCACACAATAGAAAATACGAAAACAAGAACAAAAATAATCATATGCGCACAATATTAAGACATGTAAGATGTAAAAGTCACATGATCTTAATACTCTATATCATAATTTGGAACAACATCAAGTAAATATATGAACAATGTTAATCATTTAAATTTCAAAATAAAAGGTTATATATATGCTAAATACATGTTAAAGAAAATAGTAAAGAATGATATAAAGTGTGATATTATTTATTTAGAAGAAATAGTAAAACTAACATATTTTTAAGTAAACTATAGTTTAAAAATTGATACGCTTATATTTTAAGAAGACAATTTTAAAATAGTTTTTAGTTATAAACAAATGTATAAGTTTTCATTTGATATCTAAGAAATATATTTGTCTCACTCAAGATATGAATATTTAATTTAATTCTTTCAAAATCAAAGTGATAAATACATATACACAGATTTTAAATGATATACGTCTTTTTAATTGGTCTTACTTTTGTATATGAATTTTATTAAAAAGAAAAATTCGAGAATTCATTTGGTTAAATTATCCTTAATATAACAAATAAATTTTCATAGTAATAAAAACAATTGTTCCAAATTTTTTTAGTTTTTCACCCGCCCGTAGGAAGGGTTAAGCCCTAGTTTGCATAATTACACTAAACATAAATAACGTAATGGCTTAGCTTATAATCAATTTATTATTTTTCAAATTATTATTACAATAAATAACTAAGCATAAAATATACAGTTTTAGGCTTTTTGATAAAGGAATATAGTCTAGGGTTTTTTTTTGTTAAAGAATATAGTCTAGGTTTTGCATTAACATTTATAATTTATAAATGAGACTAAATAAAATAGTTTTTGAACAAACATTTTCACACATATAAAATCAATTATGTTCTCCCTTTTTTAAGACGATCTTAAATAATATATAATTTAATTAGGAATTCACAAAACTACACATTTGTTTCCCTTCCTTTACAAAACTCTACCTAATTCAATTTTTCACATATTTACACCCTTTCAAAATTTTAAAAGCTTGATTTACCCTTCAAAAAAATATCAAAATTAAAATTTTTTCATTTGGGTTCGCTAATTAGTATTTAGGGTATAGTGTTAAGGAGTAAGATTGTGTGGGTAAAGTTTATTTGGATTTAATTTTTAGTGTTTAGGTGTAGTTTTGTGAAGTTATTTTGAAATGGTGTAGCTTTGTGAAATGTAATTCAAATGGTGTAATTTTGTGATTCTCCCTAATTTAATAGACGGCTGCCTAAATATATACATATCAAAAAAAAATTACCTGTAATGGATTAGCAACGAATATACGAGATAAAAAGTTTCTACAATCTTCAGATATGTGAACATATCCTGGAATCTTATATTTAACAGCCATTATTTTCTGCAATTTTTCAAATCCATATATGAATTAGAAATAATTTTGTGGATTATAAAGAAACTTCTGTAATTTTTAAAAATAATGAAAATACCTCAACAGTTTTTCTGAAATTTTTGGGATCTTTACGGTCTTCAAAAGGGTAAGCACCAACCAACATAACATAGAGTGCCACTCCACAAGACCACACATCTACTGACTATATTTTTACAAAAAATATTACATATATCTATCAAATTATAATTAATGTATTTTTTATTATAAGTTTATAACCAATAAATCCAATAAATCTAATTTTATTTATCACATATACATAAAATTTAAATAGAAACATATGAATGTTTTCAAATTTTAATGTATGTGTTTCTTAATTAATTTATTTTAAATCACTTTCACTAGACCTATGTAGAACAATAGGAATAAGACGAAAATAAAAATGTTAATAAATGATAACTATGACATAACTAAACTAAATTAACATTAAAACAACACAAACATAACAAAATCATGTATGTATTGGTTCTTGTAAATTACATATAAATTAATTTAAACTAAATTTAAGATAACTTAATTGTTTTAGTTTTAGTGCAATTGTTTTAGTTTTCAGTTTAGTTTTTGACCTTCTTGGTTTAACATTTTGATAAAATTGAAGATAAATACGAAAATATGCACTTCATTTCCCATAAAATACTATTTTGTTGACAAACATTTTTTTAATTAAAATATACAATTAGATAGTTTAATTTGAATATAAAAGACATTGAATCAAGTCAATAAACAAACAGTCTCCTATCAGATTAGTAACAGTTGTCATGTGAGTGGAAAATTATGAAACTTTGTCGTTTTCCTAATTTTCCATCTTTCATTATTTTTCTATTACTATTGAAAGTGATTCATACCAAATTAAAAAACTATTTAAAGTGGAATTCAAACTTGTAAAATATCTTCATTATTATTATTTAAAATAATAAGGCTAATTCATTAAGGGAGAAATACAAAACTACAATTTTTAAATTATATTTCACAAAACTACATCTTTTTAAAATCGTTTCACAAAACTATACTTAATTACTAAAAATAAAATTGAAATTAGCCTTAACTACAAAATCCTACACCTTCAATATTATACCATAAACACTAATTAACGAACCCAAATGAAAATATTTTAATTTTGGTAATTTTTTAGATCATAACCGAACCATTTGAAAGTTGAAAATATGTAAAAGTAATAAAAAATTGAATTATGTGTAATTTTGTGAAAAAATGATTGAAATTGCGTAGTTTTGTGAATTTCACGTTAATTAATAACTGACTAAAATAATAGTTATAATAATTTTAATTACCTTTCCGTCGTATTCTGAACGATAAAAAACTTCCGGTGCTATATACGCCGGAGTTCCCACCGTTGATTTTGGGTTGGAATGTAAAATAGAAGACTATATATAAATTTAAATGATTAAATTTAAGTTACAAAATTATAAAATTAAATTAATTAAGAAAAATTAACCTTTGAATAGCCAAAATCACAAATTTTTAGACGTGGTGCTGGGCTACCATCTAGCAATGTATTTTCTAATTTAAGATCTCTGTGGCAAATTTGCTGCAAAAATTAAACTTATTTCAAATAAAACACACAAGACAATTAATTATTTTATTAATAGAAAATAATGTATGTACTTAAAATTTAGTAAATTACCATTGCATGTAAGTAATGCACTCCGCAAATAAGCTGTTGAAAGAAATATCTAGCCTGCAATTATAAATAATTAATTATAAGTCTATAACTAAGAATGTATTGACAATTTATCCAAAAAAAAGAATGTTTTGACAGGCTAAATTACAATTAATTTGTGTAAAAATTCGATATAATGCATATTATTGACAAAAATGATAGTAATATATATTTATAAAAACCAACCTCGGCTTCGCTGAATCGACCGGCGTTTGATATACGTTCGAATAATTCTCCTCCGGATGCATATTCCATTACAATTCCAAGATGTGTTGGAGTTAATACAACCTAAATTATTAATTCCAAGATTTGTTTAAAACTAATTAATTAGCTTCAAAGTCTTAAATTTGTTAGAGATTTTAACTAACTAATTAATCATATAATTAAGCTTTTGAATTTTGAACATGCTAAATAAACTATTCTGAATAGTTCAAAATGAATATATTTACATACAAAGTTAAAAAACCAGAATTATGAGAATCCAAAAATAAAGTCAAACGACATAAAAGATTTTAATTTGTAAAAAAAAAAAAAATAAGATTTAAATTTCTAAATATAACAACATAAGATTCACTTATTGAAAAAGTAAATAAAGAAAATGAATCTTGCCTCTTTAAAGCGAATAATATTAGGATGGCTGAGAGATCTATGATTGATAATTTCTCTTGCAACATTTTCATCTATCTGCCATCAAATTATATATCTTAGTAGTTTTATTTGTGATATAAAACACATAAATTTTCTTATTAGTATCATCAAATAATATATATATACATATAACATAATGATTTGTTAAAAAAAGAAATGAACCTTGTAGCCTCGATCGATAAATTTGACAGCAACAAGCTCATTTGTTAGCTTATTACGCATAAGTCTAGCTAATCCAAAATTACCAAACCCTAAATCCTTCACCATCTCATACTTCTCCATAAATACCACTTTTTTACTTTTTTCACTTGGAACAATATGGGTATGTTTTCTTAGAGAAAACTTCTCTTCTTAAATATTTGTAGAGGGAGAGAGAGACGAAATTTATTTAAAATTATAATAGAAAAGGTTATGTAGTTAGTTTACACGTAGCAATATATATATTTTAGCTTAAACCTTCCAAAGACCTTTTCAAAGATATCAATAGTCATTTCATAATAAAAATCTTATCGGTTAGGTTAATATATTTTCAAGTTGGAACCGAAAACTAATTTGTGTGTGAAGTTCAAAGTGTAGTTTTGCAATTACTCCAATATTAATGAGAAATTCACAAAATTACACCCTTTCAAATCTCCTTTCACAAAACTACACCTAATTCAATTTTTTCACATATTTACACTTTTTCAAAATTTTAAAAGCTTGATTTACCCTTTAAAAATTTACCAAAATTAAAATATTTTCATTTGGGTTCGCTAATTAGTGTTTATGGTATAATATTAAGGGTAGGATTGTGTGAGTAAGATTTATTTAAATTTAATTTTCAGTGTTTAGGTGTAGTTTTGTGAAGTAATTTAGAAATGGTGTAGTTTTGTGAAATGTAATCCAAATAGCGTAGTTTTGCAATTACTCCAATATTAATTAACTGAATTAAACAAGAATCATATCTAAGAAATATCAAATAAGTATTTTTAAAGTCTTGTGGTTTGTTTTTTCATATAATCAAATTCGAAAGAGTTAAAAATCAATGAGAAAAATAGTGAAACAAAAGAGAGCAGGAAACACAACAAAGAAACCCTCAGAAAAATTGTAATAAAAACAAATTTGAAAAAACAGATCAAATGTTTATAGGATTCACTTATTAGCCGCGGGGCGTTCGGCTGCTTTCTGCGTTTCTAATCGGGTAAAAATACGGATGAGCCTGAACAAAATCACCACTTTATTAGTTCACACTTGATCAAAAATACACCTTAAAAGAAGAGAATAAAAAGTTGTTTACAAATACCATTGCTTCTTTAGCAGTTGGTCTTTCTTGGTGATCAAATCTAAGCAACTTCTCCACAAAATCAACAGCCTACAATGTTCATTTCCCAAAATAACCGCTTTTAAATTGACAAAACTACATCTTTTGAAACACTATTTAACAAAACTACACCCATTTCCACAAAGATAAATTTATGTACATCTATTTAAGGTGTCAAAGTGATTAAAAAACTATTCATTAAAAATTACTTTATAGCTCAAATTTATCATTTGGGTTCAATATTAGTGTTTAAAGTTTAGTTTTGAAAAGGGTAGTGTTTAGGATTTATTTGGCTTTTAAAATTTAGGTGTATTAATGACTACATATTTTCAGAGAGTGTATTTAGCAATTGCCCCAAGTTTATATATGCTTTTTTACCTCAGGAACTGCCAAGTGCTGGTTTTCAGAGTTTACGAACTTCAACAATGGCTTCTTGCTATGTCTATTTAACCAAAAAAAAAATCAAAAGGAAGCATATTTCATCCATCTGCTATGAGAAGGCGAAAAATATGAATTTTTTTAATAAGTTCACAAGAATTTTGTGTAAATCGGGTTACCTTCCGACGAGGGATGCAAGATTAGGATCCAACTCTATGCGGTATCTGTTAAGGTATGTATTGAGCTCATCCGTGCCAAGTACCTGCCCATTGTTATTATATAAACCATAACTATAACTTGGTGGAATCAACAATGGTGATTCAAAGACGAAAGCTATTTGCCATCTTTACCTTTGCGATTTTGACCAATTGATCATAGTTGTCATGTCCATAAAAGAACGGCTCCTTTCGGAATATCTGCAGATTCAAAAAGTATCATATACCACAATGAAATATATATCACATTTTACTTAACTTTAAGGAGATAGTAAAATAACCAAAATGCAATGTCGATATTTCTTATCAACATGGCAACTTATAGCCTAATAATTATAGCTTAGAAAACACTTACCATTCCAGCAAACATACATCCGAGACTCCACAAGTCTAAAGAATAGTCATAATCCATTAAATCCACAAGCAGCTCTGGTCCTTTGAAGTATCTGCTCATCAGAAGCCACAGATGAAGTAAAGATAAATATTGTTTTTTAGATTCAAAAATCTCAAGTGTGAACATTTTCAAGGATAGATTAGGCTTAAAAAATACTAACTAAATAGATTACCTTGAAGCGACACGAACGTTGTATTCTTTCCCGGGGTGATAGAACTCTGCCAAACCCCAATCAATCAAACGAAGCTTCCTCTGCTCGTGATCAATCATGACATTATGCGGTTTCACATCTCTGTGCATGATTCCACGCGAATGGCAGAAATCCAAAGCCTACATACATGTTACAACAAACAACATATACACACTTAGAGACAAAGTCATATTTCTTAAACTGAATAGTACCATGTATAAATCTGAAATCTCAAAAATAAGGCAAACAACAGTCTATGAAGCTACATTAATCAATTAATTACAAGGAATCTCGGTCTAGCATATGTGAAACTTGGTTACTAACCTTTAAAAGTTCATAGATATAATACCGAACATCATAATCCGATAGAGTTGGATAGAGAACTTTGAAATCCTTGTTGTTCACATGCTCAAATACCAAGCTAGGCGTCTTTGACTGCTGATCCCTAACAATATCTAGCAACTTCACAATATTCGGCCCACCGCATAGGTTCTGCAGAATCTTAATCTCCCTCTTAATCTAACATCAAGTAGAAACAAAAAAACATGTTAAAAGTTTCGAAATTCAAAAGCCAAGCCAATGATAATTATATGCTATAATTTACACCTTCTTCTTCTTCACAGGCTTCAGAATCTTGATAACGCACTTCTCGTTATCAGTAGCGTGTATGCCTTCAAAGACCTCACTGTATTTACCTCTTCCTACCTTTCTCACCACCTCATAATCATCTTGTACACTGCAACATCATCAACGAAGCTAACCCTCAAAAACACTAACATATGGTACCGTATAGTAATAACTAACAAAGACCATTTAAACACAAGATAAGCATACACTTGAGAGAAACCAAACCCTGAATCTAAAATCCACAATCCACCATTGTTTATTTGTTTCAGAGTACAAAAAGCCCTTACAGGAAAATCTAAACACCAAAACACTAACATCAACAAAGCTAACCTCAGAAACACTAACATAACATATAGCAACAAGACCATATAAACTCAATATAAGCACAAATAAGCATAACCTATGAATCAAACAAATCCCTAAATCTAAATTCCACCATTGAAATAAATCAAAAACACCAAAACACTGACATACCGTATAGAAACAAGACCATATAAGCTCAAGAAAACCACAAATAAGCATAAAATTTGAAAGAAATCACGAAACCCTAAATCTACAATCCAAGATTGATTCAGAGCACAAGAATCTAAAACGCAAGAGGCGTAGATCTACACAAAAATAATTCAATTAGGTTATTAGAGAAGAGAGGATGTAAATACCCCCATTGAACAACAAGAGACTCATAATCCCAATAATCCTTAGGCCTAACGACGTTTACATCGGCGTAAACCCTAGCTTTCGACGGCGCACCGGCGCGACGGATAGATTTACCGATCTTCTGCGCCATCGTATCCAAACAGTTCACGTGCGGCTGCTTTTCTTGTTGCTGTTGACGGAGATGTTGACGGTAGAGAGAAGCGCTAGAGGAAGCGAATCGACGGAGAGAGGAGGAGAGGGAAGAGAGAAGATTGCTCTTCGCCGTCGCCGCCGCCGTCGAAGAGATGGAGAGGAGAGAGAAGGAGAAGAAGAGGTTGTTGTTGGCGGCGGAAGATTTACGAAGAGAAGAAGAAGAAGAAGAAGAAGAAGAGGAGATTGTGAATCGAGAACAATGAGGCCTTAAGGCCATTTTAAAATCATTTAATTTGTTAGCTAACGAATCGCTTTCTTTTTCTACCTGTCTTTTCTTTTTTTTCCTTTTATTTAAGGAAAATTCAGAAAACTACATCATTTTAATCATTTTTTCGCAAAATTACGTTTAATTCAATTTTTTCTTGCTTTTACGCCATTTTCAAATTTTAAACGATTCAATTATGCTTTAGAAAATTACCAAAATTATAATATTTTCATTTGTATTCTCTAATTAGTATTTAAGATATAATATTAAAAGGGTAAGATTAGGTGAGTAGGCTTAATTTGGATTTAATTTTTAGAATTTAGGTGTAGTTTTGTGAAAAAAATTTTACAAGGTGTAATTATGTAAAATGTAATTCAAATAATGTAGTTTTGTAATTCTCATCAAAAATAAAAAATAAATTTTGTGATATTTGGAAGAAAAAAAATAAAATAAAGACTAGTATTTTTTTGGAGTTCTGGTTAAAATATTCTCACACATAAGAAACTACATTGTTCTTCATCATAAAAAAATGACAATAAAAACCTTGTAAATCCAAAGTTTAATAATCTTAAGAGAAAATCAATTAAATGCAAAGAACCAACAAAAAAAAATTAAGTGTTTCGAATTATTTGCAGAAGAAACCTCATTTTTTGTACAAAAATCACTACTCTGCTACAAAGTCATCATCATCATCACATCATCTATCATCATCATCATCATCTATCATCCACGTCCAGCGTTACCATGCCTTTGGTTTCTGAAGTAACTAAGCAATGCTTGTGCCTGAACAAGTTTTCAAAAACCAAAACCAAATAGATTCATTGTGTAATAATATAGTCTCTGCTTTTAAAGCAAAAAAAAGACAACATATATGAAACACATTCAACATAAAAGCTTATACCTTTTCTCTAGCTCTCGGTGTACCGGACTGCGAAAGAGCCACAAGAGGAGGAACAGCTCCTTCTTGAAGAACCATATTACAGAACCGACCACTATTCGTCGATAGATGAAGCAGAGCCGCCGCCGCGTTCTCTTTCCCTCTAGCCGAACCCAACTCAACCACTTCTACAAGCAACGGTATCCCTCCTTCTTGACCTATCGCGTTTCTACCTTCAGGTATCGTAGCTAGGTTGGCTAAAACCGCTACCGCTTTATCGACCATCCCGGCCGCTGGATCCATCAGATCTATTAGATATCGTACAGCACCCGACTGCACGATCGTTGCTTTGTTCTCTTGGTGTATAGAGAGATTGAACAGCGCGGTTGCAGCGTCTTTCTTACCACGAGGCGTGCCGTTCCCTAGCAGATCAACAAGGGGACCGATCGCACCGGACTGACCAATCTTGATCTTGTTCTCTTCGATTACAGAGAGGCTGAAAAGGGTTGCAGCCGAATTCTCTTTAGCTTCGGGGCTACCGTTTTCGAGCACGTGGATGAGCGGTTCGATAGCTCCGGCGTCTGCTATAGCGCTTTTGTTGTTGTCGTTGATTGATAAGTTTAAGAGCGCAGTGACTGCGTTCTCCTGCGTAGGTGAATCTTCTGAGCGGAGTAGCTCGACTAATAACACAATGGCTCCGGAGTTTCCTATGACTATTCGGTTATCCATGTTGTGTTTGGCTAACAACCGTATCTCAGCGGTGGCTTGTCTCTTGACATCCAACGAGTCGCTTTTCAGCTCATCCACGAGTTTCTTAACTTGCGTTTCGACTTCGGAGAGATCGCGTCTAGTTTCGTTCATCGGCGCAGAGACTATCCTTGAACCAAGCCTATCTGACGGACGTCTCCAAAACTGACCACGGTTACGTCTATCCATGAACTTCGGTGAGAAATCAGACCGCGTAGTAGCAGCTGTGGCAGAAGCGGTCGCAGCAGCTGCATGAGGACCCGATCTGATTTCTCCCGATGCATCGCTGCTGTACGGCGTAGCGTGAGCTGATTCTTCCGAGTTCTCGTTCGCGTCTCCTCTGGGAAACTCCTCCTCGTTAGAGACAGTGCTTGTAGCAGAAAGAGACCTCGCATGAGATGTTTGTCCGTTTTCGACATTAACTCGTGTAGTAGAAGACACAGATGACCTACCTCCACCACCACCACCACCACCGTGTGCATCTGTCTTCGCCTCCCGAGACTCGTTAGATCTTTCTTCAAAATCATTTAATGATATCCTCCTTGCGTGCGTTGAACTGTATCCGTTTCCTGGTGAAGAGGCAGAGGCTGGATGTGAAGGAGACAAACCTTCCTTGTCTATTGATTTGCTCGTAGAACCGTCCCAATCGTTTGAGTTCTTGACCGCGTTAGGAACAGAGTCTGTACATGAAAGCAGAGGAGATAGCTCGTTTAAACTCGTCGATTTGTTAGGATCAGGAAGCTTGACATCGTTTGTCTCACACCAGTTAGCGATCAAGGCCTTGACGGTGTAATTAGGTATCAATGTCGTGTGAGTCAGACTCTGTCGAGTCTTGGGACAAACTTTCAAGCCTAAATCGATCCATCTCTTGATGAATGCCTTTTCGTATGTTTGTCCTGAAGACACAATCACAGGATCTGTCATTACTTCGAGAGACAGAGGACAGAAGAAGTCTGCTAGGATGGCTACGCTAGACGTCTGAGTCTGTTTGATCAGAAGAAGACGTTCGTGCATACGGTTTACAATAACAATCAGTTGGTCAAGAAACTCGACTTCTGAGTTATTCTCGGACTGCTCTGCGATCTCTTTCTGTCTCTCTAGAGCAACAGCTTCGATGAGAATCTCTTGGTTTGATCTTAGGCCTGTGTTTTCTCCGATTTTCACTAAGATCTCTGGACCGGGTCCAACTCCATCTCTCTGATCTCTCAAGGCACCATCGATGACGGAAGATATCTCTTCGTAGCTAAGATGCTTAATCTTCTCTAGACATTGCTGCCAAATTACAAACATTTGTAAATTAATCAAAGACATCGCCTGCAATTTCAGACAATTGCTAATGTAGACAACACAAGCAGTAAGCATAACTAGATTCCACTACAAAACTAAAGCTAATGTTAAGGAGAGACCACATATGTACACCACCAGATCCATAACATGAAAACTAATACAAGATTCTTCTAAAATTTGATAGAATGTAGCTCGAGGGAAGCTGGACTAAATGTACACAACACGAATAAAAAAACAAAAAGCAATCAGCATCATTAGGATCAACTAAAGCTAATGTTCTAGAAAGACAACATATCTACAACATGGAATCTGACTACAATTTTCATCTAAATTTCCGTATAAGGTACCTCAAGGGAAGATGGACTCAGTTCATCAGGTAGAACTTTCTTAGAAGACATCAGAAACTCCAAAATATCCACAATAGCGTCTCGCATCTTCGGTATCAAAGACTCGATTTGGAGTACCTACATATTCACATGATATTTCATCATAGCAAAACAATGTATCATTACTCAAATCTAAAGCAAGTCTGGGAAAACAAGGCAAGAGTTGTTAAATGTATCTTAAAAACCGTCAAGAGATTCAAGCTAATAGCCAAACAAAACTTAGCTACATAACGCCCCAAATCATATCTAAACCAGCAATACACGAGCTCAAACATTCAAATGACCAAGAACGTGTGTCCTAACGAATCCAATTCCAAGGCTTTTGTCAACCCGAGACTAGATCAAGTACATAGGATCATAGAGCAATGTAATAAGTCCTACAATACAACTTGTGAAACTAATCTTTCAAAATGTTAAAAAAAAAAAAAAACTCCACACTTCTTCAAACAAAACCACATAACATCATCTCTTAACATGAGACGTCACAATACACGCGCTCACACATTTCAATCCTTAGAACAAAATGCTCTATTCTATAGAGACTGTGTCCTAACGAATCCCAATTCAAGGCTTTTCGAACCCCAAGAGCCGAGATAACATAATATGTCATACAACACAACTTGTGACACTAATCTATGAAATGTTCAGACAAAAACCTTAAGAAGACAAGTCTTATTTGAGATGGGGAACTTACGAAATAGACTTTACTAGAGAAAGCTTGCCAGCTCCTGAAAAGATCAATGGATTGATCAACATCTTGATTCAATTCTTCAATAGCTTTAACAACAACAACATCATCATTGGTGTTGGTGTTGTTGTTGTTGTTGATGATACAATCTTGTGATGCTGATAACAATGGCTTTAAAACTCTCAACAATTCGTCGACGCGCTTGTAATACTTATCAAATGGGTCTAAATCAATATGTTTTGAAGACGATAATTTCATAAACGATGCGATGCTTTCGTTTAGAGCAGAGATATCCATTTTTTGACGACAAAAAAATAATAATCAAACCCTGAAGAAAATCAAACACAACAATAACAACAAATTCAAATCGAAAAACTCGTTAGCTTGAGAAATCTATGGATTCGAACGAAATGTGAAAAAGAGATTCGACGAAACCCTAAGTTCATAGATCGAAAGAGAGGGAAGAATGAACATACATGCGTGTGAAGAAGAGAGATCAAGCTTTCTTAGAGTCTCTGTCTCTCTCTCTCTCTGTGTTGGATCTTCCTCTTATTCGAATTTTGAGCACTTAAAAAGCAAATCTTCTTCTTCTTCTTCGTCTTCTCTGTAATTTTTTTTTTGTTTGGTTTGTTTTTAGGAAGAAGAAGGATTTGTTTTGGTGTGTGTAATTGGTCAGATCGATTATTTGCTTGCAACACGTCGTTTAAGCCGTCTGGTAAGTTTCAAATATTGCAACACATAGGCTTTTATTTTCAACAATTTGCAAATCATCCCTTAATTTTCAAACCATGGATTGTATTTATTTTATTTTTTTGGTCAGACCATGGTATTGTATTTTTTTAATTTATTTTACCAAGTGTTGTTCGGTGGTGTGAGTTCGTTTTAGGTGGTCATTGTTTCGAAGGTTTCAGATGGTTTTTGGATTTTGGTTTTTAGATTTTGGTTTCTAAATTTTTGGTTTTTGTTTTTGAAGTAGATCTTGGATTTTTACAATCTTGATCTAATGTTTTTAGTTTTTGGTATATTCCTACATTTTTTCGTTTTCATATATTGAATATATATTAAATTAGGTGCGGACTTCGCGCTATACGCGTGACAAAATTTTATTATTCTTAATAATATAATTAGATTTATATATATAATAAAAAATTATTTTATGTTTTAAATTAATCATAGAAAATAAATAAATATTGTATAACGAATACAATTTATTTTAGATATAAATATATATTTATTTAACTATAAATATAAATCTATGTTTACGATAAATTATCCAAATTTTATATATATATCACCATATTCACATATTATATATACCAATACCACAATGAAAATATACAAAAGTATTAAAGAATGTGATATTCGTTGGAATTTTCTGAAAATAATTAAAGGAACTTGAAACATTTTAACATACATTATTTCATAAAATATTTTTATCATCGTATAAAATAAAGCATAATCTATTTTAAAATGTATGATATTTTTTATATTAAGATAATCAAGTTAGACACGGGATAAAAATATCGTGAAAAGATAGACACGGGATAAAAATATTTCGTAAATTTAGATCGACACAAAACGAAATAAAATTGTTAAAATTAATTTTTTTAAAACAAACCAATATTAATAGGGGAGAATCATAAAACTACACCATTTGAATTACATTTCACAAAACTACGCCATTTCCAAAATACTTCACAAAACTACACCTAAACACTCAAAATTAAATTCAAATAAATCCTACCCAAACAATCCTACCCCCTTAATACTATACTCTAAACACTAATTAGCGAACCCAAATGAAAAAATTTTAATTTTGGTAATTTTTAAAAGGGTAAATCAAGCTTTTAAAATTTTGAAAGGGTGTAAACTTGTGAAAATAATGAATTAGGGGTAGTTTTGTGAATGGAAGGTTGAAAGGGTGTAGTTTTGTGAATTTATTAATAGGGAAAATTACAAAACTACACCATTTGAATTACATTTAACAAAACTACACCATTTCAAAATTACTTCACAAATTAAACTACACTTAAACACTCAAAATTAAATCTAAATAAACCCTATCCACACAATCATACCCCCTTAATACTATACCCTAAACACTAATTAGCGAACCCAAATGAAAAGATTTTAATTTTGATAATATTTTAAAGGGTAAACCAAGCTTTTATAATTTTGAAAGGGTGTAATATGTGAAAAATTGAATTAGGACGAGTTTTGTAAATGAATGGAAGAAATGTTGTAGTTTTGTGAATTCCTCATATTAATATGGGAAAATTACAAAACTACACCATTTGAATTACATTTTACAAAACTACGCCCTTTCAAAATTACTTCACAAATATAATTGTCCTCTCAAGATGACGCAACGCAATTACAAATATAATTACTCCACTATTAACTATCAAACTAACTAAGAGAATAAGATTGTATAACTAGTAAAAAAAAGTCAAATATATATACACGATAAAGACAATCCAAATCAAATTTTAAATTGCATCACTATTTTCTATAATCAGTTCCAAAATTAGGTAATCTCTATTTTGCCCAAAAGATTATGATTGAGTCAATATTAGTATATTTATTACTTGCATATGGGTTAACAACAACAAAAACTTGCAGAGAATAAGAATTATCTGAAACTACAATAAGAATATTAATCCCACTAATTCTCTATTCCCATAAATAATGACGTAACATTATTAATTTAGTTATAGTGGCGTTGTCAAAAAAAAAAAAAAATCACAAAAATTTCTCAAGTCAATATTGGAGAGCTTGTGTGGTGAAAATTATATTAGCCTATAGAGTGTGAGTGTTTCTCGCGGCCAAAAGACACAAGACTTGAAATGTCAACTCAAGTCTTCTTCTTCCTCCTTATTGTCCCTACCAAATAATTATAGTTTCATTCCTCTCCAATCTCATCTTCTTCTTCCTCCAAAATCCCTCTTCACATATGCCCCTTTTCTTTCTTCTTTGACCTTAAATACTTGACTCTCTCCCTCTCTAAAAGCTATGAAGAAACTCTGTTCTCTTCTCTTTGTCACGATGGTGATTTTTCTTCTTCTTCTTCCTCATCTCACACTTTCTGCAACTACTCCAGAGAAGTATTACATAAACTGTGGTTCAAATTCTGATGTTACTTACGGTGGTCGGAGTTTCGTGGGAGATATGTCTTTACGTGGAAACTCTGTTTCTTTCGCCAAGGAAGGATCTGAAGCTATAAACCAATCTGGACCGTCCATTACGTCGTCGGAGATCTATCGTACGGTTAGGATATTCAGACGCTCTGCTTCTTACAAGATCCAGCTAGATTCCGTTGGTCTACACATCGTGCGTCTTCATTTCTATGCTGTCTCTTCTCGGACAGAGCTTCTAGCTGCTCGTTTCGATGTCTCTGCTACTTATGGTTCTACTCGTCTCTTGAAAAGTTTCTCCGGTCAGAATTCTAGCGAGACCCCACTAGTCGAGGAGTTTCTCCTGATGATGAATTCTAGCGAGACCCCACTAGTCGAGGAATTCGAAGTTCTGTTTGTTCCTCAGCGTTCGTCGTTAGCTTTTGTGAACGCTATCGAAGTGTTCTCTGTTCGTAATGACCTCGAAAAACTATCAGATCCCGAGACGAATCTGCGTACGTTATACAGATTAAACGTAGGTGGCGAGAAAGTCACACCGGATAACGATACCTTGGGGCGGACTTGGTCACGAGACGATGACTTTCTCTACCTCAAAGATTCTGCGAAGAACAGTCGAACAACACAAGACCCTAACTACGAGGAAGGGTCCTTGTCAGCGACAACACTCACAGCTCCTGATTTCGTTTACAAGACGGCTAAAGCGATGAACCGTAGCTCGGGTCTTATTTCGGATTTGTTGATGAACATTACTTGGTCGTTTAATGTCAAACCAAACTCAAAGCACTTCGTCAGGGCACACTTTTGCGATTTCTTGAGCGAATTACAAAACTCTGACTCCGATTTTTATCTCTTCGTAAACGGGCAACAGCGAATAGATGTAAGGCCTTCACTGCAGAATATGTTGGTAACTCCATTTTACATCGACGCCGTGGATGTCTCTGATGGTTCTGGAGTCTTCAATGTTAGTATAGGAACTAAGGAAGTTCGTAAAGACGCTGGTTTTCTCAATGGCTTGGAGGTGATGGAGGTTTTGAACAAAGCCGATTCTAGTTCTCCAGGAGGAAGTAGTTCCCGGGTTTACATCATCGCGGGTTGTGTTGCTGCTGCAGCTTTGATACTGATCTTAATCGCGTTGTGCATAGTGTTCTTCAAGAGGAGGAGTTCAAGGAAGAAGACAAAGCCTGACGATGCGGTCACTGTTTGGTCTGGTTTGCCGCCGTCGTACAGAGGAGCTGGTAGTTCCGATCAAAGATCTTTCTTTCCGGGTAACAACAACTCTCCGTTACGCAACCTACACTTGGGCTTGAAGATTCCTTTCAACGACATTCTCATAGCTACAAACAATTTCGACGAGCAGCTGTTGATAGGAAAAGGAGGTTTCGGAGATGTTTACAAAGCCATTCTCCCAGACGGAAGCAAAGCAGCGATAAAGAGAGCAAAATCCGGTTCAGGACAAGGCATACACGAGTTTCACACAGAGATACAAGTCCTGTCTAGAATCCGACACAAACACCTCGTATCTCTAACGGGCTACTGCGACGAGCACTCGGAGATGATCCTAGTGTACGAGTTCATGGAGAAAGGGACGCTTAAAGAGCATCTATACGGAACCGATTTTCCTACACTGACATGGAAACAGAGACTAGAGATATGCATAGGAGCAGCGAGAGGCTTGAATTATCTCCACGGTGGAGCAGAAGGAGCAATCATACACAGAGACATCAAAACAACAAACATACTACTAGACGACAACACTATAGCGAAAGTCGCCGATTTCGGATTATCGAAACTAGCTATTCACAACAATCAAGATCCTACAGATATAATCACAGGAGTGAAAGGAACTTTCGGTTACCTAGACCCAGAGTACATGGAGACGCAGATCTTGACGGAGAAATCAGACGTGTACGCCTTCGGTGTCGTTCTCCTCGAGGTTTTGTGCGCGAGACCTGCGATTAATCGTTATCTCTCTCACGAGGAAGCTAACCTAGCGGATTGGGCTATGTTCTGCAAATCTAAAGGCGAAATCGAAAAGATCGTGGATCCGAAACTTACGGGGCAAATCGAGACGAATTCGTTGAGGAAATTCATGGAGATTGTCGAAAAGTGTTTGAAAGAGAACGGAGAAGAGAGATCGAGCATGGCGGATGTGATCTGGGATCTGGAGTATGTTCAGAAGCTGCAGACGATGACGATTCAGAGAGAGCCGCACGACGATAGCGTCGCGACGTTTTCCGGCGATGCGTCGCTGGTGATTCCGAGGTTGATGGTGACTGACTCGTTTAGCACGAACTCGTTTGTGCCTATGAGTAGCTATGGTGGTACGGATTCTTCGGAGAATCGTGTTTTCTCTCAATTGAAAACATCTGAAGCTAGATAGTGAAAAATTCGAAAAATTTTAAAATCCTCTTTGTTTAATTTGTTGAAAATTGTAATTTGCTTGAACCGTATGGTTTAAATGAGTAATTAACGAAATTAAATATGGGTGGTGATTGTTTGCATTTTTTTTTTGTTTCAACATGTTACTAAAGAAAAACTAAGCCGCTTCGTCGATGTTGGTAATCCAGCTCGGAAGATACTCGTTCACGTACTCTTGTGAAGTAGAGAGTGCTCGTCCAAACCCGCGCCAACTGTTCGCTTGTATATTTCTGGCGCGGGATAATCTCGATTTAGAAGTTCTGTGAAATAATCGAGTAAGCGCCGAACTCTTCTAACATAGTGGTGAATACAGCCACCTGGGACTTTGCAAAATTACCACTAATGTCGTACGTCCGTCTCGAATTTCGACAAAGAATGTTTCGTGCCTTTATGACTTCCATCGCCCATAGGAGTGCTTCGAACTCGACATGTAAGGGAGAAGAGCTCCTTCTGTGACACCTTGCTCCCATCATTGTTTGCATTTTTTAGTTTTTGGTTTTTAGATTTTGGTTTTAAAATTTTTGGTTTTTGTTTTTGGTGTAGATTTTTGTTTTAAAGAAACTTGAATACCACTGTTTTTTAGTTTTTCTTTTCTAGTGTATTTCTATAGTTTTTAATTATAATTTATGTTTAGTATTTTTTTTTTTACTATTTGATATTAAAATATTTTATAATTAAATAGCTTTTTATCTCTGATGCAAATCCAAAAACTACTGCCAATCAATGCCTTGGTTTATCTCTGATGCAAATCCGGTTATCACCGGTTTTAGTAAACCGGAATTGACAATAACCCAAAAATCCTCGATTCACGAATCTACTAAACATCCGTCTCCTCCGTCGCAATTCTCGAGGCAGAGAGAGAGAGAGAGAGAGATAAAGAGTATACAGAGACGGTGGTGCTTCCATGGAATCCGGAACGACGAGCGGTGTATCTCCATCAGCCACCGCCGATCTCCAATCTAACGGCGGATCATCGTCTCCCGCCGACGCAGTTTCGCGGCTGATCCACGCCGTTACGCAGCGGCAGCAGCATCTTCTCGACAAAACCGTACCTCACGTTCTCTACCGATGGATCGCATGCCTATGTGTCGTCCTCGTCTACTTCGTGCGAGTTTACTTCGTCAAAGGCTTCTACATCATCACTTACGCCATAGGAATCTACCTTTTGAATCTCATCATTGCTTTTCTATCTCCACAAGAGGATCCAGAAGCTTCTCTCGCAGGAGGTACTCTTCCTACTCGTAGATCTGATGAATATCGACCGTTCGTTCGTCGTCTTCCTGAATTCAAGTTCTGGTTCGTCTCTTTTCCTCTTTTTGACTCTCTTACTGATTTGCTTAGATCTGATTGTATTGTGCCTTAGAGAAGAAATTAGAATTTCAGTAGCGAAATTAGGCATAGCCTTAGGAATTTATGTTTTTGTGACTTATTGTTGACTATGATCTATGCTTCTTAAAGAACTGAAAGTATGATAAGTTTATATCTCTGTTTGATTCCTTACATTGCTTAAGAACTTTTGATGTTTTTTTGTGTATGGATGTGTGTGAGATCTTGAGGATATGATGAATGTGGTCGAAATTGACTTGCTTGAGTAGGGCTTAAGCACAATCAAAACCCTATATGGATGTTGTATAGATTCTCGAATATATACGGTTAGTATTGAGAGTGTGATTACATTTACCAAGTATATATCTTGTATGCTTGAGAGGATGATGAAGTTTGATGCTTTGCTTGGTCATGAGCTCAGTTATTGTATAGGTAGATGGATACAATTCTAAACGAACGCTTCAGAAACCAATATCGATAAGTATAACTTCTGAAAGATTCCATATTGATCGAATTTAAGTAAAGCCTATAGATTCTTAGTGGGTTTAACCTATCTAAAAATTGCCATGAAGTAACATTTTGATTCATCTCCATACTATGCTGTTTGTTGAAATGTTGCATAGAAGATGTAGTTTTTGCTTGTTGGAATATTGCATAGAAGATTTTAGTTTTGATTTTGTTGTTTGAAAGTGGGAATGTTCTGTGCTTTTTATGCAAGGTTATCGATCATAAGAGCGTTTGTGATCGGTTTTATGATGACGTTCTTCGAAGTATTTGATGTACCTGTGTTCTGGCCAATACTATTATTCTACTGGGTCATGCTGTTTTTCCTTACAATGAGGAAACAAATACAGCATATGATCAAATACAGATATGTACCGTTCTCTTTCGGGAAACAGGTTCTTCTTTCACAGAACCAAAGACTCTCTCATGTCTGAACAATTCTGTTTGAGTTATAGGTTTTTGAACTTTGTCTCTTTGATTTTGTTTCTTTAAAAAACAGAAATATGGGAAGAAACCTGCTCCTGCAGAGAGCAGTGAATGATGATCAAATAATTGGTTCAGGTCAGTAATTTAAAATGTTGGATCTTTTTTTACTTTTAATTTTTGGATTGCTGGAAAACTCTGTTTAGGGATGAAATAGCAATCAGATTTTTGTTTGCTATTTTTATATTATCATGTGACTACTATTTATTGGTTTTCATATGAACACAATGTATCTTATTTGTTACATCTTTTGTCAAGGAAAAAATAATGTTTATTTTTTGCTTTAATACTTTTCATTATAATTATGGTGGAAAGTTAATTAAATTAATCGATGTTTGGTTTTGTCAAAGTTCATAGAATGTGAATGTTTTCATAGAAGAGAGAAGAGACAGAGTTCTTTTTTGATTCTATCATATTTAAGTGTTAGTTTTTTTGATAAAATTTTTGCTTAGTTTATAGTTTTATGAAGCCAGCACATATCAACCGTGCATGGCGTCCACGGCATCACAACGTGTTATTACATGAAGAAATAATGATAAATCTTTAACCGATACATATAAAGGGGTGGGCAAACGGATAACCCGATCGGGTTCGGATAAGACCCGGTCGGGTTCGGGTACACCGGGTATAGAGGTTTAGGACCCATTAGGGTAAATCTAATACATCGGTTCGGATACGGTTCGGGTTTAACCGGATTCGGGTCGGTTCGGGTTTTTAAAATAAATACCCGTTACAAATGGTTACGGGTCGGGTTATGGGGATTTTAAACCCGAATGACTTTGATACCCGAAATGGTATTGATTTACCCGACACCTACAAATAAAACAAGTCATATAATCATGAAATAAATTCACAATAAGCAAGGTTAACGTCTAAACTAAATTGTCAATATCCAAATTTAACATTTAAATCAATAAATCCACTAAAACAAAGTGAATATAGAGAGAAAAAAACATTTCATAAATCATGATATAACATTTCTTCACGCATAGTATCATCATCGTCACCATTTGACGCCATATGAAACATCCAAGAAGCTAACATTGATTACAACACTTTCTAGTTTCTACACTTTTTTATAAAACCAAATGTTTTCATAACTGTTTATTTATCCCAAATATATAATTAAACATTTTTTCTATTTTCAAATAAAAATCTTTCTTATATAGAAACATGGTAACTACTAAACTATAATAAATTATCAATGAACAATTAGAAGTAAACGTGACCTATGTCTCATAAAAACCTACGACAATTGTAAGAAGTATAGTCAAAGTTTTGTTATAATATATTAAATTAGCTTTATCGAATAAACCTGCGATTGAATTCTGGACACAACTTTAGATGGAGAGGTGATCAAAGACTTTTGTGAAACTAATTAGGGCTTCCAGTTTTGTGTTTGATTTGAGATTTTTAAACATATAAAAGTAAAACTGTATATATATGTATTTAATATTTATTATATATTTATATATTATATGTATATATGATCGGGTTTGCGGGTAACCCGATCGGGTATCGGGTAATACCCGACCCGACCCGTTACTCACGGATCTAAGAATTTCATACCCAAACGGGTAAATAAATATTACCCTAACCCGACCCGAACCGGATTTTTCGGGTCGAGTACGGTTCGGGTCGTCGGGTCCGGATTTTTTGCCCACCCTACATATAATCTGATCTAAGCCCAACTATTTTCAAACTTCCAACATATATATTTATAAGCTATAGTTTTTTTTTAATTCACCAGCAACAATAAAAACAAGTAAACAACCATGCCCAACAACGTGACCAAAGAAGAAGATCCATCACCTAAATCTGGTAGGCAACAACAACAACAACCAAAAACAATCAAAGAAACATAATACAAAATATAAAAGAATTCAATATTTATACTTTGTTTAACTATGTGTTTACTTTCTTGTTGTGTTTCGTCTACAAAATTAGATATAGTGGAGGATATATACTCGTGGAGGAGGAAGAAACTTGCTTTGTCTATACTCTTTGTCTCGACGGCGACATGGATTATGCTTAATGTTTATGGTTTCAGTTTCATAACCATAGCTTCTTGGACCGCCATGGCCGTTGTGTCTATGTTCTTCCTTTGGGGAAATTTACATCGCCTTCTTAGCAAGTAACTCAATTTATTTATCTACCTATGTGAACATCACAAACTAGACCAATTAAATAAGTTCTTAATTTTGTGAAAACCTAAAACATCAACTAATTTGGGACTAGTATTTTTTTTTTTAATCTAGAAAACAACAATATGAAAATCATAGAATTAATGAATTTTATACTATAGAAGTTTTGTAATCATGAGAATTTAAAATAAAATAGAATTGATGATTTGTTTAGATTTTAAAATCTCTCCAATACATTTTTAAAATATGTATAGTATATTTCAAAAATATATGTATTGTACTTTGGACTTTTAATCCAATCATTTACAACTAATCAGCCTATATATATTAATTGAGAAACATCTTATATTATTAATACAGAAGACGGAGAGAGAAAATGAGTTTGAAAATCTACGTGTCATCACCTGAGTAATTCTGGTCCCACATCATTAAAAGATTCATTGAAAATTTATAAAAGCTAAAAACAAAAAGCCCAAATTTATCACAAAGTCTATTTAATAAACATATAATAAATTGATAATATATTTAGAAAATTTTGAAAACCCCATAAAATATAAATATATAATATCAAAAAATCCATAAGAAACACAATTTATAATTTCAAATAGATCTCAATAATATTTATATGTTATATTCCATCACATAAAGTTCAAAATAATAATAAAACATATTGTTCATTTACAAATAACAATATTATTTTGTAAAATTGTATTCAACACCAAAATTCATGTCAAATGACAAAACATGAACACATAATTAACGACTCATCTCAAAATTTTAGCAAAGAATTTTCGGATAAGTGTATACATGAAAGAGTGATTAAACATCCCGAAAATTCAGTGGTTTTATCCGAGTTTATAATAGTCCGAGTTTTATGTCGAATAGAGACCGGATTGACATATTTTTCATTGTTAAACGGGTCATATCATGGTTTCAAAACACTATGTAGTTATTGTTTTTCAATGATTAATAATAAATTATACGTAATGGTAAATATTCAATATCGAAATGGCAATGATAATCTTTTTCGATGATAAATATTAAAATAGTAATAATAATAAATTTTTGTAAATAAAACATTATAAAAACCAAAATAAAATATATTTTGTATATATACTTCAAATTTAAACTCCGCGTTAAACGCGGATCACATGAAATCTAAATTTATTTATCTCATTTTATACGACACATTGTTTTTACCAATAAACATTTATTATTCTATTACGTAAATATTTATCCCGCGCTATTCCGTAAATATTTATCCCGCGCTTGGCGCGGGTAACTTTCTAGTTAAACATGAAAATAAGAGACATGTCATCATTAGAATGATTTTAAAAAACTAACAATAAGTGATTACATACCCAATATTAAAAGTCCATTAAATTTGAATTTACAAAGTTCATAAAATTTGAATATAAAAAGCCTAAAACTAATTGAAATTTTATGGTCCATTAAATCTTATTCAACAAGTAATATCACTAAAAAATCACATATTGGTAACGGTAACTAAATATAGTTAAAAACTACCTATAAATAAGTTTTTTGTGCTTAGATTATTAAATGGGTTTAATAAAGTTATTACATTGCTCCATCAAAATTGGCGTTAATCCACAACAGTCTAAATTTATTAAAAATAAATCGGTATTAGACCGATTTGAGACCGATTTGAGTTGATTAATTGATTGGAAATCGGTTGAAAACCAGTCAACGATTTTTCCCAACGATTTGACCAAGATCGCACGATTCGTCACTAAATAGAGTTAAAAAAAACTCACATTTATTTTAAATAATTATATGCCGAAAGTTAAAAATATTTATGTATATTTTTATATAGTACATATATTTATAAATTTGGCGCGGATCAAAAAATCTAGTTTTAAATGAACAATATTTCAAAATATTTTATAATTGAATAGCACTAGATTTCAAGAAATGATTTTAACATCTTCACAGACGTCACACCAAATTTTAAATTCCATTGGAGATGATTTACAAAAGGTATATCAAAAAACACTAGCTAGATACTCAGAAAAAGAATTTAGAATTATGATTCGAAACAAATGGATTAGATTTACACTATGATTGAGTAACACTCTCTTAAAAGAAATATGATATGTGGTTGAAGTTTACATGAATTTACTTTTGTATTTTAATAATTTTCGGACAGGTTCGAACCGGAACTATCGGGCTTAGAAGTGTCTGAAGAGTTTGTAACAGAGACGGTGAGGTCTTGTCGGAAGCTAATGGAAGAAATGATTAGATGGATGTTCCGGGTCGGAGCTGAGAGTGAATGGTTTGTTTTCGCAAGATCTATTTTTGGTGTATGGGTCTTATCAAGAGTTGGAAGCCTTCTCGATTTTCAGACTTGTCTCTTCATCGGTACTTAGTTACCATACTAATTAATGTTTTAGGCCATGTTCGTTTTTGCGTCTAGATTCCATATGCATATGCAACATCTGCAACTAGATTTTGCGTCTAGATTCTAGATGCAAATGCAACATCTAAAACTTAGATTTTGCGTCTAGATGCTGGATTTAAATCTTGTTCGTTTTTGTATCTTATATTTGACATCTTGATGTTGTATATTTTCTTTGGCATTTTATAGGTTTGGTGATGGGATTGATAGCTCCAAAAATGTGGGAGGAGAATGCAGATCGAATACAGAAGCTGTCATCTAATGTTAAAGAGAGATCAAGAAAAGCATATGATAAAACCCATGAGAAGATTTTAGTAGTTAAGCACAAATTACAACATGGTAAAGAGGTGAAAGTGAAAAAAGCAGAGTAGATTTTAACATGTCTTTTAAAAATCTTAAAAATATGTTACATGTGTAATAAAATAGTAGTGTCAAAAATAGTTTTTTTTGCTTATTATGACTATTTTATGTTTAAGTTATTATTTTTATTTTGAGTTATTATATTATTTTAAATTTAAATATTAGCCAAGTGATTTTATACAAAATAAAATATACTGTTCATTTTTATTTAATAGAATATACGAAGAAAATAATAATCTAAAACATGATGTAAGAAACAACAGAAGTGTAACAATTTTCAATTAAAATAGTACATAAAACAGTTTTACAATTAAAATATTTTTACCTCAAATAGAATTCTATTTTGGATGTGAAAATGAAGATGAGTTGGTACTGTTTTTGCTCAAAACTCCACACTATATAAGTTTGAATTTCTCGGTTGGCTAAATTGTGTACGAAATTCAAACTTTTAACGAAATTATTTTCTGGAAAATAAAATATAAACACAAAATTATGTTATTTTAGGCATTAATCAAAAATGTGAACATTTTATTATATAAAAGTAAGCGTGTTTAATTATAACTCACCAGATCGTGACACGTGTCACAATTAATTTAGATCGCGACATTATTAAAATAAAGAATCTTTTTAAAAAAATAGGAAAAAAAAGAATGAAAACACCTTAAAAAATGGAAATCTTATAAATTAAACACTCAATGTTGTTAGAATAATGTTTGAAAAAAATAGTTTTAAAAAAAGAAAGGAAAATGTTAATAATGTTTAGGAAAAAAAGATGAAAAATGTTAATAATTTTTAGGAAAAATGTTAATAATTTTTAGAAAAAATGTTAATAATTTTTAGAAAAAATGTTAATAATTTTTAGGAAAAATGTTAATAATGTTAATAATATTTAGGAAAAAATGTTAATAATGTTTATAAATTTAGGAAAAATGTTATAATGTTTAGAAAAAATGTTAATAATTTTAAAAGAAGAAAAAATGTAACGTTTATGAGAAAAAAACAAAACAAAAATAAGAAAAAAGAGAAAGGAAAGACAAAAAAGGAAAAAATAACCAAACAAAAAGTGTTCACTACATCTATATATACATCTAGAATCACTAAATGTTATTGTGTTCTCCTCTTTGTTCTATTTACTATTATTAAATTTCTTTTTTTCAACTCAAACAGAGAAAAAGATGAGTTTCATAGTTTCTAAAAGTCAACAATCTTACTTCACATTAAATCAATTATATAAAAGTGAGCTCGACACGTAGGCAAATTATAACTCACCATATCGTGACACGTGTCACAATTAATTTAGATCGCGACATTTGTCATAATTAAAATAAGAAATCTTCTTAAAAAAATAGGAAAAAAAGAAGAATGAAAACACCTTAAAATATAATTTTATAAATTAAACACTTATAAATTGAAAAAATTAACATTAATTATTAAATAATTAGAACTAAAATAAATTAATCCGAAATATAGAAAAATAAAATAACCAAAAATTAGGAAAATAACATAGAAAAAGAAAAATTTAAGAATATTTTAAGAAATAATTAATAAAAAATAAAAATAAGAAAAATTAAAAACGTAAAATTACTTGAGAAAATAAAGAAAATCTTTCTGATAACTTATTTGTTATCATCATGGATACATTATCTAATTATTAATTTAAAATAAATGTTTTTGCATGTAAATAACAAAAGCAATGTAATCAAATAAAAAATGTGTTATTTTTATTTCTTAATAGATGAAAAAATAAAAATCACTTATTTATTATTACCATATATTGTTGTGTGTCTTTTATCATTATTTGTTAATAAAATAACGGGTATAATATTAATTTTCGTTTAAATCTAACTATAATTATACAAATTTACTAACAATAATAACATATTATTATAAAATATTTTTATGTAATTTGTCCGCGTATTACGCGGGATTTCATCTAGTATATAATAATCACGACAGATATAATTCATGTAGCCACAATACGAAAAGGAATATAAGAAAAACTATTAGGTTGACTGTAAGGGATACACAAATGAAAATACAAAAGACAATCTTTGGTCTAACACTGTTGTAAATTTTGTAAAACTAATAAACTTAAGGGCTGTTTTGCAAAATATTTTTGAAGCAATTTAAAAAAAAAAAAATTAGAACCACAACCGATGTTTCTACCGGCTGCTGTCATGACCAATCATATATGTAAAGATACATTACCAAACACCACACATAAAAGAATGCTAGAATTACAAAACTACACCATTTGAATTATATTTCACAAAACTACACTATTTCAAAAATATTTCACAAAACTACATCTAAACACTCAAAATTAAATTCAAATAAACTATCCACACAATTATACCCCTTAATATTATACACTAAACACTAATTAGCGAACCTAAATGAAAATATTTTAATTTTGGTAATTTTAAAAAGATAAATCAAGCTTTTAAAATTTTGAAAGGGTGTAAATATGTGAAAAAATTAAATTAAGTGTAATTTTGTGATTAAGGGGTTGAAAGTGTGTAGTTTTGTGAATTCCTCTAAAAGAAAACAAAAATTTAGCGTTAGTGGTATTTTAAGAAATTTCTCCCGATTATATATTACTAGATGAAATCCCGCGTAATACGCGGACAAACTACATAAAAATATTTTATAATTATATATTAATATTGGTAGTAAATTTGTTATAAAAATAACACATTAATGTTTTATACATTACTTTTGTTATTTACATGAAAAACATTTTTTAAAAATTAATAATTAGATAGTGGATCCATGAAGATAACAAATAAGTTATCATAAAGATTTTCTTTATTTTTCAAATAATTTTACGTTTTTATTTTTTCTTATTTCTAATTTTTTTTATTGATTATTTCTTAAAATATTCTTAAATTTTTCTTTTTCTATGTTATTTTCCTTATTTCTGATTATTTTATATTTCTATATTTCGGATTAATTTATTTTATTTTTAATTATTTGATAATTAATGTTAATTTTTTATTTTTGATTATTTTCCTTATTTCTATTTTTTCCTCAATATTGTTAAGTTTCCATTTTCTAAAATGTTTCCGTATCAATTTTAATACACATGTCACGATCTGAACTAACCATTTTTTGTTTTTCCTTTCTCTATTTTTTTTTTTTTTTTTTTGCCTTTTTTCCTAAACGTTACATTTTTCTTCTTTTAAAGTTATTAACATTTTTTCTAACCATTATTAATATTTTTCCTAAAATTATTAACTTTATTAAAAAAAAAATTTATTGTAACACGCGTCACGATCTGGTGAGTTATAATTAAACGCGTTCGCTTTTATATAATAAGATTCACGTCGCCGGGCTCAAAGAATTTTGGGACCTACGAGGGATTGTTTTTAGGCATATGGGTTAAAAGTGTTCTACCTTTTATTTGAAATTCTGAGACGGCTATTCTAAGCAGTCATGGAATGTTGGTGTTCGAATTGATACACGGGCCCATTAACGACGTGGACTGAGGCCCAGCGAGAATTTAAGTCTGCATCCCTAAAAGGGCCTAAAGTGGATGGGCCGAAGAGGGCCCATATTCGACTACTATCAGCTCGACGAGAAGACGAGGGGAAGGTGAGCAGACTTCGACGGTTAAAGAGATCGATGACGACATAACGACCGCTTTAAGTGCATTTAATTCGTATTAATGAGCCGAGACTTAAATGTCTCTATTTGTAAATTATAGTATAAATAGAGGAAGAAAGCAGGGAAAAGCGTATGTCTAATTCCCAAGAAAGAACCAATATCTTCTCGATATCAATAAAATTCTCTTATACTAAGTTTTTAGCCTTCGTTTTCTTTTGCATTTGATCTATTAAGCCTCCAATTCCCGCTTCTTATCCCATACAAATCGTCGTACCCACAATTTGGCGCTAGAAGGAGGGGACATTGATAGATCACCTTTAATTAGTAACAGAGGAAAATCAAGCCACTTCTCATGGATGTCACCGACTCTCAAAACGTCTCATCTGTCGACTTCGCCCAATTGCTCACCGACCTCCGAAGGCGACCTACCCTATCACCGAGCAACGAAGGCGACCTCTACCCTAGCCGAGCGCTTCGACAAGATAGAAGGCGTGCTTACCAATCTCCAGCCTCCCAACGAGCGAACACCGTTGGCACCCCCCACTCGGCCGGCAACGGCGAATGACGACGAAACTCCGAGGAGCCAACGCCGACTTCGCGGCCCGCACCGAAGCCTTGCGCGGAGCGGACCTAGGGGGAAGGATTTCGAGGAGATTCGAACCGAGATCCGGGGAATAAACTCAAAAATCCACGAAGCAATAAGCTCCGCTCCAGAAATCAACCGAGTTATCGAAGAAACCAGGCGAACCCCGTTTACACGGAGGATCGCATCGCTCGCGCGTCCGCGATACAAGAAAGATCAAACTTCCGTCCTATGACGGAGTCGGAGATCCCAAGACACACCTCACCGCCTTCCGCATCGCCGCCGGGGCGGGTGCGCTTCGAGGAGCACGAGCAAGATGACGGCCTTTGTAGGTCGTTCGCCGAGAACCTCTCCGGCCCGTCCTTAGTCCGGTTCACCCACCTCGAACCCGGCTCGATCGATAGCTTCACCGACTTCACCACCGCTTTCATCAAACAATACTCTATTTTCATAGACCGGGGACTCTCCGACGGCGACCCGTGGAACCACGTTCGAGGAGCGAGGCCGAGCCTCCGAGAAAGTACATAACCAAGTTCAAGGAAATTTCGTCCGCATTACCCGGATCACCGATTCCACGGCGATCTCCCCGCCTCAAACACGGTCTCGGCACGAGTCGCGCTTCCGCGAGGAGATCGTGATCAACAAGCCCACCAGTATCCACGATGCACTTCACCGAGCCACCACCCTGGATGGAGCTCGAGGAAGACAAGCTCGCGATAAGCAAGAAATATCGACCGCCTCCTAAGACCACTCCCGCAGTCCGTCTAAGAAACCCGACAATCGCCGAGCCAGCGGAAGTTCGCAAACCTTCGCCGTGGGCAGAGACTCCGGAGGAAAGCGAAGCGGTTCGCTGCCAAGCAACAAATGGGTCCGAGACAAGGATGCTTTTTGCGAGCTCCACGGTGTAAAAGGCCACGACACCAAAGATTGCTACCGTTTGAAAACCATCCTCATGGAGAAATGGTCCGCCGGCGACCTCGCTGATTTCGACCTCGAAACCATCGCTCAGGCCGAGAGAAGCAGACTCTCCTCCGTTGGAGTCGGTGGCGCATCGCCCAAAAGAGTCGAAGCCGACAACGAGAACGAAGAAACTCCCAAGAAAAGGATCGATATGATCATGGGAGGGTCCAAGCTTTTTAGCTCATCGGTGAACTCCATCAAAAAACACCAAAGGAAAGTCGGGAAACCGAGCCCCGAATACGGGACACTCGACGGACCAGTCATCACCTTCGAAGAAAAGGAAACTCTCCGCCTCGCCAGCCCCATGACGATGCCCCGGTCATCTCGCCGGACATCGCCAATTTCGAGGTGTCCGACCTCGATCGACACGGGCGCTCCGTGGACCTCATCTTCCTCAGCACCCTCTCAAGGATGGGAATCAGTATGGAAGAAGTAGAGGGGGCCCCCGCCCCCCACTCATCGCCTTCACCGGTGAAACCACTATGTCACTCGGAACGATCCGTCTTCCCGTCCTCGCCAAAGGAACTTCGAAGCTTGTGGAATTCACGGTCTTCGACCGCCCGCGGCGTACAACGCTATCCTCGAACTCCTTGGCTGTACCAGATGAAGGCGGTTCCCTCGACCTATCATCGCTGCCTCAAGTTCCCTACCCCGACGGGAGTCGAAGAGATACAAGGAAGCCAGGAGACCGCACGCTCCGCTACATGAGCGGACACAAGCTCACCGTCAAATAGCAGTTAGCCAACGTCGCTCGACCCAGCGGGGCCGAAAAGAAGCTCCGAGGGGGCGACGGCGTTAGCACCGAAGTATCAATTGATCAGAACAATCCGTCCCGAACCGTCAAAATCGGAGTGCAGCTCTCAGATCCGCAGAAGGACGAGCTGATTCAGTTCCTTACCAACAACATACACTCGTTCGCTCGGGGGCCCGAGGACATGACCGGGATCGACCCAACGATAATAACTCATAAACTGAATGTCGATCCGACTTACAAGCCAGTCAGGCAGAAAAGAAGGAAGCTGGGGCCAGACAGAGCTAAGGCTGTAAACGACGAAGTACGAGACTCCCGAACTTAGGATCGATCGGGGAGGTAAAGTATCCGAATGGCTCGCAAATCCGGTCGTCGTGAAGAAAAAGAACGGGAAGTGGAGAGTATGCGTCGATTTCACCGACCTCAACAAAGCATGCCCCAAGGACGCTTTTCCACTCCCTCACATCGACCGACTCGTGGAAGCAACGGCCGGTCACGAACTCTTGTCTTTCATGGATGCCTTTTCAGGTTATAACCAAATCTCGATGCATCCCGACGATCGGGGAGAAGACTTCCTTCATAACGGACGTAGGACCTACGTTACAAAGTAATGCCGTTCGGCCTAAAAACGCAGGAGCGACGTACCAAAGACTTGTCACCGAATGTTCGAGAAACAAGTTGGGCGAGGTCATGGAAGTCTATATGACGACATGCTCGTCAAATCGTCGAAGCAGGCGAGCATATCGAACACCTCCGACAGTGTTTCGATCTCCTCAGAGAATATGGCATGAAGCTTAACCCGGAAAAGTGCACTTTCGCCGTACCTTCCGGAGAATTCCTCGGGTACTTAGTCACCAAGAGAGGGATAGAGGCGAATCCTAGCCAGGTCGACGCCCTCCTAAATATGCCTTCACCTCGAAACGTAAAGGAAACTCAAAGGCTCACAGGACGGATCGCAGCCCTCAACAGGTTCATCTCACGGTCGACAGATCGTTGTCTCCCTTTCTACAACCTTCTAAGGGGAAACAAAAGCTGGGTTTGGGACGAGCAATGTGAAGAGGCTTTTAATCAGCTAAAGTCGTACCTCTCGAAACCACCGATCCTCGCTAAACCAGAGGAAGGAGAGCCTCTTTTTCTTTACATCGCGGTGTCCCCTTCGGCCGTCGCTCGCTCCTCATACGAGAAGATCGGGGCGAGCGAAACCGATCTTCTACACAAGCAAAACTCTAACCGATCCCGAAACCAGGTACCCGATGATGGAAAAACTCGCCTCGCGGTTGTAACGGCGGCAAGGAAATTACGACCCTATTTTCGGTCCCACTCGATCATAGTGCTCACATCGCACCCCCTCGAACGATTCTACACAGCCCGAACCAGTCCGGAAGAATTTCTAAGTGGGCAATCGAACTCGCGAATATGACGTGGAATATAAGCCCCGCGTTAGCGCGAAAGCCCGGTACTCGCCGACTTCATAGTAGAACTCCCCGTGCAAGATCCCGAGTCCACTAACACTCTCCCCTGGATCTTGCACGTTGATGGGGCCTCATCCAAGCAAGGATCGGGGATCGGCGTCAAGTTGCGATCGCCCAATCAAGAAGTCATCGAGCAATCGTTTCGACTGCGTTTTCCCGCCTCAAACAAAGAAGCAGAATACGAGGCACTGATCGCCGCCTTCGCCTTTCCATCGCATTGGGGTCGAAATATCTCGCCTTCTGCGACCGCCGCCTTGTTGTAAGTTCTCCGGGGAATTTTCCGCCAAAGACGAAAGAATGGAGGCCTACCTCGCCATCACCAAAGAACTTTGCAAAGAGTTCGACAAATTTGAGCTCGTCAAAGTCCCCGTGGGCGAGAACACTTCGGCGACGCCTTGGCGCTTTAGCATCAACTTCCGACCCCGACATAAGAAGGAACATCTCCGTGGATTGCGATCCCGAAAGGGAATAAGCCGTGGAGGAGTCCGCCCACGCGAGCGAGAAGGGAATGCGGGATCGATCCGACCGGCGGACCCCATTATCCATGACCGGCGGACCCCAATCCAAAACTACATCTTGAAGGGCGAACTCCCTATCGAAAAATGGGAGGCTCGAAAACTTAAGGTCATCGGCGCCGTGTTTTGCATGATCGAGGGGGGCTCTACAAGCGGAGCTTCCGGGGCCTTATCTCCTCCGTGTCCACGGAGAAGTCGCCGACACCGTCATGAGGGAAGTCCACGAAGGACTCGCGGAGATCATTCTGGTGGTCGTCTCCTCGCCACCAAGGTTCGCCGGCAGGGATACTATTGGCCCACCTCGACCGACGATTGCATTAAATATGCGCAACATTGCGAAAAGTGCCGCCGCCACGCTCCTTTCATTCACCAGCCGTCTGAACCGTTGTCGTCCGTCTCCGCCCCCTACCCTTTCATGAGGTGGTCCATGGACATCATCGGCCCGCTGCACGAGTCAACCAACGGAAGGAAATTCCTTCTCGTTTTAACCGACTATTTTTCCAAATGGGTCGAAGCCGAGGCTTACTCCGCAATCATCGACACAAAGGTCGCAAGTTCTTATGGAAAAACATCATTTGCAGCACGGACTCCCGTACGAGATCGTCACGGACAACGGCTCCCGGTTCATATCAAAAAAGTTCGAGAAATTCGCGCGGACACGGAAAATAAAAGTACAATACTCTACACCTCGCTACCCGCAGGGAAACGGACAGCGAAGCGGCGAACAAGTCAATACTCTATAGTCTCAAGAAACGTCTCGATTCTCGGAAAGGAGGATGGCACGATGAGCTTGAAGGGGTACTGCGGGCCTACCGAACCACACCGCGCAGGCGACGGGGAAACTCCGTTCTCCCTCGTCTACGGAGTCGAAGCGATCGTCCCCGCCGAAGCGGAGTCCCAGGGATCAGGCGAACTCAGAACCCTCTGATCGAAGCGGACAACGACGAGATGCTGAGACAATCCCTCGATAACCTAGATTCGAAGAGAGATCAAGCGATGATCGGGATTCAAAACTATCAAGCAATCCGCGTCACGATACTACAACTCGAAGACAAAGCAACGAACCCTATCAGTCGGGGACCTAGTACTAAGAAAGGTCTTTGAGAACACCGCCGAATATCGCGCTGGCAAACTCGGAGTCAAGTGGGAAGGACCGTACATCGTACACGAAATCATCCGCCCGGGAGTCTACCGTCTCAAAACCTCCGAAGGGAACAACGTCAAAAGACCTTGGAACATCATGAACCTCAAGAAATTTTATGCTTAAATACGCTCTATTGTAAACCGAACTACGTTTCAGGCTTGATCCCAACTCGGGTACGTAGGCAGCCCGTATCGTTTGATCGGGTCCAGCTATATAAATAAATAAAACCTTTTTTCTACAAAGGATATTCAAAAAGCGAATCACATTTAAAGTCATCCAAACAGTTCGACAGAAAGAACTTAACGATGCATATCGAGCCCTAATGTTCGCGAACGACCAACACATTCTACCAAAGAACTTAACGATCGAGTGAGCAAACCGTATTTGAGCCATCTAAACAGTTCGACGTAAAGAACTTAACGATGCATATCGAACTTCGGGTTCGCGAACGACCAATACAGCTCGACCAAAGAGTTTGAACAATAAAAAAAAACAACAAACTGTATTTGAGCCATCTAAACAAGTTCGACATAAAGAACTCAACGATGCATGTCGAACCTAAGAGTTCGCGAACGAACAACACGCTCTATCAAAGAACTTAACGAATTCAAGCCATCTAAAACAGTTCGACATAAAGAACTTAACGATGCACATCTACACGATTCGACACAAAGAACTCAGCGATCAACACAGCTCCTTAGGAACTTAACGATCGAACAAGCAAAACATATTCAAGCTATCTAAATAGTTCGACCTCTGCGGTCCGCAAACAGTCCGACCTCTACGGTCCGCGAACAACCGACGCAGCCATACTAAAGAATTCGAAACAATCAATACACTAAGGTCGGCGATACAAGCCGACCTCCCAGGCTCTCAACGATCGATACAGTTCGAACAAAGAACTTAAAGACTATAAATTATAAATCGAACCACCAACGGGTCAACCTAGAAGACTTGGACAAGGTGAACCAACTAAAGGTCCGATCGCAATGAATAGCGCCTTTTTTTTGAAAAAACAACTAAGTACGCGGAAACAAAGACATGTAAAGCCGAGAAATTGTACTTAACGAATTCTTTTTTTAAAAAAAAGAGGAAGGCAACAAAACAAGAAATTTTTTTTTTTTGGGACAGACCCCTGCTTAAAGACATGATTACATTCATGTCTGGTCTTCTTCCCCCGTCGAGCGCTTGTTCCCGCCCCCGGCCGCACCGACGCCTCTTCGCAAGCGCGATCTCGCGACCATCCTCTGCGAGACCCGCGACCCGTGGCTCGAACCCCTCGGGACGGACGCTCTCCCTGAGATCTTGGGCGTCTTCAACGGACAAGCCGGCGGTCATCGATCCAAACGATCAAAAGGCACCACCGTCGGTGGCGTTACCTCCAACGGCGCAAAGATCGCCGGTCACATGCGCGTCCGCAGGAGCCGCAGCCGATTCACGGCCGACCACGTCTCCGGAGGCGGCGAATCGTCAAATCTCTTGGCTAGCTCATCCAGGTCTAGCGAGGGAAGCGGCATGGCGGCCAACTTCGCTTCGGCCACCGGGAGATCCTCGGCCATACTCGCCGCTTCCGCCTCAAGGTCAGGGTATTCGCCCCTCTGGATCCCGCCCAGAAAATCCTGGTTCGCGCGGATCTCGCCGACCTCGCGCTCTACCCGAGAGCGCCTCTTCAACGCCAGGAGGTGGTCCCTCACCCGGTCGACCATCTTAGCCCCGGCGCCTTTAACGTCGCGCCCGGCTTCGTGAGACGAGACCCGGAGATCGCGATCTCGAAGTTCGAGGAGAGTCTCGTACTTCTTTGACATCGCCCGCGAACTCTCCTCCGCCGCGATCATCTCCCTCTCGAACCGAGAGCTCTTCTCTTCCGCGATCTCGGCCCTCTTCAGCATGAGGGCCACCTTGGTCTCTGCGCGGCAGCCGCCATCTTCGCCTCGTCGCGCCGACGTCGGTAATCATCGACCGCCTCGGCCGGTCGGCGTTCCTTTCGCATGCGACCCTCATGGTTTCGAGGGATCGCTCCGCCGTGCCGCCTTTTCCTTGGTCCTCGTCGGGTCGACCGGAGGGACCCGGGTCGGTGAGCACTTGTTCGTAACCACACAGAAGGCGGTTAAAAGACGTCGCCGACTGCCATATTACAAACACAAGGAATTAGTAAAAAATTTCGAGACGGACACAAGAGTCTCGCGGCAATCAAAGTTTACGTACCTCGGCTAAAGCAATCGAGTGGCGGGCATACAAGTCCCTCACAGGCTCGCGCATATTCTCCAGCGCGGGAATCTCCAGGCCTTGGTATGAGAACGTGCGGAACAGGTTCGAGACACGCTCGCGATCTGAAATAAGGCCAAGTCGGCCGAAACCTACCTCTCTATCTAAGCGGAATAAATTCAACGCCCATAGTAAGAAGGTTACCTCTCCGATTCTCCGCGTTGACGATCAGGAGCCGCTCCTCCGACCCCCGGGCACGGTTGGCCTCAGGCGCAGCAGAGCCCCGACCTGCCCCATCGCGTCGAGAAGTCTTCCGTTGCGGAGTCATTCGGTCCGCGGCACTAGGAGAGACGGAGCGGTCCGAAAGGGCCGGTGGGGGGCGCATGATCGGCTCTTTGGCCGTCACCGGTCCGCGCTCTCCGGACCTCGTCCTCTCACCAGCGCGAGGAGCTGTATCCGCATCGCCATCGCCTCTCTTCCTCTTCCTCCTTTCGAGGCCTTCCTCCTCTTCTTCTTCCTCCGCGCCGTCCCCGAGGCGGGGCGAGAGGAGCGATGGGGCCTAGCTCGTCCGAGTCCGCCGGAGGACCCAATCGGCCACTAGACCGACCTTGGGCTTTTCCCCGCTCGCCTTAAAAACCGAGATCTCCTCCTTTTTGATCTTGGCCAAGGCCGCGAGGCGGACCTCCCTCTCTTTCTTCGCCCGATAAGTCGGGGGAGACGACTCCGCGGGCGGAGAAACGAAGCCCTCTAAGTGTCCGCTCCCTCGGGCGAGCACGAGCACCGTGGATCCTATCCAGCGGGAAGGAATTCCACTTGGAGGAGGCTTCGACGGCGACCCGATAGAAATCCTCGAAGCGCGTGAGATCGTCGAGCCGCGTTTGAGTTTCTGAAACAAAGAAAGATGTGTCAATTCCTAAAGAAACCTAGAAGGGGGCCAAGGCGGCGATCTTTTCTGCACAACAAGAAATTCTCGGATTAAAAGCATAAAGTACTTACCGCAGTCGCGGCCCATTTGTGGCCGATAAATTCGTGCATATCCCCGACGGAGGACTTCGTGATGCGGAAGAAGAAATACCGGTCCATCCAGCCTGAATCCTTCTCCGGAAACCATACACCAAGTTCTGTTGGTGTTGGGGTAAATAGCGAACGTCCCGCTCGTCTTCGAGACGCGAACGCCGAACAACTCCATCGATTCCGGAACGCCAAAGGCGAATCCGGTCTCCTCCGCCACCGTCAGTGCACATAACACCGACCGGATAAAGTTAGGCAGAGCCTGAGGAAAAGCGATCCCGAGCTGATACAGGTAGAGTATCGGCGCCTCCGGATCGGAAAAGACAGACCCGCCCGGAGAAGTACGCCTCGTAGGCGCAGCAGAATCCTGGGCGGACGCTTTCCGGCGATTCGCCCTCACGGGGTAGCGCCAGTTCCACCGCTTCGGGAATCGCGCATGTGCGGCGGAGCAACTCGAGGGATTTCGCCGTCGAGAGTGTACTTTGGTAGGGGCCGAACTGGTCTCCGGCTTGAGTAACAATACGTCTTGGTTCTCTGGGGGCCATTGTTGTCGTCTATTTGGGATTCCGTAAGTTTTCTGGAAAAAGTTGGAGTTTTTCTCTAGAGGCTGCGAAAAGTTTGTGTTTGCAATGATAAAGAAGAGCCTCTCCGTTTCCGCTCTATTTATTCAAATCAAATCAAGGAGTGACGTCATCTAACGCTACGAAAACCGTGCCGCCCCACCTTTTGGAAAATCGAATCATTACCCCTTTTAATATATTTTATTAGGGTATCGTTTAGCGAGATACTCGGGATCGGAAAAGATCTAATTGGCGGATTTTCCTCTTGGCAATCAAGGAGCTCGCTTCTCCGCGTTTCGGTTCGGCACGGCCTTTGGAAATCTGCGAAGATCTAATCAGCGACCTACTTCCCCCAGTAGTCAAAGAGTCCGCTTATCTAAGTCCGATGAGTTCGACGAGAAAACATCGAACTTAGGGGGCCTTCTGTTGGTGTTCGAATTGATACACGGGCCCATTAACGACGTGGACTGAGGCCCAGCGAGAATTTAAGTCTGCATCCCTAAAAGGGCCTAAAGTGGATGGGCCGAAGAGGGCCCATATTCGACTACTATCAGTTCGACGAGAAGACGAGGGGAAGGTGAGCAGACTTCGACGGTTAAAGAGATCGATGACGACATAACGGCCGCTTTAAGTGCATTTAATTCGTATTAATGAGCCGAGACTTAAATGTCTCTATTTGTAAATTATAGTATAAATAGAGGAAGAAAGCAGGGGAAAAAGGCATGTCTAATTCCCAAGAAAGAACCAATATCTTCTGATATCAATAAAATTCTCTTATACTAAGTTTTTAGCCTTCGTTTTCTTTTGCTGATTTGATCTATTAAGCCTCCAATTCCCAGTTCTTATCCCATACAAATCGTCGTACCCACATGGAAGTAAGGCAAAATAAACTAATAATTAAAAAAAGACTATAAAAAAAGAAAACTATTAATTAAATTGCGTTTATCTCGCTAGTCATCGTTCCTTGGGCGGCCGTGCATGCAACACAAATAATATATTCACAACAAAAAAAACATAGGTAATTAGTAAACTCTATCCACCATACATTTTTATTTCTTTTTTTGATAAAATATATCCACCATAGAATTAAACCTTGATGCTTGTTAGATATACTAAGTATATATGATTAAAAATATTTGACTAAGCTGGAAATAATTAATATAAAATTTGCAAATTGATACATTTGATTGGTTTTGGTAAAGCTTTGCTAGTTTCCTATATATTTGGTACAAAGTTGATTTGTTTAGGTAAAAGCTTTAAGAAAACCACAAGTGATTAGTAAGTTGATTATTTGCTATCTAAACATTTAGCATGGAGAATATTGAAGTGCACCGTCCATTGGCTAAATTTTCAGCCAACATTTGGGAAGATCTCTTAACTTCTTACTCATCAAACTCTAACCTTGTACGTATATTCTTTTCATATTATTCAATACATATATATATATATATATGCATTAGCATCCTCTTTCTCTTTTTTACACTTAGCTATATATATATTTAGCTACGAAGCCATGGCAAAACTAATGGGACAATAGTTTTCTGGCTAAATTATCATTGGATTTTTTCATAATTTTTTGTGTGGCTATACGTGTTTTCTATGATACGTTATGGTTTTTTTTGATAATTAGGAGGTTTTAGGTCGAAATTCATACATCTATATATTATATAGGTACGTTTCAAGTTGCATTTGAATTTGTGACTTATAAACTTTGCCTTCGATCTTTTTCAGTAGAGCTAATTAACAATAACTTTGGCCCTATATTGTGGTTTACAATTAGGCACAAACATATTTTGTGGCTAGTTAATTGGTGACTAATTTGCTGTTATACAAATAACTTTTAGTAGTATTATTAATCTTTTTAGTTGATTTAACCTTTTTTATGATAAATGTTCCATTTTTATATAGGGAAGTGAGACGTTCAATGAGAATCATAGTATTCTAAAAGAGGCTGTGAAAGAAATGTTTATGGCTTCGCAAGCGGATCCGATAGAAAACATCAAGTTCATCGATGCTCTAAGCCGCCTTGGTGTCTCTTATCACTTTGAGATTAATATTTTAGAGCAATTGGAAAAATTATTCCATTGTCATGATTTTAATAAGTTGATACGAGATGATGAATGCGATTTACACATGGTTGGGTTGCTTTTTCAAGTTTTCAGGCAATTCGGTTTCAAAATCTCCGCTGGTAATTTTTTTAAATTTATAATTAGGGATAAACAATATTATCATAATTTAATTATATTTTAAACAATAAAAATTAATTTTTTACGCATTAACATTGTGATAAATATGAATAAAAATAATACCAAACTAGTTTAAAAATAAAAAATGAAAATAAAATCGATCATATGTTTTTGATATCATAGGACTAATAAAAAGACAAAGAAAAAGTTTAAAAAAGAAACACTTAAAATCTAGATAGTAACAAGCAAAATTAAAAATCAAAACACTTTAAATCCAGGTAATAAGACTAGTGGAGCGCAAACTCGAATTTTCTTCGACGTTATCTAGATCTTCATCACCATCAAGAGCTACAAACAAAAATAAATATCAAATTTTATCCTAAATAAATCATAGAAAATTAAAAATTCGATAGATAATAATTTAAAACATATTAAATATATATGAATGATATTGTAACATGAATCACTAAATGTAAAACCATTCAACCAAGTGCGAGTGCAAATCAATGCTTCAACATGTCTAGGCAAAAGATGACTTTTATGCAAGATTATGTTTACAAATTATATAAAGTATAAAAAAATATTATCTTATTTATTTTCGGGCTTTTCGGGTTAGCCCGAAACCCGATCGGGCTAATCCCGTAAAACCCTTTACCCGAACGGGCTTATATATGAAAGCTCGAACCCGATATTTTACAGGGTCGGGTCGGGCCGGCCCGCGGGCTTTAACCCTAATTGACATGCCTAGCTTCAACTAAAATATTTTAAATTGTGTGAATGATTTCCATCTAATCCAAGTTTTTGTTTATACATTTTAAGATGTGTTTGAGAAGTTCAAGGATGATGAACATGATGGGAAGTTCAAAGAGAATTTACTTGACGATACACGCGGGATTCTAAGCTTGTACGAAGCTTCGCAATGGAGCATTCATGGAGAAGACATTCTTGATGAAGCTCTTGCTTTTTCAAAATGTCATTTAAAAGAGATGTCGTCTCGTTGTGATTCTAGCCCTGATCATCTTGCGATACGCGTCAAGAATGCTCTAAAACATTCTTACCACAAAGGCATCTCAAGGATAGAAACAAGGCAATATATCTCCTATTATGAGGTAGAAGAGGATTGTAACACAATACTACTAGAGTTTGCAAAGACAGATTTTAATCTGCTGCAAAAGTTGCACCGCGAGGAGCTCGCTTGTGTAGCAAGGTAACTATCTCGGCTGCTAAACACGTATAATTGTTTAATAAAACATTTATAAATTAATAAATTCGGAACTACACTACTATTAATATGTATTGATGATTAACTTATGGGAGAATTACAAAACTACACCATTTGAATTACATTTCACAAAATTACACCATTTCAAAATAACTTCACAAAACTACACATAAACACTCAAAATTAAATTCAAATAAATTATACCCACACAATCCTACCTCCTTAATACTATACTCTAAACACTAATTAGCGAACCCAAATGAAAAGATTTTAATTTTGGTAATTTTTGGAAGGGTAAATCAAGCTTTTAAAATTTTGAAATGGTGTAAATACGTGAAAAAATTGAATTAGGTAGAGTTTAGTAAAGGAAGGGAAGAAATAGTGTAGTTTTGTGAATTCCTCTTAAATTATCAAATAGGTATGAAACAAAACTTATTTTAGAGGAATTGATCTATCGAATATTAATTTATAGAGGTAATATAATTTTTTTTTGAGTTTTTTTGTTTGTTTTCATTATATTTCAGGTGGCACAAAGAAATGGAGATTGAATCTAAAATACCATACACAAGGCATCGAATAGCAGAGGCGTACCTATGGTCACTTGGAGCATATTTTGAGCCTCGATATTCTCAGGCACGAGTTAAACTTACTATTGCAGTAATCTTATTCACAGTCGTCGATGATATGTACGATGCGTATGGCACAATGGAAGAGCTTGAGATTTTCACTGATGCATTGCGAAAGTAATATTCCATTTGCAAATAATCTACATACTAGTAGAAGTTATTCATTTAACAAAGTTGTGATAAGTTGTTTAACAGGGCGCAGTTTTGTGAATTTCTCTATAACGTATGGATGACTCTTACTTACACAGGTGGCTTCCCTCTGCGCCTAACGGGATACCCGAGAGCATGAAGTACATTTACCGTATCGTGATAGATACTTATGATGCACTTGAAAAGGAACTTGACGATGAAGGAAGGTTAGGTTGTGGCTTCCATCTTAAGAAATCAGTTAAGACCACAAGAATCATCATTTTGAGATACATACATTAACATAGACTAATGAATCTTTTTTTTTTTTATTGTTTACAAATTCAGTTGAAAGCAACGGCGAATGGATATATGAAAGAGGCCAAGTGGTTGAGAAAAGATTACACCGCTGGATTTGATGAGTATAAAGAGAATGCAATGTTGTCTTCTGGTGACTATCCATTGATAGCCATGGCATTCGCGGGGATGGGACTTGAAGCAAAACTTGATGCTTTTGAATGGTTGAGCTCAAACCCTAAAATTAGGGTAGCTTCCGATTTAATATGCCGATTCACTGATGACATTTCTAGCTACGAGGTGAGCAAATAATATATCAAAATATTGATTCTATAGAAGTATATTGGAGACAAATGTCCCACACTAAAAAACTAAAAAAAAAAGTAAAAATGATACAGAAGGGATATGAACCAATCCACTCATTGTCGATTCGTTTTGAGTTTCCTAACAAATTCTCTATTTTTTGTTTTGTTTGGAAAAGTTTGAAAGGAAAAGGGAGCATGTAGCAACGGGTATCGACTGTTATATGAAGCAATATGGTGTTACCAAGGAAGAAGCTATAAAAGGAATAGGAGCTATAGTTTCAAATGCATGGAAAGACTTGAACCAAGAGCTAATGAGGCCACATCAATCATGTGCTTTCCCACTTTTGATGAGAATGTTTAACCTTTCGCGTGTCATCGATGTTTTCTATAGGTACCAAGATGCTTACACCCACCGTGAGTTCCTCAAAGACCATGTCGTCTCTTTGCTCACCCAAACTATACCCATTAATTGATCGTTGATTTGTTCGAATGGTTCGATGATGGACCAAATATATTGAACTTTTTTGGTCCGCGTCGCTCTCAACTTTGTCATTTTGAATTTATGTTGTATGTGTGTGTGTTTTAATGCTGGTAGTAAGCAAATCAGTACTGTATTTTGTATTTTTATTTTATGCTAATGAATCCATTTTGTATTCGAATAAAGTTTTGAAATATGATTTGTATGTGGTGTGGTTATGTTAGATAAAGTACATGTAAGTTATGGATTAACCACGCTTTGTCTACGCCACTCTGTAATATCCATGTGTCTAACCAAAAGTTTAATTTATTATTGTGTTTTTTTAGTTTAAGATTTTCTGAAATTTATGTTGGGTCCATTGGTAGATCTTAAGAAAATAAATTATTTTACATATAAAAATAGATTTAGTCATCTGAAATTATTCATATGCTAAAATATGAAACATATATAAAATTTAAAACAATTGAAAATTAAGATTGTTTTGTTTAGAACAAAAAAGAGACAAAAGAAAATAATAATAAATAGATAAATCAATCCTCTCATATGTTGACACATAAGGGTTTTAAACTCCTCCCAAAAAATTTCTATAAGACCCGGATCTAACACTATTTGTAGATTTATGTTTTTTGTCATTTATTTTTAATTCAAAGACACTCTTAAAACTCATTGATTGAGATGGTCTAACATTCTTTAATCTATATTGGATAATTTTAGGATTGAATCCTTAAAACTCTATTTTTATTCTCTTTTGACTCATTGTTTAAATCTTTTTTAAAATTCCATGTTTAAATTTTTCTCTACATTTTTAAATGAAGATTGGTGGCATAAATTGGAAAATTTGACAAAAAGAAAAAGGGAATAAAGATAAAGAAAACCTGGAAAATCTATATAGATATTTGAATTAGATGAAAATAATAGGAAGCTATATTAGTAAAGGAGACTCATTCCTTAATCATGTTCTTGTTTAATGTTGAGATGTAAATTGTAATGCATATTTATTCAGCTTTATAATGTTGAATTTATTGATGCAAAGTGCAAACATTAAAAAATAAATAAGAACCTGACTAAAAGAAATTTAGATCCGAAAAAGTCAAGAAAACTATCAAAAAAGAGTAAAAAAATAACTAACCAATCAAAGGAAAATATCTTGTTTAATTTAAAATGCAACTAGGATTTTCAAAAACTAACTTTCTTGAAGATCATCATAGTTGATATGATGCTTTGTCTCTAGACCCATCTCGTAAACATCACCAAAGCTTCCTAAGCCAAAAGATGGTCCATCTAACAACTCACCACCACTATGACCATTCACATTCATTTGGCTAAAACCGGTGGCTACAACCGAACCATTTTTGTCTACTCCATAAGTACTATTCAACATCCCTCGTTGATAAGCCAAGTCCGGTTCACGCTTAAACACCAATTCTTCTTGAGATTTCACTCCATATGGCACCGTAAATTCGGGTGGAGGATACCGATTATTACCTATAATAGGAAGATAAGGCGACGGGTTCTCAATGTAGCTAGCAAGCTCTTCTTTAGCATTCAAAATATCAAGTTGAACTTTCTTGAGGTAATGTTGTAAGCTAGAGATGTGAGCAACACAACCATAGATTGGAACGCGGAGAAGGGCCTCGGCTTCGTAGTAGAGGGAAGCCACGGCGTCTTCGCGTTGTACCGGCGGGAGATCATTGAGGATCTTGGTTACATTGCTAGCTCCGAATGCTCGGTGTATGTAGATGAACTTTTGAGGTTGATTTGGTGGAAAATACGGGGCGAATACACACTCTTGAGTGCATTTTCGTCTTAAGAGCTTGCAAGCTGCACAAGGTGTTGAAGCCATTATCACTCAAGAAATACTGCCAAAAATGAAAAATGGTATGTAAGACTATATATAATCTAAGAAGTTGAATAAATAGTTATTTGATCAAAAGAAACACATACAATAGTCATCATTGTACTTGTTTAATGTTAAACAAGTACAATGACTCACATAAAACATAAGAAACACAAGAGCATGTACAATCATTTATGTTAAACAAGGAAAATTTATGCATGTCTTGTGTTTTACCACTTAAACTATCTATTCTGTAACAAAATCAATGACAAAAGAAAAATTTGTTGATAAACTATCGAGGGTCATATCCAACTCCTAATTAATATGATATTGTTCGTTTTGGGCTCATGTCTCTAGTCCTCACAGTTTTTCTTATTGGGCTCCTTCCCAAAATGTCTCATATTAATTGGGTTGGACTCTCCTTATATATTAGACATTACTCGTCTAATATTTCGATGTGGGACTTGGATTGTTATCCCAACAATCTCCTCCTCAAACCAAGGACCACAACGCTGGCTCTGATACCATGTTAGTATTATGAGCTTCCAACTTAAATCCAATTGGCGATAAGTGGATGGGCCCATATCCCTTATATATTATTCTATAACCCTTTGAGTTTCCGATATGGGACATTTTTCCCTAATAAAACAAATACAATGACTCACATAAAACATAAGAAACACAAGAGCATGTACAATCATTTATGTTAAACAAGGACAATTTATGCATGTCTTGTGTTTTAATGACAAAAGAAAAATCAACATTTTATAGGGGGTTAACGATTTTTTACCCTTTAAGAGTAGCTACCCACATTGAATCCCATTGAACTCTCAACCTCTACATATAAACCCCTGAACTTACAAAATTTTATGATTGTCAACCCGAACTCATTAAAATCTAATTAATTCCACATTTGGCCAAAATTGCAATGATGCAAGAAGAAAAATGGAAGATATTCTTTTCTTTTTAGTTAATACCTATTAAGTTTGATTTCTATTTTTTATTAGTTTTCCTTTTTTTTTATTTGGTTTTCTATTTTCCTAAATTAGTTTTTCTTTTATTTGTTAGACTTTTAACTATAAATAAGAGTCCTTAGACTCATTGTAAGAAGATCCAATAATTATTATTCTTAATAAAACTTTAAGAGTTTTCTCTTATTTTCTCTCGTGGATTCGAGATTTATCTTCTAATGGATTCCAAGGTTTTCTGGTGGATTCCAGAGATTTATAGTGGATTCTAGAAAGTTTTTTTCAAGTTTGTCGCTTGCAAACTTGAGTTTCATTCAGGTTTAGCGCTTGCTATTCCTAGAGATTTCCGAATGCGTTAAGTGGTATCAGAACAGGCTTTCTCCTACTCTTTTTGAAGCTTGAACAACTATGGGTGATCGACCAACATCCGGAGCAGACATCGAGAGTTTGAAAGTGGAACTCGCCACTTTAAACACTCGGATGGAGGAGATGGTAACAGCAATAACGACTCTACCAGGGCAGATTGCGAACGCTATGCAAGGAGGAGGAGAACAGAGGGGACCAAATCAGAATCAACAAGGCGGAAATAATCCCAAGCCGATAAGGTTTACAAAGGATGAAAACATCATAGAACTGGTTAGAATTCCGAAGGTGGAAGCCCTTCATGCCATTACTACTAACAACTTGAGTTCTCGTGAAGAAATTAAAGAAGAGGAGAGACATCTAGAGAAATAGGTTTTAAAGATATGGAATTGCAAAGTGTCAATATACAATCAGAGAATCTAGTTTCTATAAAGATGGATTGGGAAGGTATTAACGATAAAGCTAGAGTTCCAGAAATTAGCAACAATGTTGTTTTTATTGAAACTTCGAGTGTTGACGGAGAAAACCTTTGGAAGAAGAAAACCTTTTGGAAGAAGAAACACTCGATCATGAGAATCAACCTAGTCATCTTTCTGACATCGTTGATGTCTCCGAGAAAAAGCAAGTTCAAATATTTGCAATCATACTGAAGATATCTAATGTTGTGTGGTGCGATCATAAGATATTGTTCTCTTCATGGTACATGCATAAAATCGATCGAAACGGAATTGGATAATATGCTTTATTAAAAGAGAACTCGAGGTCGAGTTCTTTGGAAGTGGAGGAGACTGATGCAGGAAGAAAAATGGAAGATATTCTTTTCTTTTTAGTTAATTTACCTATTAAGTTTGATTTCTATTTTTTATTAGTTTTCTTTTTTTTATTTGGTTTTCTATTTTCCTAAATTAGTTTTCCTTTTATTTGTTAGTCTTTTTAACTATAAATAAGAGTCCTTATATTCATTGTAAGAAGATCCAATAACTATTGTTCTTAATAAAACTTTAAGAGTTTCTCTTATTTTCTCTCGAGGATTCGAGATTTATCCTCTGGTGGATTCCAGTGTTTTCTGGTGGATTCCAGAGATTTCTAGTGGATTCTAGAAAGTTTATTTCAAATTTGTCGCTTGCAAACTTGAGTTTCATTCAGGTTTAGCGTTTGCTATTCCTAGAGATTTTTGACTGCATCATGCAATTAATATATTAATTGATTGTGTTAAAAAAGCCCGATTATAATTTGAATCTTGTGCGATTACGATCCAAAAACGCGGATTTAAGATTTATATATTTTTTGCGGGTTAGATCCGCGTTTTTGGATCGTAATCAGATTTTAATGAGTTCAGATAGTCAATCAGAAAATTTGTAAGTTTAGGAGTTTATATAGAGGTTGAGAGTTTAGGGAGATTTAATGTGGATAGCTACTCTTGAAGGCTAAAAAACAGTTAACCCTTTTATAGGGGCAACTTTCCCTCGCCACAATTTGTAGGAATCGACCTCCGACCTAGCTAGACCAACATGACAACTTCTCCGGCTAGTGTCGTACCAAGGTCAACATTGGCCCGTGGCAAATTTTAAAAGTGTTGCCTTTGCATTTCTAGGAAACACAAAACTATATATATAAATATAATATCTAAACAGAAAATATTTAAATTATTCATTAAAATAAGGGCAATTCTTATGAATACCACTAAATTTTTTTTTTTAACACAACTAGCATAGATTTTCGAAAGTTTTACAAATACCATTAAAAAGTTCTTTTCTCATAAATACCACAAATCTTAAATTTTCAAAATTTCACCCAAAACCTTCAAAAAACTATACCCTACCCCTTCAAAACTATACTCTAAACACTATATAGCGAACCCAAATGGAAAAAATTAAAATCTAAAAGTGTTAAAACTCGTTTTTGTATTTGTGGTATTTTTGTAAACTACTACTTTTTGATGGTATTTTTGTTATAAAAAATATTTTAATGGTATTTTTGTTATAAAAAACTTTTTAATGATATTTTTAAAACAAAAACTTATTTTGATGATATTCTAAAGAATTTCTCTTAAAATAATATATATTTTATTGTATAAATATTATGTCAAAAAAGTCTCATCACACTACTTAAAAATAATTAAAAACCCAATTTGTTAATAATATGTTGCCATTTATTTTGAAATAAAAAATGTGGCCTAGGGCAAATGCCTTTTCTCTATAGTGTGAGGCACACACCAAATGAAAACCACTAGACTACCACCACTTGATCAAGCCGCATACATACTTTCTCATCCGTATGATGCGATTGTTCGTTTCGCGAAGGAGGCTTGAGTATATATAGTAACTTCCCTTTGACATCATGGCTAATAGTAAATTTGGATATCTAATTTATTTCCATATAATTGTTTTGCTATCCTAACCAAATGATTTTAAGTTTCTAGGGACTTGAATGGTTAGGCTGTATCTTTGATATTTTATCCCATAATTTTCATTATTGTATATCCTATTAGGAGGGATCTAAAAACTTGATATTGTGTTTTGTGGTATTTGTGAAAATCTACATAAAGCTATTAGTATTTTTGGTGCTCCACCAAGAATTGTTCTATGTAGCTTTTCACAAATGCCACAAAACACTATATCAAGTTTTTTAAAAATCTCTTAAAGATCATTATTCTCTTGAAAACGTAATTATGAATATTATTTTGTGCACTCAAAGAACATTTAAATTATAAGCCTAAGTAATCTCATTTTAAAAAAATCAGAAATATTTATATATACTAGAAGATTAAGAAATGATAAAATCAAAAATGAATTTAAGAAGTCTAACCAATTGTCTTCTCCTTCAAACCTTCGATGAATGTATCTGATATTAAATAAATATTTAGAAAAATTAATTAATTAAATAATAAATCCGAGAAAACATAAAAAAACTTTACTGATTTTTTGGGAAAGAAATAGATTAATAGATCATTACCTGAGAAAACGTGGGAATTGTTCTAAACTGTGAGAGATGTTTTCGAGAAAAAAGGTAACAAAAAAAGGAAATTTATAAACAACGTGTTCTAAAAAATAATAATTTTTTAATAAAAAAAAAAAATAATAATAATAATTACGAACTTGTGGTTAATATCTCAATCATAACCGCACATGCAAAATAATATTTTATTTTGTTATTGGTAGAGTTGAACTAGTGAACGTGTAAACTGATAAAGTTATAATATCAAAAGTAATTATTTATTTTCTTATAAGAATTTTCATTAGTTGATTACATTAATTAATGCTCACAAAATAATGGAAAATAACATTTTAAATCAAAATTTTGGTAAATATTTTGGAATCAAAATATTAACAATTAAAGTTTTGTTATTGGTAGAGTTGAACTAGTGAACGTTTTAACAAAAAAAAAAAAAAAAAAAAAAACTAGTGAACGTGTAAACTGATAAAGTGATAATATCAAAAGTAGTTATTTATTTTCTTACGAGAATTTCCATTATTTATTTTGGTGAATATTTTAGAATCAAAATATTAATAATTAAAACCATTTGGGAAAGCTTTGAAATAATTTAATTTTTAACAGAAATAATTTGTTTTGATTACAACATCTTTGCAGTATATTTTAGATTTTGAATCTAATATTTTTTTACTTTTGAAAATTTAAAACAAATCTTTTAGGGGGTGTTATAACATTTTATAGGGGCAGTTGCCCACCCTAATGACTACCTAGATCCCCTGCGTGTCACGACGAGATATATGATAAGAAATTTTATTCTTTTTCAGTTTGTGCCCTTACATTTTTGAATGATTTTTTGTCTCCGTTTTATTTTATTTTTACAGATAATTTCACTATATTCTTTAGCCTTTATTTTTGGAAATATTTTTGTTATGTTTCATGATTTAAATGATTTAATCGATTGATAAACACCATTATATTTTTACATAAAAAAAATTATCAACTAAATGGATTGGAAATATTGTTGTTATGTTTCATGATTATCGATTGATAAACACCATTAGATTTTTACATGGATTACGTTTCATCAACTAAATGGAAATACTACTATTTAGTTTTGTTTTGTGTTTTCATATCGATCAAATATTATAATCAAGGATATTAATAGAAATATTGGTTTGTTTTACATAAATTACTTTTAACAATTTTGTTTGTCTTGTATCTATATCAATATGTGAAATATACAAAAACAATAGTTTGTTTAAATCTTGTAATATTGTTACTATGTAATTATAAAGTTTATTATGTTTTATTTTATACAACAATAAAAAATATTTTATGAAATAAGACATTGTTATATTCAACAAAAATAAATAATAATAAAATATGTTATAACGTTCAAATTCTTCCAATTATTTTCAGAAAATTCCAACGACCATCACATTCTTTAATACTCTTTGTATATGTTCATTGTGGTAATGGTACATATATATGTATGAATATAGTGATATATATAAAGTTCGGAAATTTGTCGTAAACATATATTTAAATTTTTAGTAAAATAAATATGTATCTATAGCTACATTAAAACCTTATGCATATGTTTAATACAAGTATTCAATAATTATTAGTTCCTTATACAATAATTATTTTGCTTCTAAGATTATTTTAAAACCTGAAATAAAAGTGTTATTAAATATAATTATTTTTAAATAACCTTTCTCGCGCATGACGCGGGATCATCACCTAATTTTAAATAAGTAAAATGGTCACATATGTGTAAAAATAATATAGCCAACTTTAAATCGACAACTCGACTGGTAAACTACCTTGAAATAACTAGAGTTCAGAATCATAGCATGCTTTGAATAATAATAGACTTTATTTAGATTTTAAACTATATTGAAATCCATGGTTTAATAACACAATACTCTCTTCTGGCCTCATTATTGAATAAAATCATAAAATTTGAATGATCAAAACTAATCATTAATACTTTCTTCTATAACCAATTATTAAGAAGATATGGGCCAAGACAACCTTATAGCAATGATGATTGAAAAGTGTTGATCCAAAAGCTATAATGGGAAACTTCATGGTAATGTCAAGTACAAGCTTTTTCCATTGAATCTTAGAGCATGTTTATCAATGATGCTTAATATAATGGTGCTTGACAATAAAAAATTAGTATAATTGTGTATTTGTACAAAAAAAACACATAAGCACTTTTTAAATGGGTTGCAAAAAACTTTAATTAAGCACTTTTGTTTGATAGATGCTTAGTATTTTTGGCTTAAATACATCTTTGTTTTTTATTTAATCATCCTAAATACAAACTATTATACTTAAGCACCTACTAAGCATCTTCGATAAACATGGTCTTAACAAACAAAACAACAAATGAATCCGACAATATAAAAAAGAGGAATCCCACTACTTGAGAACACACAAATAAACAAAATATATAAATACAAAAGTTAATTATTAACTATCAAATCTTATGATTGTTAATTTAGAAAATTTGCATCATATTTTGTCAAAATGAGTAAAATAGTATATGTTCTAGGTTTGCTCTAACTAATTGATGAATATTTTATGCTAAAATTTTAAAATTCTTAGCTAATAATATATCTATATATATATATGTGGTATGTACACACGTTTAGCATCATACTTGTTGTGGAACTACATATGTGAAGTAAGCTTATAGCATCTTTAAAAGAAACTTTATATTTGAGGTTCCATCTTTCGTTTGCATTTTACTCCATACAATTTCTATATTAACATTTCGGGAATACATATATAGATATAATCATATAACCTTAAATTTGTAATCTATTTACAATCTATACCATTGTAATTAAAATATTTTAGAAAATTTCATTAAGGATAATTTAGATATATTAGAAAAGATTTAATTATCATATAAAAATAAAAGAAAAAATACTTTTGTAACAAGAGATAATATTTTCAATATCTTTTGTTATGTATATATGTATCTATTTCTTTAAAAGAAAAACTTTTTTTTTTGAAAATTTGTTTTTATTTAAATTATTGAATAAAAATCATAAATATATTATAACATTTATAAGAAATATAAATTAACGTTTAAAATGAGTATTTGTATAATTTAAAATAAAACGGGTTAGTGTTGATGTTTATTTAAAATTATCAACTAAAATATATTAAGAAAATATATTTATAAAAACACTTTAAATCACCTTCAGTTATTTCCTTAAATAAAAATCATTTTTAATTATATTCATATTCATTAGATTGATAAAAAATATAAATATAAACATTGTAATAGATTTTATATGGAATACAAATTAACCATTTAAAATTGAATAAAATTTTATATTTATAATTAAACGGATTAGTTTATATAGAAATAATTATATTTATAATAGATGAAAGAAAATTATTCCCCGCGTACAAATCCTAGCTAGTTAAATACATTTAACAAATAACATGTTATTAATATTGGTTGTAATAATTATTAGAAGTGTGTTTTATAGTTATTTACAAAACTTATGTGATTTAGATAATTATGAATAATAGTAAAGATTTAAATGCAAAATAAAAGATTAAATTTGAGGTTTTTGTTTTAGAAAGAAATACATGATTAATACTTCAAATTTGAGGTTCGGTTTTTAGAGATACTTTTATAGTGACGTAAAGTAAGATAATACTGATGATTGATGAAACGTGGTTTCATGTTCGTCTGCCCAAAAAAACAAAACTTTAATAATATATATTGAGATGTTTTATTTGCAAAACTAATGTTTATATCTATTTATGTTTTACTATTAGTCTTCATAGTACTACTGTCCACCTCAATTTTCTTGAGAGAAAAACAAGAGGTTATGTATTTTTGATGCAACGTTTTTTCGTTAAATTTTTTCATTCAAATTCCTTTGTTTCCTACTTAATTAGTTTAACGTAAATTAATCGTTTTCATGTAATTTAATAATATGGTATATTTTTTTTTACAATGTTCGGGTCGATAAGATCGATAATCAATCCCTAAAAGGCGGGAAAACACGGCCACGGAAAGTCGAACTCATGTGGAAAAGATCGTAGAAGTGAATACTAACCGCTTGACTAAAGATACTTACCCTAAAAATATGGTGTTATTTATGTAAAACCACAAGTGTTTGATTGTCTCAATTATTCAACCTAAAACACCGATAACCTATAAAAATAAATGAACAGAAAATACCATAATTGAACCAATACCAAGCTCTAACAAGGGACTTGACAATCTTATTACATCCCCTTCTCCAACAACTTGTCGAATTTAAGGTAGGACATGCTTATCAATTCAAAGAAGAGAGAGAGACACATCATAATTGATTTGATACTTCATTGCACAAGTACTATTATCATGTGATAAGTGTGTATTTTAGCTGTTTTAGGCATGTATTTTCATAGCATTTTAGGACCTTAGTTGCATAATTCATATAGATTATAGTCTTATTTAGCATATTTTCACTAAGTAGTTTAGAATAGAGTCTTAGTTAGTTTTTAGGCCATTTTTGCATTATATCATTCATTTTAGGTACTTGGAGCTATGGGGAGCTCAGTGGAAGCTAAGGGAGAGCACAAGAGAGCTTGAAGAAGGAAAAGGAGAAGAAATGTTCAGTCCAGCGGCCTCCAAACCGCTGGACCAAACCGCCGGAGAAGACAAAGACGAAGAAGTTGCGGATGTTCAGTCCAGCGGCCTCCAAACCGCTGGACCAAACCGCCGGGCCAAGCATGACTTATTTATCTCTCATATTTCCCTATAAATACTACTAGGGTTTATGTTAATGGACACATCTTTTTCTCTCTAGTTTT